>OY757924.1:46070174-46290174 GCA_963585895.1 Sepioteuthis lessoniana | reverse complement strand
TTAAAAACCGAAACATCAAACGATCACATATTATTGAAATATAGATAAATAAATCTTCTAAATTGCTTTTCATATTTTCATATTCTTTTATCTTTGAATTTACCATATATATATATATATATATATATATATATATATATATACACACACACATATATATATATATATATATATATATATATATATATATATATACATATAAAATCTACAAAATCAAAAAATACATATATATTGATTCATCATATATATATATATATAATATAAATGAATATTTATAGATATACATATATATATATATATATATATATACACACACATATATATATATATATATATATATAATCAAAATAGTATATATATATATATATATATATATATATATATATAATGAATATAAATGTACTTTTCGATTTTTTCGATTTCTCAAATATATTTCCTTCTCAGCTTGTTGATTTTCGTACAAACTGCATGAAAGCAGCGGTCGCAGATAAGCAACAATGCTATTAAATATGTATAAAACCAGATATATATCTCTCAAATATAATACGATAGCTCTATCACAGATATTGAGCACTATCCAAATTATACCGCTTTTGTGCTCTGCCATAAACCTGCCAAGTGAGATAGTCACAACCATACAATCTTGTAATATATATATATATATATATATATATATATATATACATGTATGTATATATATATATATGTATGTATGTATACAGTTAAACATCAATCATTAGGAAGTTAACAAAATAAAATGAATCGAAAATCGTAAAAATACAGTTAAAAACCGTTGGGATTTTGTTATGAATCTTTACGTGTGATTGTAAGTGTTTGGGTGTTTCAGTATATGCGGGTGCGTGAGTTTGTTTGTGTGGGTTATAGTTGCGTATTATTGTGTGTATGTGTGGGTGGCATATAGTGCATGTGTATGTGAAGATACAAACACAGCGCACTGTTATAATAAGCAACTATAACCCACACAAACAAACGCACACACACCTACAATCACACGTAAAGATTCCTACACAATCCTAACGGTTTTAGACTGTATTTTTTTCGATTCATTTCATTTTTTAACTGCCAAATGATTGTTGTTTTGTAAATAAAACTCCATGAAACCCAGGGATCGCAGTCTAAATTCCATGGAATTAAATATATATATCTAGTATAATTTTTTTGTTATTATTATATAATAGCTCTATCCTAGATATTGAGCATTCTCTATATTATATTGCACTTGATTCGACACAAACCCACAAAGTGATTTAGTGACAATAAACAGCGTTACAATATATATATATATATAAACTTTTAAAGATAAATTCTAATCATTTAAACCTTTCAATGAAAATTAATGAAAAAAGGAAAAAATCGTAAAAAACGTTTTTTCTTTGATCAAAAGGCGCTCGAATTAAGCCAGTAGAGGAGGATGATATCTAAAATAAATGTTTTCTCACCAAATGTCAACCTTTTTCACTTTTTCAATTTTAGTGATGTTAAACATATCTTTCTCAAAGATCGACGATTCATTATATTAACGCGGGGGCATTTATAATCTTAAATCCGAATTTCTCGAGATTGACATGATGAGGTAAATACGAGGGCTACTAATTAAATCAGGAAGATTTTTTTTAAATGCAAAATTATACTTTTCAGAATTATTTCCCGTAAATTTTAAATTCTGCATTGTTTGAAATTGGTTTATAACGAAACTTATTTTAATCTCGGAAAAAAATATTTGTTTTAATGTTATTCAAAATGGCATCAAATCAGTTTGGTCCCTCAAATTTTGATGGTGAGAAGTAGAAACCATGTGAAATTTACTGAAGATTTCTCTCTCTCTCTCTCTCTCTCTCTCTCTCTCTCTCTCTCTCTCTCTCTCTCTCTCTGTTCATTATATAGGTTTTTATTCCAGTTTTGATGTAGAGTTGTTCAAGTTTAAGAATTCTGATAACTTGATTTTTTTAGAAATAGAATTACCATGACCAGAAAACACTGCGCACGATATACAGATCCACTGGACACATTTTCGACTTTACTCGGTCTCATCAGCAGCATATTGCATAATCTCTCCACTGGAGATCCAACCAGCGACTACAGAACCGATACTCCACCACTAGGTTACTGGTCCACATTGCACACAAGCGATACCAAATTAACAAGTCATCGTAAAATTTGTGGTCAATCAGCTTGATGTGTCTTGTAGTTACTTCCGGACTCCTATAGTGGACGCGGCCACCTCCAGGGCTATGTCTTCCTAAAAGGATTTAAAAGTTAATTTGGCATCGCTTCTGTGTGATGTTGACCAGCAGTTCAGTGGTAGAGTTTCGGCTCTGCATTCTGTGGTCGCTTGGTATACACTGCTGATGGGATACATTGCTGATGAGAGCTTATAAGGTCGTAACACCTGTCCATCAGATCCGTACGTCACACATAGTGCTTGCTGGATTTTCTGGTCATGGTAATTCAATATATAATTTAATATATTATTATCTAGATTTGTTTCATTTATTTGTCAAACCGCTGCCAATTTATATTTCTTTGGAAATTCGAAAACTTACCTTCCCCTTACTTATTTAAAAAAAAGGATTGGCAAGTTTTATGTACTCTTCTACAGGGAGAATTATACTAGCGTTGTCACTAACAAAATCATCATTATAATCAACAGCATCATCATCTATCACTGTCTCTTGCCATCTATCTCTATCATCAATTGATCCTTCGACATGAAAACATACATTTCGCTTTGCTTCAGATAGTTCTATCCTTTTTGCAAAAATCAGAAGCAAATGGAGAAAAAGATAAAAGTGAAAAAAAATGTACTAATCAGCTTATCGATCTGACAGTCAAAATAGTGTCATTTTACACGTCTTTTCTCTCCACTGACCACTTCATTCCGCGGAACCAAAATAGCAATCAATTGTAAAACAGTTTGAATCGATGATCCTGCCAGCAGACAGAATTCACTGACTTAATATGCTGACTGAATTTATGAAGCTTATCGTGTAAAAGGGCAGATGCCATTTTTTTGGTTTGAGCTTAACCAGCCAGTGGAAAAATAAAAGATGGAAGCTACACGGTCTGATACATAGAGGAATAGGACCTGGATAGGATTGGCCAAAATAGAAAAAATGAAACAAACATGTGAGACCGTATTCTAAGAATGGTTTGATGATATCTTAAAAAAATTATCAGTAGAAATCCCGTCAACTTTGTGCATAAAACTTTGACTTAAACACATTTTTTAATAATTAGAAAAATAAACCGAGGTTTTTTTTACACATATTGTCTACATAACGTATTCATATTTGTACTACTGACATCAATTTATTTGTCTTAGTATCAACTCAGTATTGTGAGGGCGTCTTTTTCTTTCTTTCTTTCTTTCTTTCTTTCTTTCTTTCTTTCTTTCTTTCTTTCTTATAATGTCCCGTTAATGGTTTCTATTTCTATTACATTTCATCACAATCATTGACTTAACTGACATTCTCTATTCTTGATTTTTAGCCCGCACAACTGGGATTCGAATACGCTCACTGTATCCCCAGCATATGGGTAAGACATCCCCTCAAAACAAAATTGGTGGCGTCACTATGATAAGAAACTGCATCAGATGGTGAGGTTCCAGTTATGGATATCTTGGTAATGTGTATTACCCCTTTATTACGATTATTCCGAGGTCCACTTGATTCTCTTACCTTAAGCACAAAATAGACCTATGACACTTTCATTTAAGTGTCAAGGAGTTGGTTCAGGAATTCGCCGCTTAAAGAACCAAATCCGTTGCCATTGCATTCGCCATTTTGACACTGCCTAATTGCAGTTAAAACTCCGCCAGTCAACTACTCTCACGTCCAGTTCGCGGTGTTTGATGAAAAATTATTTAAACAATTGTGTAAATAAACGTTTGTTACTGTTTATAACAAACTCCTTATTTTGGTCATTTTTTAAAATTTGCTTGATCCTCGGATCTGAAAGCAACGTAGGCGTGGAAAGAAACAGAGAAAGACCAGTCGACACATGTGGTAATCACGAGACCTGCGGCCAACTAGGTGTCGGGAAGCTATAGTACCACAGACCAAAATGGTTAAACATGCCGTTAAAATCAATCAATCAATAAAAAAAAAATTCTTGCTTGATTATCTTTCTTTCTTTCTTTCTTTCTTTTATCACTTCATGTTAGCCTCTACTTTTCATTGGAATGATCCATTATAAGTCTCATATGAAGACAAGATATCACACACCAACGATAGGTATGTTGATATCAATGAGTCCATAAATACGTGATAGATTATGAACTTCAACACAATACCTGACTGCACACTTTTTAATATCTACCAGAAAAACAAATAGATCAACTTCTCAATATCCAATATTTTGATTTTCCGAAATTACATAATCATCGTGTTGCGCTGATAGCATGATATAACCTGACGCTCTTTCGCTATCCGCCACTATTATCTATCGCCCTTGGTAGGTTTTTACTCAGGGCTGATTCATGTAAATTAAGATTGGTCGGTAAAACCTGGAATGTTCGTGTGAAAACGTCTCTTCCGAGTTCTTCTTTACTTTTCCAGCAGTGCCCAGCATATCTTGTTCATTTTAGTTTGATAGTTTATGAGATGGAAGGCAAGTGGACCAAAAAAAAGCTGTTTGATGGAGAGATGCGTCCAGGATTTGGTCAAAACACTTTTTTATATAACAAATAAATACTATGTATGTAGTAAATGAGAAGAATATCTTACCTAATTTCTTTGAAAATAAACGAAAATCGAATTAAGATCTAGATAAATAATTTTATCATCAGTGAAATGTAGTTTCCAAGAAGTTAGATTTTATTATATCAGGGCGTCATGTATGCAGGTCTCTGAATATACTTACTGTATCCTCAGTAGAAGCGTACGACCTCCTCAAAGAGGATGTCTTAGGCTGGGCATTAAACTTCGTCGGATAATGTAGGTTCATTTCTGGAAACCTCTGGAGTATAGCATATACTTTCATTGCTATTAATCGCAGGTTCTCTTTGCTGGTGGACGTTTCAAGATTGTTTCTTAAAATAGTTAATTTAATTTCAGACATGTAAAGATCGTGTACCTGTTTAGTTTAGTTAGGTTTTATGGTATATCAGCTATTGTTGGTTATCTTATTCCAAATCGTGATTATATATATATATATATATATATGTATATATATATATATATATATATATATATATATATATATATATATATATATATATATATATATATACATGTGTGATTTGTAAACACATTTCGTATATAATATTCTTAAACGAGTCTGAGCTCTGTTTTGAACACAGTTAAATGTTTTCAAGTATTGCCATATAATAGTCACAACTTAATAGCAGTTATTTGTTTGCACACAGATTGTTCTATTTGACACATAGATAGGACCATATCAGGTGCTACCAATCCGGATCAGAATTATCCTGGAAGCAACGGCAATGATGGGGTACTGTACATTACCCATTTCTACAGGGCCGGAGACTTGCCATCCGTTGGTTTAGTGTTATATCTAGGACACTCTTTGGTGGGGTTTTTATCCATCTGTAGAGATGCAGTCAGTTTATTCTACAGCCACTGACGACTGGGCTATCCTGTAACACAACGTCTTGGAATATATTGCATTGTAATTTGGGGAATAGAGCACTATATTTGACTGATTTTGAACTGTTTTACTGATAAATTTTAATTATCTTTCGCCAATATTCCAGGAGACTGGTGTTCAATCCAATGTCGAGTCATACTAAAGACTAAAAAAAATGGTACTTGATGCCCACTTGCTTACCTCTAAGCATTATGATTTATGGATCAAGGGTAAAGTGGAGCAATCCAGGGAATGGAGAAGCATCCTCCCCTACACCTTGGTGCAGTAGCTATTGAAAAGGGAGGCTTCGAGTTACCCTCGACTAAATTCGCCAACTTTACTCCACTCATATATATATATCTTTATATATTGAGGTATATAAAAAACGAATAAAACTGTTGCTAACACATAAAGGTAAATGCATTTAATTTCTTCAGATATCAATTCCGCTATTTCTATAGAATATAGATCACTGTTCAAATTTTGTTAGCTACCAGCTACAAAAAAAGAAAAAGATGCTAATGATAAGGCGTACATAGGTATTATAAGCTTAAACATAAAAAAGATATTACTACTATCTACAATCTTTTTGAAATCCAACATTAAAAAATCACACGGCCCCAGCTAGGTACTACTGCAATCTGATAGAACTAGGACTAACACCTATTATGAATTGGAAAATAATTAAAAGATTCTCCTCGAAAAACAGTTTGCATGGTAAGTGTAATTTAGGCATTGAAGAGAAAATATGTATATCGAAAGATTTGAATGAAAATTTACAAAATACCAGAACAGAAATGATATCTGATTGTAGACATAGAAAAAGATTCTTGGTATAATTTAAATTGATATATTAATAATATAAAATAGATTTAACAAACATTAATTTGGTGATTTTTTAATTCAATATTAGAATATTGGTCCATAGATTTAAGAAAATAGATTAAATAATAAATAATTCAAAAAAAAGTTTTTCATAAAGTATGCGATTAAATTTAAAGGATAAAGTAAGAATATATGCTTTTATAAAAAGATAATAATCTTCTAAAAAATATTTAATTGGTAAGAAGATTATTATGACCTTTTGACAAGATGGAACTGTTCCTGTACTCATCATCATCATCATGTCGCGCGGCCAGCACTGATATCCCTGACCCTCTCTCTCTATCATTCATCACCTCTGGCAGGTCTTCAGGGTTACATCCCGTATCATCACATAGTTGCTGTATGTATGTTCGAGCTGGTTGTCCTGCTTTTGATTGGCCATATTCGGGGGTCCGCAGGAGTACATCACTTATGAACTCGTCCTTGCTTCTCCAGCAGTGTCCTGCATATCTGGTTCGTCTAGCTTGGATAGTTTTCGTGATGGGAGGCAGGTTGCCGTATAGTTGGTGCCTTGTGGGGTGTTGCTGCCAGGACTCGTTCAATATTGCTCGCAACAATCTTGTGTAATTGCCGTCCAGCTTCTTCTCCAGCCGTTGATTTAGCGTCCAAGAAGTGCATCCATATAGCAGTATCGCCCCGACCGCTGTCTGGAAGAAACTGCGTTTCATTTTATCGGTCAGGTATGATTTCCATATGATCGAAAGACAATCGATAGCTGTCCAGGCCTTCATTAGCCGTGTATCGATTTTTCTTTCGGTTGATGAGACGCTGCTTCCTAGGTAGGTGAATTTGTCAACTAGTTTCAGAGAGGTTCCGTCTAGTGTGGAGATGTCACCTTTCTGATTAAAGCACATAAATTCGGCTGCTCGTTCCAAACTATGTAGTAGTGTTTCGGCTTGGTTTGGTGTATTGGCCAATAGCGCTATGTCATCGGCGTAGTCGGCGTCGGTAATTGTTTTTACGGGCTACCTTCTGCTTCTTTTCTTTGTCAGCTCGAAGCCGTTCTCTCTGATTTTGTAAATCGATGTTCTAAGTATGTAGCCTAAACAAATGATAAAGAGGTAGGGAGCTAACGTGTCCCCTTGTTGTACTCCTGCTACAATGTCGAAGTATTCTGTGTCTCCATCCGGTGAACGCACTTTCACTTTGGTGTTTCTGTAGAGAATTGTTATTGCTGCTACGGTTTCTTCTGGTAGGCCGTATGCTAGTAGGATTTGTTCCATCTTCCCACTGTGAATGGAATCGAAGGCCTTGGTTAAGTCGACAAATAGTAATGTCGCTAGTATGTAAAATTGACAAATAGTACTACGCCGTTTTTATTACACCTTCTTTTTTACATGCAAACAAAAAATTAAGAAACTAATATTTAATTTTTTTATATTATAAGTTAGGAATCATTTGTTACATTAATACATTACATATTACATATTAATTCTTTGGTTATTACGATTAACTTAACATTAAATATATCAATTTCTTCCTAATATAAATAACATGGATTTTTACGATAATGTTAATAATCAGAGATAGAATTTTGTAAATCAATATCAGCATCGAATTATTATTTCCTGATATATATATATATAAACCATTTAAACGTATTTAATTTACTCAGATATTGATTTGGCTCAATTGAACATAGATCACTGTTCAAATTTTGTCAATTACATTATATATATATATATTGTCATCATCATCATGTCGCACTAAACGTATGAAGTCGTCTGGATTTCTTTTGTCATCCGGTCATATCATCCATCATCCCTGGTAGGTGTTCTCTATTTAAGACCATGATTGTCGGCCAAGCCAGGCGGGTATATGTCTAAAAGTCCATAAAGGAATGTCACTTATGAGTTCATCTTTACTTCTCTTGCAGTGCCCCACATATCTTGTTCGTCTAAATTGGATAGTAGGTGAGATGGGAGATAATTGACCGTTCAACACCGTTTTGTTTTCTTTCTTGTGTAGTTCGTGAGTAGCTTTTTCTATATTCGTTTCCTTGGCATCCATATGGTGCATCTATACAGTAGTGTGAACACTGCCACTGTTTGGAAGGAGTCCTGTTTCATTTTAGCTTAGAGATCAGATTTCCATATGATCGATAACCTGTCAATAGTATCCTGCATCTTCACTATTTCTATGTCGATGAGATATTGCTGTTGAAGTATAGATACTATTTTCAGAAGCTTGTCACTTATAGCGGAGATGGCTACGTGTTTCACGTAGTGGCTAAACGTAATTTATCAACTGGACAGCACACACTTAGAAGTAAGATGCGTTGGAATGTTTGGATAGTCATTTTACTTCAGACTAAATTCAGACAGAATGATATACGGATAAGAGTATTTTGATATTTGTAGAACAGCATTTTCGCCGAAAAGGCCATGATTTTAACTGAGATGCAAGACGCAGTATTGTAAAAACAATTGAAAAGATATAAACATGAAACAAAAAAACAGAAAAAAACTCCAAAAGACCGAAAAAAAACCCAACGATAAAAGGACATTTCAATAAACCACCAAAAAATGTATATGCGATTTGTACTTAAAATGAAACTTAATTATCCAGATTAGAAATAAAATTATCCTCTCACAAACACCTATATATACCAAAAAACCCGTTGATCAATCATTTGAGACATAACTAAGTAAAGTTGTTGACCATAGTCGAGGGCTAGGCGAATGCTCCATTTCCAATAGCTACTACACCCATGTGTAGGACAGGTCGGTACTCCTTTCTCTGGATTGGTCCACTTTACCCTTAAAACGTACTTTATAATGCTGAGTGTTAAGCATGGCAGCATCAAGTACTATTTTTTGAATCTTTGGTATGATCAACATGGGATTGAACTCTGGTCACCTGGACCATTGGCGAACACTCTACTCTTTAGACCAATAAACTTACAGTAAAATTCCTTATACAGGTGCATTCACCATGAATCAATAAAAGACCAAGTGAAAAAAAAAAAAGAAAAAAAAAGAAAATAATGACCATTCAAGAAAGAGATATGCAGTCATCAACGAATTTTGCTGCTACTCCTAAATATGGTAAGTAAAACATAAAATGCGTTAATTATATATATATATATATATATATATATATATATATATCATCATCATCATCATCATGTCGTGCTGGTAGCACGGATATCCCTGACCCTCTCTCGCCACATTTCCCTATCGTTCATCGCCTCTGACAGGTCTTTTGGACTACATCCTGTATCCTCACATAGTTGCTGAATGTATGTTCGTGCTGGTCGTCCTGCTTTTGTTCGGCCATATGTGGGGGTCCATAAGAGTACTTTACTTATGAGTTCGTCCCTGCTTCTCCAGCAGTGTCCTGCATGTCTGGTTCGTCTAACTTGTATAGTTTTCGTGATAGGAGGCAGGTGGCCGTACATTTCGTGTCTTGTGGGGTGTTGCCGCCAGGACTTGTTCAAGATTGCTCGCAGCATTCTTGTGTAAATGCCGTCTAGCTTCTTCTCCAGCTGTTTTTTTTTTAGTCCATGTAGTGCATCCATATAGCAGTATCGGTGCGACCGCTGCCCGGAAAAAACTGCTTTTCATTTTATCGGTTTGGTCTGATCTCCATATAATCTATAGCCTATTGATAGCTATCCATGCCTTCGTTAACCTCGTGTCGATGTCCTTTTCGGTTAATCAGACGCTTCTTCCTAGGTTAGTGAATTTGTCTACTAGTTTAAGAGGGGTTCCGTCTAGAGTGGAGATGTCACCTGTTTGATTTTTGTGCATTGACAGAGAGGCCTATGCCTGCGGCTGCTCGTTCCAAACTATGTAGTAGTCTTTCGGCTTGGTTGGGTGTATTGGCTAATAGCGCTATGTCATCGGCGTAGTCGGCGTCGGTAATTGTTTTTACGGGGTACCTTCTGCTTCTTTTCTTTGTCAGCTCGAAGCCATTCTCTCTGATTTTATCAATCGATGTTCTAAGTACGTAGTCTAGACAAATGATAAAGAGGTATGGGGCAAGCGTTTTCCCTTGTAGTACTCCTGCTACGATGTCGAAGTATTCTGAGTCTCCATCTGGTGATCGTACTTTCACTTTGGTATTTCTATAGAAAATCGTTATTGCTGCTACGGTTTCTTTAGGTAGGCCGTATGCTAGTAGGATTTGTTCCAACTTTCCTCTGGGAATGGAATCGAAGGCCTTGGTTAAGTCGACAAATAGTAATGTCGCTTGTATGTTTTTTGCCCGTACACCTTCAAGGATTCTACGGATGATTAATATTTGTAGGTCGTAGATCTATTTCTTCGGAAGCCATTTTGGTTTTTCCTAAGCATGTTGTAAATTTTGGGTTCTATGTGGTTTCGTAGTAGGGCATTGTAGATTTTGGCTGCTATGGATGTAAGTGTTATGCTTCGGTAGTTTTTGGCTAATCTGAGGTCACCATTTTTAGGGAAGGGGGAGGATGCGTCCCTTCATCCATTTGTCTATCGGATTTTGATTATAGACTGCGTTGCAGCGTCCGAGCAGTATGTTGTCGAATTGTCTGGTCTTCCATACTTCTGGGGGAATCTCGTCCAGCCCTGCAGCTTTCCTATTTTTAATTTTTCTGAGAACCGAGTCGAGTTCTTCTTGTGTGAACGGTACTAGTTTAATGTCCAATTGTTTACTAATTATTCTGGTGATTGGTTCATGTGTTACTTTCGGTGGGTTTCCTTGTAGGTTTTCGAAGTGCTGTTTCCACAGTTTTATTCTTTTCTGTTGGTTTGCAACTTTCAGTTTTGCTTTGGCTGTGCTCTTTCTTCTACTCACTTCGTTTATTGTTTGCCAGTCTATCCTAGATTGTCTATCTTCCACCGAGTCTCTAATCTTATCTATCTGATTTTGAATATATTCTGTCTGTTCCTTTATATATATGCCTGCTAATTGATATCGTGCCGTTTTTAGTTTTAAGGCATTTGTGTTTGTTGGGTTTTTTCGATAGTTTTTGGAGGCTGTTTTCACTAGTGCACGTTTTTCTCTGACCGCTAACGTTTCCCATGGGACTCTATATTTAGTTTTGAGTTTTGTTGGAACTGCTACCTCGAGGTGCGTATTGACGAAATTTTCATATTCGTCATTTGGTGTAATTTTTTCCGTCTTCTCTTGTAGTGTTTCGAATCTGTTCCTTAATTCTTATACGTATTTATCTCTTATATCTCTGTTGTTCAAAAGGGCCCAGTCATAGTGTTTGGTGGTCGCTGTTCGTTTGGCGTTTTTTCGTAGGCTTAGCCGTATTTTGTCTGTGACAATTCGGTGATCGGAGGACACACCCTCGAAAGAGGAGTATGCTTCGCAATTCATTGCACTATTTTTCCATTTCTTATTCATAAGGACGTAGTCTATCACTGCTTTAATATTGTTTGCGTATGTGTGTGTCCAAAGTTTGCCCTCCCTTTTTTGGTAGTTTGTATTGAGGCATGTTAATCTATTTTCTATCATGAAATCTGTTAGATGTTGCCCATTCCTATTTGAAGTGTTGTGAAGGCTATATTTTTTTGTTTCCGTTTTTCCCGATTTGGGCATTCATGGATCCGCCAATGACTAACATGTTGTGTTTCGGGATGCTACGCACTAATGAGGATAACTCATCGTAGAAGGCGACTAGTTCAGTTTCTTCACTGACATTGGTAGGGCTGTAGCAGGAGATGATTGTTGCCCTGGGGTTGCCATTAAAAGTAGCTGCCATTATCCTAGGTTGTATTTTCTCAATGCTATTTAGCGTTTTTAATGCTCTAGGTCCTATAAGAATTCCTCCCCCTCCTACTGCAGCGTTGACAGAGTTTTTCCATGCCGATACAGTGGCTAGCATCCATCCATTGCCAGTTTCGTGATATTTGATATCTTCGGTATGCGTGTATCTGTGTTCTTGTAAGCATATTATGTCTATCTTCTGTTCAACGGCCGATGCTGTTAGCTCTGGTAGATGTCCTATTCTATTTAAGGTTCTTACGTTAAATGTCGCTATTTGTATTGTTTGTTTGCATTTTAGTAGTTTTTTGTTGTTTGAGCTCTCTAGTTGATTTTTCGAACACTGAGGCCAGGGCTCCAACCTCAGCAGGACGCGCCCCTTTTTTACCCGCGCGAAGAGCGATGCGGTTTGTGTAAGTGGTTTGAGTGTGGGTCATAGTTATCTTTCGATGGCTGTTTTATTCTCTTCTATAGAAGCCACTCTTATAGAGGAGCAGCAGTACTAACGATCCTGAGCGTTAAGTCGTCAAACTCACGTCCAGGACCTTTTTAGGTATTGAGTTTGGCTGTCAATGGGTTTTTTCAAATACCTTTACGTCCATCATGCTGCTTCCCATGTGTACGTAAAAAAAGGGGGGGATTTAATTTTCCTTAAGTTTTAACTTACTTAAAGTCCAGGATTAAGGTACTTTAGTCAGACTTTTCGTTATATTTTCACCTATCTTCTGATATTGGTACTGAAATGTATTTTTTTGCAGTATTGGGACTTTTATCTATGCTTTTTAGTTTTTCTTCTATACTACCGTTGGGAGCCGGGGGGGGCTTTAAGAATTTTATAGCTTTTACAAATGTAATTTTTTATTGTGTGGTGGCATTGGGAGTTTTAGGCTTTTTAGTTTTTCTTCTAAATTACTGTTGGGGAGGGGGCTTTAAGAATTTTAAACTTTTAGAAAAGATTCAAAAACGTTTTGCCGTGTTCGATGACATTTGGACAGAGTCATATATTATATTTGGGTTTATAGTAAGGGTGTCTTTACATTTAAAACGCACAGTTTACGCAATATTTTACAAAGAAGAATACAGCATAAAATTTTGTAAAATTTTCAGCATTTTAAATTAATAGGACTTAAGACATACTGACCAATATTGAACCAATTTTCTCTGCTGGCATGTGCGAGTTCAAATCCTTCCTCTTTCGTTTTATCGTTTATTTACTATATATATATATATATATATATATATATATATATATATATATATATATTGTCCAAGTGGGTAGAGGGCTCACCAATGCCTCGGGATAGCGGTGTACAATCCCAGGTCGAGTCATGCCAAAGACTCAAAAAATAGTACTTGATACCTCCTTGCTTAACACTCAGCAGTATAAATGTAAAGTGGAGCAATCAAGGGAAAAGAGTAGCGTCCTCTCCTACTCCTAGCTGTAGTAGTTATTTAAAAGTGAGCTTTCGGGTCGTCTTCGACTACGGTCGCCAACTTTGCTTTACTTCACATATATATATATATATATATATATAAGTAAAAACGAATTCTGAGAATATTCTTGTTAGACATAACATATCCAGTTATTTAAATGTGTAAAAAAATCCCTTCTTTTAAACAAAGGATTTTACTCCCGACGGGGACATCACTTAGAAACCAGTTCTAAACAATAACCAAATAGACAGCATGAAATGAAAATTTCTATGGGTCATAACACTTTTGTTAATCTTTAATTCCCGAGCAAACGTTGAGTCGCATGCTTGGGTAGGAGAATGTCATAAGCTTGACGTAAAATCAGGCTGTTTTCGTCCCAGGCTTGGAGTGTCTAGCCACACTGAAGTGTTGTAATACAACTAAACTGTCTATGAATGACAGTATATACGCTCCCCGCGAGGGGTTGAGCACTTTGGCGGAGGAATTAACGGTTAAAACTCGCATAATGCAAAGCTCTTCAAACGAATTGAGCACTTCGGTATCCGATAGCGCAAAATGTAAACAAACGGAATTTGATACATATGTCTTAATTCCTGTGCTGAAGTTGAGTCGTAGGCAGGGCCTAGGGTTATGTCATCAGCCAGACGTAAAGTTAGGCTTGTTTTTACCCCAGCTTTGAGCGTCTCACTTGTCTAGCCACACTGAGGAGTTTGATACAACGAAACAGTCTCTCTGTGGATGACAATATATATATATATATATATATATATATATATATATATATATATATAATTCAAATATATATAATTCATATACATATACATATATATATAACTGGAAATTTCACGGATCAATTCTAACCTGACACTAAGACACTTATCAGAAAACTTGAAAGGATCTTAAATAAATTATAAAGACATAATTTGTTTTTATTATTTAATGAAACATGCTTAAATGAACGGCAGCAGCCTAACTACACACAGACACACACACACACGCACACATATATATACATTAGTTTTGCATCGCTTGACTCTAACAAAAACTGATCTTACAGCTCACCCGCATTAGCAAAACAGTTTTAACTTATCCTTTATGATACCTTTCATAAACCTTGAGTGTACATCTTAACATTTTTAGACAAAGCCTCCTTGAGCCTCAGTGAGTAGTACAAAGTGTTTCAAATAAAAGAGCGATGTCCCGCTGTGTTACAAAAAAGTTTGCGTCTAGACTAAAACATAATTCCTTCTTTATACACAATTAAAATTACACAATGATGTAAAGAATAATGTTTTTTTTTCTGTCTGAGAGTTTTTTTTTCTTTTGGAAACAATATAAAAATTGTTTCCGTAATTAGTAGAGATTAAATCCTCAGTACATTTATTTTGTAACCGATATATTAGAATAATAGATTCTTGCTCCGTACGTTTTCGAAGACAATGAAATTTTCCCAGAGACTAAAATCTTAATTTGACAAAAATAATACAAAAAATACATTCAAAACATATTTGTATAATTCCCTATTATTTAGATGTTAAATAATGGTATTAAACAGGGCTTTTTCTTAAAAAGTTAGGTTTTCGTGCATTCAATAAGCATACATAAAAATCATATTTTTACTTTGATAACATAATTGTACTAAACATCCAAAAGGCAACCATAACATTAGAAAGATAAACTCTAAAAATTATATTCTCGAAACCATTGAAGCAATATAAAATCCATCCAATTTTAATTCTCTACAAACAAGAAGTATTTTAAGGACAAAAATATCAAGAAGATGCCAGAAAACATATGTAAGAACCTCTGGTGGCATAATGGATAGCAAGAGGGGCTAGCAAATCTACACAAGTGAGTTTGAGTCTCATTGGGTGTCCAATTCATTGGGCCTTGTGCAACATCGAAGCAAGGAACTTCGTAAATTACTATGTAGCAAACCTTTCATCAGGTCCTGCAAAATTTGGCTGGCTTAATGATTCAACACTACCTCGTGTTGATTCCCTTAAGACAAGATTAATCGGTCTAAGTTTAGTGTCGTAACTGTTCAAATGACAAGTCAGCATCAAAGCGGGGAGGAAAGAACATCAGCAAATTCCGAGAATATTTTTGCGGTTTCGTTATTTTCTTGGCGACTTCTTGCAAGTTAAAGTGAGTGCACTTCCGATACATCAAAAAATGAAGTTAGGTACTATTCCCTTGCTTTCGTGATTATCCCATTCTTTGAAAGAGTCAGCTTGCTATGCATCCAATTATATTGATTTTAAAGAATATTTTTTCAATGTGAAAATATCATATCAATCGCTATTTTCATAAATACAAGGTATGCTCAGATAATATTAAGCTACGAAAAAAGTCTAGGCAACTATTTTTAATTGTTGGTTTATTGTATTTGCTTTTGTTTAAAACCAAAATCTGTATTTGTTCAATATATATATATATATATATATATATATATATATATATATATATATATAGTAACTAATTATAATTGTCATTTGTTCAGAATTAGAGTTAATATATTATTATAACTATCCCTATTTCATAATTATAAATAATTGCTTTCACACAAATATATAATTTTTAGTTTCTTTTTTTAAGACTGATAATTTGCACACAGTTATACAGCTTGAATTTTTCCTTTCTCATATTAATACATTTCAAACAGATTTATTTAACACCGAGATCGGACTCTCTCTCTCAATATATATATATATATATAATATATATATATATATATATGTGTGTGTGTGTGTGTGTGTGTGTGTGTGTGTGTGCGTGTGAGTGTGTGCGTGTTTGTGTGTGTGTGTGTGTGTCTAATCGTATCTTTATACGCGTGTATCTATATCTTATTTATTTGAAGGAATGGAAGTATTTGTATATCTACACACCTTCATACAAACTGGTATATTTTGACGGAGACATATTTCTATTTCTTTTTGTCTATATATCCTGAAAGATCACATGCTAACCTGCCATCTATCTATCTATCTATCTATCTATCTATCTATCTATCTATCTTGATAGATAGATAGATAAATAGATAGATAGATTTACAAACCCCTTCGAACGTGGAGAATGTAACAGTGTCAATTTTTAAACGTAGTTTAACAGATTAGAATTCAGTTTTCCTTCTCCTTGACCGCTTATCATACAAAGGGTATACAGTCTTGTCTATCCTACTTTTTACCAATAGCAGGAGGAAGAACTGTTAGACTCATACTTTTCCAAAGGGTTTTAGCACTATTTTTAAATTCAAACGACTTAGTCCAAATTTTGAACTTGCGTCAACGTATTTATATTTAAGATAAATATAACAGTAGGATCTCCTCCATAATATATATATGTATATATATATATATATATATATATATGTGTGTGTGTGTGTGTGTGTGTGTGTGTGTGTGTGTGTGTGTGTGTGTGTGTGTGTGTGTGTGTGTGTGATTACATCAGTTGGCGCCTAGCAAATGCGTGGACTGCTATCGATAGGTTATCCATCATATGGATGTCAATCTTATCAGATTAAATAAAACACATTTTTCCAAGCCACGATTATCAATGCTAGTATGAATCTACCATATGGACGCTGTATAGACAAAAAGCTAGATGGGAATTGCATAAAAATGCTACGAGCTATATCGAACAAATCCTGGAAGCAACACCCCACAATCAGTAATTGTAAGTCCACCAATCTCCCATCTATAAAACTATCCAAATAAGATGGAGAAGACATGCGGAGATTTAAGGACGAACTCATAAGCGAAGTTTCCCTATGGACCCCTTCATATGGATGTGCAAGTGTTGGACGACTAACTAGAGCTTACCTACAAGTATCTTGTCTAAAAGACCTGTCGGAAGCGGGAGATGATAGAGACGAAGAGAGAGATAGATAGAGAGAGAGAGGGAGAGAGAGAGAGAGTCTGAGAAATCCGTGCTAGCAGCACAACATGATGATGATATATGTATAATATAATATTAAGCTCCCAAGAACACATCGAGCACTCTCCTTATTATATTGCACTTGGTTCGACACATGCCCCCAAAGTGATTTAGTGACAACCAACACTATTATAATATATATATATATATATATATATATATATATATAATCTTTTGGACTGATACCTTTGGGAAGGTATGAACTTCGTTATCGTTCTAGCTATGGATTATAAAGTACCGCGAATGATCTTCTACAAGTGTGGTTTTGTCATTAAATAGCCCACGAAAGTTTATGTTCCATTAAAAAAGAAATCACCAATAACTGAATACATACATACATACATACATATATGTGTGTGTGTGCGCGTGTGTGTGTGTTCGTTTGTTTGTTTCTGTGTGTGTGTGTGTGTGTGTGTGTGTGTGTGTGTGTGTGTGTGTGTGTGTGTGTGTTACGTTGTGCTGAAACTAAGTTAAGTAAAGTAAGCTTCAGAAATGCACATTTTATGAGTTCTTTTCTTTTTATTTCTTTTGTCTTGGCCTTGAATATTACACATCAATTGACTTTTCAACCTCTGGGAAGTTTTATCCCTTATCTTATGCTGTACTTGCAAAAAGGCCATGCACGTAGTATATCCGTCTTATGCCTCTAACTATCCTGCTTACCACACGCATTGGCAGAGAAGATACAGTAAGAATAAAAAAAATGTTTAGAGCGCATGTTATTGTTTACTTGCTTTTGTTTCTCCTTTTCTGGTTCTCCGTTCAATGTCGGTCTGCCCGAATGAGTGTCTGTGAAATCAGTCATGAATCATTTCTTGTTATGCCAGCAGATCGCGCATAGAAGCAATAAGATTTTTATGTTTGCTTTCTGCTAGCTCGGCCGAAAGGACGCTGCGTAAGCGAAATGGCGATAAATTCTGTGAATTGTGAAAATATCTAAAACAATCTATTTATGCTTCATGGTTCGTCTAATAAAGAAGGGTCCCTTTTGGCTGTAGGAACAGAGAATGTATGAAACGGGTTGAATCGGAGTGAAGTTATCATAGAAAGTACACAGATAAAATTGACAATTTGATCTGCTTCTCTCAACTTTTCTCTCGGCTTTTCTCTCATGTTCATCTTTGTGTGTGTATATATATATATATATATATATATATATATATATATAAATATATATATATATATATATATATATATAAGTTTTCTTTTAAAGCAAAGACACCAGAAATTTATTATTTCTAGTTGAACTTTACACAAACAAAACGGGTATGATTAAATTTCATTTATTGCAAAACTGAACAACATTGACTTTTTCAGCAAAAATAAATACACACATTATATATATATATATATATATATATATATATATATATATATATATATATATATATATTATATTATGATATAGGCAATTTAATTTTTGGTGTCAGATATGTTGGAATTTGAGTTTTTGTTAGTGAATTTCAATAACATACAGTTTTTTTTAATAAATTATAATCTAATAAATTGTTTTGACTAACTAGATGTAATAAAGTTGTTCTATTTTTTTATTTTTGAAGAAAATCAGCTTCGTATAACTTTAAGAAAATTGTTGTGTCTGTTTTCTAAGATATTCCCTATCTTTCAACCATCTATCTGTGTCTGCCTGTGTTTCTGTTTGTCTCTTTTTCTCACTCATTCCTCTCTCTCTCTCTCTCTCTCTCTCTCTCTCTATATATATATATATATATTATATATATATATATATATATACCTCTCACTCACTCTCTCTTTATCTATCTATATATATATATATAGTATATATATATATATATTTATATATGAGAGTACAAAGCTGAAAGAGTAACCAATCAGAAAAATATCAGAAAACGTTTTTATTGTATAATAATATTACATTTCTGCATAATTCTACACTTTATATGTCTCCGCTGCTCAGCAGTACTCGTATTTTTGCGTGGGGTGGGGTCCTCGTGGTGTAATGGTTAACGTGATGGACTGTGGAATTGTAGTAAGCGAGTTCAAACCCAAGTCGCGCTTTTATGTTCACTTTCGGATAAATACCCCCGGAAAAAAAGTATGAACCCCCTTATCCTTCGAGCTAAAGCTTAAATACTACTATTATTGCTCTTCGAAGAGAATGCCTTAGGCATTGAATAACCTACCAAGGTTGATATGCCTAAGAACTCTTAAAGTATTCTTGATGATTTTTTAGGTACAGACGGTTTCCATAAGATGTCCCTTCGATTTCCTCTTAGTATTTTAAGTATTATTGCCCATCTCAGTAGTGCTGTATTCGAGGCAATCTCAAATATCCCTTTTATATCAGTTTCAGTTTCTTTTCCAGCTTCATTCGGATAGTTTCAACGGTTCGATATACATTTTGTATTTTTTGCCATTTTCATGTTCTACAACTGTTTTAGCTCTCAGGCAAGTTCTTGGTATTTTTATTTTTATTATTTTTGGCTCTTCTTTATTTTTACTCAGAGATCTGCTGGGATGAAAAATTGCACTAGTTTATACGTTTGTTTGTTATAAATCATGTGTTCTAGCAGAGAATGAAAATCTTTAGATTTCAACACTAACAATGAGAAATATTGAAATCATGATATGAAATTGCAATCTATCCACTTTTTATGAAAAAAAAATGATTCTTCATGAAAACTGAACATTTTTATTTCAATTAAATGAAATGAATGAATTGAAACATCATTGTTTCTATATTCTGGTAATTCATAACGAAAACGGGTGTTCAATTTTGTATTCTATTATTAAAATCAAATAGTATCACAATTTCCCCATTAACTTTTACACACTTATTTCCAGTTCACTGCCTTTTACTCTTTTCCCTTTTCTCTGATATATATTTGATCTATTGTCTTTTGCTGATTCATTTGAAGTTTCGCCTGCCTTTCTCTTACAACAACCGTTTTTAAACAAGTAAAAAATTATGCCATGTGTCTTGCTGGACAATTCAGAGTGAATTTTTGGGACTTATAAACTAAATGTTCTTAATTGATTAGAATTACAACTATTCAGTATGATTTTTTTTCTGTACTCATATTCAGTTTTTTTCCCTCATCTAGCCTTCTTAATTATCGGTTCCCATATTGTATTTAACTCTATACTTGGTCTACTCAGCAGGTCATTGTAGCCCAAAATGTGTGCTGATTCCTTAAGGCGTCTAATCCTCCAATGTTCAGCCCTATCAATTATTTCAACTTTATCCCATAAGGGCAGATGATTTCCCTTTTCCTTCCATATAAGGTCCGCCATACCCGACGTTTCAATCTCGCCTCGTATTACTGCCTTCCGATGTTCTTCTAGCCTTATTTTTACTAGGCGACCTGTCTCACCTTTGTTTATTTTACCACAACTGCAACGGATGGAGTAAACACAGTTCTTGGTCATGTTGAATTCCGTAAAAAATTAGACATACCATTTGACATAGGTTTGATTTTGATTTAATAATAATTGTTTATTTACGTACGATTGTTGTATAGTTATTTACACGTTCATGCATCACAACGACACAACATCAAAGACAGACGCATGAAGGAAAACGCCGGAAGGAAGACGCATGAAGAAACGAAGCAGGAAGACTTCTTTACAAATATTCCCCTCTCACTTTATTTGTAAGGTTCGAAAGGGTTGTTCAATGTTTGCATGTGAGAGGGTGCTGGGACCGAACATAAACTTCATATTTTGACCCCACTGTTATGACCGTCACGTTGTGCCTTTCTTGTTCTCTTGATGTTCAACCGGAGGCCTAGGGCTCACTCTATCGGGGGTTTCCGAGGACCCTCTCGGTCGGGTGTGGCCTTCCCTATCACATTTGGTCTCTACTGTCTGGAAGTCTGCTGGCAACTGCTCTTGCACCCCGAACTCAACTGACTTAAATAATAATTCAACGCCTACACGATCACTCACTGGATCTTTGAAATCGGATGTTTAATCGTCATCAAGCGGAAATAACTGTCATGCAGTTCAGAGGTTACACTCTTCCGGTGCATCACTGTAGTGGCACAATGGGACCTTCACCTTGTCCCACATCATAAGCCTTAATCTGCCCACGCGATCTCTTTCGATTACTTGCCATTGGAATGTGTCACTTCCTTCCGGTGTATCACCTTGGAATAGCATTTTTGGGCCGGGGCGAGGGTCAAAATATAACACGATATGTTTACTTGTTTCTGTGGGGGTACTGTTGTTTGGTGAATATTTTTGGTCTCACATTTTGTGATAGTATGTTTAGTTATTCCCCTCCCCACACACACATTTTATTGTTGGTGCATTATTTGAAAAATAAAAAGAATTACACGATGTGAAAGACGCGGACAAAATAACATTCAAAACAAAGCAGTACAAACAAAATCAAATATATATATCAAGAAATACATGAAAAAGGAAACATTACAAATATTCTAATATAGTCTGTTGAATATTCCTCTGTGTGTTTATGTAACTAACACGAGTCTAATATTCCTCTGTGTGTGTGTATGTATGTACTCACACGGATATTAAGGAAAAATACTAAGTATTGAGAGTGTCATGTCGACTATAAAATGTATGTGGACTAACTATTTCATGTAAGGTATCGATATATAGAAATATAACAACGTATTCTAGAAGGCATGTGTTTTCTCCCGTGATGTTTTTTTTGTCTCTTTTGGGGTTTGACGAAATTTCTCTGGGTGTATTCGAGGCTGGAGCAAGTCTAACCGAAAAGGCAGAATAAGAAAGAAAAAGGTTGCAGAATGTAAAAATTTTCGTGGGGTTGAGTGCTGGAACTCAAAATATAAGAGAGTGTGTCGTCTCTGTAAGTCGCAATGAAGAGAATGAGAGAGATAGTGTGCTATCTCTGTAAGAGAAAAATGTAAGAGAGTGAGTGCTTGGAAGACAAGAGTATATATAGGCAATCCTTGTCATGCCGTCATATCTAAATGCACAGGACAAAATGAAAGTTACGGACGTAGCTGTGAGCACTAACTTTTCTGACCAATAGGTTCCCGAGACTGAATTGTTTACTGACGTCCGTCATCTTTGTTCAAACTTTATTATTATTACTATTAATTATTTTCAAAATTTTACCTTTATTATTATTATTATTATTATTATTATTATTATTATTATTATTATTATTATTCAATATATATCTATATTTATTTGAAAAAAATAACCTGGGGTCCCATATTTCCTTTTCTTCCATCTTCTCTTTCCTTACATTCCTCCGCCTCTATCTTCTATTTCCTTATCTCTCAATTCTTCCATTTTCTTCTTTTCTCTTCATTCATTCCACCTCCTCTCTTCTTTCAAAATCTCTTGATAATTCTACTTATTCTACCTGCAGTATATGAAACAGTCACGTGACATTTTTAAACACGAACGCTGATTTATCAATTAAACGGTTACCCCTTTCTCTGTATATATAATATGTTCTCCTTGTTTTCTATTTTATTAAACATACTTCGGTTATTTAACATTACTTAATATCATCCTTTCCAAGTCCTGATGATGGTCCATTAGAACTGAAACGTTATACCGTTAACTTTTTTTTACATTCAATTCTTCTTTTTGGATTACCTTTTTATTTAATTTTTCCCTATAATCAAATAACACCAACTATCGTAAAATTGAAAATTGTATTTTTGATCCAAATCAAAATTTTCTATTCATACTTAATTGTAATGTTGTTGAAGCCTTCCCACCCTCAGTGAATGTGGGGACCACCAACAAATGAGTAATTACAAGAACTCACATGGTGACAGAAACAGTCACACGAGAGATGGGAGATTTTAGAAAGAATCAGTCAGTCGGTTACCAGCAGACAAAAGAGGAAATTAAATTCAATTGTTAGCGAGACCAAACTACCTTACCTTTGGTGGGCTACGATTTTTCCAGATACCTGACAATTCTATTATCGATTCAAAAATATTTCACGGTTTCCTGGTTTTAGACTACTCTAGAAAGAGTCTGATATACATTAATAAAGTAAGTGATCGTTATTCTTGGGCCTCGTGTCAAACTCGTCATCATCTTCTCTAATTTTTCTTTCCGGCAACTTTTGTCGAAAGCCAGCAACTGTAACTGTAAATAATTCTTTTAAATCACAGCACTTCTGATTTATACAAATTCATATAGAAACGACTAATCCATTATTTTCATTTTGATCTTAAAGGTAAATATAAAAAAAACCCCAAGCTAACAAACAAATCCTACATAATGATCGTAAGTAGAAGTTCCGATCCATGCGTAAATAGTTCCGTCATTTCGATGGTAACTACGCTATTTATAGAAGAAACCTTCACTTATTTTCTCAAGGTTTCATTTAAAAAAAAATGCTTTCCCAATTTTTTCTTGTTGGTGTGGTTCATGGATTTACGTAAAATCAATGTTGAATATATTCCTCTTTTAAGTGACCTTCATGAAACAATGCTTGTACCATTCGCTTGTTAACAATTCGTTCTTTAAATGTTCAATTGGTAATTCTCACGTCAGCGGCACTGTGTTCGGTTGAAGCTTATATAAAATCGGGTGTCGTGATGCCTGCACAAAGAACATATTTCCAAGGGTGGAAATATATATATATATATTTTTATGAAAGGACCATTTTAGATGTGAGGTAGAATAGCATAAGCAGATTTTGAAAGGCAGGTTCAAAATGAAACACTTATTTTGTTATCAACATAACGAACAAAATTATGAAATATTCCGGGTATGAAACAGAACTAAATGTAGGGGTGGGACAAAATTTCTGGATTTCTGTACAATATGGAGTCACCGCTGAATTTTCATTACTCCCAATTCAACTCTGACCTGGATTAGTATTATCCGTTAGTGTCAAAAAGCTCTGTTTGATTTAAAGCTGGAAATAATTTTTCAAAACGTATAATGGTTTTTTAATTTAAAATGACTGAGGACTTCACCCACAAAACAATTCTTATATCTCAGCATAAAGTTAGCCCAGTCGACTGGGGTTCTAGAATACATCAACTGCGTCTCTGCTGAGGGATGAGACCCCTCCTAATGAATTTCCTGGATATGACATTAAACAATCTGATGGTGAGGCTCCATTAACGCTGGAGCTTTGGGGAATGCATTAAAATCGCACCCAGGTTTTGGGAGGTGCCCGTTGTGTAATGGATATCGTCGTAGGAAATGGAAACGGCGACACCAGTTCAAATCCTGGACGAGTCTGATTGCATTTCACATAGCACTTTTCCCTTGGGAAAAGTATGAATCCAATTATTCTCCCTCTGAATTCGAACCTGTTAAACTCCGCTTAAAAACTGACCTTGTGTCACATCCTGCCCGAACGGAGGGGTTGGTAAATATGACCATCGCTCCCAGGTCCACTCTGGCCCTGAGTAGCAACACCTGATAGGGACCTCTCAATGGATCATATAAAACTGGTTGATATCTAAATTGAGAGCAAACAAATGACTTATGCCAAACTGAAATGTTTGATCATTAAACTGTGTGTAAACAAAAGATGGATAAAATGTTGTTGATACATGTCAATATTTGTAAGTATTTGACTTTGTTAACTTATGCTGAATTGAATTTTAAAAATAGCACTGCTTTATCATTAAACTGTCTGTGAAAGTAACTGATGTTTACTTGAAGTGTTAAAGATACCTAGCAATACTTTGAACCATTTAACTGTGTGCGAACAAATGAATAATGTTGAATAGAATTATTCGTGTTAAATAGCAGTACTATAACCACTTCACTGTCTACAAACAAATGATTAATTTAGAATATAAGTATAAGTGTTAGCAATAATTGAAACCATTTAACAGTGTAGAAACAATAGTAATACTAGTGAGTAAACATATTAGTCTTAACTCATTAAAAATGAAATTACCAAAATCATATAAGTATAACAGTAAGATGACTGACGTTACATTGTTTCTGTTACATAGCAATTCTTGAAACCATTTACAAGCAATTTATATTTATTATTTATATATATTATAAATAGAAATAGTCGTGTGAGATAGAAATACAAGAAACCATTTCACTGTACAAAAGAATAAGCTCAGGGTCGTTTAAAATGTATCTAAAAAATGAGTTTACAAATCATAAATATTTAATATATAAGTAAAAACTGGATTTGGCATTAAACAACCAACAATGACTGATATGCCATAAAACACAACAAAGGTGGTGCCCATGGTGTAATAGTTATCGTCGTAAGAAATGGACACGGAGACACGAGTTCAAATCCTGGACCAGACTGATTGCATTTCACATAGCACTAATACACTTGGGAAAGGTATGAATCCAATTATTCTCCCTCCAGCTATGGGTAAATAGTAGGACAGACTAAGTTCTTCAGACTTGGCGAGGCAACTAGTCTAGAAGGAAAACTGAATTCAAACCTGTTAAACTCCGCTTATAAATTGACCTTGTGTCATATCCTGCCTGAGTGGAGGGGTTGGGTAAATAGGATAAAGCATAACAAAATAAAACCAAATCAGTATGTAGTGCTTACCTGTCTAAAATCATTGTAAAGATACATTACTAAACTATATATTAATGGAGACCATAATCCTTTAACTGATAACTTGCCCCATCGGCTGGGGTTGTAGAATGGGTAGACTGCTACTCTGTAGATGGGTAAAAAAAACCAACGAGTATAGAGGATATGATACCAAACAATCTGATGGTGAGGTTCCAGTAATGCTGGGACTTTGGGTAATGCGGTGTAACCCTTCTTTGCCACTGCTCCCAGGTCCACTCAGGCCCTGAGTGGTAACACCTCATAAGATCATATCAATAGGTCAGCTGAAACAAAGCTGTATTGGTTGAGAGGTGACTGTTTTTACATTAGATTACCTAAAATGGTTGATATGCCATAAAACCGAACCAACCAAACAAATATAAACTGATAAAATACCCCAAGTGTTGATAAAACGTGGACTACGCCGATAACATAGTGCTTCTGACAAATCCACCTGCCCAAACAAAACCCCCGCTACATAGTCTGGAACAAGCCACTTCAGGCATAGGCTTCCATGTCAATGCACACAAGACGGAATATATGTGCTTTAATCAGAGAGGCAACATCTCCACACTAAACGGTAGCTCTCTAAAACTAGTAGACAAGTTCACGTACCAAGGAAGCAGTATTTTATCACCCGAGTCAAACATCAGCATGCGACTTGCAAAGGCATAAGCAGCTATTGATAGGCAATCGGTCATATGGAAGCCAGGTCTGACCGATAAAATAAAACAGTTTCTTACAAGTAGAAGTCGTGTCGTTACCGCTGTATGGATGCACTACATAGACGTTAACAAAAATTATGGAGAAAAAGCTTGACACTAAATACACAAGAATGCTGCGAGAAATATTGAATAAGTCATGGAGGCAGCATGCCACAAAGCAGCAGATGTACGGCCACTTCCCGCCCATAAGGAAAACTATCCAAGTTAGACGAACCCGACATGCGGGACGAATTCATAAATGATATACTCCTGTGTACCTCTTCACATACACGACCAAAGGCAGGACGACCAGATAGAACCTACATACGGCAGATCTGTTCCGATACGGGATGTATTCCTGAAGACCAATCGGAAGCAATGGACGATAGGGAGAGGTGGCGAAAAAAGGGCCAGGTATATCCGTGCTGATGGCGTGACATGATGATGATGATGATGATATTAGAACGTATAGCCAACCAACATACAAAAATCAAAAACAAGGAAAAGTGACTGTGAAATTATATTAAAAGATCGACTCTTAAAACGTTCAGAGTAAAGATAAGTAAGGCGTATTCAACTTCAACTGGGCGAGGAACTTTTTTGTATCGTGTTTATTTACTCAATCCTTCCGCCAAGAGCAGGATGTGACAAAAGGTCACTTTTTAGGGCAGTACAGTTGGTTTTAATTTAGGGATTAATCTTAATATGATAACCAGTCGAGGTGAAAGTAATCTCAGAATTAAAGCCAACTGTACTGCACTAAAAAATGACATTGTGTCACACCTTTATTCTTAGTAAGATAACCAGTCGAGATGAAAGTAATCTCAGAATTAAAACCAACTGTACTGCCCTAAAAAATGACATGTCACACCTTTAATCTTAGTAAGATAAACGGTCGAGATTAAAGTAACCTCAGAATTAAAGCCAACTGTACTGCACTAAAAAATGACATTGTGTCACACCTTTAATCTTAGTAAGATAACCAGTCGAGATGAAAGTAATCTCAGAATTAAAACCAACTGTACTGCACTAAAAAATGACATTGTGTCACACCTTTAATCTAAGTAAGATAACCAGTCGAGGAGAAAGTAAAGAGCTCAGTCTATCCATAGTTGTGTAGATAGCAGACGGATATTCCCGTACCGTTTATAAGTGGAAATCCAAAATGACACATCTTTTGTACCGTAGATAATTTGTGACCATAATTGCCATAGAATCACCCGACAAAGTTTGACATGTAAAACCGATCAAGCAACAAAATCATGACTTATTCTGAATGCAATACTTTATCTTCAACAACATAATGCAGCGTTGATAAGGTTGGATTAGTTCTGTAAATGATATATATATATATATATATATATATATATATATATATATATATATATATATATATATATATATAAAGTCATTATCAAGAAATATAAAACACGATGTAATATTTGTCAACGTTATGTAATAAATGCGTTATCATTGCTTCTCATTTAAGAAAACATGCAGCATATTAAAAACATGATGAAAATGTTGATTGACAAACATTTCATTTTTATTTTAATTTAATAGTTCTCATATTGTAAATTATAAAGATTCTTATATACTAAAAGGTGAGTTCTTTTTTAAGTAAGTATAAGTATCTATCTATCTATCTATCTATGCGTTGGGGCCTCTAATATCACTAGGTTTACCCATGAAAAATTCATGGACATAGATCTTTACATGAGTTCTGAAAAGTATAAAATTACACTCGAAGACGAATTACGTAATACAGAGCGCCGAAGCAAAATATGGAATTATTTTTTAAACGTTTTTTTAGTCTGATTTATCCAATTTTTGAAAAAAAAAAAAAAACGTGATAAATCTAAATTTTCATGATTAGCTATATCGTTTAATCACTTTTTAAATCAAAATTCATTCCAATTTGAGTGAGCAAGAAAATAAACGACAAATAATCAATTGTTTGTTTAACACCGAAACCAAGCCAAAGTTTCTTTGTCTACTGCAAGGATTTTTTTTTCCAACAGAAAAAGTGCTTTTTAAGAAAAAGTGGGAGACGCTGTTTGAACAAAAAAACGAAAAGAAGGCTTTTTAACTGTTCTCGGTACGGCGATTAAGAAGCCCTCCCCCAATCTCAGTAAGAAAGTGCGTTAATGAATGGAAGGTCCATGAGAAAACTGAGGACAGCAATCAAACAATATTCAAGCCCTGATTACTCTGTAAGGGGCATTTTAGATAACCAAAAAATGCAACTTTCTATAGAACTATTTGTTCGCTTAAGACTGCTATTGAGGGGTAATGGAATAAGATATCTGAAGAATTCATTTCGAAGGTATGCAAATCATTTCCAAGGAGTGTTGATAAAACAAATGAAGAAAAATTGTGGCCATTTTGAGTAAATTTACTGTTTTGTCTTTATCTTCTTATTTCGTTGCGTATATTTCAAAATTAGATTTAATACTGTTTTATAATAGAATCGTTTATACTTGAATATTCCTAATTTTGTTTCCGCACCCTCCATTACCACCACCAGAGATTTTCTCATCCGTTAGTTATTACACATAGTTGTATGAAGATAAGTAAGTAAAGTTGTCAACCGTTGTCGTGGGCTACCCATAAGCTCCCTTTTCAATAGCTACTACGCCGAGATGTAGGGTAGGGCGCTATTCCTTTCCCTGGTTTGCTCCATTTTACTCTTGAAATGTACCTTATAATGCTGAGTGTTAAGCAAGGACATATCAAGTGCCATTTTTGAGTCTTTGGTATAACTCGACGTGAGATTGAACCCTAGTCTCCCGGCCCATTGGCGAACACTCTACCAATAGATAGACACACATACAAAGACTTAGATTCAAAGATACATATACACGCATAGACTCATACCAATAGATAGACACACACAGAGATGCAAAGACACATATAGACACACAGACTCACACACACACACACACACACACACACACACACACACACACACATAGACATATACAGAAGAGTTCAAAAGTCTCTTACCATTTTAAGAAATAGACTACTTTTGATTGGTTTGGTTCATGGCATATCAACCTTTGTAGGTTATTTAATGCCAAAGCTATTCTCTTTCTATTTAACCCATAGCTGGGAGGATAAGTGGGTTCATACCTTTCCCAGGAGTATTTGCCCGAAAGTGAACGTAATTGCGCGACTGGAGTACGAACTCGCTAACTCCGATTTCGCAGTCCATCGCTTTAACCATTACACCACGAGGACACCCCCTACTACTTTAGAATAAAAATAGCAAATAGATGTTTCTTTTAATTGTATTTATTTTGACGATTGGAAATTACTTTGAAGTAATCGTGTAATATCCTAGAAATGCCTTCCGCTTCCAACTTCAAACATACACACACACAAACACACACACAAATTGTTTTTTTTATATATTAATAAAATGGAGATATCGATATATGAATACAAATTGATATGGATATCGGTGATAGAGTATACATAGATGTAAGTTGACTGTGTCTTTGCATCAAAAACTTACTGTCATCAACTATGTCTTCTCTTAAATAATGGTAATTATTTCCAAACAATCATGGCTTCAAGTGTTTATTCTTAATAAAGATAATTTGTTACTGTTAAATAGTTTCCTCTATTCCTATTTAATGGTAATCATTTTCAAAATTGCCCAGTCGGTTGGGACACTAGAATACATCGACTGCATCTCTGCAGAGGGGTAAGACTCCCTCCAACGAATGTCCTCTTTATGACAAAAAAAAATTTGTTGATGAGGTTCCAGTGATGCTGGCGCTTTGGGAAATGTGGAGCACCTCTTCATCGCCATTGCTCCCAGGTCCTCTCTGGCCCGAAGTGGTAGCACCTGGTGAAGCCCTATCAGTGGGTTAAGCAGAGTTAAACCGCGTATTTATGCTCAAGTGAATTGTTTGAATTAGATCTGTTTTTGACATTGAAACTGTATCTACGCTAAACTGAAATTTTTTCAGATAGACCTGTTTTGACATTTAACTGTGAGTAAACGAAAACTATAGTCATACAAAATTGAATTTCTTGAATAAGAAATAAAACTGAATTGTGAACTTATGCTAAATTAAAATTCTTGAAATTGAACTGTTTATGTGTTAAACTGAATTGTTGGATATAGAACTGTTTTGACATTTAACTGTGTGTAAACAAAAGCCATCCTAAATTGTTTGAATCAGGACATTTCGACTAAACTGAATTGCTTGCAATAGAAATGTTTGACAATTAAACTGTGTACCTATGCTAAACTGAATTGTTAAAAATAAAACTGTTTATTTGTATAAAATGGATTTGGCATTAAATAACCAACAAATTTTGATATGCCATAAAACCCTAAAACACAAATCATTTTCAAAAAAAATACTTGATATACGAATGAGTGCTGGTGGGAGTAATAGCAATGAGGGTGTGTCATCACACCTCGAAAAGCACCAATAATCTCTTTCCGTTCGTTCGATTTACGGCATGTCAAGACTTTCCGGGTTTTTTAATACCGAAATAACTCGTATTTTTTTACGAGTAACTTATATTTTCTTTTAACTAATCGCAATAAGCATTCGTAAACTTATAGCTTAACATAACTATTCAATACAAATGATTTTCAAACGATTTTAAGAAATCATATTCGATACTATTAATGTTATACAATTTTTTATTTCAAGTATTTCTATTTAGCTATGATAAACTATTTGTTTGTCTTATTATATTGCGTCATTTATTCAGTTACATGGTTACAAGTATTCTAATCAATTATAAATAATTCTACTAATAATCTTTGATACATAGATGGAGGTGAGTGGCTCAACGGTCATCATCGTAGGATATAGACACGGTGATGCAATGTCAAATTTTGTACATGGCTGTCTGTCTTTCACTTTTGCACTAATGCCTGTAGAAAGGCATGAGCCCATCCACTCCCACAGTTATTGGTATGTAGTAGGACAAACAGGTCTATTTAACTTTGAAATTGCAGACTGTCTTGGGGAAAGAAGATCCTGTATTCAAACGCAAATGTGGCTAGGGACACTGTTCAGAACTAATTCCCAAGAGACTCCAGACCTAAATATACAACTGGAGCCGGCTTAACATACATCCAGTAAATGGCGTTTAAGAAAAGAGAGAAAAAATCCATAGATAATAATCCAGCAGGCATTACCACTCCTGGTCTGACAAATTCCACACTCTCCATGGCTCCAATACTGAACCCACACCGCCGACAGCAGTTAACTGGCATATTTACTTCTCAAATTTCTGAACCATTAATACATACGTAAATACACACATCTATCTATCTATCTATATATATATATATATATATATATAAATTCTAGTTTTGATTAGAAACTATTTTGTGAATTTATCTAATCTGCTGAATTCCAAATGAGAAGATATGAATAGACCCTGTCTTACTGCAGACGTATTTATCAATATTGTGTAAGAATTGATTGCAAAGTCCGCATTTTAAGCTTAATTCGAATTCCTATGACCTAGAGAGATACGGAACCTACAAACTGGTAAACCACTCAAAGGTTATCTTTTTCGATGAACATTGATTTATTTTTATGAGTGGGAATTAACATTTAACTTATTTGTTGCGCATATCTTATAGCCAAGTTTCAAATATGAAAGTTAAAGCTGATATACAGCGAATTTAAATACAACAAAGACAATTAAACTTTTGTTAGAATACTTCTTGATTTACTGTAGAGAATAAAAAAAAATACGTTGGTCAGTTAAGAAAGTTCTCAAATAAAAGAGAGAGAGAGAGAGAGGGATGGAAGGGAAATTAGAAACGTAATATTCTAATACTCTTGTAAATATTCATAATTCTAAGAAGAAAGTTGTAAGTTCGTTTGGAATTTTCTCCACAATTTTAGTATAAACCATTCTTATTCTATTCTAATATCACGTTGATAGAAGTTGTATAATAAAATTTTTATTCATAATGATTAAAGTATTCTATTGGTCATTTTCTCTCACTCCTTTCAAAATTTGATGTCGAAAGATAAATGTCGCTGGTCATGAGCATAAAAAATGAATAATGCGTTTACTTTTTGTGCATGATTCCATCATCATCATCATCATCATCATATCGCGCTGGTAGCACGGATATCCCTGATCCTCTCTCGCCACTCCTCCCTATCGTTCATCGCCCTAGGTAGGTCTTCAGGACAACATCCCGTATCCTCACATAGCTGCTGAATGTACGTTCGTGCTGGTCGTCCTGCTTTTGCGCGGCCATGTGTGGGGATCCATAAGAGTACATCTCTTATGAGTTCATCTCTGCTTCTCCAGCAGTGTCCTGCATGTCTGGTTCGTCTAACTTGAATAGTTTTCGTGATAGGGGGCAGGTGGCCGTACAGTTGGTGTCTTGTGGGGTGTTGCTGCCAGGACTTGTTCAGGATTGCACGCAGCATTCTTGTGTAATTGCCATCTAGCTTCTTCTCCAGCCGTTTTGTTAGCGTCCATGTAGTGCATCCATATAGCAGTATCGATGTGACCGCTGCCTGGAAGAAACTGCGTTTCATTTTATCGGTTAGGGCTGATTTCCATATAATCGATAGCCTATTGATAGCTGTCCATGCTTTCGTTAACCTCGTTTCGATGTCCTTTTCGGTTGATTCGACGCTGCTTCCTAGGTACGTGAATTTGTCTACTAGTTTAAGAGGGGTTCCTTCTAGAGTGGAGATGTCCCCCGTTTGGTTATAAAGCATGATTTCATGCTGTGTCATAATTATGCTTCATGAGAATACTTAGCCACATTTTTTTCCAAATGACACAGCAGAATTTCACCGACAAAAGGACATGAGACTTGGCTACATCTTTTGCATTGTCGGTAGACTGGAATGTGACAAATGGATATTTTTGGTAAAAGACTTAGTAGTTAAAATCTAAATGGATAAAGATGACGCAGGCTTCCGGAAATAGGAAATGAGTGTCAAGTTGACAGGTCAATTATTCAGTTGGTCGTTACATTGAAATGACAAATATGATGACTTAGATAGAAGACTAAGGAAATAGCAGGAAATAGCAGACAAAAGCTCGGAAGCAAAAAGTAGCGGAGTCGCCAGATGGAAGGAAAATACATTAGTGTTCTGATCGTATATGAGTGTTAAAACATGAGTAGATGTATTTATAAAAGCAGCTGTGTTAAGATGTCAAGGCAGATCTCGGTTAACTGTGGAAGTGAAGAGAGTTCCCGTTAATTGCCCGTATGTACACATAATCTCTTCGACTCTCTATCTTAGACTCTACATTCGTAACAAGCCGGAGGAATAAAGAAAATAAGTTATATATTATGCAACTGTTCGTCATTTTTTTGGGTATCAAGTTCAACGTCAGTGTGCAACCAGGCAGGAAAAATTCCAGGGGTAGTATACAACAGAGCCACCATATTCTAACTTCGACCTCCCCGACTTCAATTTTTCAAGCATCTGAATAAATTCTATATAAAAAATAAATAATTTTTTTGGCATCAAAACACATAATTTTATTTCACATGCCTAAATAACCTTGTTAATCGACGGTAGAATGCATAGATATTCAGGAATCATATTTTTACTGATTAAAACACTGTTTAGATTCATTAATTCAGAAATAATAACCTAGTCTAAAAGCAGAGATTATTTTTAGAACAACTTTATGAATATAAAGCTTCATCCCCTTCTTCCTCATCATCATCAAGTAGCGCTGATTGCACAGATTTTTCTAACTCACTTGCCAATTGTCCCTATCATCTCTCGTTTCTGTCAGGCCATTCAGATTGAAGCTGCAGGAGGCATTGACCTTAACGCAAACGCAAATAAAACATAGTTTATGTATTTTAAATAAAAAGGAACTATTTCTGCTTTAAATGGCAAGCCTCGGAAATGTGTAGATCAGTTCACGTACGTCAGGAGCAATATCTTATCTACCGAAAGTGATAATAAGCTTAATATAGCCAAACAAAAAGCCAAGGTTGTTTGGCACATTTTGAGTTTCAAAGGATTAGTGAAAAAATTTTCCAAATATCTTTTACTACGATATTTACGGTGAGATTCTTTTCAGGGCATAAATTGTTTAAGCAATCAGTCAAAACTGAACACAATACACAGGCAAATTAGTCGGCTAGGCTTAGATAGAAATTATAACGTTATAGAAGACTGCCTTCTACAGCTGTTTCTATTAGGACTGAAGACCTGTCATATGGTAATCTTTGTCATTACTTCTTTTTGTATATTGTCAGGTGGAAGTCGTCGTTGCATTTCTGTTGATTGTTTTTAATTATCTTATACTTCAGACTAAAAAGAATTTAACGATGGGATATTTACCACCGGTGATGTTAATTTGCTCCCAGAATCAACCACCTTATGACTAAAAATATCTATTGCTTGTCTGGCAGTATACTTTTGAAAGCCTTGTTCATGTCTCCTTATAATACTTTCTTGATACATAATTAGAGGGTAGGTTTTCGTGAATCAATGACCGTATGTATATTTATAGACCTCTATCGTATCTCCACAAAGTTGATAATACACGCAAGGAAATTTGATCTTCCATTGTCTCTCTTAATGCAGTGTATTCAGCAATTCAGGTATCAATTTGGTGGCTGTTTTTACTACACCTTCAATAAGTTTTCTAAGTTCTATTAGCTTCTGGGACTAAACAATATTACCAAATTCTAAATGGGTGTTTTACCAAATTAATGAACAAACATTTCAACATATTATCATCAACATGTCCATATAATCTACGTAGAAATCCTAAAGTTTACTTAGTTTTATTAGCTTGAATTTCAGTATTTTGGGAAAATTCTGGCGTTCGGTCCACATTAACACCCAGCTTCTCTCTCATTTCACACACACACTCATATATATATATATATATATATATATATATATATATATATATATTCTTTAAAGAAAAAACAAAGACCGGTTATTTTAGGATTATAAATTTATTTCCATCCTGTTTTTCGTTTCTGGTGTGAACCAAAAGCACGAAGAAAAATATAACAGGACTTCTTCAGATCTAATGGATAAATAAAACAGAATAGACATGGGGGGAAGGGGGAGGAAGAGAGTTGAAGAGTTACCTCCTCGTTTTATTTACTCCCAACTCTGGTTTAACTGGATCGAATAATACTATATATATATATATATATAAACTGCCATAATTTAGCAAGATAATACATGGACATTACTTCCCTCCATCCAACTATAAATGAAGGAGTAGGCCAGATGGAGCTCTTTAGTTTTACTGAGTCAACTGTTCAAGGAGAAGGAAAAAATCGGAATTCAAGTCAAAAGAGTGTTGTTTGGGAGAATCTGTCGAACATTGCTGTTCTATTAATCCATCATCAGCTCCTCCAAAAATTCTATCTATTTCGCCAGAAGGTTTCATCACTATAAACAAATCATTTTTGTTAGCAGTCTAGAGGTTCAAAACTTTAACTGAATTGTTAGTTACTCGTGTGTTTTGTGCGAAAATAGCACTGCTTCATCAACAAACATGACACCATTTGAAAAGAAAAGCGCTGTCTGGTGAACCCGTATCAGTGAAACTTTTCATACGAATAAACTGTTATTTTCACTTTTTTCTTTTTTATCAGATTTCTTTCTACAGCGTATATCGTATCTCTGGCTTCTTCAATCCTGCCTGTTATTCTCTTCCCTACTTCCATCCTATTCCTATTTCCTCCTTTATTAATTTCAATTTTCTGGTTACCTGAAAAAATTATCGGAAAAAAAGAAGAAAAGAACATGAAAATTCTATTGCTGGTTTTCAGCGAGCAACATTCCAGATATAAGTATATATGGTACGTTTAAAAAAGATGTTGGTTTGGTTACGATAAAAGAAAGAACAAAATGATTATTGAATGAAGGAATTTAGTTACACAGTATGTAAATAACCAACCTCTCTGCCACCTGAAGCGTGTGATCTGAAAGCGTATTTATACCAGGTTTGAATTTAGAGCCTAGACTGGTCTTCTCTACTATTTACTCTTGGCTGGGAAAGAAGAGATTGATTCATGTCTTTGCAAAGTGAAACACAAATAAGCAGCACAAATCAACCTCGACCAAGATTAGAAATAGCGCCTTCAAACTTATTTTATAGGGCGATAACTGTTACGCTAAATACACCTCCATTTCAGTTACACAGCAAGGAAAGTGGTTACACTTTAGCAACTCGATGAAAATTGATAATATTTTGTATTTAAAAATCCCAAACCAAAAAATATCCCCGCAAAAAAACCCCAATCCAAACATGAATATGCAAAAACGTATTCTAGAATCTAATCAATATAAACTGATTTAATTAAGATAGATAGAGCCATTTTTGAGCAATGTGAAGATAGACGGAGACAAAGGAAGGGATTTTTTCTATTGCAGTGAAATCACGATTCTTTTAAAATCGAAACCGAACCAGTATCAGGGTTTCTGTACTTGTACAAATGAAAAGAATTGGATAATATGTCTAGCAAAAATTGTTATATTGTCATCTACAGCATCATAACGACACAATAATAAAACTGAACGAAGACTTCTTTAGAAAAATATTTACCTGTCATTTTATTGGAACGTTTGAAAGGGTTATTCAAGGTTTGCGTGTGAGAGGGAGCTGGAGACCGAACATAAACTGTAATATTTTTACCCCAAACTTATGGCCGTCAACGTTGTGTCTTTCTCGTTCTCCAGCACTGCTCAACCGGAGGCCCAGGGGCCCAGCTCTCTGCTGGATGATGGCTTTCTTTACTGCATCTTATCAGCATCTTCTCTGGACCCCAACTCATCAGGGCCCCAAGCCCCTTCGGTCTGGTGTGGCTTTCCCTACCACATCTCGTCTATAACTCCTGCCCCAGCTCTAACTGCAACTGCAACTGTCTTGACTAAGTTATATAATAGTTCAACGCCCACTTGATCGCCCACTCGATCTTTGGAATGGAATGATTGATCGTCATTCAGCGGAAATAACTTTCATGCAGTTCACAGGTCACTCTCTTCCGGTGCATCAGTCTATGAGTGTATCATGGGCTTTACTTTGTCCCAATTCATCAGCCAAACCCACCCATGCGATCTCTTTTGATTACTGGCCATTGGAATGTGTCACTTCCTTCCAGTGCATCACCCCTGAATGGCATTTTTGGTCGGGTCAAAGGCCAAAATACAACAAAATTGCAGACGATTCCTTCTGTAGTAATTTAGTTTCTTTGTTTAATTGCATATCAACTTTTGTGGGTTATTTGATAGCGAACATTAAAGTTTGGTTTATGGATTCTACGATGGCTGAGAGGAAAGAATTGATGTTTCCTTATAAATGAGTTAAAGTTTATGAGGCTGAATTTCAAATATCCCTGAGAGGACTCTAAGCAAGTCTGGACCTCAAAAAATAATTCTATAAATTCCAACATCAAGCTATACAAGAGGTGAAATGGATATTGTCGTAAAAAATGGACACGAGGGACCTGAGTTCAAATTTTGGGCTAGGCTGTTTGCATTTTATATTGCGATAATATCTTGCACCCCACTATTCTCCCTCCAGCTTTGGTTAAATAGTAGGACGGATTGGGCTCTTTAACCTTGGTATAGCAACTAGTCTAGGAGAAAGGAAACTCCAAATTCAATGCTGTTAAACTGCTTAAAATCGACCTTGTGTTTCTCCCTGCCCGTACTGGAGAATCGCGTACAGTATTCGCGTACAGTATTCTAAAAGATAATACCATTTAAATTTTTCATAATTCAAATGACTCGTTTTTATATACATATTTAAGACCGTCTCAACTTGAAGTCTAACAAAATCTTCTCTTTCTCTATGACAGTGTTATTCATTTCGGCAAGGTATAATTTTCAGTAGACAATGGTTCCTGGGTGAAAGATTGGCTTAGACCTAAATAAGAGTAAAAATTTAACAAGGTCGAAATTTAAGCATTATAGAAAAGACTAGGAGTAATACTTGACTTGAAATTTGACTCAATGAATTAATAATTTCATCAGCATAAATCAAGAATCAGTTTATACACAGTGTACATGGGTATATACAGAATTTGTTTAGTTGGTATAACTGTGATATAAGACTATGTATTATTAATTGTTTTATAATTAGGATACAAATTCGATTTGACTTTAGTTTTCAGATGGTTTGATGATTATCTGAGAAGAACTAGTATTTATCTATACATGTGTAATAGTTTGTATGGTGCACAGGGCGGACGTGTCACTCAGAGATGTCACAATAGTCTGAGACGAAACGGGTGACGGAGTGCAAGTGACGTCACGCACTGGAAGCGCGCGGAGGTTTGTGGGAGAATTGAAAGAAAGTGAAGAGAGTTGAAACTAGACGCCGAACTAGGAGGTTTGACTTTTGCGAGATCGCCGAAGCAGGCAAATTTGTGCCCTATGGGTGCCGCACGAGATGGGGGCCAGGTGAATAAGACAGCATAGCAAGATTGTGTCTCTGCTTTTTATGTCGAAACCTTTAACTCAAAGTTAATAAAAAGGTTTCGTACCTGAACAAGAAGTCGTTACGTGTTTTCCAATTTCGAGATTCTTATGTTCTATCGTTAAGAACATAATAAGTCTATTTCCCACATGGCGTTAATTGTGGCTATGTAACACTGATCTTCGTGGTATATTAGATGCCAAAGCCATCCCTGAAGAGGAACAGTAGATGTAAGATTTAACTGATTGCTGTGGGTAATGGTGTTCATATTTTTTCCTTTGGTATTTGCTCTAAAGTGAATGTAACAATGCGACAAGAGTTCGAACTCACTTACTAGGATATCACAGAACAGATAGTTAACCAGGACGAGTTCTTCCATCCTACTGTAATGAAACGTTATCCTCATTGTACTTCCGGCCGTGTACCATACAAATCAAACTTGCTAAATATGGTTATACAACACGGCGTTCTTCATAGAGGACAAAAAAAATGGCGAAGATGCAGACATTAAAGAATAAAACGAAAGAATAATACCAGGATAATAGTGAGATCGTTTAGCTCTTCAGAACAATTTGTTGAAAGTAGAATAGGATAGCAAAGAAGAAAAAAACGAATTGAACAAAAATAAGAAGCACAATAAAAGAAAATTATCAAAAAGAACAAGAAGAGAGAATAGCGAAAGAAGTCACACAGTTGTTGAGTTGAAAGCAATTTAATAAACTTCCATGTTTGATAAAGAGAGAAAGAACAAATCTGGAAAGAGAAATGGAGGATCGTATCAGTCAATAGGAAATAAACAATGAGAGAAAATTTTAAAATAAAATAAAACAAAATCTCAACGAACTGGATAAAGCAAACGATAAAGTGAAGCGAAACTCTGACATCAAATACGTTCAACGCGAGCGTTTTGATTGGACAAAAGAAAAGAAAAGAAAGCTATTGGAAATCAAAGTGTTTATCCTTTCATATTTTTCTATACTCTTCTTTTTTTGTCAAGAAGGTCAAACGTTTCATCTAAATTGTTGAGAATTTTATTCCAATGGGCGGGAAGCGATTCAAATGTGTCTACAGAGCAAAAAGAAAAACAGTTACAAATAAATTGTGGAACATTTGAATATTTTCTTTTTTTTTTCTTCCAAAGTAACTGTGATAGGTGGATCTTTCAAACAGCTGAATTCCATAGTGAAAACATGACTCCTTATATACAATTAACTTTATAATGTGATGTACACACAGAAACAAATCTGTGCCTATTTCTCACTGTGCGTATAAGCATGTTAAAACATACCCCCCACACACTGGGTGGGGCTTAGAATATATATATACAGACTATATCCATTGTATACGGGTAAGAGCCTTCCGTCTCAAAAGAGGTAACCTGCATATGACCGTAAACTATCTGTGATAAGGATCCAATTCTGGAGATCTGATACAGGAAGAGTACAACTGCATTGCTTTTACTCCCAGGTCCACTCTGACCGGGAGTTGTGGTACCTGTTAAAGTACCATCCATGGGTCAAAGAGACTTGGTGACAAATTATTCGTATTTGATAGAGCCCGATTGTAAAAAATGCATGAAAAATATCATTATGAAGTATAATAAACGCGACGCCTTGTCATAAAATAAATTTGGACTGGTTGACATGCCACGAAAATCAAACAGTGAATACACCAACTCAGACAAGTTCACACACAGACGCACAATCAGACACGCCTAAACACACACACACACATACACACACACACACATATATATATATATATATATACATATTGGATGTACAAAAAATGTATACACACTTTGATCAGTGACTTTATCTAAAAAATCAGAATGATCTAATTACATGCAAGACTGATAAATACTAGTAAGTTTATACGGAATTCAACAGAAACATACTGGTTCTGAGATGCCCCGTTGTCGTAATTGTTGCATTTAATTGAGTCGTTTAACTTCATAGCACAAAACCTGCGACAATTAATGAGTTTATTGCTGCAAATGAGATATAATGCATCAAAATACCAGTTGAAACCATTTTAGCTTTCAATCCCATCTGTAGTGCCTTAAGTAGAATGGCCATTAGTTTTAACACCTGCGATAACACAATAATGTTTGCAATTCCGTTTGTTCTCATTATCAGTAGTGCCTGAATAAAGAACGATCCTCAGTTCAAACGTATGTGTTGCCTCAGTACTTGTTTTCTTTAACTTGGATTATAAAACCCAAATCTATCTGAATACATATTTAATCTATAATAAATCAAAGTGTGCTTTCATTTATCTGGGATGCCCTATATATATATATATATATATATATCACAATATTCATCCACAGACAGATCCGTTTCGTTCTATCAGAACTCATCAGTGTGGCTAGACAGTATCTTCCCGTAGCTGGGATCGAAACCCGGTTGATTCAAACGCCAAACCAAAGCTTCTAACCATTCAGCCACGAGGAGATATTATATATATATAAGGTTAATTCTGATTTACCTGTGTTTCATTGAACATGGAAGATGAGAATAGTTTTATTCAGTCTTTCAAGCTAACGAGTGGATTGACTTAAATATTGGTCTAGACTGCATGGAGAAAGTTTGAAGGAATATTGATTTGTAGCGTAAAGACTTTTGGCTATAGTTAATCTTCATCAAAAATTTAAGTTGTGTTTGAAATCTAAAAAAAATTACAATACTCGTTTACAAAAAGAACGTTGTGAGATTTTAATGCGGATCATCATTTGTTGATGATATCATGCGTATGTTAATATTTGAATAATGACCGGGGCTTCACCAGGGGTATTTTTACACGCATCATTAAAAAGCTTATTGTTGTGTTCTGGTTAGTGAACACAAGTAGTTGTCATAATAAGACAAACCATGATATGTGAGGAAATAGTTATATTTACAGGAAGAGTCTTTACAAGAGAGAGAGAGAGTGTTAGTAGTAAGAACATAGTATTAGTGATAGAGTAAGGATATACTTCAAAAATAGGAACGGCTCTTTAGGTCTGACTCGTAGACTGATCTCAGACTGATCTGGACTGGAGTATTTATTGACCGCCCCACCTTACGGGCAAGTATGGCACAAGGCCTTTTTTTAGGTGGGACCGGGCGCAGGGCCGTAGCCCACACGCGCCCGGAGTTCCCAAAAATGCCTACGGCCCCGTCGGCATTCCCCTTATTAGGGGCGCCTCAGGCGCCGGGCGATAAACCAAACCTCCCCGAAGAGAGTAAAAGCCTGGGGGGAAGGCCCCCTGAGGCCGTAGGAAATCCCCAGGCACCGAGACACACTCTGCCAGAACCGCGTCCCGACAACTCGGCCGGCCAAAGTGCTACCCAGCATCTGGAGATGTCCAGTCCGAAATCAATTTGTCACCAAAATGATCGGAACTGGAGTATTTGTTGACCGCCCCACCTTACGGGCAAGTATGGCAACAAGGCCTTTTTTAGGTGGGACCGGGCGCAGGGCCGTAGCCCACACGCGCCCGGAGTTCCTAAAAATGCATACGGCCCCGTCGGCATTCCCCTTATTAGGGGCGCCTCAGGCGCCGGGCGGTAAACCAAACCTCCCCGAAGGGAGTAAAAGCCTGGGGGGAAGGCCCCCTGAGGCCGTAGGAAATCCCCAGGCACCGGGACACACTCTGCCCGAACCGCGTCCCGATAACACGGCCGGCCAATGCGCTACCCAGCACCTGGAGAGGTCCAGTCTGAAATCAATTTGTCACCAAAATGATTGGGACCGGGATATTTGTTGGCCGCCCCACCTTACGGGCAAGTATGGCACAAGGCCTTTTTTTAGGTGGGACCGGGCGCAGGGCCGTAGCCCACACGCGCCCGGAGTTCCCAAAAATGCCTACGGCCCCGTCGGCATTCCCCTTATTAGGGGCGCCTCAGGCGCCGGGCAATAAACCAAACCTCCCCGAAGGGAGTAAAAGCCTGGGGAGAAGGCCCCCTGAGGCCGTAGGAAATCCCCAGGCACCGGGACACACTCTGCCCGAACCGCGTCCCGATAACACGGCCAGCCAATGCGCTACCCAGCACCTGGAGAGGTCCAGTCTGAAATCAATTTGTCACCAAAATGATCGCGACCGGAGCCTCTTGGTATTAGAGCTACTGCCATATGTGGTAGATGGCCTAGCTCATTATGCTGAAAAGGTAGGTGATACCCAACACTTATATATATACACACACACACACACACACACACACATATATATATATATATATATATATATGATTACAAATTCGATTTCAATTCTACAAAGATGCTCTTTTACATTCATGAGAAAAGACTAAGAATAATTTTTGAAGCCGCTGCTATTTCACTCTCTAATTCCCTAAATACTCATCCAGACTTTTATAAACTTTCTCCTTACTTGAGCAAATCCATTTTAAATTGGTACAATATATTTAGTTAATATATTCCACATATATCATAGTTTTACATTTTCTCTTTTTATTTTTGTCTTTCTTTTTCTTCCTCCTTTTGATTCGAAATCTTTCTCTATAAACAAACGGAACATAAATTCTACACAATATTTGTAATAAGTCAAATGACGTAATTAAAACAAATAAACGCTTATTCACTAATTATACGGCCCACTTTTTCTTGTTATATAAATTTTCCCTAGGTTTTTGTATTTTGTACTTTTAAACACCCATTGTTGTTTTAACATTACTAATATCATCCCTCATATTCCTGGTGATGGTTCATTAGAACCGAAACTCTATAGTGTACACATTGCTTCGCAATAAATCTCTCCTTTTACTTGGATTACCTTGTTATCAATTTTTCTTTATATATTATCGGATTACACTCGATTATTTACTTCCATATATATATATATATATATATGTATATATATATATATATATATATATATATATATATATATATATATGTGTGTGTGTGTGTGTGTGCGTCTGTGTGTGTGTGTGTGTGTGTGTGTGTGTGTGTGTGTGTGTGTGTGTGTGTTTTAGGTGACCCGAAGGTTCCCTTTTCCACATCTACTATATAGAGGTGTTAAGGAGGGCGCCATTCCTCTCCCTGAATTATTAAATTTATTCTTGATCCGTACCTTACAGTGCTGAGTATCAAGTAAGAACCTACTAGCATAATGGTTAGAGTGTACGCAAATTGTACAGGAGACCTGGTTTTAATCCAAGATTGAGGCAAACCAAAGACTCAAAAAATGGTAATTGATGCCTCTTTGTTTATAGCTCAGCATTATAAGCTAGGAATCAAGGGTAACTGGGACAATCCAGGGAAAGGAGTAACACCCTCCTCTGCACCTTGGGTCATCGTCTACTTGGGTCAGCCAACTTTACATATATATATATATATATATATATATATATATATATATATATATATAAAAACGCTGCATATATATATATACATATATATATATATATATATATATATATATATATATATGCACGACCACCACCGCGTGTGCGTGTGAAAATAAGTGATATCTAAACTTCAGAAATATTAATTTTGTGTAAAATTATTCTCAAGCAGCTGTATTTTTTTATCTGTAATTTTGCATTTATTGACAAACCAGCGTTTACGCAGTCTTTTCAAACTTTTTTTGAGATTTCGCCAACGAAAATATTTGACTTGTCGTAAAAAACTGAAGGTTTAAAATCCAAAATAATTAATAAAATCTTTTCCTTTTTAAATTGTTAAAAATAATTTTTCAATCAATTAGAATCATAGATAAATAATCAAGTTTTGATCTAGATTCTAGCCTACCTCAGTCTTATAAATAAGCGATGAAAGAGATAAATCTTCGGTAAATTGATAGATTTCTTCAGTAAATCAACTGAAAACTTCCGATTTTTTCGTGGAAATCTAACTTTTAGTTCCTGCAAGTTTGCATCTAATTTTTACATCTCTTGATAGTTTCAAGAGCGGAGATGTTTGTTTAGAAATATATACTTATTCTAACATTGAGGGTTTTCGGACTATTGTCTTCAACTTTATTGTTATTTCCACAACGTTTCGGTCGATATATCCTCCGGCCTTCTTCAGGAAATAACAATGAAGATAAAGACAATAGTCCGAAAACCCTTAATGATAAAAATCTACAAGCTTTGTCTCAGAAATTTAGACAACTAATACTTATTACAGTATCTGGTTTCTGGTACCAAACTTTTCTGACACTTCCATCTTAAAGTCATTAATATACTTTCGCATAATAAAGTGACATACACAGAAAGATATTTTACACACACAAAATGTATTCGTTATATTTAGATTATCTAAAACTGCAAAATTTTCCTCTAATCTGAATTTTGACGAATATTTACACTCGAACAAATAACTTATTTTTACTAAAAAAAAGACTTGTATCTTTTGTTCTGCAGGAAACAAAACAAGTTATGCAATAAATCTTATCAAATTTGTATATCGGTGTTTTATTCATTCACTTACTCATTTATTTGACACAAACACACACACACACACGCACACACACGCACACACACACATACACAAGTGCGCACGCGCATATATATATATATATATATATATTGTAGATTTTTGTCGATTTCAGAGTTGCGGTAATAAAAGAGTATTTCAAATTCACCATATACCCAGGCCTGGAGTCTTTTCAGCTGATGAGAATATATATATATATATATATATATATATATATAGTTTTGTAGATCTGATGTATATGTAGTTCTACTTCCTGACCATTATTCTCAGGTCAACTCTGACTATGAGTGTACACACACGTGCGCATGAGCACACACACACACACACACACACACACACACACACACACACACACACACACACACACACACACATGCATATATATGTATATATATATATGTGTGTGTGTGTGTGTGTGTTTGTTTGTGTGTGTGTATGTGTGTGTGTAGTTAGGCAGCAGTAATTCATTTAAGCATGTTTCATTAAATAGTAAAGACATTTAGTCTGTATAATTTAAGTAAGAACCTTTCAGTTTCCTGATAAGTGTCTTGGTTTCAGGTTGGAATTGGTGGATGAATTCACTAAGATTGATGATGGCCTATGAAGGGTCCGAAAGCACTCGGTACAGTTTTGGTAAATTCATCCACCAATTCCAACCTGAAACCAAGACACTTATCAGGAAACTGAAAGGATCTTAATTAAACTGTATAGACAAAATGTGCCTTTATTATTTAAGGAAACACACACACACACACACACACACACACACACACACACACACACACACACACACATATATATATATATATATATATATATATGTATTCATATCAAAATTGTCTTGAAAATGTCATCAATCTCATGCTGATATTGTACAGAGATAAAAGATATAAATAGTCAGGAGTTTCCGATAGTTTATCGAGTTCCTTTGTCGTTAAGAGTTCTTGTTTAAAAATACTCGTTTCCCTTGAAATGTGTTGAACATTTCCTCGGCTTTCAAATAAAAATTTATGTTTTTTATCTCCTCATATAATTCAAATTAACATAATTGAATTAACGATTCCTGATTGAGTTTTCACACACTGATTTCGCCAGTGGATTTCACTGAAATTCTATTCTCGTTCTGTGTGTTGCCGTGTCATCTAGTTAATTAAAATCTTACCTCACCGAATAACAGTTTTGTTATTGGAAAGTTTTTAACGCACTGGAATAGAAAAATAGAAAAAAACCTTAAGGAAACAATTACACAAAACTATAAATACAAATGTACAATGCACGGGATTCCCTAACCTCAACTCATAAAATAATCCCAGACGTGTTGACCTGCTGTTAAAATCAATAAATCAATCACAAAATTAAATTCATGATCATGAATGGCACTTATGTAAATGAGAGTCAAAAATTGACGCCATGTTTTTGAATCAGAATTTCTATCGTGAAGTAAATAAGATATGATCGAAACTTTACCAAAATTATTATCTCAAACGCAAAGATAAAATGAAATATTATTAAACTTTTAAACACAAGTGCTTAGAATTTTCTGTCGCAACACGAAGTACCGATACTCGAATGGTCTGAATTTCAGCCAGTGAAATTTCCTTTCGACTTCGAATTTGTTAAGGAACAATACAATCAACCCCACCGTTACATAATACATTTAATCAGTGGATATTTTTAGATGTCTTTCAGCCATAGACCCAGGATAGAATTTCTGTGCTATAGGATACTCAGATTTCTCGGTGTTAGGAAAGCAATATCGAATCAGTAACAAATTTTTGGTCATCAACATTACTAATATTTTGCAATTTTAGAAGTTAGGAACATACAATGAACTTAATCATTAAAATATATGATTATAAGCAGATTCAGTAGCCTAACAGTAATTCAATCTTATGAAAAGCAAACCTTCTGGCAAAAATCCTTTATACTTTTCTTTATATCATACTTTTTCCCAAAAAATTATTTTGTCAATTATAAATACATTCAGCTAGTTGTATGTAAAGGTTATTATTTATAATGAATTTCTTTTCTACGTGTTTCAAATTTTTCATCCAATAATCTGGCAAGATTCGAGTGGAAAAATTCGGCTTAAGCTGGAAGCAGTTCAATACTTCAGCAAGCCTAAAAGCAGAATTTTCTTGATTACTTAACCTTGAATATCCAAAGCCTCGGGCCTGAAGAGATTCTATTAAAAATTCCAGTTGTTCATTTTACGTTCTTTTTCGGTTTTACTATTATTATTATTATTATTACTATTAATAATAATAATAATAATAATAATAATAATAATAATAAATCCTGAAGTTAAATTCACGCAAAAAAAAAATGAAAATAATCCTCCCGTTCCTGAGCATTACGAAATATTTTACCAGCAAAAATTTAAAAAACAATATAGTAGAAACAACATACTCTTTTGTGTTCTTAGGATTTCTTCAACTTATTTCAAAATTCATCGGGAGGGAAAATTTAAACGTATATATATATATATATATATATATATATATATATATATATATATATATATGTGTGTGTGTGTGTGTGTGTGTGTGTACATAATATCCAAAGGACGGTCCGTTGAGTTTTTTCCAATTATACATATATATATATATATATATATATATATATATATATATATAACTGGAAGAAAATCACAGTAGACCGTCCTTTGGCTATATATATATATATATATATATATATATATATATATATATATATATGTGTGTGTGTGTGTGTGTGTGTGTGTGTGTGTGTGTGTGTGTGTGTGTGTGTGTGTGTGAACAAAAAAAAATCAGACAAAAAACAAAACGAAATAAAAAAAATACTCAACATTTTTAAAACTTCATTCGGAATCTTTGAGAAAATAATCTCGGTTTTTAAATAATTTTTATTGTAAAAAATAAAAACAGAATTACTGAACAAGATTTTTTTTCTAACATGAGATTGATAAAAAATGAGGATGTGTCACAAAATTGCAATTTTCATATCATGCAAATGAATTTCTATTTTAGTGGCATCTACACAAATTTAGTACAATAACTTTTTAATAACCATATGTAACTATTTAGCTATTTTAATATGATGTATCACTAAATAACAAAAGAACTGTTGCATCAGTATATGTCAAAATGCGACTAAAGAAATATCTTAGCGGCACGTACGAATAAATAAGTAATTATCTATTGTAATAGCAGGATCCCATATTTAAGTAAATACCTATTTTAATAGCAAGTATAAATATGTATTATAGCACTATTATAACCACATGTAATCATATATAAATGTTTGTTTGTTTATGGCATATCAAACTTGTAGTTCATTTAATACCAAATCCATTTTGCAGCAAAAAAACAGTTCTAATTCAAACAATTCCATTAAGCATAAGTACACGGTTTAATTATCAAATATATATCTACTTCAAGCTTTTTACTTAAGTCAAGCAGTTCTAATTTAAACAATTCAGTTTAGTATAAGTATAGTTTTTGTTTACTTACAGTTAAATGTCAAAACAGTTCAATTTCTAAGAATTCAGTTTATCATACAAAAAAGTTCCATTTCAAACAATTCAGTTATCATGAGTACAGTTTAAATGACAAAACAGTTCTATTTTAAGCAATTCATTTGAGCATAAGTACACAGTTTACTTCTATTGGACCCATAGATAGGATCTGATCAGGAGCTACCACTCCGGGTCAGAGTGGACCTTGGAGCGATGGCAATGAAGGGGTACTCTGCGTTCCCCAAAGCTCCAACGTTACAGCTGACAAGGTGCATATGTAAATGATAGCTATTTTAATAGCATGTACCCACATAAAAAGAAATTGCTATTTTAACATGAGGTATCGATCTATAACTAAATCGTAGTTGTTGAGACATTTACTCAAATGTAAATACAAAACTACTGCAGTGACTTGTTATCATATGTAAATTAATATTTTTTAATAGCAACACTCATTAGTAATTAAATGTTTTTAAACTACATGTACTGAAATGTACCTTTATAGACTTTCAACAGCTTATATGCAATAGCTATATGACTATTTAATTATCATGTATCTATAAATTATCATAATGGAATTTACACACGTCATCATCATCATGTCGCCCAAACAGCACGGATATCCCTGACCATCTCTCGCCACCTTTCTCTATTGTCCAACGCTTCCGGTAGGTCTTCAAGGCTGCATCCTGTATCGACAGAGAGCTGTTGGATGTAGGTTCTAGCTGGTCATCTTACATTTGCTCATCCATGTGAAGGGGTCCACAGGAGTACATCACTTACGAGTTCGTCCCTACTCCACCAGTGTCCTGCATATCAGGTTTGTCTAACTTGGATAGTTTTCGTGATGAGAGGTAAGTGGCGGTACAGCTTCTTCTTTGTGGAGTGCTGCCTCCAGGACTTGTTCAATATTGCCTGCAGCATTCTTGTGTTTGTAATCAAGGTTTTTCTACATACGTTTAGTTAGAATCCATGTAGTTCATCCCTACAGCAGTATCAAGGCCTGACTTCCATATGACCGATAGCCTACCTAACCCTAATTCTACCGATAGCTGTCTATACCTTTGCAAGTCGCGTGTTGATCAATGTCTCGGTTGATAAGACGCAAGTTTCACAGAGCTACCGTTATAATCATTTTAATATCATGTAGTTATATGTAAATAAATAACGATTTTAATTATGTAGTCGTACGTTACTCAAAAGCAGTTATTATGACATGACCTCATATGAAACAAAAAAAGGTATTCTAAAATCCTGTGCCCTTGTAAGTATGTAGATTTTATAGTGGGATGTACTTGTACGAAAGTGAATATGGTAAAATCAGATAGGTTACTTTTCTTACTGTGTTGGATATTCTCATTGGGGGTATTTACCCATTTCAAAGTCATCTTTTTACGTTTCCTTATTATTCCCTATCTTCTGACTTTTATTGTCTCATCGGTCGTTCAGCATTCCGCTCCTCACTCGTTCATTCCTTGTCTTTCCCGCATGTTCTGCTCTCCACCATCTTTTTTCTTGTTTGGTTTGCCTCATCTCGTTTTTTGTCTCTTCGTATGTTATCGTTCATGGCTATCATCCTGTCTTAGTTCTTCATCGTTGCAGTAAAAAAAAAAACGTGGTCACCATTTTCTTAAGTGCTCATCATGCTACTTAAATCTAGCCGACTTCTTATTATTTAGCCTGAGGCCGGTGATCAGAGCGTTTTTGAATTAGATCTCGTTGGGCTATTCCTTCTGAGGGGCTAAATTGTGCCTCTATTAGCCCTGTGTCGTCTGAGAACACGACTTCGTAATCCAATGCCAGGCATGAATTCAAACAACCTCTGAACTCACTATTCATTTATTAAACTAAATAGATTGCAGTTTAACACTTATATTGTTTGTTGTTTTTTGGGGGGTTTATGGCATATCAACATTTGTAGGTTATTTAACGCCAAATCCATTTTTCTACAAATAAACAGTTCTATTTCAAACAATTCAGTTTGGCTTTAGTACAGAGTTTAATTGTCAAAAACATTTCTATTTCAAGCAGTTCAGTTGAGTCAAACAATTTTAATTCAAACAATTGAGTTTATTACAAGTATAATTTTTGTCCACACACAGTTAAATGTCAAGACAGTACCATTTCAAACAATTCAGTTTAGCGTAAGTACAGTTTCAATGTCAAAAACAGTTCTATTTAAAAACATTTAGTTTTGCATAAGTACATACTTTAGTTTTATTTAACCCATAGATAGGAATCTATCATTTGCTACCACTCTGGGCTAGAGTGGACCTGGGAGCGATGGCAATGAATGGGAACTCCGCATTCCCTAAAGCTCCAGAATTACTGGAACCTCACCATCAAATCTTTTAGTGTCATATCTAGGACACTCTTGGGGCGGGGGTCTTACCTCTCAGCAGAGGTAGAGCTGACAGGGTGCATATGTAAATGATAGCTATTTTGATAGCATGGACCTACATAAAAATAAATTGCTATGTTAATATGAGGTAACGATCTATAACTAAATTTACTCAAATGAAAAAACAAAACTATTGTAGTAGCTTGTGATCATATGTTAATAAACTTTTTTGTTAATTGCAACATTCATTAGTAATTAAACAGTTTTTTTTTAAATACATGTACTTAAATGTACCTTTATAGCCTTTTAACAGCTTATACGCAATATATAACTATATGACTATTTTAATATCATGTATCTGTATGTATTTAAATTATCATAGTGGTTTTACACATATGTACTTGGATAATTATTTTAATATCATGTAGTCGTATGTTAATAAATAACGATTTTAATATGTATTCGTGGGTAACTCAATAGCAGTTATTAAGGCACGTCCTCATATGTAACTTAAAAGTAATTCTTATTGCCGCCTGGGCAATTAACAGGGCTTATTAAACTCCCGGGAGCCCTCGGTTCAATCCCTGGTCGAGTCAAACCAAAGACTCAGAAAATGGTACTTGATGTCCTTGCTTAACACTCAGCAATATAAGGTATGGATCAAGGGTAAAGTGGAGTAATCCAGGGAGAGGAGTAGCGTCCTGCTCAACACCTCAGTGTAGTAGCTATCGAAAAGGGAGCCTTTGAGTCACCCTCGACTATGGTCACCAACTTTACTTTTTAAACTAATCTACTCATTATGTCAAAAAGAGATTTCGGCTGTTATGTGACAAATGTATTAATATTTTTTCGTATACATTAATGAAATGTGGTCCTTCTTTTCACAGAAGTAGTAAAACTAGTGGCTTCACGCTGATAATTAAAGTTATAAAATTTTGACCGGTGGGTCCTGTCAATAAGTTTTAGTTATCAGTCGTATTTAGTGACATCGGAAGTTCGTACCGAATCAATATATGCAAGCAGATTGTGCCTTGAGAATACTTTATATCGATTAAGTTTTCCGAATTAAATTGTCCATGAGATATCACTTGTCTGCTCCTTTTATTAATAGTCGGGAACTCTTAGTAGCTGAAAGTTTGTGACTATAACAAAAAGTCAAAGACAATAACTGAGTATAATAATAATAGTTTTCATTTACGTTGGATTAATTTTGTAAATTTTCTTAATGTGTTTTTTCTTAATAATTATGAAATTAACACATTGTGCAGGTATTTAGGAGACGCACATCATAAATGATTATCGTCGTAGAAAGTTGATTCAGCTAGCAGAGTTCAAATCCTGAGGGAAGCTGCTTGTATTTCACGTAGCACAAATATCCGTGTGAAAAATATGAATTCGATTATTCTTCCTCCTGCTATGGGTAAACAGTAACACAGGCAGAGCTCTTTAACCGGGGTATGCCATCAGTCTAGAAGAGGGAAAACTGCAAATTGAAACTAGTTATATATATGGAGAATGTTGGGTTTCGATTGGATATCATGCCGAAATACGCTCTGGTAGCGCCCCGACACCCAAACTATTTGATAGATCAGTGACTATTTTTATTCATAAATGATAAATGATTAAATAATTTTTAATATTTATTTATAAATGCAATGTGTTTCATTTAATGCTTATAATATTTAAAAAAAATGAAATGTAAAATTATTCTAAAAGTCCAACTAAAATTTCTATCAAAAATATGTTTTGTCCATGGTGGAATTAGAGTCATGACTGTGTTAGAGTGTAAGAACAAATAAGTTTGTATTTACCCAACCCCTCCTCTACGTGAAGCGTAGTGCACAAGTTGAATTTTTATTCTGTTTGAATTGGAAGTTTTCCTTCTCCTAGACTCGTTGCCGTTCCAAGCTTAAGAACCTTGTCTTCTCTGCTATTTACCAATAGCCAGTAGGAGAGAAGAGATGATAGTAATAAAATATGTTATAAGATAAGATCCAAAAATATGCGATTAAAAATGCCGTGAAACTTTGAAAATATAGTTATGATAATAATCGATCCTTTGCAGGGGAGTGATCTTGGTGTAGTTGCTACAGTGTTGGACTGCAACATTGTAGAAAGCGAGTTCGAGAATCAGTCACACTATTAAATCCAATTTCGGGCTAGTATCCTTGTTAAATATACGAACCTCCTTTTCTCTCCAACTATAGGTTAAATATTAACACTATTGTTCTTCCATATGGATGGCTGAAGTATTAAATAACCCAGGAAGGTTGATATGCTATAATATAAGGAACCCAATTCTATTAAATATTCACGAAGGAATCAAGTGCATTCACAGGGGAAATATTTACAAGAATATAAATATCTGCCAACTCTATATCTTGTATTTTTCTGAGAAATGCTCATGAAGTCGATTTATGGAAAATGTTACATTACCTGCAAGCTAGTGTAGATTCTAATAAAAAATGATTCAAATGTTTCAATAGTTATTACGAAATTAAGACTACAATTTTCGAAAAAAATATTAAATGATAAGTACAATGTTACCATTCGTGACTAATCAGGTATTCGTTGAAAGTGGATTCTACATGAGTTGGAAATCTGAAAAAGGATGTTTTGATTTCACATAGCACTGATATCTTTGAATTCAACAATTCTTCCTCCAACTATTGGTATATAATTAGGCAGACTGGACTCTTTAAACATAGAATGGGTAAAAATCTCAAGGCAGAAAAGCTCTGAATTAAAGCAAATTGTTGACCTGCAGATGTATGAGCTCCATCTATTTATGGCCAAGACACTTTACTAAGTAAAGTGTCTTGGACATAAATAGTAGCATTCCGTCGAAACAAGCCAGGTTGTGGGGTCAGTGATAAATAAACAAAATACATTTAAGAAGATCATATTTTAATATAAAATGATGGAAACTTCATGGTATAGCTATTGAAAAACAGGGATTATGAATATTACTCATTTTAACTGAAATGTGTTCTTTTTAGGAACTTTTACATAACTGAAGAAATGATCATTCCACTTTTGGGGTTTTTTTTCTCGGAGAGGCAATATAAAAATGTTTTACTCATATCCATTATCGGGTCTGGTGATTTTTGGTTTTTTTAAGTTGGATCTAACATTTGAACAGACATTGGTGAAGTACATTTTATTAAAGAAATGGGTTGGTTTAAAAGAGAAAGCAAACTAATAGATATCGAATATAAAAAATCATCAAAGTAATATGACTTCATAATTAAAAATTCACGACAAAACAAAAGCAAAACAAATGGGTGGAAACTGGAGTCGACCAGCATTAACATATAAATAGAAGAAAATGTGAACCTGAGAGAATCTATAATGGTTCGTGTGGCAATTCGATGATCGTAATTTGTTTAGAAGAATCAAGAACGCTCATTGGCTAAGACGATGACGCTGGTGCTTTTCCATGATGTCTTTGAAATGAAACATACAAAGGTGACTTCCTGAAGAAAACAAGTAAATTTTCTAAGTCATTCAGATAATGGAGTTGCATATCATTCAAAACCCTACGAGAGTTGAAAATCATTACCTCAATAATCAATGCAGATGTATACATTGAAATGATTGAATATGTTCACGATGGAAAATTGGTATGATGTGTATGACGTAACTTTTCAGAACGATTATCGTCCCAAGAATTGACTTCATCATCATAAAAATTTGTCTAAGAGGAAAAATAAATGAATCTTTTCTTCAGGAAAGTCACATAAAATCAATGGCATAACCAGCGAACAGTCCGGATTTTAACCCAATTAAAAATGTTTGGTAGAAATTTCTAAAACATGTTACTTGAGAAGACTCTATTCTGCAAATAAAATCAATTGACGATCATTTGGCAAATTTGTAGCCTCCCTGATAAAGAATACTGTCGTGAATAAGTTGAATCTAAAACTTTTTAAATAATTAAAGGCGGTCATAAAAGCTCGAGAAGGGTAGTTATTGTTAAATCTAATAAAAAAAAATCCATAATTCTTTCTCAATAATGTATTATTCCAAAGTATTTTTCTCTTCATGGCTTGAAGAAAATTATACTATTCATGTAAATAATTTTGTCGTTTTGTGGAAGGAATGCGGTGTACCCCATCATTGCCATCGCTCCTAGGTCCACTCAGGCCTGGTTTGGTAGCAACTGATGGGGTTCTATCTATAGGTCTAATAGAACTAAACTGTGTACTTATGTTAAACTGAATTGGTTGAGATGAGATTGTTTAGACATTTAAACTGAATACTTATGCTAAACAGACTTGTTTGAAATAGAATTATTTTTGACATTAAAACTGTGAACTTATGTTAAACTGAATTGTTTCAGATGGGACTATTTTGACATTTAGACTGTTTACTTATGCTAAACTTAATTATTTGAAATAGAACTGTTTTGACATTTAACTGTGTGTGAACAAGAAAACAGTACTTTTAATAAACTGAATTTTAAAAAATAAAACTGTTTATATGTATAAAAGGGATTTGATATTAAAAAAAAAAACAACAACGATTGATGTACCATAAAAAACAAATCAAACCAAACTCATTTTGGCTTGGGTTGTACATTTCATTCCCTCAGTGTAACAAGTATTATAGTTAATACACAAAAGTTAACATGGCAGTTTAAGTGTATCTGATATATTTGTTTTTCTTTTTTGCTTATACTGTTGAATGAATGATCCTAGCGAATCTCTGGTTTGGAAACATTAGAAATGAAATCTAGTCTCCCATTTTATACAGGCCCTCTAATCCAGTTAGGTTTCTTTCATATTATTCACTTTCAGTTGAATTCTTTGGACCTATATCATATATCAAAGCACTTAGAAAGTTTTATTCATACGAGATTAATAGAAAGTATTTAGTGCTTATAAAGGAAGAAGGTTATATTGTAGTCAACTGATTCATTCACTTCAAATCTTAACTGTGATGGATCGGAGCTCTCCAAGTGGCCCCATCGGAGGATGAATAAAGAAGGCATGAATCTAAGATTGAAGGCTCAAGTGTCAGTGTGCATACCCAAGGGTCTGAACTCTAATTTGGTAAACGAGATTGGTTTTATTGACCCGATATTTGCAGATTACTCTCAGGCAGTGATCTAATGCTTATCTTCTGACAGTTCGCCTTGTCAGGGGCTACCAATTGATTTCAACATCGACGTGACTAGATTTTAATATTCTCATCAAATAGGTGGCTATTTAAGTGTTATCAAGAAATCGAATCCATCAACGCGAGGATTGACGAGTTACGGAGTGGAATTATATAAACAGACAATGCGATTTTCAGATCATTCAGCTGGTGTCCCCTCACCGATATTCTCTCCTTTAATAAATAACTAGTGTCAGGTTCTAAGTTTTGTCCTCGGATTTAGGATCGCCTCTATTTCAACGCGGTTTGGTGGATTCGGACGTTCAGTATTTCACTGATTGACTGATTTATTCATTCACTGATTTTAATTGTATGCTAACTTGTCTCGGATTATTTTATGCCTCTCAACTATGGAATTACGTTCAGTATCATTCAAATTTACATTTTGTGAGTTGTTGATTTCCTAGAATTGTCTTTTTTTTTTTGCTCGCTATCCTAAATGAAAGTTGATTAGTTAAATACTTAAATGAAAGTTGATTAGTTAAAATACTTAAGTATTTTAACTAATCAACTTTCATTCAAAGATTTCAAATATTTAGTCTAGGCATTCTGCTGTTAGCAAAAAGTTATCGAGATGATGGATTCATTGACAGACTGATTTTAACGGCATGGCATCCCTTCTTAGTCTATTTTACGCCAAGACGTTAAGGAATCACGTATATTGTACTTTCATTTTTTTATATATAAAAATATCTATTTAACGCTTAACAGATACTAACATTCCGGATTGGAATAGAAGCAATGTTTTTTGAGGGGAGCTTACGTCTCTGCCGGGGATACAGATAGCGTATTATGACTCCCAATGACAGGGTGAGCTAGTTGAGGCTGACAGAAATAGAATTTCGTTTTTACTATAGAAAAATAGCAAATGTGTGCTATGTGGTGACAGAGATAAAACCATCACATAAAAAGCGAATGCAGCAAATTAGCGCAGAAGGGATATAAGACTAGACACGGCAAGTTGATCCACTGGGAGATGTGCAAGAAATTTAAATTTGACCATACTGACAAATGGTATCAGCACAACCCAGCACCTGTCCTAGAAAATAACACATAAACTCCTATAGGAGTTCGACATATACACGGATCACCTAATCTCGGCCAGAAGACCAGACCTAATTATAATAATAAAAATAATGATAAAAGAGAACTCGCAAAATTGTCGACTTTGCAGTCCCGGAATAAAACTGAAAGAATGTGAAAAGAAGGATAAATACCTCGACCTTGCTAGGGAATTGAAAAAACTATGGAACATGCAGGTGACAATTACACCAATTGTAATTGGTGCGTTTGAAACAGTAACTGAATGATTGCTAAAGGGACTGGAAGACTTGGAAGTTGGCGGACGAGTGGGGACCATCCAAGCTACGACATTATTGAGAACAGTCAGAATACTGAGAAGAGTCCTGGAGACTTGAGGGGACTTGCTGTCAGTCAAAGTACTGTGAAAGACCATCAGCTAAGGCTGATGTGAAAAACTCTAATGAGTAAATAATAATAATAATAATAATAATAATAATAATAATAATAATAATAATAATAATAAACTTCATCGAAAAGACCATGCAAACCTGGAGAGGGGAGCTGACAGCATGAGGAAGAAGATTAGCTCAACCAAATATCCAAAGAGGGATTTTCCAAGGAGATGCACTATCACCCTTACTATTCATAATAGCCATGATGCCACTTAACCACATACTCAGAAAATGCACAACCGGTACAGACTCAGCAGATCAAAGCGGGAATAGATGAGACGCAACAAAACAGTAAATGTAGGCTCTGCGGTGACAAAGACGAAACGATCAATCACATAATAAGAGAATGCAGCAAATTAGCACAGAAGGAGTATAAGGAGAAACACGACTGGGTCGGCAAGGTGATCCACAGGGAAATGTGCAAGAAATTTAAATTTGACCATACTAACAAATGGTATATGCACAACCCTGCACCTTTCCTAGAAAATTTCACGCATAAACTCCTATGGGTCTTTAACATACAAACGGGTCACCTAATCCTGGACGGAAGACCAGACCTTATAATAATCAACAACAAAAAAAGAGCATTTGCAAAATTGTCGACTTTGCTGTCCCAGCGGACCACAGAATAAATCTGAAGACATATGAAAAGAGGGATAAGTACCGCGACCTTGCTAGAGAATTAAAAAAGCTGTGGAACATGAAAGTAACGATTGTGCCAATTGTGATAGGTGCTTTTGGCACAATAACTAAAGGATTCTTAAAAGGCCTGGAGGACTTGGAAATTGGCGGATGGGTAGAGACTATCCAAACGACAGCATTGCTGAGAACAGCCAGAATCCTGAGACGAGTCATGGTGACTTGAGGAGACTTGCTGTCACTCAGACTCCCGTGAAAAACCATCAGCTAACGCTGATGTGAAAAACTCTAGTGAGTAAATAATAATGATAATCTATACATTCTGGTTTTTGCAACTATTAACATTTAGTAATAATAATTATTCATTTGCACATACGTGCAAATAAATAAGTATTATTTCTAAATTGTGATATGAAGTTCCAAGCAATCCTCTTCAATACAAATAATTTTTAAACGAATCTATATCGACCCATTAGTCAAAATGGAACCGGAACTAGGGCAATGAACGGGTATTCCACACTCCGTATAGTTCCAGAACTAAAGCCTCACCAGCGGATGCAGTTTAGTGTCAATAAAGCAAGCCAAGAGAGAGAGAGAGAGAGAGAGAGAGAGAGAGAGAGAGAGAGAGAGAGAAAGAGAAAGAGAGAAAGAGAGGGGGGGTTAAGTTGCTATGATAACGGATAGTCTGGCTTTCTAATGGGAGTTGTAAAAGTCTCTTTAATCCAAACGTATTAATTCTCCACGTCTAATCGATTACAATGACCCCAAAAATTAGAGTATGAAGATATAGATTAAAATTTACAAATATTATCTTATGACATATATATATATATATATATATATATGTATATATGTGTTAAGAGAGAGAGAGAGAGAGAGATTAAGTTGCTATGATAACGGATACTGTTGCATAGAAATAATGTATTATGATATATATATATATATATATATGTGTGTGTGTGTGTGTGTGTGTGTGTGTGTGCATGTAGATATATATATATATATATATAGAGAGAGAGAGAGAGAGAGAGTTCCTTATGTAACAGAGGGTGTTGCTTCCTAGTGTTGTTTGTAAGAGACGAAATTCGAGGACATCAACAAAATATCATTTGTCACATATCACTAAAAAATTGGGTTATATTTTATGATTAAAAAAAAAAATGATTAAATTTTTTCACGTGTCTGTATTTTATGGGTCTTGTACATCAAATACACCATAATATGGGCTCACTCAAGGAAACATGAGATTTTGGGTTATAATTTGTCGATGGCATGTGCCGTCGAATTTCTTAGGGTGTTAGTAAAAACTCTCATTTAATGTAGCCATCTAGTCACATCCAAGTTTAGTGAGTAGAGATAATTCAACAAAAGCAATTTTAAAGTACTGTCTAAAAGTGAAGGCTCATCTGTCCTAAACTTCTTTGTGAATAAAACTTGGTTATCGTGGGGAAATCAGGAGTGATTTATTTGGTTCGGCGGCTGGAGAACAAAAGGGTCTATCAAACCTCTTTGAAAACTGAAATGCTATTGACTAGTGAAGGGGATAATTGGTATATCAAGTACCACAAGCTTTTGGCAGTGCGATTAAGAAAAGTCATTTTTAGAAATCCTGACGCACGTGAATGTTATTCCATTTTTAGATTTAATGAAACACATGGATCTGGGACCGTTACAAGAAATATATTTCTAAAATTTGGATGCGTATTCGAATTCGATTCATTTAATTATTAGTGACGTCACCCAATTCTTGACGATCTTTTTTACTTATATCCCTTTCAATATTACACTTCAATTCTTCAACTTCGTAAGGATTGCTTTAAAATAGAAAACTTACAAAGTCTAAATTGAACAAGCTAAATATGACGCATTCGTCTTTTGAAAATAATTACCGGAAAAGAAATGAATGCCTGAATGGGATTAGCGCACAATATAACTCTTTTAACTGCCACATTTTTTAAACTCTGGTTACGATGATGATCTGAGACAAATAAAAAAAACATGTGTGAATAAATTCTGTCTTGATATCTTTAGTGGCGTATATTATGAATACTCAATATGCATAAACCAGGAAAAAAACGTACAAATAGTTTTACAAGAGAGAGGGTTTTTTTCTTTATATGAAAAAGGAAAATAAGGTTTATACATAATCCACAAAAACTTGAGAAAAATGAAAAACAAAAACAATCTATAAGTGAAAATCTAAACGTCGAGGACGCTCTCGATTTTCATATTCCGAGTAGATTTCAGCCGACAATTATCATAAACTTCTAACGCTAGAAAAGAAACAATTTATACTGCGGGTAATAAGTGGATATTTGGCTGGGATATATATGAAGTGTACATATTGGAGAATCTTGTTCTTTCATATATATATATATATATATATATATGCACGTGTGTTCTAAGAATAATTTTGCTAACACCACACACACACACACACACACACAAATATATACATACATGTACATATTCATCAAACAACAAAAACGTTTACAAATCCTCGAAGCCATTAGTATAAAAAATAAACAACTAAATATAAAAATACATTCACCATTGGCTCTAAGACACTAACCATATCACATAATCGAAATACTAACTAATGCTTTCTCACCAATAAGAAACCTTCCAAAAATACGTATCGCAGCCAGTCTAAAAAAACAAATTTCGGAGAATCCGGTTCTTTCAGATATCTGTCTAGCCACACTGAATAGTTCTGATTGGACGAAAAAGATCTGTTTGTGGATGACAATATATATATATATATATATATATGCTCATAAGTGATGTACTCTTATGGACCCCCACATATGGACGGGGAAAAGCAGGACGACCAACTCGAACTTACATTCAGCAGCTATATGAGGCCTTGAAGACCTACCAGAGGCGATGAACGTTAGGGAGAAGTGGCGAGAGTGGGTCAAGGATATCTGTGCTCGCGGCACGAAATAATGATGATGATATATATATATGCACGTGGGTTCTAAGAATAATTTTGATTACACCACACACACACACACACACACACACACACACACACATATATATATTCATAAAACCACCAAAAACTCTTCCAAATCCTCGAAGCCATTTGAATTAAAAATAAATAACAAAACATAAAAAATACATTCGCCTTTGGCACTAAGATACAAACCATATAATATAACTAAAATGCTAACTCACTGATACTTTCCCACCAATAATAAACCTCTAAAAAATACATATCGCAGCCAGCCTAAAGAAAACAACAAATAAATTATATTTATTAAAAAATTCCCGAAGACGTTCACTCAGTATCATCGAAAACGTTTGAGAGTAAAACTTAAGACACATTTGCTTTACACACACACGCACGCGCATATATATATATATAGAAATATATGTATATATATATATATATATATATATATATATATATATATCGTCCAACGTGTTTAGCTGAAGAGTCGTAATAAAACGAAACAGTCTGTGAGTGGAAGACAATATATACGCTCCCCTCCCTGGAGTGGAGCATTCTGGCGAAGGAATTAACAGCTGCCCCCGGCGTAATGCAAAGCTCTTCTAACGAATTGAGCACTCTGGTGTCCGATAGTTCAAAATGTCAACAAATGAAAGCTAGTACATATGCCTTAAAATTCATGAGCTGATTTGTGTCACCGAAATCGCTGAGCGGTTAGATACAACGTCGAGCGTAAAGTTAGGCGGATTTCGATCCCAGCTAGAAGCGTCCTGCATATCAAACTACACCGACGAGATGTGATACAACAAAATGCTCTGTCTGTGGATCCCAATCGGCTTATTGGCTTAGTGGGTAGAGTGCTAGCCAATGGTCTAATCCTTGGTCGCATCATACGAAAGACTTTTAAAATGGTATTTGATACATCCTTGCTTAACACCCAGCAATATAAGGTACGTATCGAGTGTAAAGTGGAGCAATCCAGCGAAAGGAGTCGCGCCCTCCCCTACACCTCGGTGTAGTAGATATTGAAAAGGGAGCCTCTTGGTCGGCCTCGACTACGGTCGCAAACTTTACTTACTTTTTATACATATAATTATTGAGAAAATACCTCAGGTTCTGTGCATTCTTCTTGTTGAAAAATCTTTTAAAACCTAAACATTTATATCTGCAAACTTATTGTCTTTATTGAACGTTGATCAAAATACACATCAGTAAAAAATAAGAGTGGTTTAGAAAAAAGGTGATTCTCATATTATTCAGATGTTACTTTTACGCGTTTGAAAAAATCCTGTCATTGTTTTTAAGGCATTTTGTTCCTTTATTGAATATGTAGAAAATACTTACCATGCACAAACTTACGGCAATTTTAAAGCCTTTCATGCAGGTTTTTAAGTCAGGTTAAAGGAATTAAACAAACAATTATATTTGCAAAATACATTTGAAAATATAATTCTATGCAATTAAACATGCGAATTTGATATAAAAAAGACAACATGGAATTATATCGTAAAACATGATTCCCAGTAATAATTTCACGTTTTAGTCTTTTAAAGCAACTTCCAAACTAGCACCAAAAGCTTTAAATTTGACCTAAATTAAAAATATGACGGAAAACTTTCGTATAATAATTTTTTCATTTTTTAGAAGTAAAGCCAAATAATACGTATGAAAATTACTCTTAAGAATATCATAGAATATCTTGGAATAAAACTTTCGAATATAATCATTTTTCTGATGTGTTGTAGATTATGAATTAACGTAATTTATAATTGCGAAGAAGTGTAGTTGAATAAATCTCAATCATCAAAATGTTGCACTATGTGAATGCTGGTAAACCCGGGAACCGTTTGAATCTGCGGTTCTGGTTGAACAAGGAGCACGTGACGAGAAAACACCGGTAAAATAGTTAAAAATACAATAAGTTGGTTCTGAAACATTGACTATTACATGTGTGTGATGATGGACGTACATACTTTCCCCCCTGTGATCTGAGAATCACTCCCCGATGTATATGGCTGATATGTAAGAACAAAGACTTCATAGAAAAGATAAATTAAGATGTGTACACAAAAGTGTGTTGGCTTGGTGTTTATTGTGTGAACGTATCAGCGAAATAGCGTTGGACCCTCAATTAAAGAGAGGACGGAACATCGAAAAAACGTTTAGACGATCACGGCCATTGTAAGAGGAAGAGACTCTTATCCGATATTCTTTCTGTTTTCAGATGTATTTTTAAATTTTTTGAACATTTTTGTAAAATCATCATCATCATCATCATCATCAAGTCAGGCTGAGAGCAGGTTATCCGTTCCTGTTACCTTGGCAGATTCAGTGTCTGCGATTCAGTGTCTGCGTTGCATATGGGTTCGTACTTACTTTCCCATCACTACTCAGCGTATTTTGTTCGTATTACTTGGATAGTTTGAGCGATGAGGAGTAAGTTGCCGAATAGTTTCTGTTTTATGCGATGTAGCATACAGGATTTGTTCAAAACAGTACATAACATTTATGTTCAGTTATTACCAAGCATTTTCTCTATGCGTTTTGTTAGAGTTCATGTTGTGCATCAACACAATAGAAAGAGAAAAGCCACAACGTGAAAGAAATCCGCTTTAAATTCATTAGAATGTTATATTTGTATATTATCGATACCTTGTCAATCAGAGTCCACGCCTTACCAACGCGATGAGATTTTAGTGCCGAGGCATGTGAACAGGTCTACTAATTTCAGAGACTTGCAACTTTAAGTGGTGATCTCTTCTTCTCTTAATTTAATGGATATCACAAACAAGACCATTGTTTAACTTTTTCCACGTTTTAAGGTTCGTGGTAATATTCGTCACCACATCCTCACATCCACTCAAATGCTTCAGTTGTGTGTTTGCAAGGTCTTTACCTTGGATAGCCTGAGAGGATATTTCCCACTTAAGTAATTAGAATAAATTGAAAGAGTAAATAATTCTTTTAAATGCTGCTAATTCGGGATCAACTTGAACTAAAGAAATTAAATGTTTCACGCCTTGTCGTCAGGGCAAAGAATACCCTAACTGTATTCCTTATAATAGGAGATGACCCACCAACGAAAAAATGTATCTGAATGTAAGAAACCCGTTTTGGAGATCTGGTAAGTGTGGACTATCACTCCCTTGCCATTACTACCAAGCCCACTCTGACCCAGAGTGGTGGCACCTATTAACGACCAAATTCATGGGCCAGAGGGATATTTTAAAACTATTCGTACCGGATCGGACCGAGTGCCAAAAATACTCTTTTGAAACAACGACAGAAAAATTGTTAAAATGAACGAACAATGGACCCAATTCCCGAACACTTAGACAGGAAATAATCCTAGACTGGTTCACATGGCATTAACATCGATTAAACTATCAATTCCGAAATATTCCAATTACAAGATTTTAAAACACTCAAATATAAATGATTGAAGGAAATTTAAGACTTTGCTGTTTGTTAATATCTTCAAAGGACTCAATAAATACTAAAAGCTGAGATCATTTAATACAAATACTGAATTCAGTCGATGTTTATGTTCTTTTAAATTCACCGGACTTGATGTAATTGGCAAAACAGATATATTTCACTATCTGCGTCTCATTGTCTACTTATATCTATTGGATTTAACTGCGAGATAGTGGTTCTCATCCAATCATCCATTTCCTCGAGTTAATATTCAGTCAATCGACAACTTGTTATAACCTCACGTATATAGTTGTTCATTAAGCTTAAATTAGTTTGGCACCGGTCCATACTTATGGTCAACTCTGGGATCATGGCATTCACCGCCATAACGGGACTATATATATATATATATATATATATATATATATATATATGTATATATATATCAAATACTTTAAAAATGGTACTTGATACATCCTTGCTTAACACCCATCATTATAAGGTACGTATCATGGGGGAAGTGAAGCAGTCCAAGGAAAGGAGTTGCGCCCTCCCCTTCACCTCGGTGTAGAAGCTATTGAAAAGGGAGCCTTATGGTCGCCCTCGACTGCGGTCGACAACTTTACTTACTTTTTTACTTTATATATATAATGATGAACAAAATTATTGTACAAATAGGACTTTAACTTTTATGTTATTTACCTTGAATTATTCTCAGCTCATTTTGAGCTTCGATCATCTTCAAGAAAAAAGATGTTGCGATGAAAATTTTTGAACGTTTTTAAAATTGTTTATAAAAGAGTCAACATGCGATAAAAGATACGATGAATAAATTACTGGTGGCGTAGCTCATCTATTCGTTAAATTATTATGTAAATTATTTTCTCGAATGCCAGACATTTGATTATAAAGGTGTTTATGTGTAATATTAACAATGTCCATCCTATTTCAAAGCATTATTTTGTTGAGCTTAATTATCATCAGCCAGTCGTGATAAAAGAACAGAGATTTTTGTCACTCTTTCATCATCCATCCCTATATTTCATCGCTCCAGGAAGGTCTATTGGCTTCATCGAGAGAGCTGGTTTGCTTTGGTTGGTTTGGTTTCTTTGTTTAATGGCATATCAACCTTTGTAGGTTATTTATTTGCTGATAGTTCCAGGAAATCAAGCAGGGATTCGGCTTAGTCATGTGCATTTGCGAGAAGCGCTATATAATTTGCATAGTTTGTATCTGTCTTAGTTTCTGTTGTATATCATGTACTTGTTTTGTTTTTTGTTTTTTTTTAATTTGAAAACATTCTTTTTATTTGATATATTGATATTCGTAGTACTTTATTAAAGCAAGTTATAAGCAAATATGGTGACGATGTATATTCTTGTAAGACTCCAGTGACAATGTTGAAGAAGTCGGTGTCACTATCTAGTAAGCGAATCATTGCTTTCATGTTTTTCTAAAGCCTTATTATAGCAGTGACATATTCGTTTTGGAGACGATATGCTAAAAGTATATATCCCATCTTTCCTTTGAGTATGGAATAAAATGTGTCGGAGATATCTTCGAACAATAGTGTTTCTTTTCAAGATGCTTTGTACGTATTCCTTGGATGATTCGACGGATTCTCCGAATCTATGACGTTGTGGTGCAATTTTTCCGAAAGCCGTTCCGATGTTTCTTGATTTCAGATCGGATACCATTGAAAAGCAGGGCATAATAGACCGTCAGCAGCTATAGAACTAAGAATTCCTCTGTACTTCAAAATAATACCGAAGTCACTTTTCTTTGGAATAAGGCCTTTTACCCATTTCTGTATTATTGAATTTTTGTAGACAGTGTAGCATAATCGAAGTTTGCTGTAAAATTTCCTGGTCTTCAATACTTCAGGAAATTTTTCGTTGAAGCCACAATGTTTTTTGTTTTTAATTTTTTAAAATCTTGCTTCAAATTCTTCCTACATAAACTGTCCAAGTATGATGTCTACTGGGCAATTTTTTTGACTGATTTATCAATGATTTCAGGAGGGTTTCGCAAGTGGATTTTAAAATATTCTTTCTACTTCTGAAGTTTTTCTTCTTGGGTGGCGCTTTTGTTTCTGTTAATTCTGTTACTCTTTGCCTAATTTCTCTCTGGGCTTTCTTAAGTTTTTGTCCTTTGATATTTTTGGGTGCCTTTTATAAAACAAGAATCCTTTTTGTATTATCTCTTTTTCTCTAACTACTGTTGACTTCTATGGAACTCAACATTTAGCTTTTGGTTTTGGTTCTTGGTATACACTCAACAGCTGTTCAACGTGGGTGGTAATAAAGTTTGCATATTCGTCATTCTGAACGCACCTTTCAGATATATCCTGCAGAATATCTAAATTGATTTTTCAGGAACAGTTAATTGATAGTTTATAATATTATTTGCAAGTGAAGACCAGTTATAGTGTCTTCCTTTATAAATTCTGCAAAAACAAATGCGAATCTTTCTTGAGACAATCAAAGTGCTGTTTATTCACGACTTGTTTATAAATAAATAATCTCGCCGGGCTTTTGACATATTTTATTTGGTAAGACCATACGTTTCCCTTTTTTATTTGTAATTTAGTATTTAGACACAATCCTGTTCTCGCGAGAAATATCTGCTAGATATTCACCATTTTAGTTTGGCGTGTGGTGTTAGTTTAATTCTATTTGACCCATAAATAGGACCCTATCAGGTGCTACCACTATGGATCAGAGTGGACCTAGAAGGGATGACAATGAAGGGGTATTCTGTATTTTCCAAAGCTCCAACATTACGGAACCTCACCGTCAGATAGTTTTGTGTCTTATCCTGGACCCTCGTTGAGCGGGTCTTACCCCTCTGCAGAGATGGAGTCGGTGTATTATTCAGTCCCAGCCAAATGGCCAATAAACACTGAAAAGGTAATTAAAGACATTAAAAGGATATAATAAAAGAGATTATTCAATTACAAATGCTAATGCCCTTTGTCTCGTTCTTTTTTTACCACCTTACGGTCACCTCTTTTTGCTTTTAAATCCCTACACGGTTTGTGATTTTTTGTCCTCTCTTTTCAAGACAGACCAGTTGAAAGTAGCCATTTGCTGTTAGTGTTATATAAGCTTTGTGTGTTTATCTAAGCATTTTTCTATTATCACCATAATTTTGTTCAATATTTTTCGTCGATTCTTTCTATGATAGTGAATTTTACATCTCTAATAAAATAATAACAATTTGAGTGGAAATGTTGTTCCACAACAATTACTTTGTAATCTATAGATTTGATTCTGTGCCTTGCAGATATTTAGTCTAAAGTAAAATGGCCATCCTGATTTGCCAATATATTGATTTTGGCAACGTGTGCAATACAGTAAATAAATTATATTTTTGCTTCAGCAATTAGATTCGTGGTTAATTTTAAAAGTTATATATATATATATATATATATATATATGTGTGTGTGTGTGTGTGTGTGTGTGTGTGTGTGTATACATATAAGACAAAACTAGAAGACACACTTACACACACTCACACACACACACATATATATATACACGTATAATATAATGTATATTTATCAGCATTTTCTGCCTCAAACATGTTCGATTAAATTATCCAGGCACTTCTTTTCTGCCTATTTTATCATTGATCCGTTCACGTCATCGGAATTTTTCTGTAATTGGTGGTAAGGCACGAATGTGTTTGGAGGTATTGAGAGATAGAACTAGCGTCAGATAGGTGAAGGGTTAAATGTTTTCATAAAGAGCTCAAGGAAGGTACTTAATTTATTGGAGAAGCATAACCCAAGTGAGCGTTTAAATTTGCACACAAGATTGGTCATTCTGATGTAACTAGTCGACGGGGAGAAGTTATTGTAAATGATGAATATTGTATTTTGGATAAAACATAAATTCTTTTAGTTCATAGTAAAAGTCAGTCGGGTAAAAATTATATTAATTATGTTTGTGCTATTTCATAGAGTTTATATTGTTTGAAAAATGTTAACTGAAAACACCTCTTTATTACTCAAAGAGAAAACAAAAACTGCAAATTTTCGAAACGTTTATATGAATATTAAGAAAGCTTCATCAAACAAGATCAACTTCGTGCATATTTGCCACTTTTTAAAATGCCTCTAACACTTTTTACAACATTCTTTCTCTTACCTTTAGGAATATTATATCCTTCCGTGAATTCCACTTATTCTTCCTCTTTCTGTATATAATTTCGATATGATTTATATAACTTCTCATTGTACAAGTCATTTAATTATATGTTTCCACGAAGTTAGTTGAAGCTGTGGTCGAATGAATTTGGGTAAAATACGGCGCCTTCTGGAATTATTTTAATCTATAGGATTTACGTTCCTATATTTTTAAGATGCCTATGATGCAAAAAAAAAAATCTAGGAGATAATATATTGAGTCACTTGTTCTCGAAACTAAAATGGCGGACGTCGGTAAGCCAATTGGTCAGCAGAGTCACGTGATTTATGCTCACAACAACGTCCTCACCTCTGCCAGCTAGTGACACAAAGTTCAATACACGCAGCATGGATGCATATATACTCAGCGACCTTTTTCTTTCCTGTTCCGCCTTTTCGGCAGGACTTTTTCCAGTTTTGTGCACAAAGTTAGACATTTCGTCAAATACCAAAAGAGACAAACGATCAACATGGAAAAAACACGTCTTCCTAAAATATATTTATAGTCTACAGGACACTTTTAATATTTGGTCTTTCACCATTATGTTCGTGTTACTTCCGTACACACACGCACAAACACAAAGGAATATTTAACAAGCTATATTAGAATATTCGTAATGTTTGGTAATGTTTGATTTTACTTAATTGTGATATAAATTTGTTTTTGTTGGTATTGCTTTCTTTTGAATATTTTTTGTCCGCGTCGTTTACATCGTTAACTTTTCAATAATGAGCCAATATAAATTCTGGGTGCAAAATATCCAGCAAACATACTGCACACATCTAGATTCGGACGGATCATTTTTAAAATAGGAAGGTTCGAAATGTATGTACCGTTTAATCACACACACACACACACACACACACACACACACACACACACACACACACACACACACATATACACTTCGATGTGTATAATTTTAAATTAGAATATAATTCAGAAGATTTATCTCTTACTAACACTTTCCATGTTGGTTGCATAAAACATCTAAAAGTCGAACGTAGTAAAATATTCAATTAGAAATAAACTTCCCCGAACACTTGTTTTTTTCATATGTATATATATATATATATATATATATATATATATATATATATATATATCGAGAAGTACACATACAACGTTTCGGTTGAATTGATGGTTAATAAATGGAAGACTTGCAATCAGTCGCCTGATTTACCATGTTTTTTTGCACGAGATGCATTTTGTAATAAATATGTTTTTACGTGTATGCGCTTGCCGGAAATCCTGTCTGTAAACATTTGAAGAGTTTTACCAATTTTCTTTTTGTTTCTTTGTTGCTCAGAGTTCATAACGGTTGGAAGATTTATCTTGGAATGTTCTGCAATTGTAAGATTAATCCGATTTATAGGCATTTATAAAATCTTTGTTTCTATACAAATGTATTCAAGGAAAATAGATACTCTTCACGTCGAGCCTGATATTGTTTTCAATTGAAGATTTTGTCTCACACATTTTTCTCTTTTTTTTTTTTTCATATCCTCGCCGTGCCATTCTTTGTTGTTCTCCGTTTCTTACTTACCTTTTTTGTCCTCCTTGTCTTGGTTTTCTTTTTTATTTATTTCTATATCTGTTTTAATTTCATAAAATTTTCTTACTCTTATTAAATAAAAATATATTAATCAATTCCTTCTACGTTTTTAATTCATTTTTATTCTTTTTTTGGCTTTATAGTTTCAATCATGTTTATTTTGAATCTAATTCTATATTTTTCCTTCTTTGTCAGTCTCTTTGTGCCTGTCTGTCAGTCGTCCACGCTTTCTTTAGCCGTTATCCTCATCCTTTAAGGTGCCCGTGGTGTAGTCGTTATCGTCGTAGGAAATGGACTCGGCGACATGAGTTCAAATCCTGGACGAGACTGATTGCATTTCACATAGCACTAATACCCTTGGCAAAGGTATGAATCCAATTATTCTTCCTCCAGCTATGGATAAATAGTAGGACAGACTAGGTTCTTCAGCCTTGGTTAGGCAACTAGTCTAGGAGAAGGAAAACTCTGAATTCAAACCTGTTAAACTCCGCTTACAAAACTGACCTTGTGTCATATCCTGCCCGAGCGGAGTGGTTGGTAAATAGTATCCTCATCCTTTAAGTTCATCTTTTAGGGTTTGCCGAAAAGTTCTTAGCCCAACGAAGAAATTAATAATACTTAATTTTCTTTTCAGTTTTCTATCAGATTTGAAACGAACATAGGAACTTAAAATTCTCTTTTTGCAAAAAGAAAACGGAAGTTACACGTAGATATTTTGAAAAAATATTATATATGCAACTTTGGCATCTCTGTTGAATATATAATAAATTCATACATCATTAGCCGTTAAGAAATAAGTTGTTGAGGAACTAAGAAATATTTTATTCAGCTGGCCCAAATTTTATCAGGTCTGGCTTCTTTGTTTAAGCGGATATGAACCTTCGTTGGTTATTTAATGCCGAAGCTATATTTCAAGAACAAAAGTGGTACTATTTAACTCATAGCTAGGGGATAAGGGGTTTCACACCCTTCCCAAGCGTATTGGTCTGTAATTGAAGGTAATAGCGCGATTGGAGTTCGAACTCGCTTACTACAATTCTGCAGTCCAGTAACTCTCACCATTACAGCACACTTAATCTATTTTTAGCTGAAAATTATTTATTTGTATATTGATATGAGTTTCTTTTCTCATTTTTGCATTAAAATGTTCTGCTACTTTCGGCTACGTCCCAAATTTGGTAGCACCACTTTCGTCAGTTTTGAACATCTAAGAAGAAGAAACGAAGAAACTCTTCTATATCTATACCATACGTTCAACGTACTTTGATAATTTTTTTTCTTCCAAATATCCTCCTCGAGAAACGCAAGAATCCGCTTCACTGTCTTCTCAGTTTGTGTTTTTTCCCCCCACAAATATTGTGTCTGAACTAATTTAATAAAGAATACACACATTTTAACAGATGCTTTAGCAAATTCACTCAAGTGAAATCAAAACAAATAAACAAAAACAACCCAATAAACTTGTAAAAACAACAAAGGAACTAAGGAACAATCTGTTGTTTCTTCTGATATTCGGATTTTTTACCGTTCTGCACTTGTCGGCATTTCAATTGCTCTAGTTATACAAAATTTCTTCGAGATAAATGCTTTCGTTAGTATCTGCAATGTTTACTCAAAAATCGAGAGTTCCTGCGAAACAATCTTATCTACTTTGATTACTTGTTTTTATTTACAATTTTAACTTTCTCTTCCAGGTGATCATTTTTCTTTTTCTATCTCTATGCCTATACATCACTCATTTTATCCTTTCAATTGTATGGCCTCATTTTCTCTTTTATAGTTATATCTTGTTCAAAATATTTCTTTCTTTCTTTTTTGTTGTATCTTTCTTCTTCTTCTTCTTCTTCTTCTTCTTCTTCTTCTTCTTCTTCTTCTTCTTCTTCTTCTTCTTCTTCTTCTTCGTCGTTGGCGGAATTTTTGAATACGTTGACTGTATCTAACACAGATCGGTAAGATCCGCCAAAAGAGGTCTTTGCGTATGACAGGAAACTGCATCTGATATTGAGGCTCCAGTTGGAAAGTAGAGATAACATTTTCATTCCTATTATTCTCAAGACCAATCTAACTTTGTGTGGTAGCTATAGACAAGGTCTCACAGTGTGCAAAAAAACAAACAATATAAAGCAAAAAAAAAAAATCAAATCAGAAAACTTGAAGAAAAATCTTTATAAAAAATGTTAATACGAACATACAATAAACACGATTCTCTAACCTATACGTAGGAAATAGCCTTGGCCAGTAAATGAAATCAATCAGTCAATCAATTAGTTAATCCATCTTTTTCTTATTCTTTTCTTCTTTTATTATTTCTATTTCGTAGTTTCTTTTCACATAATATCAGCTTATTTTCACTTAATTTCAATTTTTTTCTTGTAGTTTCCTTCTATCAACACACTCTTCCTTTTTTCAATTTCATAAAATTTCACTCTTATCTTTTACTGTATCTTCTATTTAATATTGTTTTCAAACTTCATTCTTTCTTTCTTCCAACCTCATCCTTCTTCTTCTTGTAGCTGCTGTTACTACTACTAATACTACTGCTAATGCTGCTACCTCCGTTCTTTTTTCATTTCCACTTTTTTCTGTCTTGAGGGAAACTGATTCTTTTTAAATGTTTGCCCAGAGGATTTCACTACTGTTATATAGAAAATATTTATGACTTTAGTAAGAATGCAACCAGAGTTATAAATTGAGGAAGGTCATTTATCTTTTATTATGACTTGAATAGATGTCGTTTTACCATCCGTACCATTAGAGGATTGAAGCAGAATTGTGGATGCTGATTTTTCAGGCAGACAAGTGTAGACATAATCCATCATCTATTAAAGGAAAATAATCTTTCAAAGCCTCTGAAATTTTTGTAAAATTATACTTCATAAATATCGAGTAAAAAGTATTATCTATTATTCAATTCACACGATTGAAAAATCAGACTTTTCTTAAATATTGTGCCCATTTGATTTCTTTTGCATTCTTCATCTATAGTAAAGATGTTTTTTTCGAGTATACCTGCCTTTTATTTCTTTTCTTTTCCTTCTCCGTTATATTGGCCTCCAATTCAAGTTTGTTTTTTGTGTTTCTTCCTCTATTGTAATGCTTTTTTTTAGTATTCATGATTTTATTTCTTTTCCTTTCCGTTTCTGTTGCATTGACCATCCCCCTTCACGTTAATCGTTTGTTTCTTTTACATTCTTAATCAATTGTATGGCTATTCTAATCAGGTATATCAGTCTTTTATTTCTTTTGATTTCCTTCAGTATTGTAATACTTACGTTTTTTTCTGTTTACAGGTATTATATTTTTTTACTTTCTTCCTTTGTTAATTGCTCGTCTGTAGTATTGCTCTTCGTTTGCAGTCTATCGTTTTTTTTTAAAATTTCTTTTGATGTTATTCCCTGTGATATTACTCATCCATTTCGCCATTCCTCTTTTCTGCTTTCTTCTTCGTTTGTATGGTTCTTCTAATCGAGTATATCGGTCAGTTATTTCTTTTGCTTTCCTCTTCTGTTGTGTTTCTCTCCCTTTCTCTTATACATGTCTTTTAGTTCTTTTTGCATTATTCCTCTATTGTATGGCTCTTCTCATCGGGCGTCTCTCTCTTTTATTTCTTTTGCTTTCCTCTTCGATTGAGTTTCTCTCCCTTTCTCTTATACGTGTCTTTTACTTTTTTTTGCTTTCTTCCTCTTTTGTATGGCTCATCTTATCAGTTATCTCTCTCTTTCTTTTTTTGATTTCCTCTTCAATTGTCTTACTCTCCTTTTCCAGCATACGTGTCTTTTACTTCTTTTGATTTCTTCGTTTGTATGGTTTTTCTTATCAGGTATATCTGTCTTTTATTTCTTTTACTTTCCACTTCTGTTGTGTTTCTATCCTTTTCTCTTATATGTATTCCCCCCCCCCCACCGCTCGGGCAGGATATGACACAAGGTCAATTTTTAAGAAGATTTTAACAGGTTTGAATTCAGAGTTTTCCTTCTCCGAGACTAGTTGCCTCACCATGGCTGAAGAACCTAGTCTGGCTTACTATTTACCCGTAGCTGGAGGGAGAATAATTGGATTCATACCTTTCCCAAGGGTATTAGTACTATGTGAAATGCAATCAGTCTCGTCCAGGATTTGAACTCGTGTCGCCCTGTCCATTTCCTACGACAATAACCATTACACCACGGGCACCTCAAATCCCTTTCTCTTATACATGTCTTTTAATTCTTCTTGTCTTCTTGCTCAATTGTATGGCTCTTCTCATCGGGCGTCTCTCTCTTTTTTTTTCTTTTGCTTTCTTCTTCGGTTGTGTTTCCGGTATACATGTCTTTTACATCTTTTGCTTTTTTTAAGAGTTGTATGGCCTTTCTAATTGAATATATCTGCCTTTCATTCATTTATTTATTTTTTGTTTTCCTCTTCTATTGTGTTACTCTCCTTTTTCAGTACACGTGTCTTTTACGTCTTCTGCTTTCTTCCTCTGTTGTAAGGCTCTTTCTATCAGGTATATCTGTCATTTATTTCTTTTACTTTCCTCTTCTGTTGTGTTTCTCTCCCTTTCCCTTATACTTGTCTTTTACTTATTTTGTTTTCTTTATCTGTTTTAATATAAAGGTGTCCTCGTGGTGTTATGGTTAAAACGTTGGAGTGTAGTAAGCGAGTTCAAACTCCTGGCCTGCTATTTTGTTAACTTACGGACAAATACCCTTATCGTCCTAGCTATGAGTTGAATAGTACCACTTTTGTTCTTCTAGAAGTATGGCTTTGACATTGAATAACCTATTAAGGTTTGATACGTCTTTAGACTCCGACATTAAATTCTGTTGTATGTTTCAACATATCAGGTATATTTGATTTTTATTGCATTTGCTTTCCTCTTCAGTTGCTTTCCTCTCTCTTTTCCTTATATGTGCCTTTTACTTCTTTTTGCCTTCTTCCTCAGCTGTATGGCTCTTCTTATCGGGTATACCTGTCTTTTACTTCTTTTGCTTTCTTCCTCGTTTGTATGGCTCTTCTGATCAGGTATATCTGTCTTTTATTTCTTTTGCTTTCCTCTTCAGTTATTTTTCTCTTCCTTTTCCCTATACGTGTCTTTTACTTCTTTTTGTCTTCTTCCTCTGTTGTACGGCGATTCTTATCGAGTATACCTCTCTTTTACTTCTTTTCCTTTCTTCTTCATTTGTATTGGCCTTCTTATCGGATATACATGTCCTTTATTTCTTTTGCTTTCCTCTTCAGTTATTTTTCTCTTCCTTTTCCCTATACGTGTCTTTTACTTCTTTTTGTCTTCTTCCTCTGTTGTACGGCGATTCTTATCGAGTATACCTCTCTTTTACTTCTTTTCCTTTCTTCTTCATTTGTATTGGCCTTCTTATCGGATATACCTGTCTTTTATTTCTTTTGCTTTCCTCTTCAGTTATTTTTCTCTTCCTTTTCCCTATACGTGTCTTTTACTTCTTTTTGTCTTCTTCCTCTGTTGTACGGCGATTCTTATCGAGTATACCTGTCTTTTACTTCTTTTCTTTTCTTCTTCATTTGTATTGGCCTTTTTATCGGATATACCTGTCCTTTATTTCTTTTGCTTTCCTCTTCAGTTATTTTTCTCTTCCTTTTCCCTATACGTGTCTTTTACTTCTTTTTGTCTTCTTCCTCTGTTGTACGGCGATTCTTATCGAGTATACCTCTCTTTTACTTCTTTTCCTTTCTTCTTCATTTGTATTGGCCTTCTTATCGGATATACATGTCCTTTATTTCTTTTGCTTTCCTCTTCAGTTATTTTTCTCTTCCTTTTCCCTATACGTGTCTTTTACTTCTTTTTGTCTTCTTCCTCTGTTGTACGGCGATTCTTATCGAGTATACCTGTCTTTTACTTCTTTTCCTTTCTTCTTCATTTGTATTGGCCTTCTTATCGGATATACCTGTCTTTTATTTCTTTTGCTTTCCTCTTCAGTTATTTTTCTCTTCCTTTTCCCTATACGTGTCTTTTACTTCTTTTTGTCTTCTTCCTCTGTTGTACGGCGATTCTTATCGAGTATACCTGTCTTTTACTTCTTTTCTTTTCTTCTTCATTTGTATTGGCCTTTTTATCGGATATACCTGTCCTTTATTTCTTTTGCTTTCCTCTTCAGTTATTTTTCTCTTCCTTTTCCCTATACGTGTCTTTTACTTCTTTTTGTCTTCTTCCTCTGTTGTACGGCGATTCTTATCGAGTATACCTGTCTTTTACTTCTTTTCCTTTCTTCTTCATTTGTATTGGTCTTCTTATCGGATATACCTGTCCTTTATTTCTTTTGCTTTCCTCTTCAGTTATTTTTCTCTTCCTTTTCCCTATACGTGTCTTTTACTTCTTTTTGTCTTCTACCTCTGTTGTACGGCGATTCTTATCGAGTATACCTGTCTTTTACTTCTTTTCCTTTCTTCTTCATTTGTATTGGCCTTCTTATCGGATATACCTGTCCTTTATTTCTTTTGCTTTCCTCTTCAGTTATTTTTCTCTTCCTTTTCCCTATACGTGTCTTTTACTTCTTTTTGTCTTCTTCCTCTGTTGTACGGCGATTCTTATCGAGTATACCTCTCTTTTACTTCTTTTCCTTTCTTCTTCATTTGTATAGGCCTTTTTATCGGATATACCTGTCCTTTATTTCTTTTGCTTTCCTCCTCTATTGTCTTGCTCCTCTTTTTCTGGTACACATGTCTTTTATTGCATTTTACTTTCCTTGTCTTTTCTTTTTTGATTTTTTTCGTATAACTGTCCTCTACTTCTTTATTATTAATTATTTTATGCATTTGAAATAATTTTGGGCTGCCAGAAAGCGCCATAAATCCTCTATAAATATCTAATTTAATGGCCTCCGCTTTAACAAATGGCACAGCCACGTCTTGAAATAACGTTGTCATCAACATCTTGGGTGATTTATTTATTTCAGGATCTGTTTATTGTGTTTCCTTTTTTAATTTGATAATTCCACTGTTTTCTGAGGTTTTAAAAACGGATTAGGAATGAAACCGATAAAAATACGGCCGAAACATTGGAGAATTTAAAACTTGCACGCACTTTATAGAGATAAAAAAAAAAAAACATCCAAGAAAATCATTATTTGAATCTGAAAATTTATTATTGTCATTTTCACACATTTGCAGTTAATATCATTCATTCCCTCTTGGGTTCAGTCGGTTTATAATAAGATTTCGGTTTTTTATCTAAGAAAACAATCTTAGTATCCCATGATCGAATATCGATATTTATAGACATCGATTATGTATTAAATCGTTTTGAAAGGATAGTGTGACATAGTAGTATAAATTCTGTATTGAAACAACTCAAACTGAACGGAAAAAAATGAGAGATACAGTCTTATCAACCTTAAAATTCATTCTATGTGTTTCTGGAATATAGTCAACAATCTTCGTTTTATCTTCTAGCCCTGTCAATGACTGTATCCCCTGTAAAAAGGTAAGACCTCCCCCCCACAAAAAAAGATGTTTTTCCTGGTTATAACAGTGTTGTATTTGAGGCTCCACTTGTGGAGATCTGGGGAGTACCCTTTCATTGCTATCATTCTCATGTCTACTCTTGATATAATATAAATATGTGTAAATTATTTGTATTCGACAGACATACTTTATATACTACTGCAAATTATTTGTATTAAGAATAGTTATTTGAAGCTATAATTGTTTACACACAATTATCATTAGTTACTTAAAAACATATAACTGCAAACAAAATACTTTATTAAATCGAAATAATTAGTTTTGACCATAGATTTATTAGTGTTTGATAGTAATAGTTGAAACGATACAACTGAGACAAATTATTTGTATTTGAAAGGAATAGTTTACGTCATATAACTGTGTAGAAAATCTCTTAAGATATATCTACAAAAATGAAAATACGAACTTACAATATACGCAAATCCCTAATCTCTCGGCAAAAAATAACTCAAGAAGGTTTGACATACTGTTAAAATCAATCAATCAATTAATCAATCAATCGTTTCATTTTTTAATGATCAAAGTATTTTGAATTGGGCAAAAATATGTGAATCAAACGACATTAAAATGGATATACTGTTATAAGAAATTAAATAATGAAATCGATTCATCGATTAAAATCGGCTGAGAGTTAAACTAAGCAGGGAAAATTGATAGCAGTTAAAATCAATAGCAGGTGCGTTCGACAAGATGATTATATCGACTTTGGTTAATATTCATTTTACTCATCGCTAAAAAAAAGAAACAGAATTAAAAAAGAATAACAACAACCAAGCAAAAACTATTTAATCCCTCGACTTTATTTATAGCATATCAGTTTAAGTCCTTCAGTTATAAACAAACTAAAGCTTTTTTTAAGCTGAAATGATAAAACTAAAAAGAAATAATATGTGGATTAGTTTGGTGAGTACAAAATGTCTTCAGAAAATATTCCGACATTTTAACAATTTCGATGCGCAGACTTAATAGCTGATTAGAAGGGCCATCCGGCAGCCATAAGCAGTTCCGGTCAATGATAATTTACCGGATATCATTTTCTTCGATTACCATTGAAAATGACATCTCCACCAGGAAGTATCTGAAGCTGTAACGTTGACGCATTTTTTTATTAGCTCTCAAAGAGATTCCAGAAAACACACACACACACACACACACACACACACACACACACACACACACACACACATGTATATATATAATGAAATGCTTAGAACCATATATATGTGTGTAAATAAATGATTATCAAAGATGAATAGCTACTTGAGACCATATAACTGCTTGAGAAAAGACCTACTTCGTTATTCAATAACCTAAAAAGTGTAGGCATACCAAAAGAGTAATGAACCAAAGAACCAACCAATCAACCAACCAACCAACCAACCAAAGAACCAACTAACCAAAGACAAAATAGTAGTTTGTACCCTTTTGTTGATCCTTAATAAACTTTACTTGGTTAAAATTGAAGAAAAATTACATTTTCAAATTTTCAACTAAAATGCAACAAAAGTTTGTTTTTTTTTAGAAGAAATAGTGCAACAGATATGGTCGTAGGAAGTGATCATCGCTCCTCGCGTTCATATCCTGAACGAAGCCGTTTGTATTTCACATAGAGTGACTAACTTTGATTAAGCGGGGGTCATCGTGGCACACTGGCTAACGTACTGGAATTGCGACATGGTAGAAAGTGAGTTCGAACTCCAGTCGAATTATGACGTTCACTTTCGTTGTAATACCCCCATAAAATAGGGTGCCTATGGTGTAATGGTTATCGTCGTAGGAAATGGACACGGTGACACGAGTTCAAATCCTAGACGAGACTGATGGCATTTCACACAGCACTAATACCCTTGGGAAAGGTATGAATCCAATTATTCTCCCTCCAGCTATAGGTAAATAGTAGGGCAGATTAGGTTCTTCCTCCTTGGTGAAGCAACTAGTCTTGGAGAAGGAAAACTCTGAATTAAAACCTGTTAAACTTCGCTTAAAAATTGACCTTGTGTCATATCCTGCCCGAGCGTAGGGGTTGGGTAAATATGTAATACCCCCATAAAAGGTATGTACGGTCTTTACACCACATCTATGTGTTAAATGATACAGCGACTGTTCTTCTACAAGGGTATTCAAAAACTTATTAATGTTGATATGTGTTGTGTTCTGGTTAGTGAACACAAGTAGTAATAGTAATAAGACAAACCATGATATGTGAGGAAAATAGTTAAATTTACAGGAAAGAGTATTTACAAGAGAGAGACTGTTAGTCATAAGAACTTAGGATTAGTTATAGAGTAATGATATACTTCAACTATAGGAACGGCTCTTATGGTCTGACTCGTAGGCTTACTCAAACTGATCTCCGCTACTGCCATATATGGCCGATGGAACTGTTCCTTATGCTGAAAAAGGAAGTGATACCCAACAATATGAAATTAAACAAATAAACTAAACCAAACATTGTTTAAGGTATTCATGAAAGGATTCACACCCCAGCTATTGTTAAATAGTAGGGAAGATTGAGCTCTTTAAACTTGGTTTGGAAACTAGTCTATATGAAAGAAAAGCCTGAATTCAAACCATTTGTAGACCAGGAGAAGTATGGGCTCCGTCAGGCTAGAAGAGTAGCGCCGCCATGAGCAAAACAAGTTACAAGACCATTGAGACAGCGAGAGAGTGTATAAGTTTGATACTTCAACGTTACATGCGATTGGTTTATTTCATATTTATTTCTTCTTTAATACATCTTTAATACATCTCATGATTTGAAAAAGAAAATGTTTTTCGATTTTTCAAGATAAAGATATGAGTAACTATTTTTAAACAAATATCAAGTGTCGTTTTTAAATTTGTTTCCTGTAAGAGCTATCGAATACTTTTGTCCATTAGTTGCTTCTGGTAACGCTTCAATAATATCAAACAAGTTGGCTGAATCCCTTTTTAAAATAGTTTCCTCTAATGACGAAAAAACTAGGAATGTTATACTAAATGTTTTTTATTTAATATCAAGTCCAACTATCTCGACTCGTTTGCAAAATGGAACTTCATCTAAAACGCTAATAGATAATGAAAACTAGATGTGGCCGTAAAAGTTAGATGAAATGCCCTAATTATAGATGCACCAATATAAACTATAAATAACATTATGCGAAAAACTGTTTTTGATTCCTTTTTTTAAATTTTGTTTATGTTTAGTTTGGATTCGTTTGGTTTGATTTTATGGCATATCAACTATTGGAGGTTATTTAATGCAAAATCCTCTTTATACATATATATTAAATGTATATGACTTGTTGTGTTTGGATTTTATGGCATATCAACCATTGTAGGTTATTTAATGCCAAATCTTTTTATTGATATATAATAGATATATGTGATTTGCTTTGTTTGGATTTTATGGCATATCAAGCATTGTATGTTATTCAATGCCAAATCCTATTTATACATACATATTAAATATATGATTTCTAAAGACATTTTGTCGATAACTTATTTCTATCAAAAACGAATAATTCTGTTTACTATTAATCATGTGTTTGCACAAAGTAATATTTTGTCAAGCATTGCTCTTTAACACAAGCAATTCAATTAAACATCAGTCATTTGTTTTCACATAGTTAAGTGATCAAACAGTTCTGTTTCAAACAATTCAGTTTAGCATTTCAACAAAATCAAATGGTTCCAAGTATAGCTTTGTATCAGTAACAATTCAATTAAATATCAGCCATTTGTTTACACACAAATCATCAAATAGTTCTATTTCAAACAATTCTGATTAGCATAATTGCACAGTTTTTTGTTTATACATACTTGAATATAAAAACAGTTATATTTCTCACAATTCATATCAGCATGAGTACACAATTTAAATGAAAGTTCTATTTGATACGTTGATAGGACATTATCAGTCACAACCATGCTAGGGCAGAATGGATCTGGGAGCAATGGCAATGAAGGGTTACTCCACATTCCTCAAAGATCCACCATAACGGAAAACTCATCATCAGATGACTTAGTGTCATATCCAGGACACTCGTTGCGGAAGTCTTACCCCTCTGCAGAGATACAGTCGGTGTATTCTACAGCCCCAGCCAACTGGGCCATAAAATCCGGACGGCTGGAAAAGAAGCTAGACGGCAATTACACAAGAATGTTGCGAGCAACATTGAACAAGTCCTGGAGGAAACACCCCACAAGGCACAAACTATACGGCCACCTGCCTCCCATCACGAAAACTATACAAGTTAGACGAACCAGACATGAAGGGAGAAGTAGGGACAAGTTCATAAGTGATGTACTCCAATGGACCCCCACATATGGCCGAGCAAAAGCAGGACGACCAGCTCGAACATACATACAGCAGCTATGTGAGGATACGGGATGTAGCCCTGAAGACCTGCCAGCGGCGATGAGCGATAGGGAGAAGTGCCGAGAGAGGTCAGGGATATCCGTGCTAGCGGCATGACATGGTCATGATGATGATCCTATTTACCCAACCCCTCCGCTCGGGCAGGATATGACACAAGGTCAATTTTCTAAGCGGAGTTTAGCAGGTTTGAATTCAGAGTTTTCCTTCTCCTAGACTAGTTGCCTCACCAAGGCTGACGAACCTAGTCTGCCCTACTATTTACCCATAGCTGGAGGGAGAAAAATTGGATTCATACCTTTCCCAAGGGTATTAGTGCTATGTGAAATGCAATCAATCTTATCCAGGAATTGAACTCGGATCGCCGTGTGCATATCCTGTGACGATAACTATTACACCACGGGCATGATGATGATGAATTAAAAACAGTTCAATTTCAAACAGTTCAGTTTAGCATAGAAAAGCAATTCCATTTTAAACAATTCTGTTTTGGATACGTACGCAATTTAGTTCTATTTGTCCCATTGATAGGGCCCTGTCAGGTGCTACCACTCTAAGCCAGAAAGGACATTGGAGCGATGTCAATAAAAGGGTACTCCGCATTTCCCAAAACTCCCGCGTTACTGGAAACTCACTAGTAGATTGTTTAGTGTCATATAAGGATACTCATTGGAGGTTGGGTCTTACCTCTCTGCAACGATGCAGTTGGTGTATTCTACAGCCCCAGCCGACTGGGCAGTTCAGTTTTGTAAAGAAAAACGATCAATTTTGTAGGTTAATATAGTTATCTCATTTTTGAGAAAAAATAGCTTTTTTTAGGAAGACGTTTTAATTTACAAGGCTATCGTTCCTGTTTAGAGATAAATTCAACGTTAGTAAAAACATGTCACCCGAGAATCAATGCATTACGCAGTTTATTCTGACAGGGGTAATTTTGTAATTGTTTTCCCTTTTGAGGACCGTCTTCAGTAAATGGGTAAAAAATAAAATGATAAATTCTAGGAGAAGAGTATAAATTACAATGACTATATATAAACTAATGCTCTTCTATTTTATTTATGTCCATCAAAGAAAAGTTACTCTTTACGAACTGTTCATGTGTGTGAGCGTATTGAGTCTGTCCCAAAACGACCAAAATCTCTGCATGACATTAATATTATTATAAACGCTATCAACGAAACAATCTCATATCTAAGGAAAAAAGAAAACTAATTATTAAAGAATATGATTAAAAAAGGATAATAGAAAATAGATATAAATTTTCTTTTCTTTTTTTCTAACAATCTGATTTTTTTAAAATAATTACTGATTTTCAAAGCTAATAAGCAAATTAGCCTGTCCAATTAGTGTGTGTGTGTGTGTAAGATAAATAATGAGTTTGCTGTTAGTAATTAATCTTATTTTAATTATTAACTTAAACTAAGTTTTAATTTTTATAGAAAGTGATAACGTGTTAGTAGTTTTCATTGTTTTTGGATACTTTAGAAAACTCTGGAAATAGATGATGCCCGAATGAATAATTCAGACAAATACACGTCGACTAATATTGGGAGAAAATAAATTGATCATTAATTGTGCAACTGTAACTCAAATTCTTTGTTTCGAATAAATATTCACCAACACCTCCACACGAGAACGATACGACACAAGGTCAATTTTTAATGGTGTTTAATAGATTTCAATTCAGGGGTTTCCTTAGCCTTGACCAGTTGCCATAACAAGGTTAAAGAGCGCAGTCAACCCTTCTATTCATCCACACAGAGAATACTTGGATTCACACCTTTTCCAAGGGTATTAGCGCAATGTGAAATGCAAGTAACATCGTTGAAGACAGGAAATCATTTCGGCAGGTCCATTTCCTACGACGATAACCATTGCACAACAAACATCTTTGTTCTTAGTAAATTAAAAGAGGCGTTTAACAGATCCTCTCGTTGGTTTGTCAGGAATGCATGTTTTCCTTTTCTTTCATTTTATTATTTTTGCCTTTTATCGTAAATACTTTTATGTTCACAGCTTATTTCCAATCCTGGTTCTTTTTCTTTCACTACTTCCAGAATTCATGTTTCATGTTCTTTAATGGAAGACATTTTATTTTAATTCCATACAACAGTTATTAAGCGACTTAACATTTAAAAAAAAAAAAGTGAAACAGTAAATTAGTGAATAATTTTCATTGGATGATAGAGAACCGAACTATATGCTATGAAAATAAACTCATTCAAATAAATGCAGATGAGGTACACAATCTTAAATGAACACGATTTAGGCACAAGATCTCAAATAAGATTGTTTTAGGCAAAAGATCTCAGATAAAAAAAAGTATTAAACGCATGGTCTCATACAAGTACGTATTAGATACATCTCAAATAAATACGTTTTAGGCCCAATTCGGAAATTATAGCCGAGACTTTAATTTTTATTAATCTTTTAGAGATGTAAACTGCATCAACAGTTTAGAGAACTGCAGCGTATATGGTTGGTTGGCTTTTTTGATTTTATGGCATATCAAATTTTGAAGGTTATTTAATGCCAAATCCATTTTCAATACTAATCAGTTCTATTTCAAACAGTTCTATTTTCAAACAATACAAAATAATGCATGAGTACGCAGTTTAATTGTCAAAAACATTTACATTTCAAGCAATTCAGTTTAGTCAAACAGTTTTAATTCAAACTAGTCAGTTTAGTATAGCTTTTGTCCACACATAGATAAATATCAAAACATTTCTAGTCAAGCAATTCAGTTTAGCATAATTACGCACTTTAATTCTATTTGACCCATGGATAGGACCCTATGAGATGCTATCACTCCGGGCCAGGGAGGACCTGGCAGCGATGGCAATGAAGAGGTGCTTCACATTCCCTAACCTTCCTGTATTAATTGAACCGCACTATAAGATTGTTTAGTGTCATATTAGGACACTCATTATAGGGGCGTGTCTTACCCCTCTGTAGAGATGAAGTCGGTGTATTCTACAGCAACCGCTTAAACGTAATCTCGTAAAATATATACTGCTAGATACTTGAATAATTTATCTGTGTATAAACTAGTAAATAAACGTAGTTATCAGAAAATTTACAACTTAAACTATCACCATTGAGCAAAAAGAAATGAACGATGATTTTATAAGGTCTTTCTTGTCGATGAAAGTTATTTAATGGTCCAAATTCCTGATGTAACGAAGTTTATACAAGCAACAAATAATAAATATTTGTAAACAATTATAACTTCCGATAACTACTCCTATTTAATAATAATAATAATAATAATAATACTAATAATAATAAAGAAAACGAGAACAGCTGTTACTCACACTCTAGTAAAAGAGCAACTGCGGTCCCTGATTTTTTGTCACTGGAGTTTGAGCGATTGCAATTCTCCTCAGGTCTCCAGGAACTTTATCTATTTTGGTAGATCTTAACAATCCAGTAGTTTTGATGGTCTCCACTTGTCCTCTGATTTCCAAGTTCTCTAGTCCCTGTATCAATCTTTTGGTGATAGACTCAAGTGCACCAATTACAATTGGTATCACCGTCACTTTCATGTTCCATAGTTTTTTTCAGTTCTCTAGCAAGGTCTACGTTCTTATCTCTCTTTTCGTTTTCTTTAAAATTTTACCCAGTAGTCAGTCGGAACAGCCAAGACCACTATTCGGCAGGTTCTCTTTTTTTTGGATATACCGCTAGGTCTGGTAGTCAACCTAAGATTAGGTGATTCCTTTGTATCTTAAAATCCCTAAAAAGTTTGTGGGTCTAATTTTCCAGGACGGATTTTAGATTGTGCATATAGCACTCTATCGTTATTATTATTTACTTTTGTGAATTTTTCATTTCAGTCTTAGCTGATGGTCTCTAACTGTAGTTTGAGTGACAATAAGTCACCATCCAAAGACCATCCAAACTACGGCATTATTGAGATCGGCCAGAATACTGAGAAGAGTCCTGCACATTTCCTCAAGTCTGCAGGACTCTTCTCAGTATTCTGGCCGATCTCAATAATGCCGTAGTTTGGATGGTCTCTACTCGTCCTCTTATTTCCAAGTTCTCCAGTCCCTTTAATGATCCTTCGGCAAGAGCACCAATTACAATTGTCATAAACCTCACTTTCGTGTTCCTTAGCTTTTTCAATTTCCTAGCGAGTTCGAAGTTTTTATCCTTCTTCTCACTTTCTTTCAATTTTAATCTGTGGTCTGCCGCGACAGCAAAGTCCACAATTTTACAAGTTATCTTCTTTTTTTTTATTATTATAAGGTGTCCTTGTCTGGCTAAGATTAGCTGATCTTTTTCTATGTGAAAATTTCATAGGAGTTTGTGAGTATCATTCTCCGGGACAGATACTGGGTTGGGCATATACCATTTGTTCGTATGGTAAAATTCAATTTCTTCTACAATTCCCAGTTGTTCACTTTGTCCATCTGGCCGTGTCTAGTCTTATACTCTTTCTGAGCTACGTTGCTGCCTTCGCTTAATATGTGATTGATCGTTTCTTCTCTATCACCACATAACCTACATTTGCAGTTTTTTTGCGATTTATCTATTCTTGCTTTGAATTGATTGGGTGTTATGTCGCTGTTTTGTGCTTCTATTATAAGAGATTCAGTTTCTCTCTTAAGGTTTCTCTTTTTTCTTGTGTGAGATGTTGCTTATTCGTCGCTTAAAACGTCTATAGAGTTGTTTTTCTTCTAATATTTGTTTTTCTAGCAATTGTCATTCTGTTGGTCCTCGTTTTGTCAGAATTGTTTTTGGTTGGTGTAATTAGTCTTTTTCTTTTGTATATAGTCTTCAAGTCGTTGTATTAATGCGTCAACACTGTTTTAAATGCCAGTAAGTCCCCTTCCTCCTTCTTTTCTTGACACATATAGTCTGTGAACAACATATCGGGGATGTAATGCCTTATACATGGTCATTAGTTTTCTTGTTCTCTGTTACATTTGTTTAAGTTCTTTTCTTGTCCACTTCAAGTTTGCTCACGAATATCTTATGCGGAAAACAGCCTAGTTATTTATTCTTTTGATAAGGTTTCTACTCTATTGGGTTGTCTTGGGCAGCTTTCTGGTTTCTCCTGAGATACTCTTTCTTAAATATTTGCATCATATCATCAAGATCTTAACACAAGTCCGTAACTTTCATTATAATTTTATTTTACCTCAATCAAATTTATGACACGACATGAATCGATTTTATTTGCATTTAGGCTTTCTGTCTTTCTTAACGTTATTTTGCCGTCAGGTGTGAAACCTGAGCACCCCCAGTGCACGTGTTTGTCTTTTTTGAGGGACCTCATTTATAATCAAAGTCTTTAGTTAACTTACAACTTTACCAAAGTAAATGATAAAATTATAAATATAATCAATTATCAATAAAATAATTAATTTAATTAATTACCACCATGATTATTTTACACTATACCTATTTAAAGCGAACAATTTGCAAGAGATTATATGGCTTCGCATAACTATTTATATCTCATATTAGTAATTATTCATTTGCAAACGGCTACATTTTCCTGCATTCTCAACTCATTGTACTATCATATTTATTTACCCAACCCCTCCGCTCGGGTAGGATACGACACAAGAAAAAAATTTTTTAAAGCGAAGTTTAAGAGGTTTGAATTCAGAGTTTTCCTTCTCCTACACTAGTTGCCTCACCAAGGCTAAAGAACCTAGTCTGCCCTACTATTTACCCATTGTATTAACTTCAAAGCAGATCTATTTGACCAGAGAAAAGGACTCTTGCAATTACGTCTTATCCGGATCAGAATTAATCTGTGAGTAATGTTGAAGGGAGCCTTACCACAAGTTGAAGTCTTGTGTCTTACCTATAAATATAGAGCGATCAACTTCCCAACACTCCAAATAAAAATTAAAGTGATACAAGGTAAAATTCTTAAATACACACACTTACATACACGCACACGCACGTATATATATATATATATAGTACAATTAGAAGGAAACTTAAAGCTGGTTAAATTGATATTATAAATTTATTTCGCCGGAGAATATTAGTATACTCTCCGTCTCGTCAGATGACATATATATATATATATATATATATATATATATATATATATATATATATATATATGAAGTAATATTTTAATAAAATGTTTTCATAGAATAAGTTACACATGGGTTTTGCCTCTCTTGTACAAAGTAAATTAAACCAGCGTTTACTTCCCAAACATTAGCGATTCCTGACCAATATGCCCAATAAACTGAGTAAGTTTATGATGATTTACGATTAATTAATAGAAACCACATAAGTATGTGGAAACAAATTATTATCACTATTGTCCAGTTGGCTTGGGCTTTAGAATACACCGACTGCCTCTCCGCAGAGGGGTACCCCATCAACGAGTGTCCTATATATGACACTAAAAAATCCGATGGTGACGTTCAAGTGATGCTGGAGCTTTGGGGAAACGTAGTACCCCCTCATTGCCATTACTCCCAGGTCCACTCTGGCCCGGAATTTTCGCAACTGATAAGGCCCTATCTATGGGTTAAATAGAACTAAACTGCATACTTATGTTAAACTGAATTGTTTCAGTTAGAACTGTTTGGCTAAACTAAATAGGTTAAATAGAAATGCTTTTGATAATTGTACTTGCATTTGAAAAGTGTGCTTATGCTAAATTGAGTTGTTTGAAATGGAACTGTTTTTGACTTTGAAACTGTACTTACACTAAATTGAATGGTTTAATATAGAAGCGTTTTGACATTTAACTGTGTGTAAACAAAATCTGTACTAATACTAAACTGAATTAGCTGAATTAGAACTGTTTTGACAATTAAACTTTGTATTCATGCTAAACTGAATTGTTAGAAATAGAGTTGACTATTTGTATAAAAATGGATTTGGCGTTGAATAACCTACAAAGGTTGATATGTTTTTAAACCAACCAACCAACCAACCATTATTACTAGACAGAAATAATTTCTTGAAACCAAATATTATTATAAGATAGGAATACCTGAAACCAGTAAACAATATTCAAACAAATCCCGTTTATTTCACGTGAGAGGTTTAGTAGAAACAAATACATTTTCCCTAGTACAATCCTTATTGTCAATTCAAATTTTGCAGCCCACTGTTTCAAACTTTACGTGGTGTGATATAGGATACATTGAAGGAAAAGAGATTTGCCCACCGGATGAAGTTATTATTATTTTTTGAAAGTGGCTTTTAAAGGAAAATAAAGAACATGTGATTATTAAACTCTTGGAGAATTTTCTGATTTCATCAGTAGAAAAGTGGTTTATTAATGTTGAAAACATTTTTCAAGACAATAAAACATCTTCTCACAAAGCAAAGTGATTTGAGCATTTCTTCAGGAAAGGCATTTAGAAACAATGTAATGGCCTTCAAATTGTCTGAATCTCAATTCATTGAAATTTTAAAAAAAATCTTCGATGGGATTGCTCAATCCAACAAATATATTCAATTATCAGATATTCGGGAAATTTGAAACCAGAATATTATTTTAAATTAGCAAAATCACGCGTGAAATTATTAGGATTATTTAAAAATGTCAAGGAAGGGAAATAAATATTAAATACAATGTTTTTCTCAATGATTTCGGTTTCCTTTTTGATGGTATACCAAACATTGAGGGTTATATAATGCCAAAGCCATTCTTGTAGAAGAACATTAGTGATATTATTTAAACCAAAAAAGAGGTGAGGTAAGGACGTTCATACCTTTCCCACTGACATTAGTCCGAAAGTGAACGTAATAGCGCGACTGGAGTTGGAACTCCCTTACTACGATGTCGAAGACCAGAATGCTAACCAGGAATTTTCATAATTTTTGGATTAACATTCGGTTATTCTATTATATTTTCCTCTGCATGAATGGGGAAATATATAGCTTTATATGAGTAGTTTGTTTATAAAATCTATTGTGAAGCTAGAATGTTCATCTAAAGAAAACGCTCTTTTATCTATTATTAGTTTATTTATTTCATTAAAGAACCCCGAATGAACAACCTCTTATAACACTGATTCCATAATATTTTCCAAGGGTAGAATGAAAATGCTTAAATCAATAAAACCTCAGAGATTTAACTTTTACGTCCGAATTGTCATTCCTAATAAAGCAATAATGCTACGTAATTATTTTACATCTCCACTTGGTAGACCGATAAATCTAATAAGCAATGTCCAACAAAAAGTATATAATTACATTACTAAGACAAATAATTCGTTAATACTTCTTCTTTTGAAGTTCAGAAATTCAAATTCTGTTTTACAACATGGATTCTTACTAATAATTATGTACAGTTAAAGCCTTCGTCTAGATGAGAAAACTGCTTTCTTCTTGTGGAGGAAATATATTAAATTTTTTCTCTCTTTTCACATACCAAATTTGTTTGTTATATACCAAAACTTAGTTTATCTATATGTATATATAAAACTCCATTAATTTTTATGGAGATAGAATAAGAAATGTTAGATACAAAAAATCTCTCAGAAGTATTTATCTACTCAACGTTTTCATTACTTATAGTTCGTGACAGAAGATAAATTTTTACCCTTTTTTATTTTAAGTTTTTCTTCTAGACTAGTAGCCTATCAAGGCCAAAAAACTAAGTCTACCACACTATTTACCCTCTGCTGGAAGGTGACCAGATAGATGCGTGCCTTTTTCTAAGACATTAAAGGGGGCTGGAACACAAATGCATTCGTCCAAAATTTAAACTCGAGTCATCAGATACATTTCCCATGGCAATAAAAGTTTCACTAAATATGCCTCCATGAATGAAGTAAGGATGTGTTTCCAACATTTGTTCTATTTACGTCATGGTTATATTTCTGCATCCTCAGAATTTTTTTTTTTAAATGAGATTTCCCTGGGGCAAACATCACCGGTTACTTCTTTTCACTTTGTCGGCAAGACTTAGAACATGCTAACTGTATTCCTTGCAGTGGAATGAGTACGGCACAAAAAGAAGTGACCCGTGTATGACAGGCACTAATCTGCAGTTTATAATGAGTGTTCAGTTCTGGAAATCTGTGGAGTATCAAGTACCCCTTCATTGTCATTACTTACACATTTACTCTGACTCAAGTCTCATTGGGTGCCCCATTCATTTGGCCTTGTGCTAAATCGAAGTAAAGACCTTCGTAAATTACTACTCTGACTCAAGTGGTAGTACCTGTTATCTTTGGGTAAAAAAAAATCTGTTTGAATATTATTCCTATTCAATAGGATAAATTGCAAAAACAAAACAAAACAAAAAAAACGCTAAAAAAACAAAACACATAACGTAGATATGAACGTACAATTAACACAATCTAAAATCTAAAATCTAAGTATAAAATAACCCAAGACGTGTTTACATGCCATTAAAATAATTTGATCAATCATGTTTTACTGTTTGTAAATATTCAGAGTACATTTTAAGTTTAAAGAAAGGACTGTCATATGAATAGCTTTTGTTCAAAACTTAACTTCGAAGATGGGCAGTTCTATTAAAATATACATACATGGAGGTGCCCGTGGTGTAATGGTTATCGTCGTAGGAAATGGACACGGCGATACGAGTTCAAATCCTAGACGAGACTGATTGCATTTCACATAGCACTAATACCCTTGGGAAAGGTATGAATCCAATTATTCTCTCTCCAGCTATGGGTAAATAGTAGGGCAGACTAGTTTCTTCAGCCTTGGAGAGGCAGCTAGTCTAGGAGAAGGAAAACTCTGAATTCAAATCTGTTAAACTCTGCTTAAAAAAATTGACCTTGTGTCATATCCTGCCTGAGCGGAGGGGTTGGGTAAATATGGTTAGAATATAAATACAACTGAATAATTCGGTATTTGATTATCATTGATAAATTTAAAAAAGTGTTTCACGTAAAGTTCTTTAATTTATCATTCATACATCATTCTTCTTTCAGATGAGGATCACCACTCCTAACCACAAACTCACTATTTTTTCTTTTAGGAATTAAGAAATATAAAGTTTTAGCCACAAACCTACGCAGTCTTAAAAATAAGTTTCAGTCACTTAAAGAAGCCAGTCAAGAAATTGGTGACATCGGAGAATCATTTATTATAGGAATTAGAGGACAATGATGTAGAGATAATAACGATATGACATTTGAACACTTAAAATGAAATTCAACCAGATTGGTTTTTGAATGTACTTGTGTTTTATGGACATCACGTTTTCTAGCGACTTAGTAAAACTAATATCGTAATACATAACTTTATTATTATCTGCAATTTTTTGATTAATAGATTCATTTTTGCCGTTGTTACTATCATTTCTTGCGGGATTTTTCATAATAGCGTTAACTGATGGTCTTTCACTGGAGTCTGAGTGACCGCAATTATCCTCATGTCTCTAGGACTCTTCTAAGGATTGTAACCGATCTCAACCATACTGCAGTTTGGATTGGTTTCAATTTGTCGTTCAATCTCAAACTCTTCCAGCTTCCTTCCCAATCCCCTGCGGACCGTTCTAAGTGCACCAATTACAATTAGTATCACTGTTACTCTCGTGCTTCATAACTTTCTTACTAACTCTGGTGAGGTTCAAGTGGTTTACTCTGTAACATACCCACGTCCAAAAATTCGACCAAGATATGAATATGTGAAATAGACATAGGGAATCCCAAAACACTCGAAACACTTGACTACTCTCTTTTGATTCAGGTACGAAACTTTTTATTTACCTTTCTGAGTTTAAGGTTTTCCAACATGAGGAGAGAGAGACACAATTTCTTACTATGCTGACTGTTCGTACATCGTCAGCTCTTGACTCACTGAATCAACAAACGTGCGGCACATTTCGTAGACCCTAACTGGTCTCGCCTCGGCGAGCTTCGAAAATCGACGTGCTTCGTCCAAGCCCAAATCTCAACTCACTGTTTTTTCAAGTTCCAAAATCTTCAGCCCATCGCTTCCGGGCATGACGTCATTCCCGTCCCCGTTCCCATTTGTTATTGTGACATATGTGATTGTCACATCCTCCCCGCGCCCGCGTGAACACCTGCTCTCAATGTGTGCACATAACTAACCCATGCACTAAGCCGAAAGGATCTCAGCATAACTAAACCGAAATGTAGGATATATAAAAAGAAAATTGATGATATAAAAAAATCTTTCTGCAATTATATAACATCTCTCCTTTCGTTTTTTTTTCCGTACAAATATTGTTTGTTCGTTTATTATGTATCCCTGGGTATTTTTCCTTTTTACTATCTTCTCACATCAATTTTAGTTTAAAAAAACAAACACTTTGCACAAAAAATATACACAATTAATAATATATCTATATACCAATCAAATTATCTTAAGTAATTCATACGATTATTCTCAAAACATTTTCTCGCCATAATTTCTTAAATTTATAAGCAAAAGAAATCTAATTGGTTAATGGACTTCATTTTTGAAATCTGCCTTGACTCTAAATTTTCATTTCTAGTAGAAAAATAAAAATATGTCAACGATAAAACAGTACATCAATTATCTCAAATCTTGAATTAGATGACATCTAATTTTTCCTGATTAAAGAAGTTAATTCTTTTTTTTCTTTTATTTCCTTACAACTCTAATCAGTAAATATTTTATTAGTTTAAGTCACTGTTTTGTATGCCGTCAATCTCTGTAGTATACTTCATTTTCCATGTTTAGACACTGGAGCCGAGGCCAATGTAAAATACTTCAAGTGACGTCGTATTAGGGTTTTAAACATCTTAAAACTTTTTTTCTCCCTTGAAATAAAAAGTCTAATCATTCAGATAATCATTCCTTTTGCCCTTGATCCAATAGACAAAATATGTTTATCAGTTTTAGATGTATTATCAAAGCCAACCTCTCGATTGCATTCCTTATATACTTTTTGGATTTCCCTTTTTCTTAATTTATATCTAACATTAATATTTTTGTATCTAATACATTTCCTATTTTACATATTAATTTCCTAGTATGATACTAATATGACAATTTATTTAGATCCATACGTATTGTTTCTTTTGATAATCGTCTTACAAGTAGTTTAACATGATCAGCTAATAGTTCTATTTCTGATTTTAAATCATTTATGAATATTAAAAACAAAGATACCATTACTGATCCCTGAGGAATACCATAGGGTATCTTTTATCTTTTAAAATAATTGTTTCCAGTTTTTTTTCTTTAATAGTTCTATTAGCCAAAAAAATGTACAACATTTATCATTTTTTAGAGATACTTCTGGTTTTCGTTTCCAAAAGTAAATGATAATGTGATATTGTATCAAATGCCTTACTAAAATCTAGTTATATAATATCCGCATCACCCACTTCCTTCAAATATTTATTCATAATATTAATACTTTCGAAAATATTACATCATATTATCTCCAACTTTATGGAATCGTTTAATAATCTAGGCATTTCTCAAACAATTTAGCTATTGCACTGATAAAGCATTTCTCTGATGATAAGTACTTTGACAATTTAGGATATATTTTAGCTGGTCGCATACTGTTCCTAACATCGTTAGAAAAATAGTTTTAGGAGTTTATAATCATTGTCTTTATTTAAAATTGGAGATATGCACACACACACACACACACACACACACACACACACACACACACACACACACACACACACACACACACACACACACACACATATACATATATATATATATATATATATATATATATACGAGGTTCATTAAATGAGTTTCCAGACTTTTTTCGTATGAGCACTTTTATTGATAGTACACACATGAAACTCGAGTCCCCTTCGAAGTAATCTCCTCCGGTTGAAATGCACTTGTTGTACCGTTCCAATAACTTCTGGAAGGCCCCGTGGATGTCCTTTGTGTGAGCGTGTCAATGACCTTCGTCATAGCCTCTTTCATCTCAGTTGTCTCATAACGACAGCCTCTGAGCTTAGGGAATAACCAAAAGTCACAGGGAGCAAGGGCTAGACTATAGAGAGGGTGACGAACTGCCTTGATGCCCATCTTGGTCAAATAGTTTGTGACAAGGATGGAATTGTGGACTGGTGTATTGTCCTGGTGGTAATGCCACTGACACGATTTGGAGAGTTCTGGCCTCTTCCGACGGAATCTCTTGCTGAACTCCCTTAAAACCTCAACATAGTAACCCTAACCTTAACCCTTTTGCCAATCAACTCTGGTCTATTGACTTCGTTACTCCTCTCACACCTCTCATTATCCCTCACTGAAATTCTCCTCCATTTGAAATTTACGAGCTGTGCCAATCAGGCTTTAGTAGTGTGTATTCCAATTTCTGTTGTAGCTGTTCATTTTAACCTGAAATCATAAAAATTGCCAGTCATCTCATAAGATATATAGCATTAGCATACTGAAATTTCAAGAGTCTACGACAATTATAAATGCCTGCACAAAAAAAAAGTCTTGAAACTTATTGAAAGTACCACGTATATATATATATATATATATATATATATATATATATATATAGATAGATAGATAGATAGATAGATAGATATTATACATACCTGTATATACATATTATACTTATAATACATACCTGCATATACATTTTATATGGAATTTTTTTTTCAGAATCAGTTATTTCTAAAGGCAGAGATTCATTTTTTTTCAATTTAGATATTTTTAAAGTCTTCTGCGTAAGAAAAATTCTTCCCACTGAATTTGTATTATTTTTTGCATCTTTCTGCAATATGAAATTTGGTATCGCCATTTCTGCTTCTTTTAAATTTTTTCCTGACTAATGTGTTTTTGTAGTATAAATTATTTCATATTTGTTAGCAATCAATTTTAACTATTTTGTTTCTCAAAATATACAGATTTTAAGATTTTCTGTTTTTCGCTATTCGTTTAAATTTTCATTCACGTTTATAGCTTTTTCTTTTCGATTTTGGATTCAGTTGTTTTATTTTTAATATGTTATTTTTGCTTTTATCTTTTGCCTTTTATCTCCTTTCCTTTGGCAAATATTTTTCTGTTCTAGTCAAGTCTTGATTGATCCATATATTTTGTTCTTCCTTTTCGATTTTCCTTCCAGATTTATAGTTGAGAAGAACTTTTGCGTCTTCTTCATGTCTTCGTTTAATCATTATTAGTTTGTTTATTCTTTCCCAGATTTACCGCTCTTATCATATCCATTTCGTATGTTTAATTTCCTTATTTGAATAGAAAAAATACAATCACCAGATTTTTTCATTCTTCTTCAACATTTCATATTATAATGTTAAAACGATTTCTCTGTTTTCTCCAATTTGTCAAATGATTTCATGCGAGTATTCCTTTCGCTTAAAAACCTGTTTGTTGATAACTTTTTAATTAGTTCAATTGGTTCAATTAGGTATATGCCTAAAGTTCGTAATTTCTGTTTATACTTCGTTTTTCATTTATATACAACCATCTACTTCATCTGTAATTTTCTGTTTTTCTTTTATTCTTGCTTCAAATGTAAAGAAATTTGGACATTTTCTATCGTTTATCTTAAAACAAATTGCTTTTGTGGGTCCTTGCAGACCCATGCATTTAGAATACCACCAGCTGTCGAAACATTGACAATTTATTTAGAATATTCTGTCTTTGTTCCGTGTCAAGGTGTCATCATTTTTGTATAAGTCGATCTTCAAGCTATTTTACTTTTTTGGTAAACTAACAAAATAAATACATGGATATAAATAAGAGTTCCTTGTACAAGAATGCTTTAATATAACTATAAGTACCTTCAGGTTACATACATGCTACAATAAGTATACCAGAAGTAAAATGTTTGACAAAGGTTTCATAAACAGTGAATGTAAAAAAAAAAAAACAACAATGCACGCGCTTTGTGCTGTTTTTGTTATCTAAATTGATTTCTCTGTCATTGAGGGATCAAGTTTCACATTTTTTGATTGAAGTATTTAGATATATATTTATTAAAGAAGAGTGTGGTGTCCTCGTAGTGTAATGGTTAAAGCGATAGACTCCGAAATCGTTGTAAGTGAGTTCGAATTCCAGTCATGCTATTACGTTCACTTTCGGACAAATACCCTTGAGAAAGGTATGAACCCCCATATCCTCCCAACTATGGGTTAAATAATTCCACTACTGTTCTTCTAAAAAAGAATGGCTTTGGCATTAAATAACCTACGAAGGTTGATATGCCATTAAAGAAGAAACCAAACCAAACCAAATATTAAAGAAAAAAACACAAAAAATAATGCTAAAATCTGAGTCTTGAAAAACACACCTATTCCCTTCAAAATCAAAAATGCCAAATTGATTGAAATGTGTGGTTGCTGATAATTTTGTTTATCTAAATGTGAGATTTTTTTCACTGCAAGCTTGTTTCATTTTTATGATAGAATGTCCGTGTATTTGTCCAAAATACTGTTTAAATTTTATGTTCCAAGTAAAAGGTTAGCTAACTTAGTCGAGGGTGGCATGAAGGCTAACTTTTCAATATCTACTACACCGAGGACGCTTCTTTATATCCTTTATTTCTCCACTTTACCCTTGACCCGTACCTTCTAATGCAGTTTTACAGAAGGTGGCTTCAAAAACCACGTTTTGAGTCTTTGATATGACTTGACCTGGGATTGAACACCTATCTCCTGGACTATTGGACAATACTCTACACGTAAGGGCAAAAACCTAAGGTAAATAAATACATTTATTAAGTATACGAGGCACCTTCAATAAGTTTCGAGACTTCTTTGTACAGGCATTTAAAATTATCGTACACACTTGAGAATTCAGTATGTTATTGCTGTACATCTTATGAGATGGCTGTCCAATTGTTATGATTTCAAGTTCAAATGAACCGCTACGGCAGGAATTGGAATTGACCCTACTAAAGCCTGATTTTCCCCGCTGGTGAATTTCAAAAATGCAATCTGGATATGAGGACACATTAGAAGAACGATATGCAATAAAATTGTTTTTTAAACTTGGAAAAAATGCCACAGAAACGTATGGAATGCTTCAGACTGCTTTTGGACAATCTTGCATGAATCAAGCATCAGTTTTTGAGTGGCATAAGAGATTCAAGGAAGGCAGGGAGTCTGTGAGGGATGATGAGAGACCTGGGAGTAGTGGGAACTATACACACAATTATTTGCAAGGAACTGAAGATGCGGAAGATTTGCGCGAAGTTTGTCCCCAGGGTACTCAGAGGAGATCAGAAAGAAAGACGTTTTTATGACAGCAAGGAGATCGTCGAAGTTAACAATTCGGACACTGCAGTTCTTGATGCTCTGGTGACCTGCGATGAAAGCTGGATCTACTGCTATGACCCCGATACCAAGAGACAGAGTTCCCAGTGGAAGTATGCTGGCTCTCCCAAACCCAAGAACGTCAGACAGAGAAAACCCACCCACAAACTTTTGATGATCCCTTTTTTTGACAGCACTGGCATGATCTTCATGCACTGGGTTCCCATTGGACAGAGATTCAACAAGGAATACTATGTTAAGGTTTTAAGGGAGTCCAGGAAGAGATTCCGTCGGAAAAGGTAAGCACTCTTCAAATCGGGTCAGTGGCATTTCCACCAGGACAATGTACCAGTCCACCACTCCATCCTTGTCACAGTCTGTGTGACCAAGATGGGCATCGAGACAGTTCCTCACCTTCCTTATAGTCCAGACCCTGATCCCTGTGACTTTTGGTTATTCCCTTAGCTCAAGGAAAAAACTTAGAGGCAGGAAAGAGGCTGTGATGAAGGGCATTGACACGCTCACCAAAGAGGACTTCCATGGGGCCTTCCAGAAGTTTTTGGAATTGTACAATGAGCGCATTTGAGCCGGAGGAGATTACTTCGAAGGGGACTGGAGTTTTATGTGCGTACTATCAATAAAAGTGCCCATACGATTTAAAATCTGGAAACTTATTTAATGAGCCTTGTATATGCATAAATATAATTTGGTATTAAATAACCTATAATGGTTGATACGGCATAAAACCCAACCAAAAGAAACTATATAAATTCTTATTTCTAATTTTCACGTACGGATGAAGTGTTGAAAAGGGACAATTTTTGGTTGAATTTAGTTGATAAAAATTCTAAAATGTGAGTTCGCATAGTTTTTTTACGGGGAATACACGAGATTTTTAACAGAGTTTCGTATTCAAAACGGGCGAGTTTTATGAATGTGTGCATGTTATACACAAAAAATTATAATATAGATGATATTGTTGTATAGCCGTAATACAAATAAAAGCAGAAACATAATCAAACATAATATACGAACTTCAATGAACGAACGAATACACTTCTTTATAAAAATATATCTCTCACACTTTATTCTCGAAAGGGTGATGTTTGTTGTGTGTGAGAGATGAGTTGTAGACGGGGACAGGCTGTTATATGTTTTTCTTCGACCATAGCAGCAGTTCTTCCTCATCTTGGCTTGGGGTTGCTCAACCGTGGGTCACTGATGGCCCAAAGCCCTCTGTCTGCCGTTGGTCCTCGGTTCGGCATCTTGTCTCCAACTAACTCGAACCGTCTGGGCACCTGGTTATATAATGGTCTAACTCCCGCCTGCTTTCGCTGTTCTTCCGCTTAATTACACGTGTGCATCTCTTGATTGACGGCTCGGTCGAGGGTTAATATATAACAATATAAATTATTCCTATCAAATAATTTACTCACAGTCGTATTGCTTCAAGAATTTTTTATGAAAGACTTATAATAATATGGTTTCAAGTAATTATTTCTTTTTAAAAATAGTCACTCATTGAAACACAGTCATACGGTTTCAAGAAGCATAAAAAAATCCTTACTCATATCATATTTACCAACCCTTCCGCTTGGGCAGGATATGACACAAGGTCAATTTTTTAAGCGAAGTTTAACAGGTTTGAATTCAGAGTTTTCCTTCTTGACTAGTTGCCTAACCAAGGCTGAAGAACCTAGTCTGCCTTACTATTTACCCATAGCTGGAGGGAGAATAATTGGATTCATACCTTTCCCAAGGGTATTAGTGCTATGTGAAATGCAATCAGTCAGGTCCAGGATTTGAACTCTTGTCACCGTGTCCATATCCTGCGACAATAACCATTACACCACGGGCACCTTTGTAAACAATTCAAGTAACTATTCTTAATGCAAAGAATTTACTGCTATTTGGCATCAAGTATTCCTAGTGAATAATTCAGAAACAGACCAATTGGATTCACAAATTGGACTTTAACAGGTGCAAACTTTTCAGATCAAAATTGACTTGGGAGTAAAAAAAACGTAAGGGTACTCTACTCTGACTTGGGCACTCTGGAACAGAAGACTTAGTATCAGATGCAGTTTAGTTTCATACTCAGAGGAAACAGTCAGCATATTCTAAGATCCTTTTTTATTATTACTCTGGCTTCCATTAACGAATGTGAAATTCAAGGCAGTGAACAAGTGGGAGTATTCGTGGCGTGATGACTTAAGTTTGTGATTTAGTCTTGAAGACAGCTAGTTCAGATTTTAGTCGTGTTCTTAGATTCATTTTTCGGACTAATGTTCACGGCAAACGTATGAACCCCTTTTTACCCTGAACTATAGGTTAAATACTGTCACTGCTGTTCTAAAATGACAGCTTTGGTTTTAGGTAATCCACAAAATTTGACGTGCCATTAAATAAAGAAACCAAACCATAGGGAACTAATGTTGTTGACTACCGTTGAAAAATCTAAAAATTGAGAGAAGAGGTTAACCAACAAATCTACCCTCAAAAAAGAAAAAGTTGGATTTCAACTAAGTTGAAACTAGTATTAAAAACACAAAGTTAAACATGTATTGGCGTGAGTTTTCTACTTGTAGTAATGGCCTTTTTTATTAGTGTGCGCATTGTAGTGTGTGTGTGTGTGTGTGAGAGTCTTTTTCGCAGGTGATAAGCTAAAGGCTTTTATCCTCGGAAGAATAACATGTTTTACCTATGACAGCAGCACAGGTAATAAACAACACCTTGGTCTGGTATAGCCACAATATACTACCCATGAAAATGTCTGATACCTGTACAAACAAGCGGGGATCTCAGATGACGGTTTTACGTTTTGATCGGCAGGAGCTCTATTGATAACCAACAAAAGGGACCCGTTAGCACCCAGCGAATATTCATCATTCGAACGTCATGTACACTTTCATGAAGCAAAGCTACTAATATATCAAATGATTTTTGTGAAAGATATAGAGCAAAGAGGATAACAAACATGTTATTCTCTGCAATCTTAAAAGTAACCTCGCACATCAAAGTTACTGAAAACGAATAATTAAACTTTGGCAGGGAGGAATCTGCTACGTCTTATATGACAATTTGAGGACCAAGCAAGAATTTCTGCAAAGAAAGGATTGGTTCTTGAGCTTAAATAAATGAAATAAGCGGAATCATTAGCCATGTAAATGTAAGCTCAGCAAGAACACCAAAAAAAAAAAAAGCTAGTAAAACACAAAACAGGTAAAACCATAACATCACAAAATCCAACTCTACAATAGCAAGAATAATAATCTAGAGATAGAATAATAATCTAATTATTCAATAATAATCTAAATAAAGAATGATAAAATCATAGATGGAATGATTACGAAAATAATCACCGAAGAGAAGAAAGTATTATTATCTCGAAGAACTCAAGGAAGAATTTTGGAAGAGATGAAAAGTTTATGATACTGCAAAATGGTATATACACAAACCAGAATCTGTCGATGACAATGAGGCATTTAAAATTCATTGATGCATTGAGATATAAATGAGTCAATCATTGCCAGAAGGTCAGACCCATTTTAGATGAATAAATAGAGAACTAAAAGGTATTTAGTTGTTTTTGCAGTTCCAGCTCACCATAGACTAAAAATAAACAAAAACGAAAAAAAAAAAAAAACTGTATAAACACCTGCACCTTGCCATAGAGCAAAAACCATTGTGGAACATAAACGAGATGATGATTAAGATTGTAGCTGGATCACTAAGAATAGTCTTAAAGAATCTGGAAGAGACTGAATCAATTGGAGATCAGAGGAAGAAAAGAGACAATCCAGACAACAGCCTGGTGAGATTAAGCAAGAATACTTCGGAGATTCCTGGAGAGCTACAGATATTTGCTTTCATTTAAACTCCTGTGAAAACCCATCAGTAAGATCTACTGTGAAAAACTCTCAAGGTGAATAATAATAATAATAATAATAATAATAATAATCGCTGTTCCCCAAAAGAAAAAGAACAGAAACTAAAATTCTGGATGGAAAATTCGACGGGAAACTTCTACGACAACAGTGAAAAAATAAGTCAGGAGAACACTGGAACATGTTGGGATGAAGAGAAAAAAACTACGTAACAAGTAAAACAATACAACTCGAAGAAATAAACAAAAAGGTACCGGCCAAAGAAGGAATACTAAAAAGATATCGAGACTAGATAAACAATGCAAAAGAATATATTCCAAAACAAGAAAAAATTCCTCCGTCAAGTAGAGGGTGAATGCAAAAACACATATTAACAACCAGTTGACAAGGAAACAAAACAATTTTGAAGCAAAATATGGGAACGAAGGGAACATAACCGAAAAGCCGAATGGATAAGCAACACAAGTACTCGAAGAAGGATCGAAGGAAAAAATACACTTCGATTCAATCAGAACAAAATTAAAAAAATGTACCACACAAGAAAACGCCAGGACACGATGGCATACGTGTATACTGGTTTAAAAAATAACTTTCATTCACTACTGACTGAGTATCGAAATAAACAGATGCCTGAAATAAACGGATATAGCCCGTAGATGATCAAAGGAAAGACCACCGTGATCAAAAAAAAAAAAAAAAACACCCAAAAAGGAACTGCCGTCAACAACTACAGACTCAAAACGTGCCTTCCGATGTTGTGAAAATACTAACCGCACAAATTAGGGAGAAGATATATGATTCACAAGTGGACTAGAGGTACAGGAGATCTACTATACATAGATCAACACATCCTCAACGAGAGCAAGACGCGACGGAAAACCCTAGCTTTGGCGTAGACTGACTGCAAAAACGATAGGGTCTTCCAAGGCTGGATAGTAGACTGTCTGAAAATGTACTAGATATCTGGCGAAGTCATAAAGCTTATTGAAAATACTAGGAAAAACTGGAGAGTCGAAGTGGCAGCAAAAGTAAAAAGCTTAACTGAGGTGAAAATCCAGAAAGGGTTCTTCCAGGGAGATGCGCAATCACAATTACTATCTGTTATAGCCATGATGCCAGTCAATCACATACATAGGAAATGCACAGGCGTATACAAGCTTCATAAATCTCAAGAAAAAATCAACCACCTAGTGTACATGGATGACATCAAACTATTTGCCGAAAATGAGAAAGAACTGGAAACCGTTATACAAGCATTGAGAATATAGTCAAGATATAGGGATGAAACTCGGCAAAGAAAAATGTGCTATGCTAATAATGAAAAGCGGAAAAACGACATAAGATGCAATGACTAGAACAACCAAATCAAGAAAGCATCAGGAAAGGAAACCTACTAATACTTGAGAATATTAGAAGCGAACATTATTAAATATCTGGAAATAAAAGAAAAAAATTAAAAAAGAATACTTCAGGAGAACGAGAAAACTCCTCTAAACCAAACTTCATAGTGGAAATATCATCAAAAGAATTAATACTTATGCTGTTCCCTTCGTAAGATCCTCAGGATCTTTTTTAAAGTGTACCACGGAACTCCAACAAATGGACCAGAGAACAAAAAGGAAAAAACACATAACGATGCATAAGGCCTAACATTCCAAAAATGACGTAGATACACTGTACCTGTCAAGAAAAAAAGTAGTAAGTGAATGTCCCATCGTTCGGGAGAGCGTCAGTGCATCGTTACAGCATCTGGAAGACAACATATAAAAGACTGATTACACTGACCAGAAACAATACAGATAACATAAGCATCATCATCATCATCATCATCATGTCGTGCCGCCAGCATGGATATCCCTGACCCTCTCTCGCCTCATTTCCCAATCGTTCATTGCCTCTGGCAGGTCTTCTGGGCTACATCCCGTATCCTCACACAGCTGCAGTATGTATGTTCTAGCTGGTCGTTCTGCTTTAGCTCCGCCATATGTGGTGGTCCATAGGAGTCCATCACTTAGGAGCTCGTCCCTAACAAAAATAGGAAGAAAAACAACTATACAGAGATTTCAAGCGACAAACTAGCGAAATCTCAAATGAGAAAACATGGACATCTTAGAAAGATAACCGTTAAGAGAGAAACTGAATCTAGCAAAAAATCTGATAGCAGCAAAAAAACAATGCCATAAGGGTAAACTACATTATATCAAATGCAGGATATGCGGGAATAAGGACGAAACGATAACCCAAGTAATTAGCGAATGCAACATATTTACACAAAAAGATTATAAAACTAAACTGGGTGGGAAAGTGATCCACTGGTAATTGAGTAAGATATTTTAACAAACTTCACTGTTATTTCGAGATACAAGCGAATCATATATTATTGGCAAGACAACCAGCTCTACTGATACTATTTACCAACCCCTCCGCTCGGGCAGGTTATGACACAAGGTCAATTTTTAAGCGGAGTTTAACGGGTTTGAATTCAGAGTTTTCGTTCTCCTAGACTAGTTGCTTCACCAAAGCTGAAGAATCCAGTCTGTCCTACCATTTACCCATAGCTGGAGGGAGAATAATTGGATTCATACCTTTCCCAAGTGGTATTAGTGCTATGTGAAATGCAATCAGTCTCGTCCAGGATTTGAACCAGCTCTACTGATAGTCAACAAAAAAGAGAGATCTTGCTGAATGATAGAATTTGCGATTCTTGCAGACCAAAAAATAAATTAAAGAAAGTTAAAAAGTGGGATGAAAATCTGGACCTTGCTTGAGAGCTATGAAACATGAAAGTCACGGTGATACCAGTTATGATTGTTGCACTTTGAACGATCCCCAAAGGATTGGTAAAGGAACTGGATAACTTAGAAACTAGAAGACAATTAGATACCATGCAGACTTCTAAATTACTAAGATCGGCCAGAATACTGAAAAAAGTCCTACCAACTTGGTTAGGCTTGCTGTCATTCAAAATCCCGTGAAAAACCATCAAGTGGACGTTGGTGTTAAAAACTCTATAAGGTGTAAAATAATAATAATTCTAATACTAATACTACAACTACTACTACTAATAATAATAATAATAATATCTCACACAAGAAAACGTCAACCTGGCTAAGAAAGAGAAACCATTAGTCAGAAACTGAATCTTTTCTAATAGCAGCACAAAACAACGGCATAAGGGCTAACTATGTCAAAACAAGAATAGAGAACACGCAACAAAATAGCAGATGTGGATTATGTGATGACAGAGACAAAACGATCAATCAATAAGCAAATGCAGCAAACTAGCACATAAAGATTATTAGTCAAGACACGATCGGGTGGACAAGGTGATCCACAGGGAATTGTCCAAGAAATTGAAGTTTGACCATACGAACAAATGAAATATACATAAACCAAAATCTGTTCAGGAGAATGAGACACCCAAATTCCTCTGGTATTTTGATATACAAACTGTTCACCTAATCTCGTCCAGACGACCAGACCTTAAAATAATCAATAAACAAAGAGAGCCAGCAGAATTGTGGACTTTGCTGAGTAAAACTGAAAGAAAGCAAAAAGAAGTATAATTTCCAGGACTTTGCTAAGGAACTGAAAAAAAACTGTGGAACATGAAATTGACGTTTATACCAGTTGTAATTGGTTCCCTCGGTTATATTCATAAAAATAATTGATAAAAGGACTAGAGGACTTTGAAATAAGAGGACGAGTGGAGACATTCCAAACTACAGCATTGCTGAGATCAGAATACTGAGAAGTGTCCTAAAGACTTGAGGAGACTTGTTGACACTCAGAATACTATGAAAGACCATCATCGTAAGCTGAGGCGAAAAACTCTCAAGGAATAAAAAGAATATTAAGATAACTATCCCGCATCTGAAAAAAGTCATTGAACTTTGAGGAGACAATGATGTCGATTATAGTTAAATACTTACGAATGTGGAAAACAGATTGGGTGAACAGGAAATCCGAGGGAGAATTGAGATCATCTAAATAATTTAGTACTGGGATTAACTTGAGTACTGAGTAAAGTACTGATGAGGTGCGAAAATTTGATATTACACAGACTTCATTCAAGGCAACAACTTTTGTAAAAACTCACTAAGAGATAACGGCAAACCTACATTTCCTCTCACTGTATCAATAGCAGTGTATATGAGTATGTACTTGTGTGTGCACACTGGTATATCGACATGTTTGCAAACAGTAATGTCTCTTTTGAAATGCTAATAGTAGCAAGAACATATCTGCCTTCATTTCTTCCTTGTCACTTGGAAAAGAAGCAGCCACAAGTGAAACCAAATTTTTTCGGAGATCTTCCAACGGACATCACTCATCGCTGCAGGCAGAAGATCACATTCCATTTCTCTTGATGCCAATGTCTGGAAAAGTCTTCAGTAGGATGTCATTAGATCATGATTACTTCGGAGACGATAGTCTTGTTACTTCAACTAAGGATCACTTCCGTTGACAGGTCCAAACGAAACGCACATACATCGGCTTACTCTTGGCACTTTGTTTATTACAGGACTAAACTTTTCTGTTTTTCTTTCTTTTTTTTTTTTCGTGAAGGTTTAATCTCAATCCACACACACATCACTCATCACGGTACACAGACTTCAGTTGACCGACGCTTTGCTTACAGCTATGAATGTATTATATTAAATAATCCAGGTTTTGGGTCTCTACAGATACACCCAAAAAATATAATTGTATATGTTGGTTTTCATCTTCTGAGATATAATATTTACTTTATAGTAAATACAGTGTGTGAGGAAAACATCTCAAGTCTGAATCTTATTTTTTAAACTTCAAATGAGAAGCCAAAAGTGTTGAAGAACTTATATAAAAGTGTGCACGAACAAAGCGTAGCAGTAATCGTCTTAGTAAATAGATCCAAGTCCAAATCCTGAACGAAGCTGTATGTGTTTTGCATCGCGCTAATGCCTTTGGAAAACGTATAAATCAATCACACCTCCTATCAAGCACTGAAAGCATTTGAAATAGATGTTTTCATATCACCTGTTTTATTCATATATATATATTGTATATATATATATATATATATATATAAAACTCTTCGCACTAGCATGATGCGACACAAGGTTAGTTTTAAGCAGAGTTTAATAGGTTTTCCTTCTCTTAGACCGGTTGCCATAACAATATTAAAGAACGCAGTCTATCCTGCTATCTACTCAAAACTGAAAGGAGAATAAATGGATTCATACCTTTCCAAATAGTATTGACGCAATGTGAAATGCAAATTTTAATACGACGGTAACCATTACAACAGGAATGTTTCAAACCAAATCTTTCTGAACAAGCAGAATACGACACAAGGTTAATTTCTAAGGGGGTTGAAAATGATTTAATTCAGTTTTCCTTCTCGTAGACTTGTTGCCATACCAAAGTTAAAGACCCCAGTCAGCTGTAGTAACTCATTGTTGCCATATGCTACTCACTGTACTTGATAAGTATACTTATAATCGTGACTTGGCCACCTCGAGTGGTGCAATAGTTAGCAAACTAGACTAACAAACCTTCACGAGTGAGTTTGATTCCCATTGGGTACCCAACTCATGTGGCTTTGTGCAATATCTAAGCAAAGTTTTTAGTAAATTACTTAATTCCATGACAACCCCATGTGTATCCGGTTTGTTCTGTCACTGGTTCTTTACCCACGTTTTGTTTTCAAAGATTCACACAACTTTGAATTGTCGCAGCTTTCTCATTGGTCTACCATTGGTGAAAACATGTAATCATGCGTTGGTAACTCAAAAGACAAAAAAATATCCGTGTATAACAAAAAATATTTATGGAAACACAATTGTGCAACAACATATATATATATATATATATATATATATATATATATATATATATCACTTTCGTTTTTGGAGAGAGAAGACAGAGGAGAGTTTCACTAGTACTATTTTCATTTGTCAACATCAGTGGTAATGATTGTATCCAGGAAACGAGATTTTTGAATTTCCTAGAGAGGCGTTTTCACGTCTTATAATTCTTTCGTCTTTAATCTTTCCTCTGGGCTCTCTTCCGTTGACCACTTTGAAGAGGTTTCCGGAAAAAACCTCTTTTGATTGGCTAACCAATCACAATTTCTATCCAGTTCGTCAAGTGCCTTTGCATGTTTTAATCATTCTGTCCTCACTAGCACTCATCTCCTTGTTTTCCTGCATCACAAAATAAAGAAAAGAAAAATTCAGTTACTTTTACTGGGATTCTCAGTTATCCAAAACCCTACTTCAGCTCTCTGTCGGTGACATCATTTGATCAGACCCTACAAACACGAAGCCGATTGAGTCTAGATATTTCAGAAACTTTTAGTTAATAGCTGTTTTCAGTACAGATGGCAAGATCAAGCATATCTTTTTAAACCTAATCTACCAGACGAGATGTTAAAATTTTTCAAGACTTCTCATTCCCGTCTGCTGACTATTAAATAAAAATAAATTATACATTAACTTTCTGTAAGAACTCCCTTAAATTGCCACACTTAAATCAGTTGTGAGTCAATATTTTAAACCTGACTTCAACGCTGCTGAAAATTCTGTCAGGATTTGGGAAGTAAAAGGCAATTAATTAATATCTGAGCATACTGAGTTCGGCATTTTCAGGGCAGTGCCTTTTTCCTTGAAATTGTAACATTTACACGTCCAAAAATACGACCGAGATATTCACATGCATAAAACGTTCACAATGTTCATACGCATATATAGGAATCCGAAAAACACGAAATTGGTTCAGGTACGAAACTTTTATTTACTTTTTTGAGTTTAAGGTTTTTCGACATGAGCAGAGAGAGACACAATTTCTTTCTATGCTGACTTTTTCATCTGACCCCACCACGTGCGGCCCCCCACCGCAAACTACAGGTCTGGCCTCGGCGAGCTCCGAAAATCAACTTTCTTCCTCTAGCGTCGAATCTCAACTCACTGTTTTTTTTTTTCAAATCCCAAAATCCTCAGCCCATCGCTTCCAGGCATGACGTCATTCACATCCCCAGTCTTATTTTCTATCTGGGTTTTTTATTGTGACATCCGTGATTGTCAGATCCTCCCCACGCGCGCGTGAACACCTGCACTCAATGTGTGCACCTAACTAACCCATGCACTTAGCAGAAAGGTTCTCAGCCTAACTAAACCGAACGGCAAGATATATAAAACGAAAAATGATAATACAAAAAAAAAAAAATCCCTCCGCAGTTATATAACAAAATGAAGAACTAATTCGCATGACAGTCAACTGTTCATTTCGATGCGTTTAAAACAAAACATGAAGAATAATTGCCATGATCCATTAAAAAAATATAAAATTATTATTCAAAGCCACCATATGAAGAGCATTTCATAACTGTAAATAAACATACATGAACTCTTAAGGAAACGTTGGAGCCGTAATAGTTACGATCTTAGGCAATGGAATCGGACATCCTAGTTCAAAACAATTGCGAGATGGTTCACGTTTGACTTAGTAAGATACTCTTCCAGAAAGCCTTGAATCTATTTCGTCTCCTCCTCGTAAATAGTAAGTGAATGGGGCTCGTGGGCCTTGGTAGTCTACTCGGAAATTAAATTAGTTATCACCATCATCAAAGCGTGTCAATTTCTAAGATTCCTTTGATTATCTCTCCATCTGTCCTTATCAGTGAAGGAACTTAGTAAGTCCTCTAGACGACACCCAGTGTCAACGTTGATGTGATGAATGTTAGTTGATGTGATGAATGTTAGTTGTGTGTCCGTTGATAGGAGTTCATAGGAGAACGTTGTTCATAGGCTCGTTCTTATTTCTTCAGCATTTTGCCGTTTGTCTTTCTTGGATGGTTTACAAGACAAGAGGTAAATTCCCATATATTTTATTTGTGAAAATTTCTGAGATGAAGCAAGATTATTATTATACGGAATTTTTGGACTATTGACCTCATCTTTTGTAGTGATGAAGACAAAAGAAAGTCACAGGCAAGACAAAAAGGGTTGACAGAAAAATATATGTATTCAAGTAACGGAAATAAGATCCAAGTGAACCTGGTTAAACTAGTTAGTTGATAGGAAGCTGAAAATCTAGTGGGGTAGTGACTATCGGTCCACTACGTAAATGGTATCACACGTGATTGCATCACGTTGATTGGTGAACTGGTATTTGTTATACGCCCCACCAAGCGTACAAGTGTGGCACAAGGCCATTTTAGGTGGGTCCGGTTGCAGGCCCGCAACATAGACGCGTCCGGCAGTTACCAAAAATGCCTTGGGCCCCGTCGGCATTTCCTTAAAAAGGGACGCTTCAGGCGCCATGCGATGAACCTAACCCCTACGAAGAGGGTTAAAACCTGGGTGGACGGCCCCCTGAGGCCAGAGGTATCTCCAGTGATGAGGCATAGCCAACAGGAACTGCGCAGTTTACAGTATGGCCGGTCAAAGTGTGACCCAAGCAAATCGAGAAACGCACCAATTACGCTGATTGGTGAACTTCGTCTGACGCTCTCGTTGACATGTATTTATGGAGTAGGGAGAGTTCATTATATAGGGAGTACAACATCTTTATAGTTTTAATCAAAACGTTTCGGCCGATATGTCAATAACTCTTCTTCAGGAGTTTAATGTCGAATTTTGGAGTCTACAGGGAATCTACCACTGGGGTAGACTGTTCCAACTCTGTTATCCATGTCGAGGTATAGGTATTAAGTTATTGTAAGTATTCTTTGTTGGTCTTACCTGTTGTTGGGATTGAACCTGTAACCTCCAGATGATTTCACTCAGAAGCACCTTCCAACCAAAAGCCATAGCCACAGCACCATGTAACCTTGCCAGAGGATTCAGTATGAATTTTTGGGACTTATAAACCTAATGTTTCTATCACGTTTTTTACCATACCTTATATTGCATTTTTTTAATTCTAAGTAATAATCCTATTTACCAACCCCTCCCCTCGGGCAGGATATGACACAAAGTCAATTTTTAAGCGGAGTTTAACAGGTTTGAATTCAGAGTTTTCCTTCTCCTAGACTAGTTGCCTCACCAAGGCTGAAGAAATCAGTCTGTCCTACTATTTACCCATAGCTGGAGGGAGAATAATTGGATTCATACCTTTCCCAAGGGGTATTAGTGCTATGTGAAATGCAATCAGTGTCGTCCAGGATTTGAACTCTTGTCGCCGTGTCCATTTCCTTCGACGATAACCATTACACAACGGGCAATAAATAATAATAACTGTTATTTTGTTGGGTGCTGCTTCCAGGAATTGTTGAAAACAGCACGCAGCATTCTGGTATAGTTTCTCTAATTCCACTTTAAAATTGACTTTGTGTCGCATCCAGCCCGAATCTAAATAAATTAAAAGATACATATAATCAGGATACATCCGAACAAATTTGGCAGGCTTGTTCAAACAATAAAAGCCCAAAATTCTCCTATTTCTTCCATAAAATAAAGTGATAAGTCTGAGAATTAATTTTTATTTATTGTGGACTTTTTTTTTCTCATCTTGGTAGTTTTTGGGTAGGATTTGAAACCGCTGTCTTCTGACAATGCTCACCTGGAATCAGGTTAAGAAGACTCATCTCAAAAAATGATTCCAATTAAAGACAAGTACGGGGCCCGTGGTGCAGCGGATAGAGGCCTTGTGTTTCTACGGTTCCAGGTGAGCATTGTCAGAAGATAGCGGTTTCAAATCCTACCCAAGCCGGCCTGAGGTTTACTTGGTCAAAAACGTGGTGCGATAGACAACAACTATGGAAGGCAGTAATTACTGGGGATACGGTTACAAGACTCAGCATTCCTATCCGAGGTCGCGGTAAATCACCTGAAGAAGGCCAGAGGTGAAATTTGGCCGAAACGTAGTGAAAGAAGAAACAACACAAAAACTGATGAGAAAAAAAAAGTCCGCAATAAATAAAAATTAATACTCAGATTAAGAAGACTCATCTCAAAAAATGATTCCAATTAAAGACAAGTACAAAGTGATAAGTAGTTTGAATCTTTCCAGCAAAGTCCAGTGACTAAATCACTCCCCGCTCTTATTAGCATACGTTGTATAGCTTTTTGAGAATTTTAACTGAAAAGAACCGGTGTGCCTATTACTTCGAAAATTGCGATGCTTATTAGAAGGTGAAAAAAGAAGATATTCGAAAGAATGTAAATAAAGGCGGAAAAAAAGAATTGTGAGGGATGAAAATGAAAATTATTTAAAAGAGAAATATTAAATGTTTATAGGAGAAGCACTGTATATATTTGTTTTGATCTTATGTATTGGTCGATTCTTGCTTTTTGATCACAAAATCAATGATATATGGAATAATTTTTGAAACCATTGAGAAAAATATCATTCATGTATAGGACAGCGCTAAATTTGCCTAAAAAGCAGATGTTCAAAAATCGACGTTTACACAAATACGGTATTTGAGAAATAGAGAATAACAGAAGAACGGAGTTTTGAATAGAATGAATACAACAAACGTTACTAAGCAAAATAGTGAACAATTGAAACAGTTGAAAGACTAAAACAAAACAAAAATTCACTTGAGGATGGTGTAAAGAAATATTTATTGAATTCTCAATAAAATAATGAACAAACTGGAAACAAAAAGAAAGAAAAAGGATTTGGGAATTAAAAAAAAAGTTTTTATAAGAATCAATAAAAGTATAATAAAGCCATAGAACCTAACTCATTTCAGTCGGACCAGAAACGCTAAAAATGATTGCTGAGAATTCTCGGAGAAAATTCAATTGAAAGACAACCGACCGGAATATGTCATTAGTCCCGCAGAAATTGCCACGGGACGTGATTAGACAATAGGCTCAATTCACAATCTTCTGGCGCATCCTGGACAACTTAATTGTGCATATGTAACGGAAAGGAACAGGATTTATAATAGAAGGTTCACAAACGAGAACAATGTTTGTATACAAAAGTAGGCCGGACTTCTTTGATAAAGGCCTGCAATTATCTACGCTACAAATACGGAAGTTTCAGGAAACAAAAGCAAAAGAGAGACGGGGCGTAACAGTGCGTAACCCGCTGTTAGCCTAATGATTGGTTTCTTCCGTGATACAATCGCTACGAGCCAGAAGCGATACACCGAACGCCCTCAATTCAAGTTGGGGTTCTACAACCATAAGTCAGATACGTCACTTTCCAGCAACGATGACTTCAAGTCAAGCAGGGTTGAGAAATTAGCGTTGAAAAATTGCCCATTTACATTCCTCCGTAATATATGGAAAGAGGAGAACAGTTAGAAAAGAGGATCTGCTCAAATAAAATAAAGAGAATAATGCAGGAACTAAAGAAAGGGAGAAAACAATTCGTTTGGAATCGTATCATAACACTGATTCTGTACTTATTCATTTTGTTGGAATACAGGTTTTTAAATTTTCACGATAATTAACCTCTGACTTTCCCCCGTGTCTTCATTACTGATAGTGGAATACTTCTCATTAAAACTATGGTATTATTTACGTACTAACTTCAGTAGATTTACTCCGAAAAACATGCATGAAATTTGCGTGAATTTAAGCAAAGAAAAATCATAGTCGATTTCTATTTTTATTCCAAAATTGGATAAAATGACAACATAGTCCCTATAAAACGTAAAAAGGGTGGGGAGTTTTATCTCATATCAACCATTGTAGATTACTTAAAGCCAAATCCTGTTTAAGAATATGTGTTAAATATAATAAATAATTTGTAAACTCATTTTGTTGATAAGATTTTTAAACGACCTTGGGCACATTTTTTGCATACCCTTTAAATGGATTTTAGTATATTTATTTACAACCAATCATTTGCCTGCCAAGAGCTAATTGGCTTAAAGTATTGTAATACAATATATCATATTGTTTAGTTATATAATATATTATATATTGATAATATCATATGTTAGTAATTTTATTTTTAAATACGTTTGAACTGATTTGTTTTTACACTAGTATTGATGTTGTTTCTAGAAAGTTAAATGGTTTCAATTATTGCTACCTAACACTAATAATTCTATTCAATATTATTCATTTGTTTCAGACAGTGAAGTGGTCACAAACACTACCATTTAACAATAAATATTGTTCAACATTTTTCATTTATTTGCAAACTGACAACTGGTTCAAACTTATACCACTATTTCAATTTAGGTACCGTTAAAGAATTCCAACAGTTAAATGGTTTCAAGTATCGCTAAGTATTATTAATTATTCAATTATACACAAGCCGTTTGTTTGCACAGTTTAAATGTCACACAGTTCTAATTCATCTATAGATAGGATCCTATCAGGTGTTACTACTTTGGGGCAGGTGGATCTGTGAGCAATGGCAATGAAGGGATGCACTGCATTTTCCAAAGCTCTAAGACTGGAACCTCTCCAGCTGATTGTTTTATTTCATATCCACGAAACACGTTGGGATGGAATTTTACTCTTCTGCAGAGATCCTGTCAGTGTATTCTACCGCCCAAGCCGACTGTAATACGTAAATCAGAAAATTCTAAATTTTATTTTCTGAATACAGTAGCTTATGTTTATTGGTAAATCTATGCATTTTTCTTAAAATATTTTGTAGGAAAATTATTTTTAAAACGTATTAATTGAGTGATTGATTCCAACGGAATGTCAACCAGTTTACGGTTGTTTTATGCTTAGAAGTTAGGGAATTACGTTCAATATAGTTTCGTATTTATATTCTCTGTGTTCTTCTTTTCTTGGCACCAGGATTTGTCGAATAAAAATTGATTATTTAGTTGTTTTATGGGATATCATTTAATGTCAGATCCCCTCTCTCTATAATATAATATAATATAATATATATATATATATATATATATATATATATATATATGTGTGTGTGTGTGTGTGTGTGTGTGTGTGTGTGTGTGTGTGTGTGTGCATTGTAAGTGAACAATTTGTAGGTAATATTGTTTTAAAGAGCCAGAGCATATTTGTTTATATATAAAGTGGTTTCCATTATTGTCATCCAACGCTAATGATTTTATTCCTTATTGATCATTTGTTTGCACACCGTTAAATGGTTTCAGGTATTAATATTCAACCCAAATATTTCTGTTTAAAATCAATTATAATCCACAGTAAAATTTTTAACCGTTCTACTTAACTTATACAGAGGATCCTAACAGGTACCCCATTCAGGTCAGCGTGGACCAAGGTGTAATGGCAATGAAAGGGACACCCCACATTTCACAGACCTAAACCCTCTCTATAAGATGCTGTTGAGTGTTGATAAACGAAACACTACTTTAGAGAAGGACTTCTTACACCTCAGCAAGGGAACGATTTTTAAGCGAGTGGTTATCGATTTTTGATTAGGAAAAGTTTAATAAGAAAACTGCGGAGGAAGGGAATAATTATTAAAACTATCAACAAAACTATGACTTATTTAAAAAAGAATACATTTAGGTTGTTATAAAAGATTGCGAAGGAATAAGAACAGAGTATTAAAAAAATATTACAAGAAATGAATTTTAAAACCAAATCAGCAAATGGACTAAATCCTTTAGGAAAAATTAATAGGTTAAAAATTCAGTTTTTAAGAAACAAATTTAAGACAAAAAGAATGGATTTTCATGTAGAAACCGGGATGATATTGTAGCTCATATATATATATATATATATATATATATATATATATATATATATATATATATATATATATATATATATATATATATATATATATTCTGATTCATAATGCAATGGAAATAATTACTATATGACATTAAGAATCGTTCACTGCTACTGAAATTGAAGTACTTGTATCATCATGGATTGTTTTTATGATGGAAATCCAACGAATTCATGGTTCATCTAATTCTTCTCAAATACTAAAATAAAGAAACCGTATTTCTTGGTTTTAAATTGTAAACGGGTTTTTTTCTAATCTAAATATAATAAGTTTATCAACTTTGACCAGTTTCAAAAAGCAATGCATTGCATGGGGAAAGATTCCTTTTATATCACAATGATCTTATTTTCACTTTGACCCATACCTCATAAAAATCCTTGAATGGATAATTGCTTTAAGATATTCTCCAATTTAATCATTGTCCAAATCTGTTGTGATTAAAAATCATCGTTTGGTAATGATAGAATTCCCCTAAGACTCTTGAATCCAATCTAAAATGTGTGAAATAAACGAAGATTTACAAATGTTAAAGAAACTTTCTCCGTATTACCGATATGTTTTCCCTTGAAAATTATTTTGTTGGTGGCATTTTTTTTATTAACTTGCTAACTAGACGGAGCCTCTCTGAGGCTGGTGGACAAATTCACCTACCTAGGAAGTAGCATCTCATCAACCGAAAACGACATCGACACACGACTGACGAAAGCATGGACGGTTATAGATAGGCTCTCAATCATATGGAAAACAGACCTGACCGATAAAATGAAACGCAGTTTCTTCCAGGCAGCGGTTGTTTCGATACTGCTATATGGATGCACTACATGGACGCTAACCAAACGGCTGGAGAAGAAACTTGACGGCAATTACACAAGAATGTTGAGAGCAATATTGAACAAGTCCTGGCGACAACACCCCACGAGACACCAACTATACGGCCACTTGCCTCCCATCACGAAAACTATACAGGTTAGACGAGCCAGACACGCAGGACACTGCTGGAGAAGCAAGGACGAGCTCGTAAGTGATGTACTCCTGTGGACCCCCACATATGGCCAAGCAAAAGCAGGATGACCAGCCCGAACTTACATACAGCAGCTATGTGAGGACACAGGATGTAACTCTGAAGACCTGCCGGAGGCGATGAATGATAGGGAGAAGTGGCAAGAGATGGTCAGGGATATCTGTGCTGGCGGCACGACATGATGATGATGATGATGATGATTGAGATATATTAATAGACACTTAAGCAGTGTATTTAAAGATAAATCATTAAAACGTAACGTAGTTTCATATCTCATCTCGCAACAGAATTAAACATTCCGCTGTTATGGAAACATGAGGTATTACTCCAGAAAAAGAAATGAAGAAAGAAAAACACACTTTAAGGAGAAAGCAATGAGAAACTTGATGAGATTAGAAATCAAAAAGAAAAAATCCGAAAAAAACAAACTGACACTGAGGCAGTATTTCGTTCCTAAGTCTCGCCGCTTACCCGATATCCCTCTACTACATGTTGTGACTGTTTCCAAAAGAAGATCTATTTGCAACCGAGTTTAGGTCAAAATTTCAAGCAACAGGTTAGCTTTACAAAAAAAAAATTAAAATAAAAAAACGGAAAAGATAGCAAAAACCTGTAACGAGAATTCGCTTACTGCTTCATTATTAATTATTCGCGATGGTCCTGCTAGAAAGAAATATTTAAAATCTCTCAGTATAGAGTTGGGAGTCGATCCCTCACTATCGCACTACGGATAGCAAAAGAAGACATTGAAAATTTCCAATGTCGTTCAGTCTAACGGTCAACTAATACTAATATATTTCGTACATCATATCAAATTATATATATATATATATATATATAATTTGTTCAATATTGCTCTCAACATTCTTGCGTAGTTGCCGTCTAGGTTCTTCTTCAGCCGTTTAGTTAGCGTCCAAGTAGTGCATCCATATAGCAGTATCGATACGACCGCTGCCTGGAGAGCAATACTGAACAAGTCCTGGCGGCAAAACCCCACAAGGCACCAACTATATGACCACCTGCCTCCCATCACGAAAACTATACAGGTTAGACGAGCCAGACACGCAGGACACTGCTGGAGAAGCAAGGACGAGCTCGTAAGTGATGTACTCCTATGGACCCCCACATATGGCCAAGCAAAAGCAGGACGACCAGCCCGAACATACATACAGCAGCTATGTGAGGATACGGGATGTAGCCCTGAAGACCTGCCAGAGGCGGCGAATGATAGGGAGAAGTGGCGAGAGAGGGTCAGAGATATCCTTGCTAGCGGCATGACATGATGATGATGATATATAATTTAATATGATGGGATGTGAGTCTGAATTACGCATATGTATATATATATATATATATATATATATATATATATATGTGCAATTCAAACTCACTCATACAACTACGTTCACCTCCTCGAGCATATTCATATAAATATGGTACACCTGTTCGCAGACAGACTTATAGAAATGTAGGACGTACTATAAATGGTTCTCTATGTGAAAGGCATGAACCAATCTCTTCTGCAAACTATGGTTAAATCTTTGGAAGGACTGTGCTTTTTTGGCAATCAAACAAAGAGAAAGAACGCTCTGAATTCAAACCTCCAATACACCGCTTAAGAGAATTCCATTAAGGACAGAAGAGTCACAATGCAAAGAAACAAGAAGACTAGGAATTTATAGTGAGACAAGGAATAAGAGAGTGAGAGTGCGAGAGAGAGAGAGAGAGAGAGAGAGAGAGAGAGAGAGAGAGAGAGAGAGTGAAAGATTTAGTGCCGGTTCGTATGTAAATAATTCCGTCATAAATCGTTGGAACTCCGCTTATTTCATTGAGCTTCAGAAAAGGACGAAAAAAAGCAAGTTAAAAGATTTATAATCCATAACTCATTGAATTATTTTCAGTAAGCTTTGCTGAGTGTGGCACAAGGCTGCAAATATAAATAACTGGTTCTTATTGAATCCACAAATAACTGACTGCGATACTATCTTCCTTAATATTGCAGCATGAGGAAGAGTCTTATTTTACCGGATTTCAATTTTCTCAGTGCAACACAAACTTATAAACATGATGTACATAGTAAATATGGAACTCACCACAGTATGTGTGGCTCAAAAGAAGGCACCTATTGAAACTGAAAAACTAGCATAAATACTGAACTTTTACTACAAATTTTCATTAAGTCAAATACACATAATCAAAAAAAATTTTTAAAGTCTCATCACGTAATCTGGTTTGGGGGTGCTACTCACGTTTCAGTGGATTTAATATGAAGAGTTTTCCTTCTCCTACACTTGGTGTCATACCAAGAGTAAAGAACACAATCTGTCCGACTATTTATTCACAGCTGAAAAGAGAATAATTTTATTTATGCCTTTATCAAGGGCATAAGCTCTAATGAAATGCAAGCGGCCTCGTTCAGGATCTGAACTATGACTGACGAATCCACGTCCACAATTAAAGCTGATAATATGATGTACCTAGTAAGGATCGATCTCACTACAATAGAACGAGTTCTCAATAAGAGGCCCATCATTAGCATAAAAAGCAAGCAAATATTTCGAACTTTTACTAAAGAATTTAATTCATTTAAATTCACTTTATTCGTTGAATTTGTAGATAAGTCACATTTTCGTATAAAAAAATTGACGGCGGAAATATGTTGCGGCAATGGTCACGAAAAAAAATAACGCCTTTACCATTTTAAAGAACAAATTTCCCTAAATGTAAAAAATATTATAATTTATCTTTCCTAAAATAATGAAACTGAGAAACCAAGAAAATATAACTAGTCACGACAATTATACGAAAAATTATGTAAATTTAAAATGCTTGTTTATTTTTCAAACTCAATTTACATCTTTACTCTTCGTTAAAATTGAATACTTGGGAAAAAAAAATATTTCCAGCTCTAATATAAATCTTGAAAAACACCCTATGCATATTTTGAAAATTAACATTTGTCTAAATCTTACACGAATTTTTACAGTTTTACTTGATTAGAATTTATGTTTTTTATTAACTGCTATAAATTACAGAACATTTTTGATGTAATGCGAAAATAAGTGGAAGTGCATTGTGTTCGTGTACATACTCACACTCAGTAACTTATAATCATATATGACATACAAGCATCCTCAGAGGAAAATTGCAGAGAGAGAGAGAGAGAGAGAGAGAGAGAGAGAGAAAGTAAGACAGAGCGAGAGAGAGAGAGAGAGAGAGAGAGAGAGAGAGAAAGAAACAGAGAGTGATATATCGAGAGATAGAACGAGAGACAGAGAGAGAGAGAGTAAGACAGAGAGAGAAAGAGAAGGTGAGATATCTAGAGATAGAAAGAACGAGAGAGACAGTGAGAGAGAGAGAGAGAGAGAGAGAGAGAGTGGAAGTGAGTGAGAGAGAGAGAGCTTACAAGGCATCAAATTATTGGTTACACATTTTATATATCTTTAAAATCGATCGAGAATGAAGTTTATTTTACTGAAAACGTTATAATTTGATTTTCATAATTTCTTGTACAGATGAGGGACTTCCACTGCTTCTCAAATTATCCGATATGGCGTACCAGCAGGGTGTTTTTCCAGTGTACTACGGACTAGTATCATAATACCTTATTATTTGTTTATGATCCAAGAAAAATATTGTTAGAATATCCGTAATAAAGTTAATTTATAGCGGAAAAATGTAAAAACACAGCATATATGATAAAGACACATTCAGGTTAATTGGCCACGCAATTACCATGACTAGTTAAGTTGGCGTCACTTGTGTGCGATGGCTCAGTTGTAGAGTTTCGGCTCTGCAATCTGTGGTCGCTGGTCCGATCTCCAATGGTGGAGATAACGGTATACACTGCTGAAGAGACCTAACAATGTTGAAACAGCTATCTAGTGTTTCAATATGTCGTGCGTAAGTGTTCACCGGATTTTCTTATCATGGTAATTCAGTTGACAATATAACTCCTCTAGTTGAAAAAGAAAAAGGAAAAAGAAAGGGATGGCATGAGAGAGAGAGAGAGAGCGAGAATGAGAGAGAAAGTGAAAGGACTCCATTCTATCAGCATGACTTAACGACGATGATGACATTGGCCTTATGAGTAGAGTGTTCCTCAATGGTCCAGGACACCGAGGCTCAATCCCAGGTCAAGTCATACCATAGACACAAAAAATGGTACTTGAGGCCGCCTTGCTTAACACTCAGCATTATAAGGATCGAGGGTAAAGTGGAGCAACCCAGAGAATGGAGTAGCATCCTCCCTTACACCTCGGTATAGAAACTATTGAAAAAAAGGCCTTCGGGTCACACTCAAGTATGGTCGCCAAATTTACTTACAAATAATAATGTGAAACGGAGAACTCACCATGTACCAGCACTGATATGTTTTCCAGCACTTTAAGTAACGCTGCATTAAACCATACAATATTTCAAAAATATTTTCTATTTCGGTTTCTGAAATTCACACTAGTTCTAGGTGATAGTTTTATATGTTATAATATTTTAAACGCTGAACCGGTGCAAATCATTTGCATGTAAGTGATACGTAATTATCTAAACTTCTTATCGGGCCAGGATAGGACACAAAGTCAGTTTTGGCGGAGAAAAGCTGGACTGAAAATTAGAGTTTTCCTTCTTCTGTACTGGCTGCCTAACGAAGGCTAAGGAGGCAGTCTAGCAAAATATTTACCCATAACTGGGGAATATATGGATTCATGCCTTTCCCAAGGGTAGAAGTGGGAAGTGAAAAACATTAGTCTCTTTCAGGATTTGAGCTTTGGTTTCCATTTCCATTTCCTATGACGATATTCTATACACTAAGCGCGCTTCCAACATACATGTAATGAATATATATATATATATATATATATATATATATGCGCTTGTGTGTTTTCGCGCGCGGACGTATGTGTGTTTGTGTGTGTGTGTGTGTGTGTGTGTTTATAACCCCATAAAATCGGACAACAATGAACTTAAAATCCAAATGTATTGCATATTGCAATTTCCAGTACAACCTTCAAATTTGAGGACCATTCATTCAGTCTAAATATTATTTCAAAATAATCCAGTTTCTCTTATAATAATGAAAAGTTAAATAAAATTCCTTTTTCTTTCTAAAATAAAGTTACATTTTCAAGGGCCGCACGGGTTTAAATGTTTTATATATATATATATATATATATATATATATATATATATATATATATATATATATATGCAATATTTTCTCTCATAAACATGTTTGATTAGATAGGACAGAAACTTTCTGTCAGCCTATTCTATCAGATTTGTACTTATCTTTGCAGGGATCGTTTGAATTTTGGATGCAATGACTTTTTGAAGGCACCGTATGTTTCCCGACTCTATTCGGCCCCAACTAAAGTCATTTTCGGGGGAAACAATAATAAAATGAAAAATGCAATGACGAGTCATATGTATTTATAGAGAGACTAGGAAGAAGACCAAAAGTGAGAGAAATATTTATAAACAAAGAATATTACTTCAAGAAAGGGAAAGAATTCGTCGAAAAAGTGTTATACGCATTTTAGAATGTGGATACTGCAACCGAAGTTAATCTTGTTTAATTAAGGTTTGTTGATCTTTACACATAGAACATCAATATTATTTTATTGTGATGTTTTTGTTACAATGGCCATGTGCGAAATGTACATCGATTGTTTATAATGCTCATAACCACATATAGATAACATAGAACACATAAAGAACATAGGAATCTCGAAATTCGAAAACACGTAACGACTTCTTCTTCAGGTACGAAACCTTTTTATTAACTTTGAGTTAAAGGTTTCGACATAAGGAGGAGAGACACAATCTTCTATGCTGTCTTATTCATTTGGCCCCTATCTCGAGCGGCACCCATAGGGCGCAAGTTCGCCTCGCCTCTGTGAGCTCCAAAAGTCGACCGTCTTCGTCCAGTGTCTAATCTCAACTCTCTAACTTTCTTTCAATTCTCAACAAACCTTTGCGCGCTTCTGGTGCGTGACGTCATTCGCACTCCGTCATCCGTTTCGTCTCGGACTATGGCGACATCTATGAGTGACACCTTCGTCCGCCCGCGCGCGCCCGCGTTAACACCTGCATCAATGTTTGGACCTAACTAACCCGTGTGCTGAGCCGAAAGGTTCTCAGCTTAACTAAACCCAAAGGCATAAACCGAAATCCCTCGGCCATTACGTTACATTTTCAGTTAGGGTGTTTCTGTATTTATATATAAAACAAAATAGAGCGAATGGATAAAACAGATAAACAAGACGACAGAAAATGAAATTTAACCACTTCAAATCTTCATATAAAACATTATTTTGAAAAAAAAAAAAAAACTCTTTTGTAGTATCTTAATTTTCTTCAGTGATGGATGGGAGAACTTTGACTAAATCACCAAAAATCCAGATTCAGGTATTCCTCACATTTCACAAAATTGATTTATTCATCCATAGTTGTTAGGTTTGGGAATGATTTTTTGCTTCAACTTGTTATACGACTTCTCGATGAAAAAATAATTTGTAATTCACTCAGAAAAATTATTTAAAAAATATCGATTCTTTATAAAATGTAACTCCAGCTGAATTGTTTCCCAAATAATTATGCCATTTGCTTGGGTTCGTGTCCCAGGATTGGTCATATGATGATAATATTTTTTTTGATACCAGACGATTGAACAATACTTGTAAAGTTAAAATTCAAATAAAAAATCTAGTTGAATTATGAGTTCCAACATGTAAAAAGTAATGTTTGACCGGCTCAGTTAGATTGAAGTCATCGAACTGGAGGTAGAAATTGTACTTTAAAGAAGGCTTAAACTTATTTTATTTCGTTTTGTTTTGGTTTGGTTTAATGGCATATAATGGTTATTTTATGCCAAATCCTGTTCATGGGTATTAAATATATATGATTTGTAAACATTTTATTCATAACATTTTTTAAATGAGCCAAAGCTCATTCTTTTGCACACAGTTAAATGGTTTTAAGTATTTATATCAAAAACGAATAATCCTATTTACTATTAATCATAAGTCATTTGTTTGCACTCATTTTACATGTCAAGTAGGTCTATTTGATTAATGGATAAGAATCCAATCAAGTGCTTCCACTTCGGACCAGATTAGACCTGGAAGCCATAGCAATGACGATGTACTCCGCAATCCCCAAAGCTCCAGCATTATCGGCGACTCACCATCAGATTGTTTCGAGTTAATCCTGGACACTCGTTAGCAGGGTCTTACCCCTCTGCAGATATGCAATGTGTGTATTCTACAGTCCCGGTCGATCGGGCTGATTTTATTTTGAACCTTATGTGAGAATGAAAGTGTCTTTTCTTACCAATGGTTTTATTTGTGCATTTACAAGAACCTTTTGAAAATCATTCTCTTTTTCAAAAGGCAAATGTTTTTATTAACTCAGGCGCCTTGTGCCAGATCTTAGATTTTATTTTCTAAATAGAAAATGGAAATTACTCAAGATAAAATTCCGACAAGAGAACGTATTGATTTTCCGAAAAGAGTTTTCCCCTCCACTCGTCAGCGAATTATTCCAGGAATAAGAGCTGATTACTTTTGAATTGAGGTTCGTGGTTCCAACAACATTACAGATTAAGTAACTGCCCTGATACCAGAGACTTTTTCAGAAATATTAAGAAAAGCTCTGCAACGGACATCAAAGATATTCTAGTTTTGGTATTTTAATGTAAAATTCCTAAGAGAAAGAAAAGTGTCGTTAGTTGCAAGGCAAGATATTCAGATGATATTATTTATGGCGGATAGCCAATCTGGAATCAGTCTTTGGCGCGCATCAACGACTTTACTTATGCCTTTGGGAAAGGTCTCTTTATCTGTATCTCTCTCTCTCTCTCTCTCTCTGTCTCTCTCTCTCTCTCTTAAATGTTCTTCACTGTTTGATGCCATTTGTACGTGACACATTAGAAGACGTCTCTAATTATGCGCGGGCCTTGTAGAATGTGTGCCAGGGAAGGTCGATTTTCATGTTGCTTAGGCGCTGAGTGATATTGGATTAAATACCCATAAAGATTCCAAAAGCGATGGCAATGAGGACGTTGAGGAAAGGGTCAGTTTATAGAAAAGGCAGAATAACATATGAATCTACTCCCCATGGAAACATCAGACGAGAAATTCAGACGTTTGTATCACTTAATGTGCCGACTTCAGAAACAGAGATTTTTCTAAGGTCGGTATGTTAGATGCCAAGTAACGTATCGCTAGAATTCTCTTTGAAATACACCATTTCACTTTGCCTTTCATTTGCTTGACATCGAGAGTTAACCGGTGTTATCTGCCTCAGTCCTGATAGTAGAATAATTGGTTAACTTATGTGTTGTTTAATATTTTTCTTCTTTTTTAAGAACGCAAACGTTGCTAGCGGGTTCTTATTTGAAAACAGGAAATAGCGTACAAAATAGACAAAACTATCCGGTTTTAAAAGCATGGAAAAGTTTAAGACAACTAATATATTACTTGAAGGGAAATTAAAAAAAAAGTTTTAGTTTTTTGAATTGGTTATTTAATGCCGAAACTTGTTTCGTTTCTGAATATTTAATTTTAATCATAACTATATTTTCAAAGTTTAATTGCATTTTCTTTAAAGTCCAATTTTGTTTATAATCACTTGTTTGCATACAGTTATTTGGGAGAAATCCTAGTGGGGTAGTGGCTAACAAGATGGACTAAGAAATTGTAATAAATGAATTCAAACCTCTGTCACACTATTACATTTACATTCGGACTAATATAACCCTCCCTTAGCACGGAGCTATGGGTTGAATAGAAAACACCTATACTTCTTTGTGAGTGGATTAGACATTTAATAACATAAGAAGGTATAATTGCTATTAAACAAAGAAAGCATTACAGTAATACGCTTTCAATTATTCCTATCTAATACGAGCAATTCATACACATGTTTTAAATTAACTATTTCGTTTTATGGATTTTCATTAGTTTGCACACGGTTATATGGGATCAAATATTACTATCTAATGTGAATGGTCTTAAAAAATTACTATTTACCTAATCAATGTAAACCTAACGGGTTCTACACCTCCGAATCAGAATAGACCTGTCAGTAACGGCAATTAAGTAGTAGTCCAACCACTCAAAATCTCCTGAATTACCAGTTTAAGTTCGTGACTTGGACACTAAAAGGTTTTCTGTGTAAATCTCTGGGCTATACAGTTTTTATTATTTAAATAATAATAATAATAATAATAATAATAATAATAATAATAATAATAATACATCTTAGATGCATCAGGGAGGTCTTCAGTGATGCACTGTCTTCCTTGCCGATTTCGGGTTATTTCTGCATCATATCGGCTCCGACAGTAACCCCGGTATGACTCTGAAAGAGCCAAACCGCCTCCGTGATCGCGACGTGCTACGCTCGTGCCTCTACCAAAGCAAAGAAAAAAAAACTAATAAGGCCGGACTTCGGCCGTTCTTATAGACATCTGTCCATTAGTAAACAACCAATGAAAACAGAGCATTCCACACTCCTCTGCTATATATAATACCATCTTTACCTCATCCGGTTTCGCGAGGCTACTTCCGGAATCGGTACCGAGGTAAGATGTTATTTTTAATACTCATCCGTGTCCATGATTTACACTTCACTAGACTTACACGAATCTCCCGCCAAATCTGTCCTATACTGATACTTCCAAACTAACATGAACTAAGCCCCCACTCAAAACTATTCAGTCAGTCTTTAACTCTTACCTTATACCCTTATTCGAAGCCAAAAAATAATAATAATAACATAAAAAAATGACCCAAACTTCCAAACTAAATGAAGGCTTGAATCAGAATAACCAAACAAACCTTTTGCTGTGAGTGATCTTTGAAGAAGGATAGGTTGGTCGAATTATTTAAAAATATTAATTTTTCTTTTCTCGTAAAGATCTTTTGGTTAACAGTTGTATTTAAATGAAGATTGTTCATTCCTAAAATTATTTTCTGATAAGCTATTACGAAATCACGAAATAGATTTGTTTAAATTTACCGCCTCAATTTCTCTATAGCTCATCTATGACTACTCTATATCCAACGAAATGTGTACCTGATGTAGCCTGAAATCATTAAAAACGGTTACCGTCCTTCGTGTAACGGAGAAGACATCAGTATTTATTAAAACATTACCAACTTTAACGGAAATAGTTTCAAAATAGAGCATTAAATATGAACCATAAAGCTAACACAGAAACACCTGAAATTAGTTCAGGTACTCGGTTAAGGAATAAATTATGAGAGTAGGTTAATGGACTTTAACAAAGTTAAAACTTAGGTTTTTTTCTTGACCCACTGTTAATGAACAATCACTGTGACTGTTCTAGGTCACATCTGTGTCAGGTGCGCAGACAATAAACAAATCATGGGTCTGGTATAGCGACAATATACCACCAATGACAAAATGTCAAATCTAAATATAATACAACGTGTGATCCAGGCAACAGGCTTGGGTGTCATGATCGGGATGTGCTCTCTTGATAGCCAACATGGGGGAATTGACCATCATCCTGCGAATGTTGGCTGCTCTTTTTCAGGTACACGAATGACGATTTAATGAGCCACACCAACAAGAAAACTAAACGGAAAGCATGGACAACCAACTTGCTCTACACAGCTATTTTAGGAGCATACCTACAAAAAGGCGATATATGAAAAGAATGATAGAGATCTGACAAGAATGCTCTAATTTTCAAACAACTAGTCAGAGACTTGCTGATCAAGTCAGGACAATAATAAAGAAATACCGGTTTTCTGATCTTGAAATAATAGATATACACCAGAAAATAAATAATCAACAAGGTAATAATACAGTACCGAACACATCAAATATTAACAAACAAAAACAGCTCAACTGAAATGAACCACCAACTTCGGAAAATGGAAACTATACACGACCAAACACCGGACAACCAAACGACCCAGAACAAATATTATCGCCAGAGCAAAAGTTAAATTAAGAAAATTTAAAGAAAATTATGAACATATAAAAGACAACCTTACCATCATTAAGCAACATAGAATAGAGAACAGTTAAGGTCGAGACGAATAAAATGAATCAAGTATTGACATATATATCAACGAATAATATAACCAAATTAAATGAACTAGTCTATGCAGGAGCAAAATTAGTATGCAAGAAAAGAAAACTGGGATTCCCTGGAAAGGCACGAAAGAAAGATCAAAACCAGGATGGGAATTTCGATTGGAAACCTAGATAAAAAATCTACGAAAACAGGCCAAAATGATAAAACAAAGGAAAGGCGCTGGAATATGTAAGAACAGAACCGGAATGGCAACACAGGAAAAATAGCAATACAAATTGAGGAAATAAACCAGAAAATACTGGCGAAAGAAGGGAGATTAAAGAGATATCGACAAAGGATAAAACAATACAGACAAAACAAGGCATTCCAAACCAACGAATTGACAACGAAAAGGCATATGATATGGTACCGCTTAGCTGAATGATGAACTGCCTCATAACGTACAAAATATCACATGAAGTCAAAATCATTATCGAAAAAACCATGAAAACTCGGAGAGTTGAATTGACAGCGGGAAGAAGAAGCTTAGCTGAAGCAAAGACCCAAAGAGGATCACCTAATCTCGGCCAGAAGACCAGACCTAATAATAATCAACAAAAAAGAGAACTTGCAAAATGGTCGACTTTTCTGTCCCGGCTGACCACAGAATAAAACTGAAAGAAAGTGAAAGGAGGATAATATCTCGACTGATCTAGGGAATTTAAAAAACAAACAAACTATGGAACATGAAGGTGAAGATTATACCAATCGTGATTTGTGCATTCGATACAGCAACCATATTTACCAACCACTCCGCCCAGGCAGGATATGACACAAGGTTAATTTTTAAGTGGAGTTTAACAGGTTTGAATTCAGAGTTTTCCTTATCCTAGACTAGTTACCTCGCCAAGGCTGAAGAAACCAGTCTGTCCTACTATTTACCCATAGCTGGAGGGAGAATAATTGGATTCATACCTTTCCCAAGGTTATTAGTGCTATGTGAAATGCAATCAGTGTCGTCCAGGATTTGAACTCGTGTCGCTGTGTCCATTTCCTATTATACCACAGGCACCTCCAAAATTCGGTACAGTAACTAAATGATTATTAAAGGGAATAGAGGACTTGGAAGTTGGCAGCCAAGTGGAGACCACCCAAACTACAGCATTGTTGAGAACGGCTAGAATACTGAGAAAAGTCCTGGAGACATGAGGAGACTTAGTGTCACTCAAAATCCAGTAAAAGACCATCAACGAACCCTGAAGTCAAAAATTCTAAAGGAGTAAAAAATAAAAGAAAACATACTAACAACCGGTTGCAGGAGAAGCTGAAAGATTTTGGAGTAAAATATGGAAACCATGAGAACATAAAAAAACCGAATGGACAAGCAACATGGCAAAAGATCTAGTAAGATTCGAAAAAGGTCTAAAAATGGAAACGTATATAGATTTACTTAGAGCAACGCAAAAATATCAAAATCAAAAGCGCTATGCCATGATTGAAGACAGATTTTAGTTCAAGACATTTACCGCCATTCATGACAGACTAGGACTCAAAATGAACAGATGTCTTCAACAAACACACGTACCCGAATGGATGACGAAAGAAAATACCACACTGAGCCAAAATGACCTCCTCAAAAGGAACCGCCTAATCAACTACAGATTTATAACGTGCCTTACTATGGTGTGAAAAATACTAATGGCATAATTCAAGGAAGATATTTATTACTCGCTAACAAGTTGCAGATAGTTCACCGATGAACAAAAAGGATGCCGCAAAGGATGTAGAGGCACAGGAAGGCTACTCTACCTTAATCAGAACATCCTCAACGAGAGCAAGACGAGACGGAAAAATTTAGCTTTGACAACAAAAAGACATGATATGAACGCGCAAAGATGGATAATAAACTGCCTCAAAATGTGCAAAATATCACATGAAGTCATAAACTTTATCGAGAAAATAAGAGAACACGTAGAGAGTGGAATTGACAACAGGAAGAAAAAGCTTAGCTGAAACGACGATCCAAAAAGGAATATTCCAAGGAGATACTCTATCACTATTATCATCTATAATTGCGATGAGGCCACTTAACCACATATTCAAAAAACGCACAGCTGGATACAAACTTAGAAAATCTCAAGAAATGATCAATCTCTTAATAGTCATCGACGAATTAAACTGTTTGTAAAAAAAAAAAATGAAAAAGAATTGGAAACTCAAATACACGCAATCAGAATATGCAGTCCGCAAACAGGGATGGAATTTGGCATAGAAAAATGCGCCATACTAGTATTGAAAAGCGGCAAACAATACCCGATGGATGGAATGGAACTACCATATCAAGAAAGAATTAGAACGCTCTGAAGAAAGGGAACCTATAAATACTTGGGGATATTGGAAGCTGACACCATTAAACGGGGGGAGATGAAATAAAAAATAAGAAAGAGTATCTCATGAGAACCAGAAAGCTACTCGAGAAAAAAAAGCAGTATAGCAGAAACCATATCAAAGGAATGCTATTGCTATTGTCTTCCTAATGTTTTTATTTTATAACAATTAGACCCCCCACCCGCTGAATTAGTATCTGTGCATTTTCCCTCTAATATCATGAAATGGCTCACGCTGTAGATCAAGCGGCAGCCAGTCTCTTGTCTTGTCCAACATTCTCAGGATTTTTGTCGATTGCAACATTGCTGTTTTCTGTAAATATTTAATTCTTGCTCAAATTCCATATTATTTCTGAGATATACAATCTTATGGTAAGAACTAAATTTATCTTCAATCGTCACTTTTTAAATTACACATTGTTTCGTTCTGATGTAACGTCCTGGTAATCGTCCCTCTTTTAATTTACTTCCATTATCTCTTAGATGAAACGTCAATAAAACAATGTAGGTTTTTTCTTTTCGATCTATTATGGGTTGGACGAGGTACGTAACTCCTAACTAATTAGTTTGCTATTGTACACGAACTGTGCCGTTCTCACACCGAAGAACAGAGAACATCATATTGATGTTCAGCAAAGAACATAAATATTCTGATCTAAGGCAACAATGATTATTAATACATATAGATAGGTTCATTGTAAAACTTAATAAAAAAAATCAGCAATTGATCTAGCAATAAAAGCTCAGGCTTGATTCAGGAAAGAAAACGCCTGTATAAAGAAATAAGTTTTATAATCAAATAGTATCGAGATTGAAACTCTATTCACCATTGCAGAAATGAACAATGAATGAAACCGAACTTTTTTTAGAATGGTCTCCTTTGCATTCAAATACTTCTTCCGTCGTATATTTCATTAGTCGGATTACCTCCAGAAAATTACAATTTTCGTATATTATTTTATGCCGTAGTATTTCTTTTTACACCTGAATTTCACATGCTGCGTGTCTTCTTTCTTCGTGACCCCAATGTTATGCAAGGTGTTGGAAATTCTGGTATTAGCGTAGCCCAGATGTTGGCAAAACATAGCTGAGTACAATGGCGATCTGCTTTTGGTGCACCATCATGGAATATTACCTTGATACTATGGTCAGGGGTTTTGATTCAGAGTTTTCTTTCTCATACATTCGTTGACTTCATCGATGCTTTTGAGCCTATTTTATGCAACTATTTTACTTATATTTGAGGCGGTGAAGAAAAGATGGCTTCCTGCCTTTCACGAAGGCTTTAGAGCCCAGTAGACCTCTAACAGTCTCATCCCGGATTGGAATTCGGCTCGTCAAGTTAAAAGCAAACATTACTAAGTTTATGAAAACTAACCTTGATCTAATAAAACAATGTTTTGTTAAGACTGTGGTTCTCAGTAAATCTATGAGATCATTCCAGAAGATCAAACGAAGGATTCTAACTTTAACTGCTCTTAATCCCATCTCTCTTTCACTGGTTCCCTAATCTGATGTGGTCGTAGGGCGCCACTCTTGTTATGAGTCTTGGCCAGAAATAGACTGGACCGCTTACAGCGTAATACAGGATTTGAAGTTAGTTTAGCTTGTCCATTTTCCATGACGATAGTCATTACGTTACAAATCCCAAACACATTAGAACAAATTGTATTGGATAACAAAATGTGAAAACTTTACTGAAAGACAGTTTGCAAAAAATCATGTAGGAATCGAATGGAAACGCCACAAACTTTACGAAAACCGGCCTAAATCTTATGAAAGGAGGTTTTTCTTATGCTGCTAGTTTAACTAAATTGATTAGATCATTCCAGGAGATAAAAGGAAATATTCCAGTCCATACTGCTTTTAATCCGATTTCTCTTTGACTGGTTCCGTTATCTAGTTTGGTCATGGGGTGCTACTCATATCATGTGTCTTGAGTCTGTTGGATCCCATACGTCTCTTAGTCTTCATGACCAAGTCGGAGGGGACTGAGGAAGACACTGACAGCATCTCTGCAGAGGGGTAAGATTCCTCCAAAGAATGCCCTCATATGACACTAAACAATCCAATGGTGAAGCTCCAATAATGCGGAAACTTTGGGGAATGCGGAGTACCCCTTTATTGCCATTGTCCCCTTGTCTAATCTGACCCTGATAGGGTCCTATCTAATAGGTCAGATAGAACTAAACATATACTTATGCGCAACTGAAATGTTTGAAAGAGGACTGTCGTTGGCGTTTAAAGTGTGTACTTATGCTAAACTGAATTGTTTGAAATATAACTGTTTATATGTATAAACATGTATTTAGCTCTAAATAACCAACAATGTCTGATATGCCATAAACCAAATCAAATCATTATAAGTCTACAACTGCTTTAAATACACGCTTTCTTCCTCTTAGATGAGTTTACGAGCCAAGGTTAAAGTCAAAACTTTTCAACTATTTATCTATAGATGGAGAGAGAAAAGATGGATATATACCTTTCTCACGGACATTAGTAAACTATCTCGCTCAGGATTTGAACTCACATAACCGAGTCCACTTTCAAAGTCAATAACCGTTACGCCACTAGCACATCTATTAAATCAGTATGAGACAGTAATCATCGGCAAGCGTAGTGATTTAGCAGAAGAGGCGAAATCTTCCTTTAAGATTGCTTTTAAGTGGTTGGGAAGTTTTGATTTATACCCTGTATTTAGTTATTTACTGCAGTAAGTTTAATGTGATCAGAAGTCTGCTGCACTTAATGAGAATTGAACTTGTTTGTAATGAGCTGCTGGCCTGGTTACACAAACTGTGCTCTCTTAAAACGGGGGAAACTTGTGAGAATGAAACACATTATCCAATAATGTTTCTTTATTGTTTTTTTATTGTTTAATGGAATATCAGTCTTCGTGGTGTATTTAATACAAGAACTGATCTCGTTGAAGAACAGCAGTAATACTATCTAACCCATAACTTGGAATATAAGAGGGTTGATTATCTTTACCAAGGCTTAGGCCAAAATTGAACGAAATTGTGCAACTGGCGTTTGAATTTGCAAAAAAGCACATTAGCCTCAGTGATCTACGACACAATAGTAATTGAACTGCAAAGCAATCTTTTTGATAATTACAGACTTGACAAGGTTCTATAATACCCAGAATATATCTGTTACAGCTCCATTAGGATAGAAATTTTACTCAGCTGAATTATTTGGTTAGACACGCTTAGTAAAAAGCAAGAGAAAATCTCCTAGATAACGCAAAACATTTCATTATTTTTAAAAATTTTAACCATGTTATTTTGACAAAAACTTCCCTAATTCATCGCATATTGAGTGATTTAAGATTTATCAAAAGTCACTTCAATACAATGTCAAGCTCTTAAATGACAGTGTAAATTGTCACAATATATTTCATCCTTATTTGAACTCTCTCTCCTCGGTTCCTTTTTTTTTTCTCGTTTGAAATAATCTTTAAGTAATTCAGTAGAGATTTTGGAAACGTAATTGGTTTCTTTGTCTCGGTAGTTTTGAATCATATAATGGATATTGGATATAGGCGAAGACGCCGAATCAAGCAGAAACACTACTGCATAGTTTGGCACGAACCGCAGCAGGCATTGACCCCCATATCAATGCACACAAAACTGAATATATGTGTTACAACCAAACAGGCAACATTACCACACTAGACGGAACCTCTCTGAATCTAGTAGACAAATTCATCAACCGAAAAAGACATCGACACACGACTAACGAAAGCATGGACAGCAATCGATAGGCTCTCGATCATATGGAAATCAGACCTAACCGATAAAATGAAACGCAGTTTCTTTCAGGCAGCAGTTGTATCGATACTGCTATATGGATGCATTACATGGACGCTAACTAAACGGCTGGAGAAGAAACTTGACGGCAATTGCACAAGAATGTTGAGAGCAATATTGAACAAGTCCTGTCGACAACATCTCACAAGACACCAACTATACGGCCACTTGCCTCCCATCACGAAAGCTATACAGGTTAGACGAACCAGGCATGCAGGACACTGCTGGAGAAGCAAGGACAAGCTCATAAGTGATGTACTCCTATAGACCCCAACATATGGCCAAGCAAAAGCAGGACGACCAGCTCGAACATACATACAGCAGCTATGTTAAGAGACAGGATGTAACCCTGAAGACCTGCCAGAAGCGATGAATAATAGGGAGAAGTGGCGAGAGCTGGTCAGGGATAACCGTGCTAGCGGCACGGCATGATGATGATGATGATGATGATGATGAAAGTTAATCAATAATCTTTCAAAGTTTCTTTGATCTGAGTAGGGGGAGTCCCCATAGCGAAACGGCTAAAGTGCTTGATTAGGATATCATAGTAAACAAGTTCCAACTGTAGTTGCACTATTAAGTTCACTTTTGGACTAATGCTCTTTGAAAAGGTATAAATTCCTTTTATACCCATTGCTATGGGTTAAATAGTACTACTATTGCCCTTCGATAAGGATGAATATTGTATAGAATAATCCACGAAAGTTGATATACCATTAAGAACCCAACGGTCCGGATTATGACTCTAAACTGTCTGATGGTAACGCTCCAATTTTAATTAACCATTCATTGCCATTACTTCTAGCTCCACTTTGATTCCGAGTGGCAGAACCTGTGAGGGTCCTATCTATGGTTCTAAGATAAATATTTAAAAATTAGTTTCATTAGAGAGAAACATTCTGAAATACTTACAAAATTCCACAATTTTTTGTAAGCAAAAAAGTAAAAAATCAAACAAAAAAACAAAAAACAAAACACTTTGAAACAAGCAAGGAACGAGTTAACCGATTTGTTTAATTGTAGCGCCGTTATTCTTGTACTAGGATGTCTTTTGCATTAAATAACCTGAGAAAGTTAATATGCTATTTTAAAAAAATAACAAAAACAATCAACGAGATTCCCTTAACATTTTGGCATTCAATATCCCAAGATAAACTCAACCAATTTGAATTTTTTTGGGTAATATTTTTCTTCCAATTCCTCTTTCTTTATTGATTCAGTTTTGACTAACAGTAGTTGATAAGAGCGATCATTCAAATTACTTAATTACTGACATATTTCTATAGGTGTGGTTTGGTTTCTTGTGTTTAATGGCATATCAAACATTGTAGGTTATTTAATGCCAAAGAAATCCTTCCAGAATAACATTAGAGGTACTATTTTACCCATAGCTGGGAGGATAAGGGGGTTCATACTTTTCCCAAGGGTATTTGTCCGAAAGTGAACGTAGTAGCACGACTGGAGTTCGAACTCGCTTACTACGATTCCGCAGTCCATCGTTTTAACCATTACATCACGAGGACATTCTCTCTATTTCTCTAGACAGATATTGTTTTTTGCATAACCAGTACAGTAGACTGGTCTTTCCAAAATAACATTATAGAAGCATAGTCGTTTTTGTCGTTTATCATCATATTAATCAATCCTGATATTTATGAGAAAAGAGCTCTGAATGCCTTTCTTTACAAATCGCATATGACATGTTCTAATCGATTTCACTGCAACATTTTTCAACTTTTTTTTTGTTTCCTTTCGTGACCGCATCAGATCGATTTTGGCTTACTATTACTAAGCGTAATGTTAAGAGGATACAGAGAAACATTCTGAAATACTTACAAAATTCCACAGTTTTTTTTTAAACATAGTTTTTATATGCTTCCTTTGCTGTCAACTTCTCGACAAATGTCAGTTAACGTACCCTAGTCAAAAGGAAGAAGTATTACAGCTCTCAAATATTGTGACGGTAATTTGGCAAAGTCATGAACGAAACATATAACATGATTTGAAATGTATTGGTCTGAACACACCAACCTTGTAAGAAAACGAAAGGGTGATAATATAACAAAATGGAATACAAGATATAAAAAATGTAGCACATAACAAAGCAATTATGTGAATTATTGATTAAGATTTCAGGGTAAAACTTACAGCTACTATGTCTGCCAAGCATGTACCATTCGAAGTGGAGACACATTTTTAATATACATTATTTATACATGTCAGAGAGCAAATATTTAACACAATGAGTGTTGCATGTGGACATCTGCTTATTTAGTTTGCCTAACCATTATAGTCAGTTTTGACATAAAGTTATTTTTAAAGCAGACACCTCCTGCGTTCCAAAACTAATAATAATAATAATAATAATAATAGATTGACTACAAAAAGGCATCTGATATGGTCCCACAAATACAAATGGATACTATACTGTCTCAAAATGTACAAAATATCACATGTTCATAAACTTCATCGAACAGAGAATGAAAACCTGGAGAGTGGAGCTGACAGCAGGAGGATGAAGCATAGGTGAAACAAATATCCAAAGAGGCATTTTCCAGGGAGATTCACTATCACCCTTACTATTCATAATTGCCATGATGCCACTGAACCACATACTCAGAAAATGCGCAGCCGGATACAAACTCAGCAGATCGCAAGAGAAGATCAACCACCTAATGTAAATGGATGACATTAAATTATTTGCAAAAAATGAAAAAGAACTGGAAACTCTCATACACGCTGTTAGAATATACAGTCAGGACATAGAAATGGAATTTGGCATAGAAAAATGTGTCAGGCTTGTTATGAAAAGTGGCAAACAACATATGACTGACGGAAGGGAACAACCAAATCACGACAAAATTAGAACGCTCGAAGAAAAGGAAACCTACAAATACTTAGGAATCTTGGAGGCTGACACCATCAAACAAGTACAAATGAAAGACGCGATCCGAAAAGAATATCTCAGGAGAACGAGAAAACTACTCGAGACAAAACTCTCCAGCAGAAACATCATCAAAGGAATAAATACTTGGGCTGTGCCCCGAGTCAGATATTCCGGACCCTTCTTCAAGTGGACCAGAGAGGAACTTAAACAAATGGATCAAAGAACAAGAAAACTAATGACCATGCATAAGGCATTACACCCCGGAGACGACGTTGACAGACTATATGTAGCTAGAAAAAAGGGAGGAAGAGGACTTGCCAGCATCGAAGACACCGTTGACGCATCCATACAACGGCTCGGAGACTACATAGAAAAACACGAACGATGACTAATTACAGATGTAAGAAACGATACGGACAACACGATGGACGAAAGAATGACAACAACAAGGAAACAAAAATGGGAGGGAAAACAACTCTATGGCCGCTTTAAACGTCAAGTAAACAACATCTTACACCAGAAAACCTAAACCTGGCTAAGAAAAGGAAACCTTAAGAGAGAAACAGAATCCCTCCTAATAGCAGCACAGGACAACGCCATAAGAACCAATCATATCAAAACGAGAATAGATAAGACGCAACAAAACAGTAAATGTAGGCTATGCGGCGACAGAGACGAAACGATCAATCACATAAGTGAATGCAGCAGCACAGAAGGAGTATTAGGCGAGACATGACTGGGTTGGCAAGGTGATCAACTGGGAAATGTGCAGGAAATTTCAGTTTGAAAATACAAACCAATGATATACGCACAACCCGGCACCTGTCCTAGAAAATGACTCGCATAAACTCCTATGGGACTTTGATATACAAACGGATCAGCTAATCCCGACCAGACCTCATAATAATCAACAAAAAAAAAGAAAAAAAGAAGGATAAGTACCTCGACCTTGCTAGAGAATTAAGAAAAGCTGTGGAACCTGAAATTAACGATTGTGCCAATTGTGATTAGTGTGTTAGGAATAATAACTAAGGGATTATTAAAAGGCCTGGAAGACTTGGAAGTTAGCGGACGGTTAGAGACTATCCAAACAACAGTATTGCTAAGAACGGCCAGTATTGCTAAGAACGGCCAGAATTGCTAAGAACGGCCAGAGACTTGCTGTTACTCAAACTCCAGTGGAAAACCATCAGCTAACAATGATGGGAAAAACTCTATAATAATAATAATAATAATAATATTGAAAACGGCCAGAATTCTAAGAAGAGTCCTGGAGACTTGAGGAGACTTGCTGTCACTCAATCTCCAGTGAAAGACCCTCAGCTTACGCTGATGTGAAAAACTCTAATGAGTAAACAATGATAATAATCAGCAAGGTGATCCACTGACAGATGTGCAAGAATTTTAAATTTGACCATACAAACAAATGGTATATGCATAACCCAGCATCCGTCCGAGAAAATAACACACATAAACTCCTATGGGAAATTGATATACACACGGATCACATTATCTTGGCCAGAAGACCATACCTAATAATTATCAACAAAAACAAAAAAAGAGAACTTGCAAAATTGTCAACTTCTCTATCTCGGCTGAGCACAGAATAAAACTGAAAGAATGTGAAAAGAAGTATAAGTACCTCGAACTTACTAGGGAATTGAAAAAATTATAGAATATAAAGGTGACAATTATATCAATTGTAATTGGTGCGTTTGGTAAAGAAACAAAAGGATTAATCAAGGGATTGGAGGACTTGGAAGTTGGCAGACGAGTGGAGACCATCCAAACAACTAAATTATTGAGAACGGCCAGAATACTGAGAAGAGTCCTGGTGACTTTCTGTCACTCAAACTTCTGTGAAAGACCATCAGCTAAAACTGATGGGAGTAAATAATAGTAATAATAAAATCTCAACCATCCAATGGAATTGAAAAAAAACTATGAAACATGAAGGTGACAATTATACAAATTGTGATTGGTGCTTTTGGTACAGTAACTAAAGGATTATTAAAAGGACAGGAGGATTTGGAAATTGGTAGACGAGTGGAGACCATCCAAACGACAGTATTATTGAAGACGGCCATTATAAGTAAAGTTAGCGACCATAGTCGAGGGTGACCCGAAGGCTCCCTTTTCGATAGCTACTACACCAAGGTGTAGGGGAGGGTGTTACTCCATTCCCTGGATTGCTCCACTTTACCCTTGAACCGTACCTTATAATGCTGAGTGTTAAGCAAGGTGGTATCAAGTTCCATTCTTAAAGTCTTTTGGTATGACTCGACCTGGGATTGAACCCAGGTCTCCCGGGCCATTGGCGAACACTCTAACCGCTGAGCCAAACTGGGAAGAATCCGGCAGACTTAAGAATTGCCGTCACTCAAACTCAAAGGAAAGACTATTAGCTAACGCTGATGTGAAAAACTCCAATGAGTAAATAATAATAATAATAATACTGACTTATACCTTGCTAGAGGACTAAAAAATCTACGGGACATGATGATGATAATGATATCGATTGTAATTGATGCACTCTTAACGATAACCTATTGCTTGGTAAAATGGCTGGAAGAGCTGGGAATCACAGGACGAGCAGAGACCATCCAACCTACGGAATTGTTAGGATCAGTAAGAACACATAGAAAACTTCTGGAGACTTGAGGAAATTTGCTTTTACCCTGCCTCAAGCAAAATACAGCTTACACTGCTGAATAAAAATATCACAAGGAATGAGACACAGAATTCTCTGGGATTTTGAGAAACAAATGGATCACCTAATCTCAGCCTGACAACCAGACCTACTAATAGTCAACAAAAAAAAAGTGGGGAATTGCCGTATAACGGACTTTGCCATTCCGGCTAACCACAGGATAAAACTGAAAGAAAGCGAAAGGAGAGATAAATATCTAGACATGAGTAGAAAACTAAAAAATGGAAAGTGAAGGTGATACCAAATGTAAACGGTGTGCTCGGTACAGTCATCAAAGAATTGGTACCAGGACTGGAGGACAAGGATAAAAGAGGACGAGTGGAGACCATCTAAAATGCAGCAGTGTTGAAATCGGGCATAATACTTAGAAAAGTCCTGGAAACTTGAGTAGGCTTGCTGTCACTCAAACTCCAATAGAAGATCAACTAAAAGAGTAAAATATTAATTGTAATAATTAATTGCTTAAGAGTGGTCAGCTCAAATAATTTTTTTGGATTTGTATTATTGCAGCTGGCAGGTTTGGTGAGCTTAACATTTTTTAAAAAATGCAAAAGATTGAATGTTTCGATATGACCAGATATTCCTAGAAATGAACTAAAATCTATTTTTAGAACACCTTTTACTTTACACATGTACACATATAGAAACTTTCACATCCTTCTACAAACACACGCACGTAAGTGCGCACACACAGTATATATATATATATATATATATATATATATAGTGACACGCATAAGAATTGGATACCTGTTATTTTCTGTTATAACTCTAGTTTATGTTCGCCATTTTGCCAGATATTTGCTCTGTAATATCTCGTAAAGTTGTTTTAGTTGTATGTGGAAGGAAAATGAAAATCTCATGGTTGAATCCATTTTTTAACAAAGTTCAAAATTACCCTATGCAAAAGTATTGGATACATCAATTTAATATTTTGTTGCGTAGCCTTTGTTTTGTTTCACTGCTTCCAGTCGCTTTCTATCGTTGGCCACGAGTTTTCCACACTGATCCAGCTTTACTTTTCCCCATTCTTCCTTGCATAATTCCTCTAATTGTTTGATATTTTGTGAATTCCGCTTATGAACTTTAACTTTCAAAGTATTCCACAAATTCTCAATTGGATTCAAGTCAGTCTCCTGAATTCAATTGAGAGTACTAAAACCATTATTTTCAAACCATTCCTTTGTAAGTTTTGCTATATATTTGGGATCATTGTCGTGTTGAAGCACGAAATTTCGACCATGTCCTAAAGAAGATGCTGATTTCTGAAGATTCTTCTCTAGAATATCCCTGTACATGCTACCATTCATTCTACCATGAATAACTTGTAACTCACCAGTGCCCTTGGCCAAAAATCATCCCCATATTATAATGACCCCGCCAAACATAACTGGTGGGATGGTATTGTGCTTCTTGAAGGCAGTGGTATTTTTTCGCCAAACACTTGTCGCTGTGTTCTTTCCGAATAGTTCAACTTTCGTTTCATTCGACCAGATTCCTTTTTCCCAAACCTGCATATTTTTCTTTTCATAAGTTTCCACAAACTTTAATCGGTCTTTCACATGTTTGGTTTTCAGTAAAGGCACTTTTCTTGATGATTTTGAATGAAAGCCTGTATGATACAGTGCTCTACTAATCGTATCCTTACTTACATTTATTCCAGCACCCTCAAGAAGAGTTTTAATTTCAGAACGAGTAATGAAGTCGTTTATTTGCACATTTCTGCTGATCCACCTTGAAGTAGGCTCATTTATTTTTCTCGGTCTTCCGTTTCTTGGAAGTTTTGCTGTTCCGTCGCCATACTTCTTTACTTTCTTATTATATTCCCTACTGTACTTAGTGCTATATTCATTTCTTTGATTAGTGTTGTATATTGACCTCCGACCCAGCCAAACATGCCATTCCAAAGACGGTGAGCTTGGCGTGGGCGAGCTTGGCTGACAATATGGGACAGGGTTAAAATCCCACGGTACAGTCACAAACTGATGCATCGGAAGCGGGTGACCTGTGAACTGCATGACAGTTATTTCTGCTCGATGATGATCAAAACATGCCATTCCAAAGAAAGCGGAAGTTGCATATTCCGTTGGCCATTTATGGGAAGAGATTGATTGGGTGACGAACTATTATATAACTCAGTGCACTGGATGTTCAATGAGAGTTGGAAAATTATGCTGTAGAGAAAACAGCATCCAGCAGAAGGGGCCCTCGGGACCCCGGATTGAGCAGTTGGGGATCAGACGAATTGGAGATAAGATGCGGTAGAGAAAACCAGCACCCAGAGAGGCTGCGCCCCCAGACCCCCGGTTGAGCAGCTCAGGAGAACAGGAAAGAAACGGTATTATGGCTAGAAGAGTGGGGGTCAATATATTGCAGTTCTGTTAGGTCCCAACTCCCCTCTCACACACAACCCTTTCAATAAAGTGAGAGGTATATTTTTCTAAAGAACTGTGTCGCTCGTCTTCATTGTTTCGTTTGTTTGGCCAGAGCGAAATACAACATTAGTAGTACTATCTCGTAAAAAACTATGTGCTTCTCTGATTGATCAGAGATAACATTCCAATACTATCGAATATCTGAATATTTAAAGTCTTTTAAAATACAAACTTTTGATTGGAAATTTGAAAAAAAAGTGTCATGTATCTAATACTTTTGCATAGGGTAATTCTGAACTTTGATAAAAAGAAAGCATTCAACGATGAGTTTTTAATTTTACTTCTGCATACAACTAAAACAACTTTAGGAGATATTACTTACAAATATCAAGCAAAAATGGCGAACATAAACTTGAGTTATAACAGAAAATAACATGTATCCAGTACTTATGCGTGTCACTGTATAAGGAGAGAGAGAGTGAGAGAGAGAGAGAGAGAGAGAGAGAGAGAGAGAGAGAGAGAGAGAGAGAGAGAGAGAGAACAGTTCAGTTAAAAATGAAAGCTGGGAACAAGTGCTTATCTAAATAGATTATTTATTCATAGAGTAAGAGGTTTGTGATGAACCAGCCTTAACTATTGATCATAGAATACTACAGCAATATGCAAAACATTCTTCACAAACACACCCCTCGGATATGGAATTCAGAGATTTTTCTTTTTCTTAGCGAGTTGCCTAACCAAACATATTATGTGGTAGAATTATTATTTTATAACACACACGCATGTGCCCCCAACACCTACTCACACACTCATAACCACATGCGCGCACACACACACACACACACACACATATATATATATATATATACTTTTTTTTTTATAGATATAGTAAATTTTGAGGGGTTCAGTCCTTGATTCGTATAGAAATTTACCCTGACTTTTAGAAAGTGTGCGTAGGCGTTTTTTGCTTAAAGGAAATGTTCCTTGAGACTTACTATATCGCTATATATATATAAATATATATATATAACTCATAATGAAAATATTGTTGAAGATAGACAGATATATAGAGATGAAGAATCTGTGATCGATATATAAAGAGAGAGAGAGAGGAGAGAGAGAGAGGAGAGAGAGGGGGAGGATAAACAGAGATAGTTTGATAAAAATAAATTTGGTCTGGTTTCATGGCACATCAAACCTTTTAGATTATTTAATGCAAAATCCTTTATAAAAAAACCCATATATATATATATATATATATATATATATATATATATATATATACATTATTTGTTAACTAAAAGTTTGTAGGGAACATTTTAAAACGAGCCAGCTCTAATTTGTGGGCACACAGTTAAATGGGTTGAAGTATTGCTATATATTGTTTGCTCACAGTTGAATGAGTTCAATTATTGCTATCTAATATAAATAATTCAATTAAATAGTTATCATTTGTTTGCACGCAGTTAAATCATTTCAAGTATGGCAAAAATTAAATTGTTCTATTTGATCCATATACGGTATCCAAATAGGTACTACAACTCCGGTCAGAGTGGACCTTGAAGCAATTGCAATGAAGGAGTCCTATACATTATCCAAAGCTCAATGACTGCAGCCTCACCATCAAGTTGTTTTGTGTGATATCAGGACACACAGCAAAGATGCAGTCGATGTATTATTCTACTGCGCAAGTCGAGTGGGCTGAGATATAACGTGATAAAGAGTGATAAAGTTGAAGAATCTGAGATAGATATATGAAGAGAATGATATATATATATATATATATATATATATATATATATATATATATATATATATAATAGAAATATGTGGAAAGTTGGATAAATCAAATACTTAACTCAACTTTAGATGTGTGATATTTTGTTCGGCTTTATTTAATCTCGAACTTCTTCAGATAGAGAACGTTTTCTGAGTTTTTCAATTTAAAAGCATGGGAGGAGAAATAATAAGATGGTGTATGGGTATAGTTGTAGCTGGAAAGCTAGGAGGGAATTAAAGTCAAATGTGTCAGGTTTCATTAAAGATATTTTGTTTTGAAATATAGCTGAACGAAATATCACACATCTAAAATTGAGTAAAGTGTTTGATTTATCCAACTTACCAAATATTTCTAACATACTGTCAAATTCCCTACAATCTATCATTTAAACATTTATATATATATATATATATATATATATATATATATATATAGTGCATTCAATACGTCTCCAGACTTTTTTGTACAGGCATCTAAAATTGACGTAGACTCTTGAAAATTCAGTATGTCATTGCTATACATCTTATGAGATGACTGACTAATGTTCATGATTTCAGGTTTAAATGAACAGCTAGAGCAGCAATTGGAATACACCCTACTAAAGTCTGATTGTCACAGCTGGTGGATTTCAAAAATGCAATCCGAACGTGAGGAAGAACGATATGCAATACGATTCTGTTTTAAACTTGGAAAAAAAAGGCCACAGAAACGTATGGAATGCTTCAGACTGCTTTTCGACCATCTTGGATGAATCGAGCATCAGTTTTTGAGTGGAATAAGGGATTCAAGGAAGGCAAGGAGTATGTGTGGGATGATGAGAGGTCTGGGAGGAGTAAGGAAGTCATTACACCAGAGTTGATTGGCCAAACGGTTAGGGTTAGGGTTGCTATGTTGAGGTTTTAAAGGAGCTCAGGAAGAGATTCCGTCGGAAGACCCCAGCACTCTTCAAATCGGGTCAGTGACATTTCCACCAGGACAATGCACCAGTCAACAACTCCATCCTTGTCACAGACTATTTGACCAATATGGGCATCAAGACAGTTCTTCACCCTCCCTATAGTCCAGACCTTACTCCCTGTGATGTTTGGTTATTCATTAAGCTCAGAGGCTGTCGTTATGAGACAACTGAGGAGATGAAATAGGCTGTGACGAAGGTGATTGACACGCTCACACGTCGACTTCAATGGGGCCTTTCAGGAGTTGTTGGAACGGTACAACAAGTGCATTGTAGCCGGAGGAGATTGCTTTGAAGGGGACTCGAGTTTCATCTATGTACTATCAATAAAATTGCCCATACGAAAAAAAGTCTGGAAATTTAATGATCCTCATATATATATATATATATATATATATAAGAGAGAGACTGACAGACAGAGTGATGACGCTTGAAATGTTAAAGTGTATTAAAATATCATATATCTCTTTTCCTCTGAAGTAATATTCGAACACAGTACTTTTGCCTTCTAACGTCTGAACTTAAAATGCTATTTTTTTTCTTCCACATATATGCGCGAAGATTAAGTTTAGTCAGTGTTGGCCACTTTGTCTGGGATTGAACCAGAGAATTTCTGCTTAAAACTAATTCTGCTGACTACTAATTTATTTATGCACTGATGACTTTGATAGGAAAAGTAACTCAGCTACATCATCATCAACAACAATAACAACAACAACAATAACACTAATTATAATAATAGATATTAAACCTTGCCAGAGAAATAAAAAAAAGTGCCACATGCGGATTATGGTGATTATAATTGTAATAGTTGTGTTTGGAAGGAATTAGAACTCAAAGGAAAAATTGAGACCATCCAGTCGAGAGCTTTGTTAAGATCGGCTAAAATTCTCAGGAGTAGTAATTTACGAAGGTCTTTACTTCGATTTAGCACTAGGCCAAATGAATGGGGCACCCAATGAGACTCGAACTCACTCGTGTAGGTTTGCTAGTCAAACTTGCTAATCATTACACCACCAGAGGTGCCCTAAAATTCTCAGAAGTATCCTGGAGACTTGCAGATATTTGCTCTCACTCGGACTCAAGTGGAAATTAATCATCAAACGCTGGTGTAAACAAAAAAAAAAATGCAATAACTAGCAGAAGCGCAAACTTTACCTGCGGAGAAAATCCAAAGAGGAATATTCCGGGAAGACTTCCTTCTTGCCACTACTATTTGTTATTGTAATGGTGCTACTCAGTTAAATTCTTAGGAAGTGCACAGGGTCTAAAAATTTACCAAAATATACTAAAAGACCAATCAATTTATGTACATAGAAGATACCAAAATATTTGAGAAAAAGCGCAAATGAACTGAAGATCCTTTAACAAATAATAAAAAAATTCAGCCAGGATATATTAGCTTGCCAATGTTTTTAAACAGACGGTTGGATACTTACGAAGTCAAAACTTGGTAATGTGAAGGCGTTGACTTTTTTTTTATATCTCCAAGAAGTTTTTTTCTTCCTTGAAAAAGTACCAGGTCTCATCAGTGACAAGAGCAATGAAAATAACCATATACTATCCATAAATAATGACAAATACAAATCCTAAACAACCTGGGACACAGAGGATGTATCTGTGTACCATGATTGGCAGGTGGTCTCTTGGTAGCCGACTTGGGGGACCTGATCGGCATCCTGCAAATTTTAGTTGTTATTTCAGTTGCACATACCAATACCAAAGCAACAATGTCTCTGAGAGACAAGAAAGGAAAAAACATGGTCTAGAGAAGACAAAATGTGTTATTTATAGTTATTTCAAAAGCAATTCTATCCAAAGAGAGTAGAGGAAAAGGAATCCGCTAAATTTGAAACAAAACAAAGGCTTGCCGACCAAGCGTGAGGAAGATTTTAAAGAAAGGCTGGTTTTCTGACATTGAAATACTAGAAATATGTGGAGAGGTAAGTCATGAAGAATAAACTAAAAAAGAGCTCTTTACACGAATTGAAATGCGCAAATTAAAAACCAAACCACCATAGAAACCAGATCCATAACACTAAAATTATACCAAGAAAATTACACCAAAATTAATACAAGACTACATTATCCTATTTACCAACTCCTCCTCTCGGGTAGGATATGACACAAGGTCAATTTTTAAGCGGCGTTTAACAGGTTTGAATTCAGAGTTTTCCTTCTTCTAGACTAGTTGCCTCACCAAGGCTGAAGAACCTAGTCTGCCCTACTATGTACCCTTAGCTGGAGGGAGAATATTTGGATTCATACCTTTCCCAAGGGTATTAATGCTATGGGAAATGCAATAAGTGTCGTCCAGGATTTGAACTCGTGTCGCCGTGCCCATTTCCTACGACGATAACCAATACACCACATTATAGTCTCTCAGAAATTAAGAATGGAAAAAGTGGAAGTAGAAAATGAAAAGGTAAATAAATTGTAAAACATATTCCAACGTACAACATCACCGAACTAAACTAATTTGTGATAAAATAGGTATTTCCTGAAGAACCCGAAAAAATTTACAAAACCCTCATGGGAAATGAGGCTAAAACAAATTATAAACATCGCAACCAGCCGACTACAAAGGAAAGTAACGCACACAGGAACACAATGGAATAAAACATAAAAAGACAATCGCAGATAAGTCAAACGCAACAGGAAAAAATATATAGGGGACAGAACGTGACTAAAAAGATACAGAGACAGGATGAAACAATATAAACAGAACAGGTCCGAAATGACGAAAGAAGTTGGTGAAGAGACCACAAGAGTTAATGTACAAGTGGATGCAAAAGAGACAAAACAATTTCAGAGTAAAATATTGAAACAGAACATAAAAAATGCTGAATGCAATCATACTGTTGTATAGCCACATAATAAATATGCATATATACACATATACATGCAGAATACATATTGACGCAATAATAAAGACGAGCGAAGACTTCTTTAAAAAGATATACCTCTCACTTTATTGAAAAGGTTGTGTGTGGGAGGGAGTTAAAGACTGAACAAAGAATGCAACATACTGACCTCCCCAGCCCCTCCGAACATAGCCGTGTGTCGTTCTCGTTCTCCTGGACTGCTCAACCGGAGGCCTGGAGGCCCTCTCCGCTTGGTGCTGTTCTACCTACCGCATGTTTTCTCCAAAATCTCCGATCTCCAAACTAAATGACTTCCATTTTTCACCGAGTTATATAATAGTTCAACGCCGCCACTCAATATCTACCCATGACTGGCCATCAGAATGTGTCACTTCCGCCGTCTTTGGAATGGCATGTTTGATCGTCATCAAGCGGAAATAACTGTCATGCAGTTCCCAGGTCACTCTCTTCCGGTGCATCAGTCTGTGAGTGTACCGTGGGACATTAACCCTGTCCCATATTGTCAGCCAGACTCGCCCACGACAATTGAATATGCACTTCCGCCGTCTTTGAAATGGCATGTTTGATCGTCATCAAGCGGAAATAACTGTCATGCAGTTCCCAGGTCACTCTCTTCCGGTGCATCAGTTTGTGAGTGTACCGTGGGAGTTTAACCTTGTCCTATATTGTCAGCCAGACTCGTTCACGATAATTGAATATGCACTTCCGCCGTCTTTGGAATGGCATGTTTTTGGGGTCGAAGGTCAATATACTACAATACACCTTGACTCAACACTCACCATACCTAATAGGAAAACATTTGGCCATGATGGAATACGTGGATTCTGGATTTTAAAATTCACATCCATCAACGACAAATTGTCATTGTAATTCAGAAAATGCTTCGAAAAAGCAAGCAAATGCGAATGGATGACAAAATGTAATACTATCCTGATCAAGGAGAAATCTCTAAAATAAACTATCCCTAGCAATTATAGACAGTAGCGTGTCTATGTATGATGTAGAAAATACTAAGCACATATATACTCGAAAAACTCAAAAATTCCTTGCGAAAGTAAGGGAAAACTGGCACCGGAAATTAATAGCAGGGGAAAAAACTCTTGCGGAAGTGAACATCCAGAGAAGCATCTTTCTGAGAGACTCATTGAAAAATGTGCCATAATAACAAAGGAAAGGGATGAGACAGAAACAATGGTAGGAATATAATTGCCAAATCGGGAAAACGATTTAAAGAAACAAACAGCCATTAATTACAGTAGCCAGTAACAGTGCTGGCATGAAAATAAACAGGAAAACAAAACAAACTATAAAAAAGAAAGGTAGATAAAAACAACTGCATAGATATTTTAAAGGCGAACGAGGGAGATTGTACGCGAGAAAACCTGCACGTGGCTAAAAAAGAGAAACCTCAAAAGAGGAATTGTTTGTTTGTTTGTTTGTTTGTTTTTCATGGCATATCAACCTTTCTATGTTATATAATTCCTAATCCATGTTTATACAAATAAACTGTTCTATTTTAAACAATTCAGTTTAACATAAGTACGCAGTTTAATTATCAAAAATATCTTAATTTTAAGCTATTCAGTTTAGTCAAATAGTTTTATTTCAAACAATTCAGCTTAGTATAAGTATAATTTTTTTTTTTGTTTACGCACAGTTGAATTTCAAAACCGTTCTATTTCGAACAATTCAATTTAATGTAAGTTCAGTTTCATTGTCAAAAACAACTGTATTTCAAACAATTATGTTTAGCATGAGTACACATTTTAAATGAAGTACGCAGTTTAAATTTCAAAAGTGTTCTATTTCGAGCAATTCCGTTAAGCATAAATACACAAATTAGTTCTATTTGAACCATAGATATGAGCTTATCAGGTGCTAGCACTCTGGGCCAGAGTGGACTTGGGAGCGATGGCAATGAGGGGTACTCTGCATTCTCCAAAGCTCCAGCATAACTGGAACCTCACCGCTAGATTGTTTAGTGTCGTATCAGAACACTCTTTGGAGGCGTTTTAACCGTATGTAGAAAAGCAGTCGGTGTATTCTAAAGTCGCAGCCGACTTGACAAAGAAAATTGAATAGCCTTCATACCAGTGTAAAGCAACGACTTGAGGAACAACAGTATAAAAGGGAACATTTGCCAAAGTCTTGAAAAAAAATGCAAGAACTTAAGGAAGAATCCTAACCATCTGAACCACAGTATTTTTAAGATCTGTTAGAATATTCAGAAAAGTCCTGGAGATCTGAAGTAATTTGCAGTTACCTGTGTGAAAAACTCATCGTAGTAGCAATAAGAATATACTGCAAGGATAAAGAAGTAGAATTTTACATTGAAAATGTGTTATTTTAATAATGAATAATGAGAAGAGGCCTTCAATACAAGGAATAGAACTGCCGAATGAGAATAGTGTCATAACGCATGGGGAGACGGGGCATTTAAAGTGCTTACCTATATTGGAAGCGGACACCATCTAACAGAGAGAAAAGAAAAAAAGTATCTCTGAAGATCACGAAAATTACTTGTAACCAAACTCTGCAAAAGAAATCTCATCAAATGGACATTCCTGCTTATAAGATACACTGGAGTATTCTTAAAATGGACACTGGAGAAATTCGGTCAAATGGACTAAATACTAGGAAATTAATGACTATGCTCAAGGCCAAACACCAACTTAGAAAATAAACAGGATGAACTGTTGATTAGAAGAAGGTCTGAAATCAGCCAGACCTCTGCTCTACTAAAATTGGTAAGGATACTTAGAAGTGTCCTGTATAGCTGAGACTTGCTTTCTCACTCATTATAGGGAAAAAAAACATCCCTCAAAACTTTTAGGTGTGACTTGTAAAAAGAAAACTGGGAAAAACAAAAAAGTCAAACATCTAGTCGTAAATAAAAGTAACATCGGCTTAATTACTATTTTTAACTCCCCGTTGAACGGCTACAAATCAGGAAGATATGAAGTGGTGTTTTTGAGTCGATAAGATAATTGCTAAATCTTTGCACACCTCGAATGGATAGAGGTGCTTCGCAAGCTCCAAAATTTAACATGATTCTTGCCGTCTGCTAGTTAATAACTGACTAATTGACCTTTTTAGAAACTGCGCGTGTAAACGTTTCTCGCTCACACGGCGAAGGTTCCAATAATTGACTTCGTGTTTTAGATCATTCAGTCGGGCATCAGGCTTACTGGAGGTGGGAGGTGAATACTACATTGCACACATACTAATTTGAAAGTTACACGTTTGAATAATATTAATCGTGTGAATATTTTTTCTGTCGATGACTTTTTAAACGATCAGTAATGCCCTGTTTAGCTTGAAACAATTTAAAATAAAGAATTCACTTTGAAACACAAAACAGAACTTGATTTGGCCATTTTCTAGTGGATAATGCATTTAGGTTTAAATTTTGAAAGCTGCTATGGATTCGGAAATAATGTCCTCAGAAGTGCATACTCGCAGGAAATCTATTATTCATGAGATGTTTTTTTTCCAAAATACATGGTTTGGTTTGGTTTCTATGATTAATGGCATATCAAATTTGTGGGTCATTTAATGCCATAGCTATCCTTGTAGAAGAACTATTGTGATATTATTGAACTCAGGATTGAGTGAATAACAGAGTTCGTACCTTTTCCTAAGGTATTTGTTCGAAAGTGAACATAATAAAATAACAGGACACGTTAACCACAATGCCACAGGACCAACCCGACAAAAAATGATGCTTTTGTGTTAAGAAAAAGCTACTTGGGTGAGTCAGAAGTTTTGAATTATTTTGCTATGAACTATATTGCGGCGTAATATATCATGTGAGAGAATTCTGTATGCGATTTGAAAGCCACACAGATGAACGTATTATTTAAGATCTTAAGGTTTACGAATTCGAACTGAACCTCAACGCCCCGTCAAAGCAACCGAGATCGTTTTTATGTGAATGGTGAAAGCGAAGTTGCTCAAGAGTTAATCACAGTACGGTCACCGGGTTTTTGAAGAACTTTCGCCGCTCAGCTTGCAAGAATCTGGAAGATGAGGCATGGTTAGGTTGGCCTAAAACCGTAAATTCCGCTATACAAGCAAATCGGTCAAGAAGCGCTCTGAGAGTTTTAGGTGATTTTGGTAGCTCGCAGCCCAGAGTGGTTCATCATGTTTCTGTTCTCATCAAATTTGAAACTGCCGAATTATTTGTCAAGTTAGCAAAAGACTGAAAAACTTCTGACTCACCGTAGTATTTATTCATTGGTTTTTGTTTTACAATTGTTCAAGTAAAACATATTTTTTTAAGTTCAGTTTCCCAACTATTGTAAATGACGTAAAATTAGAATAGCCAAATACGCTTCAACGTGATCAGGAATTGGAAGGAAGTAGGTTAAAACCACATTAAAAATATTCCTTATTAATGATACTTGGCTAGTAGATATTTCTGTCTATCTATGCGAAAATGCTAGATTATATATATGATTCTCTACAGAAACACCAAAGTGAAAGTACGTTCACCAGATGGATACTTCGACATTGTTGCAGGAGTACTACAAGGAGACACACTAGCTCCGTACCTCTTTATCATCTGTCTAGACTATGTGCTTAGGACTTCGATCGACAAAATCAGAGAAAACGGCTTCGAACTGACTAAGAGAAGAAGCAAAAGGTACCCTGCAAAAACAATCACGGACGCCGACTACGCTGATGACTTGGCGTTACTGGCGAATACGCCTAATCAAGCAGAGACACTACTGCATAGTCTGGAACGAGCCGCAGCTGGCATTGACCTCCATGTCAATGCACACAAAACTGAATATATGTGTTACAACCAAACGGGCAACATTGCCACGCTAGACAGAGCCTCACTGAAACTAGTAGACAAATTCACCTACCAAGGAAGTAGCGTCTCATCAACCGAAAAAGATATCGACACACGACTGACGAAGGCATGGACAGCTATCGATAGGCTCTCGATCATATGGAAGTCTGACCTAACCAATAAAATGAATCGCTAACTAAGCGGCTGGAGAGGAAACTAGACGGAAATTACACAAGAATGTTGAGAGCAGTATTGAACAAGTCCTGGCGACAACACCGCACGAGACACCAACTATACGGACACTTGCCCCCATCACGAAAACTATACAAGTTAGACGAACCTGACACGCGGGACACTGCTGGAGAAGCAAGGACGAGCTCATAAGCGATGTACTCCTGTGGACCCCCACATATGGATGTGCAAAAGCAGGACGACCAGCACAAACTTACATACAGCAACTATGTGAGGACGTAAGATGTAATCCTGAAGACCTGCCAGAGGCGATAAATGATAGGGAGAAGTGGCGAGAGAGGGTCAGGGATATCCGTGCTGGCGGCGCGACATGATGATGATGATATATATATATATATATAATCGAAAATATGTGTCGATATTTATCCTACGCCCCACCAGCGTACAAATGTAGCACAAGGCCGTTTTTAAGGTGGGTCCTGTCACAGGGCCGAAGCCCAACGTGACAGGCCGTTCCAAAAATGCCTCGGACCCCGTCGGCATTTCCCTTTTCGGGGCGCCTCAGGCGTCGGGCGATAAACCCGACCCCTCCGAAGAGAGTTAAAGCCTGGGGGGACTGCCCCCTGGGGCCAGAGGTGATGTATCCAGTGGTGGAACACACCCGAACGAACTGTGCGGCACGCAACCACAGCCGGTCGAGAGCGCCCCACCACAGGACACAAAGCAACGCTGCAAAGGAAAATATATGTCTGTCCATCTGGAAACGAAACTACGTCACAATTTCCTTTGTTATTTACGTCACATTCTATTATATGATTTAATATCAAGCTCAATTATCAAGAATTATGTCAATATATCAAAAAAAGTAGGCTTTAGGTCCTACATACTAATAACATGCAATTGTATTTACGTGTACAAGCTTGTACCTGTTAATCATGTGAACTTAAAGGTTCCTTTGCAAATTTGTCGTTAAACATCTATTTAAAACATTTGCTCATTATAATTGATTTCTAATAGTTTAATCTTGTTTTAATATGAATATGAGCGCAATTCATGTCAATAAAACTTAAAAGAAACTATCAACAAAAAGAAATAACTATAAATTTATTCTAACTGGATAATTTAGTTTAATTGTTAAATTATGAAAATATATCAATGAATGCCGAGAGGGATCAGAAGAGCTAGCGTTCAAACTGTGCCATTCATCGATTGCATTCCTTCTATTTTAAGTGAATTTAAAATTATAATTTGATTTTGAAAGATATTGAATGCGAATTTAAATAGATAATATAGATAATGCCTAATAAAATAGATAATGCCTAATCGGCTGAGGCTGTAAAATAAAACGAATGCTTTTCTGAAGAGGGGTAAAACTCCCTCGACAAGTTTCCTGGATATGACACTAAGCAATCTGGTGGTAAGGTTCTAGTAATGCTCGAGCTTTGGGGAATACGGAGTACCTCTTCAGTGCCATCACTCCCAGGTCTACTCTGGCCCGGAATGGTTGCACCTGATAGGGTTCTATCTATGGTTTAAATATAACTAAATTGCGTTCTCTTGCAAAACTGAATTTGTTGAAATGGAACAGTTTTTGACATTAAAACTGTTCTTAGGCTAAACTGAATTGTTTAATTTAGAACTGTTTGATTAAACCGAATAATTTGAAATAGAAATGTTTTTGACAATTAAACTGTGTATTCTTGATAAACTGAATTGTTTGAAATAGAACTGATTTTTGTATAAAAAAAGATTTGGCGTTGAATAACCAACAAAGGGTTTTATGCCAACCAACTATCAACCAACCAAAAATAAATAAATATATATATAAAAAGAAGTAAGACATTAAAATAAAGAAATGATTATAATTCTGTTCTCAACAATATAATTTACTTGAAGTGTTAAAGGGGGAGAAGTTTGCAATGAAAACCGAGAGTGATGGTAAGAGCAAGCGTCCAAGCCATTCTATTCTTTGATTGCACCCCATCTTTTTCAAATAAGTTTAACGTAATGATTTAACTTTTGAAAATTTCGAATGAATTTTCTCTTTTTTGTCTTGTTTATTATCAAAACAATTTATCTTTAATATTTGCACACACAAACACACACACACACACATGCACGCACGCACGAAATAAGTAAATCATCAAAAAATGTTACTAATTATGTCCCGGTTTTCTCATTAAGCTTATAGAATACATATTTTTTTGGCATTAAAATAAGTAACAAAAGCATTCATAAGAACATTCTAGAAATTTTGGATTAAAACCGCATTAGCATTTAAGTTACATTTTTATATTTTTCAACCACTCAGCTAAAAACATAGAATTAGAACATTCTAGAAAAACAGGATCGGAAATCAATTAACAGAAAATATCTAGGCTCTAAAATAAATAAGTAAAAATACGAATCTGATTGGTCAATAAATGTCTACGCGCTTAAATTTTAGGACGGCAATAAAAATGTTCTGATCCACTACTAAAGTATAAGTAACAACGAATTTAATCAACTCAATCTGTAGTCAAGCTTTCGGTCAGTCAAATTCCTTTCTTCCACGGCCAAAAGGTCATGACCAAGTCGCAGAGGGTCGCGATTAAGATTCAAAAGAAAAACTGGCGAAGTTTCTTTCATCAATGCGACACGCTGTTGCCACAATAAAAAAACACAGTGTGAACTTAATGTAAGTCAAGAACTACTTATTTAACAGACTCTGTCAATATTTAGACACACACACACACACACGCGCACGTGGGAACAATCTTATTTTCTTTAAACTGGACAAACTATATTTTCCACAAAGGCCACTCGCAAATGTTTTATATTTATTTTCACGCCTGTTTTATGAATATCAAATTGTTTGTTTTTTAATGTTCGTTGTGTCATATTCCATTTCTTTTACGTGATTATAAAAAATTGTGTTGTATTTGTGGTGGAAATAAAACTGAGAGCAATACCCGTAAAATACGGGCGTTAACTCACACACATGCACCCACTACAAATTGGAAAGAACACATCCACTTAAATATCCAATTACATGTTTCCTCCACAAGCTGGAGTAATTCCGTTAACGTCTTCGTTGTAAAAAGGCTGTTAGTTTTCTTGATTGAACTTAATTTACTTTTCAATAACTTTAGATACTTTATCGAATCAAACAGTGGTGTTTGATTTCTAAATATTTATATGTGAAGTAATAGTAAAAAATGTATGGATCAAACAATATAAGCAAACTATCTTTTCCTAATGCTACACCACACAAAAGTTTTTTTTTTTTAATTTTCTTTTTGTAAGGTGAGTATTTTGCTTTGACTCATAAGATTGATATTTTTCACACACACACACACACACACACACACACACACACACACACACACACACACACCATAATTGATACATTAAAAAAGATTTTTTCTATCTTCTCAATTAGTTAAATAGTGAAATTAACTTAAGACTGTCCTGGCGACAACACCCCACAAGGCACTAACTATACGGCCACTTGCCTCCCATCGCGAAAACTATACAAGTTAGACGAACCAGACACGCAGGACACTGCTGGAGAAGCAAGGACGAGCTCGTAAGTGATGTACTCCTGTGGACCCCCACATATGGCCAAGCAAAAGCAGGACGGCCAGCACGAACTTACATACAGCAGCTATATGAAGACACAGGATGTAACCCTGAAGACCTGCCAGAGGCGATGAATGATAGGGAGAAGTGGCGAGAGAGGGTCAGGGATATCCATGCTTGCAGCACGACATGATGATGATGATTTAGCTAAGAAAGCCGAGGTCAGTCTGAAAGCATTGATCGACTAAGTTGTTCATTAAAAAGTCTTAATTATTTACGAGGTTTATTTTTTATTTATTCATTAATATTTCATTTTTTCATCTAAATAGTTACTTAATAAATCAGTTAAAAATATTGTTAACAAAATGAATAGATAAATTGACCATTAAAAAAGTTAATCAAACTATACTTTCACTTGGTGCCTCTGGTGGTCTAATGGTTAACAAGCTAGACTAGCAAGTCTTCATGAGTGAGTCTCATTGGGTGCCCATTTTATAAAGTCCTTGTGCCACATCTGTTCAAAATCCTGAGTAAATTACAACTAGACTTTCAATTATTAAACAGAAGTTTGCTTTCTTCTTTGGAGTGGGGAGTGTATTTCACTTTGATTAACATTTCACAGACTTGGTAAATTAATTCGGTTGATATAGGATTAAAATAATCCATAAAAAATAAACAAATATTGGATTAGTTCAGTTATTTTCTATTCTTAAATGTATTGATATAAATTAGATTCTATTTTTTAAAAAGAAATAAGTAATCTGAATATATATATATATATATATATAATCCTGCAATTGTTTTTAAAAATAATTTTTAACAATTTAATTACGGAAAATGTATTTATTCATTCATGTATTTACGCCATCATTCGTTTAGATTTATAAATGTAAACATCATTTTATTGAATCAAATTCATCAATTAAAAAATATACACTGTTAAGAATGTTTTTCAGTTTTAAATAATACGGGGAATCTTCATTTTAAAAAAGCAACAAATATTTAAATGATTCAAGTAATTTTGCATTTGTAACATATTGAGCTTCGACCGTGCCGACAATCAAGAAACAGGTGCATCCGGTCGAAGATTTCGGAATATCACCTTGACCTGTGGACGTTGTTGAATTCAGTGCAGATGCGACGCCCACAGGAAGCAGGTTGATGTCAAACAATTATATAACCAGGTGCCAAAGACGGTTGGAGTTAGTTGGAGTTCGAGGCAGGCAGAGTTTAGTTCGAGTTGCAGTCAGTGTTCGAGCTTCAGTCGCAGTTGGAGACAAGATGCCGTTGTGAGAGCCAGCGCCAGAAAGAGGGCTTGGGCCCTCAGGACCCGGGTTGAGCAGCCCAGCAGAATGAGGAAGAAGTGCTGCTATGGTCAGAGGAACTTGAGGTCAATATGTGGTAGTCTGTTCCGTCTCCAACTCACCTCTCACACATAACCAACATCAACCCTTTTGCAACCCTTTCGGGAGGTATATTTTTCTAAAGAAGTGTGTTCGTTCGTCATTATTGTTGATTATGTTTCCAGATGTATATGTATACGTATAGTTGTAATATTTCTGTATGCGTTCTCATTTAATTCGTTTTTTTGGGTTTTTTTTTTGTTTTTCTAATTTGATACAATATTTCATTACTCTAAAATTTAAAGACGTGCACCGGGAGGTCGCAAAGTTTTGCTCAGACGAATAATTTTTTTCAGATCATGTTGACTCATAGAAGTGGCCCTAGAAATTACAATTTCTCCACATCAGAGTGGAACTGAGAGTAATGACAATGAATGTGTACTCTACTGACACTAGATATCCAGAATTAGAGGTTCAACATTATATGATCTTTAGTGTCATTCTATGGAATCTTTTTTTCCGGGAGAGTTTTTACCTCTCTGTCGGGAATACAGTCAGAGTATTCTGCACCACAACGACTTGGCGAATAATAGCGTGAAAAAATCATTTTAATATTTCTACTGGATATAAATGGAAATCAACCAACCGACATGATTTCTTAAATACATTTACATATAAATTGTTAATGTTCAATACGCTGGGGTCCTAACTTACAATTCTTAAACAAAACTGATGACTTAAAATTGTTCTTTCTTTTTCGTACAGTAACCACTCATATAAGTCTCGATCAATGTTCATCATATTTCTCTCCCTCATTTTGATTTACGAATAAATTCGCTTGCCAATTGGATTATCCTTCCATAAATCTCATTATTTGACTTTTTTGTTTTTGCTTTCTTCTTTTTGTATGACTCATAAAATTCCCCTATTGCATGTCTTCCCTTATTTGCCATTTTCCATTCAGTTCCTTCTTATTTTTATTTCCAGAGCAAATTGTTCTTCCGTCTTTTGTGTTTTTTTCATGGATTTTTCATTCTTTTTCATAGATTCCTATTAGATTTTCGAAAATTCGTCTTTTCTTTTTCATCTGTATATAAAGAACTCTCTTTTAAGTCGGGAGTTTTCTTAGCAGTGATAAAACAGATTACTTATAAGGGAATGAAATACGAATCTGATAATGTAAAGTCATCGACCCAACAAAGAATAAAATGGACTGCAGGGTGAACATATTGAATAGAAAGGGCCTAGATCAATCCTTTACTGGCTGTTGATCAGAATCAGCCACAATATGGATTTTCTACATTCATTTTCTTAAGGGAAACTCACTTAGCGTAACGGTTATTGTCATAGGAAACAGAATCCGAGAGCTGAGTTCAAATCCTGGATAAAGTTTCTTAGACCCAATCGGCTTGGTTTGTAGAAGACACCATCTGCACCTCTACAAAGGTGTTAGTCTACCCGCAGAGTAGTCCTAGGTATGACACAAAACTGCATCTGATGGCGAGGCTTCAGTCTTGGAGATTTGGAAAATGTAGACAAGTCCTTCATTAAGATAACCCGTCTAAAAAAAACAAAAGAAAACTCTTAATTCAGATAAGAAGTTCTCTGCATAACAAAAAAATGATCTTGGATGACATACTGCTCATTGTGATGGGGTTGAATAAATAAAGACGATAATTTTCCCTTCAAGGAGAACAACACAAGCCGTAATAATTCATCAGTTAGTATTTGCATGAAATTATTTCTAGACTACGACGCAAGAATGCTATGAGCAATATTGAACAAGTCATGGAGGCAGGACCCCACAAAGCAGTAGCTGTACGGCAAACCTACCACCCATCTTGAAAACTATCAAAGTTAGACGAACCTGACATGCGGGACACTGCTGGAGATGTAGGGACGAGCTCGTAAGTGATGTACTCCTGTCGACCCTTCATATGGACGAGCAAAGGTAGGACGACCAGCTAGAACCTGCATACGGCAACTCTGTGCCGATACGGGATGTAGTTCTGAAGACCTGCCGGAAGCAATGGACGATAGAGAGAAATGGCGAGAGAGGGTCAGGGATATCCATACTGATGGTGCAATGTGATGATGATGATGATGATTTCTCGTCAGATGAGTTTATCTGATAAACAACAAGGCATACCTCTGATTTAACACATCTGACTAAGGGACAAAATGCTGCCTTTTCCATTTCTTTTTCTTTTTTGAAGAGAATTCATGTCATTTTGCCAATGCAATTTTCTGTTAGAAAAAAAACAAAAAAACTATTCAATCTCATGTTTTTTAGGAGAAAAAACGATTAGATAAAATTCATATACTGAAAAGCCTGAAAGATTAAAATAAGCGAAGAATAGAAATCATAACTTTTAAATTCTTGTTGATTGATAGCAAGGAACCTACAAAACAAAAAAGGAAACAGATCGAGAATTTATAAAAGTAAAAGACGCAAAGAAAACAGGCTTCAATGCAGGATGACAAATGATTTTCATAGAAAAGAATGGTGTGATGGTTCCAACTGGACGACATTATAAAGAAAGGACGCAAGGTGAAAAGAAAACAATTTTTCTTCTCTGAATATAGAATCACAATGCAAATGTAGAAGCTGTCTAGAAGTTATTCTGCTGAGAATAATAAATAATTGGGCGGAATGAGTGACCAAGCAAACAGACATTGACAGAGGTCCCAAATGCAGTTTAAGATTACGCACAACTAAACAATTCAAACGCTATGAATACTTGATGTATCTATAATTAGAATCCACTGAGTATTTTAATAACGGTACTCCTCAAACTGATTAATCTATATTTATCTTTTAAAAACAAATGTTTATATAGAATAGATGGTAGCTGATTGAATTAGTTAAGGAACCCATCATCTTTTTTTGCTGAAGGAGGAGATTATTGACAGGTCTCTTTGTCATATTTGTGGAAATTGCTTCTCACTCCAGTTGGTGAAGACCGCAGGAAGGCGACACAGTGACGATTTTAAGACATCTGGATATTTAATGAAAAGTGCATATATGGTCATCTCATTGTCACACATGCTGTAGGAGCTAGATTTATTTTTCGTACCATTGTAGACTTTCGTTTTCAGGGTGACCCCCAGGGAGTAATAATCATGCTGTTTTATATCGTCAGCTCTTGTGTTGCGTGATAGAGTCTCGTTTGATATGGCTGGTGACAAAGACGATATGTAGAGATGATGATGAATTCACGGGAATAAAAGATTGTAAAAAAAAATGCCACTCACTTTAAAACTATGCTTCTACCCCTCTCTCTCTCTCTCTCTCTCTTTCTCTCTCTCTCTTGACTGTTCATAACAAGGACACGTGAAGGTATTATTTTTTTTGTGTCGATGAAAGAACTGATAAATAGGGGCAGTGCAGTTTGGACTGCCCAGACATTTAAGTCGTTCCTTGCCGTAAATAACTTTTTTCGAAAATACTCACTTGTAACCGTTTCTCGCATTTACAGCGAGTGTTCCTCTGATTAATCTCCCTTTGACAGTCACGCAGCCGGCGTGACAATACCCACTCAGCCCCCTGTTACATCAACTTCTTCGAAACATTTCCGTCTTGGCCGGTGATTATCTAGTGGTTCCGATAGGGGCATCGCACATTTCTTCCAGGCTACAAGAAATACAATCAAGGGAGTGGGAGAAAAAACAACAACAAACAAACGCACAATATGCTTGGGTTAGCTCAAGTGCAAGAAGGGTGATTCTGTGACACTGTTCATTCCTTTGTGCATATGTAGACAAACGCTAGCGTGAATTTCTAGCGAAATTTCTACAAAGCTACTAGGAATGCCAACCCATCTTGACCGGTCTTCCCTCACTGCTGCTGAACTCTATCTCAAGCGACTAGTCTCTAAGATGTCCGGTGTCGACTCCCAACCGTCACTCTGCGTCTCCGTCGCCAACTGCCTTCTCTGAGTTCCTTTGTCCAACCCCTGACTCGTGTTCCCTTACCCACTTCCGGTCACCCAAGATGTCGAGTCCAAACACTTTGTCTGATTTCGCGCCAAAACAGACAAAGGGATCGTCTGCTTAGCGGACCACCTATACACCGGGTCTTAGATCCATTTGTGGTAGGAACTTGCTTATCTCGAGGGCGCAGTCTAGCACTATAACCATTAGGCCATTTAACAAAATTAACTTATTACGAAATGCATACAAACAATTCCAGCAAGAATTTGAACTGAGTTCGATGATCTCATCGTACCTACTACAGCAGTAAAAACATTTTGGATAAGTCTACCATAAGAAAATGTTATTGTTCTTCTCCCTCCCTCTTTATCTTTCTCTGTCTCTGTCTCTCTCTCTGTATATATATATATATGTAATTAGAATTAATATGTAACGCTGAAAGGCTTTTTAATCAGTAAAATATTTGAAGTATTCTATTTAGACCAATTCAGAGCAATATAAAAACTATTCAATTGTAAAACAATGATAATGAAACCACGATGAAAATCCCATGATTCAATTTCATGTTACCGATCATCAGTTGAGTTAGTGTTCGACATATTAGAGATGCGGCACCACACACCCGCACACACCCACAACACCCCCCCATATATATATATATATATATATATATATATATATATATATATCATCAAGTCAAGGATTTCCCTGACTTTCTGTTGGTGTGTCTCCCTTACAGATGGACTCGCCCACATGTGACACATACCGGCTAAGCTCTCTTCTGCGCCGTCTCGGCGAGCCGTCACCAAGAACAGATACAATGTTCATGATTGTGTTAAGCTGAGGAGAGGTTTCTATCGTTTATGCATATACTATTTTCCTTCAATATATAACACTTTCTCTCACTTTTATCAGTCTCTATCATCCATCGCCACCGGTAAGTCCACTATGCTACATCGAATGTCCCCACCGGACTTATGTAAGTTCTTGCTGGTCAACCAACACTGGTGTACACATGTATAAATGTGATAAGGAAATGCTGCATATGAATCATCCTTGCTTTTCTTGCTGTACTATTCATGTTTTCCTCTTATTTTAATGGGTTGTTAAAATCTACAGCTTCTGTTCTGAGGGGGATTACTTCTACGATTCAGATGAAAAAGCACATAGCATTCTTATCTAATTCCCATTTAGATTTTTCTATTGGGATTCAGCTTATACAGGTGCGTTTGCAAGAAGCACTAGATCATCTGCATAGCCTGTATCTGTTTAAGTTTCTGCAGGATATCATCTGTTTTTTTTTTTGCCTTTTTTAGTATATAACTATTTTTATTATATCTGTCGATGTTCGATGGATGCAGTCCAGGCATACTATAACCAAATACGACGGTAATGCGTTTCCTTGTAAAACTACAGGGACCGTGTTGCCATCACTTAAGTGAACCATTGAGTTCATGTTTTATACATTATCATTATAGCTGTAATGGTTTCTTTGGGGAGACCATAGGCGCAAAGTATTTGTTCTGTCTTTTCTCTGTGTATGGAATCATATTCTTTGGAGAAATCTACGAACAATAGTGTTGCTTCAAGTTTTTTTTTTTCTTTTTTGAACGTACTCTTGGAATTGGCAGATTGCCAGAACCTGTGCAGTAGATCAATTTCTCTGAATACCATTCTGATTTTTCCAACATTTTTTTCCGATTTCAGGCCAGTTACGGTTCAGATGCAGAGCACAACAAACCTTAACAATTATAGCAGGAAGAGTTATGTTTCTTTTGATGTCAAGGATTCCAAGACCCTTTTCCTTAAGAAAAGGAAGAATGCAGCCTTTTATCCATTTCTGTATTATGTTTTCTTTATATACACTGTGAATAATCGTAGTAGTATGGTATCAACTTTCCTTGTATAGAAACTTCAGAAGATATTTCTTTGAGACTAGCAAATTTTGAACTCTTTTTTCAATACTAAGTTTTTTCTTCGTAAAGTTTGATGTCTAATTGGCCTTTAATAATTTTTGATGGGTTTATGAATGATATCAAGAGGGGTTCCAAGAAGTTTCTTGTAATGTTACTTCTACTTCTGAAGTCTTTCTTCTTGTATGGTAGAGTTTAGTCTTATTCTAGAGGTGATCTTTTTTCTGTTCATTTCATTTACTGTCTGCAGCGCTAATCGTGATTGTCTGTCTTCAACCGAGTTTCTAATTCTATTGATTTGATCTAGAATGTATTCTAGTTTATCTTTATGGTATGTATTAGTTCTCTATTGCCTTTCTTTGATTTCTGTGCATTTGTTGAGCTTATTTTATTTTATGAGGATACATTTTTTATATTATTACTTTTTTCTCTAATTGTCATAACCTCCCAAGGAACTCTATATATGGCTTGCCCAGGCGGCTGGGGCTGTAAAATACACCGACTTCATCTCTGTAGAGAGGTAAGATCCCACAGCGAGTGCCCTGAATATGACACTAAACAATCTGATGGTGATGTTCCAGAAATTTTTGATCTTTGAGGAATACGGAATACCCCTTCATTACCATCCCTCTCAGGTCCACATTGGCCCGGAGTGGTAGCACCTTATAGGGTCCTCTTCTGGGTTAAATATAACTAAAATGCGTATTTATGTTAAACTGAATTACGTGAAATAGAACTGTTTTCGATATTGGAACTGTCCTTATACAAAACAGAATTGTTTGAATTAGAACTGTTTCACTAATCTTACGTATATCTTTGAACGAATTTAGCCCTCTGGTATCTGGTAAGGTATAAATGTAAACAAACGATAGCTACTATCTAATGCCTTATAATTCCCAATTTGATGCTGTTCGCTTGTTGGCTGAGCGGTATGATACTAAGTCTAACGTAAAGTTGGGTGGGTTTCGCTTCAAGCATCCTACGTGTCTAGCCACACTGAAGAGTTGTGATACAACGAAACAGTCTGTCTCTGGATGACAATATATGACGAACTCATAAGCAACGTTCTCACATCAGGCCATACTTCAAATGATAAATTGATTTGTAACACATTGATTTTTAGATAATTTTATTATAGTCATTCAAAAATATAATTTTATTATAGTCATTCAAAAACATAATTTTATTATAGTCATTCAAAAACATACCCCCCAAAAAACTACCCTCCAGCTTATGCTCCCTTCTTCCTTGCTCCTTTTCTTTCGAAGGATCAATGTGTTATTATCCACTTACTTTTCACTACTCAAACGTAAACCTCCATATATATATATATATATATATATATATTTATATATTCATGCAGGCATTGGCCTCTCCGAGAACGAAAATAAAGCAGTGTTTTATGTATTTTAAACAGGAAAGACACATCTCCAATTTAAACCCTAACACTTAAAGTGATTAAGCCAGTACACATACCTTGGCAGCAATATCTTATCTACTGAATTTCATGTCAAGATACGCTAAGCAAAGGTGTGGACCGCTGTTGTCATGTTTGCGATGATGTGAAAATCTGATCTATCCAATAAAATAAAACAGGATACTTCTCAAGCCGTGAAATTGTCAATACTACTGTATGGATACACCACATGAACGCTAACGTAACAATTGGAGAAAAATTAGTAGGAAGTACATATGATTACTCCCTTAAAATATCAGCTTTACTTTCATCTACCTCTAATCTCACCAGTCCTCCAAGAAAGATTATCAAGACATGATGCACACGGCTTGGCAAGTAATGACGAACTCATAAGCAACGTTCTCGTACGGACTTCTACACATAAACGCGCCAATGTTGCTCGACCTATATTAACTCAGTGTGAATCCTGAATGCGGTCTAGTTGACGAGCAATGGATGATTAGGACGGATGGAGGGAAAGGGTCATGGAATTCCGTCCTGTCACCGCGACTTGATTATGATAATGATAATATTTATACACCAATTTCTTTCTTTCTTCCTTTCTTTCTTTCTTTCTTTCTTCCTTTCTTTTTTTTACAACATGTATGTATATGACAAATATAATTTCTATCTATCCATATTCATATTTACCAACCCCTCCGCTCGGGCAGGATATAAGACAAGGTTATTTTTTTAAGCGGAGTTTAGCAGGTTTGAATTCAGTGTTTTCCTTCTCCTAGATTAGTTACCTCACCGAGGCAGAAGAACCCAGTCTGTCCTACTATTTACCCATAGCTGGAGTGAGAATAATTGGATTCATAGATTTCCCAAGGGTATTAATAATATCTATCTATCTATCTATCACAATATGAACGCTTGCGTAAAGGTTAATATTTTTCCTCACGTTGTTTTTTGGTATGTATGTATGTATGTATCTATCTATCTATCTATCTATCTATCTATCTATCTATCTATTAATGCGATATAATAACGTTATGTTAGCACTATTTAAATACCGGAATATTCTATAATAGATATCGTTGCATAACATAAACAATATCCGATGATTCAGTTTACTTACACGGACCATTCTTTAGGGAAATTGCAGTTTTTTTTTTTGCGTTTAGATGCAGCTATCCATTTCTATAATTATTCTGGGCAATTTCACAAAAAAACATTTTTTCAACTGATATGTCTCATGGGAAAAGTTTTACTTATGTTTATATCGCAAGCTTATTACCAATATCGACTCTCTTAGTATTATAAGTTGTTTCTTTTTGTTTAATAAAAAAAAAAGAACCTAAATTTTGCTAAGTACATATTTCTTCAAGTGAATGAATGTCACGTTTTCACTGATCAATATGAATTTCCTGATAACCATTTAGTTTTGCATGTGCGATGCATTCATCTGTTATTGCAATGATATATCTAAACATCTAAATTGGTATCATTACTTATATGCATGCATTTATATTGTAAGCACTCGATGACGATTTTCTGAAACTAATCTTACTTTAGAATGATAAATGTTCAACTGTTCTTTGTATTTTCTTTTAGTTCGACGGTTACATTATTAAATTTTCTTTGAATTATTCGAACATATTTGATGTGAATTCTTGCGTATATTAATATAGTATATAATATCAACTTGCTATTAATCTCTTTTTTTTTTTGTTTTGTTTTGCATCTCATAAATCGATGATGGGAAGTCCTATTACCACAAGCATTTTTCTGTTAACCAATAAAGGTACGCTTGGCATAAACATGATCGGTTAAGGAAATTAAATTAGCGCCCTTGAAAAAATAGGGATAAAATGTAGGGCAGACTGGGTTCTCTAGTCTTTGTTTGGCAATCTGTCTGTGCGAAGGAAAAATCTGGATTGAAACTGGTTGTACTACGCTTAAAAAACTGACTTCATGTCACATCTGCCCGTGGTGCAGTGGTTGGATAAATACATAATCTGTAACCTAATAGAACGTTATTACATTAACCAATGAAATTTCCCACTGTGGGAAGAATTTCGCGTGGATTATCATTTATCAGATGAATATAAGGGAAGTCATTCCCTTTTTTTTAAGTGATCACTAATTTTTAAAAAAATGTACGCACTCTAAATATTCTGTGAAATTCACCTTGATCTTAAAATTTTGAGACGATTCAGTTATTCATATCGATAATTTTCGCATTATTGTTCAATAAATACAGAGTTCAAGTCCAGGATCTCAAAGAGATGCTAACAGCAGCATTGAGACTTTGCTCAAAAATTAATTTAACTTACCGAACGAGAACCGAGTTTTCAGGGAACATTATAGTCTTTTAGCTAAATTTCTATTCGATATGTGCTGAAATAAACCTTGTTCATGTATCTATATTGAGCAGAATGATTATTTTTCAAGTGTTGTCATAAGCTATTGTGGACAACCGTTCGCAAGTTTCTTCTTTCTCGAGGATCAAGGGACATTATCGCCACGAATTCTGTGTTCCTGTTTTACAACATTCTTAATTTATAAGAAATATCTGAAAATGGTTAAAGTAAGACCTCATCTGAAAATAGTTTTATAAATCTTTGCCTCTTTATAAATAAAGTCCCTTCGTAATACCTAAGGTTAAGTACCTGATATATTTCGTATTGGCACTTTTATTGATAGTACACATGAAACTCTAGTCCCCTTGGTCAAATAATCTGTGATAAGGATGGAGTTGTGGACTGGTGCATTATCCAGGTGGAAATGCCACCGACCCGATATATATACTAATTGCAAACATATTCATTTAAAACTCTTTGAGTACAAAATGATATTTTTAACAATTTTGAAACCGTATTTACAAATTTTTACAACTGACCTGAATTGTATCTCCACCCCTACCGAGAAAAAATACAAACAAAAAAAATAAAACGATTATTTTGAATTTTTTGGGAAAAAATTTTTTTATAAACCTTTAACACAGGACTTATGATAATTTCAATAACATGAATCAATGCAAGAACAAAAAAGTATCCTCTTCTGGATAAAAAAAAGCAGAGTTTCTGATTACTAAGTTTTGGGGAAAAAAACTTCAATGAACTTAGTATGATATTCAATCCTATTTGGAAACATAATAACATAAGGAATTCAACAGTAGTCAAAGATGGCAATTAAAGAGTTTAGATAACAATAAAAAAATCATTATTTTCAAACAATTATACTCAAATTTGGAATAGATAATCATGAATACTTGGTTAATGTTCAGGATAAACAATCAGTGTACCGTTTGTGTACCGTTTAGATATTACTGATTAAGAATCCAAAATCGAGAGGGCACAATATATTTTATAGGTATTTCTTAAACTAGTAGACAAATTCACTTACCTAGGAAGCAGCGTCGAATCAACCGAAAAGGACATCGAAATGAGGTTAGCGAAAGCATGGACAGCTATCAATAGGTTATCGATTATTTGGAAATCAGACCTAACCGATAAAATGAAACGCAGTTTCTTCCAGGCAGCAGTCACATCGATACTGCTATATGGCTGCACTACATGGACGCTAACAAAAGGGCTGGAGAAGAAGCTAGACGGCAATTACACAAGAATGCTACGTGCAATCTTAAACAAGTCCTGGCGGCAACACCCCACAAGACACCAACTGTACGGCCACCTACCCCCTATCACGAAAACTATTCAAGTTAGACGAGCCAGACATGCAGGACACTGCTGGAGAAGCAGGGACGAACTCATAAGAGATGTACTCTTATGGACCCCCACACATGGCCGTGCAAAAGCAGGACGACCAGCACGAACATACATTCAGCAACTATGTGAGGATACGGGATGTTGTCCTGAAGACCTACCTAGGGCGATGAACGATAGGGAGGAGTGGCGAGAGAGGGTCAGGGATATCCGTGCTACCAGCGCGATATGATGATGATTTCTGCCCCAATTGGAGCCATCTTCGAGAAAACGAACGATGAAAGGACAAAGAGAATGATGAGTCATATACAGTTATATTAAGTTTAGAAGGCATAATAAATGGCATGTAAATTTACGGAAGTAAATAACGTGGTTGGAAAAGAGTTAAAAGCATTTCAGAATGTTGCGGCTACTTTTGTAAAAATACAGAACGGATGCTCCTTGGAGATTAAAAGGCAGCTTCTTGAAGTCATTTCATCCAGAAGTTAAACGACTCATACAAAGACATGACCAGGTCAACAATAAAATAAACATAATAGAATTGTTTGTCCTATTTAATCAAACATGTATACAAGAAAAAATCCTGCTTGGATATGTACACACGCACACACAAACAGAAATGCATATGTATATATATATATATATATGTGTGTGTGTGTGTGTGTGTATATATACATATATGTGTGTGTGTGTGTGTGTGTGTGCTTGATTTTATTGAAGAGAGAAGAAAACGATTAAAGGTGAAGAGGTCATGTTATGTTTTGACCTTCGACCCGGCCCAAAGAAATGCTATTCCAAGGTGATGCACCGGAAGGAAGTGACACATTCCAATGGCTAGTAATCGAAAGAGATCGCGTGGGCGGATTAAGGCTTATAATATGGGACAAGGTGAAGGTCCCACTGTGCCAATACAGACTGATGCACCGGAAGAGAGTGACCTCTGAACTTCATGACAATTATTTCCGCTTGATGACGATTAAACATTCGATTTCAAAGATCCAGTGGGCGATCGTGTGGGCGTTGAATTATTATTTAACTCAGTTGAGTTCGAGTCCAAGAAGCAGTTGCCAGTAGAATTCTAGACAGCTAGAGACCAGGTGTGGTAGGGAAAGCCACACTCGACCGAGAGGGCCCTCGGAAACCCCGATGGAGTTTGGGGTCCAGAGAAGATGCTGGTAAGATTCAATGAAGAAAGTCAGCATCCGGCAGAGTGAGCCCCTAGGCCCCCGGTTGGGCAGCCCTAAAGGACGAGAAAGACACAATGTGACGGCCATAACAGTGGGGTCACAATATTACAGTTTATATTCGATCTCCAGCTCCCTCTCACATGCAACCCTTGAACAACCCTTTCGAACCCTTTCAATAAAGTGAGAGGTAAAATATTGTTAAAGAAGTCTTCCTGCGTCGTTATCGTTGTGTCGTTGTGAATTATTCTTCATATATATGTGCACGTATGTAGATGTGAATCTGCATATGTGACTATATAACAGTCAGAAAACCGAAATACTTCGTTATGAGCCAAAAATAAAGCAATAAATCTTTTCTTTAAAAAAGTGGTTATTTCGACTAATTCAAGCAAATAAGTGTTAAATTTGATGTTTGTATGAATGTTTACTGAGAGCTATTTTTTGCTAGCATGCAGCAACAACGTTTAGATTGAAGAAACGAATTAATTTACTTGCAACTGATGCACTTTTTCCAAATGTATAACTATGCATAAACACTAATGTAAATTTTCATAAATATCTTTAAAATTATGTTGCCATAATCTTTTTTTATCTACTCTCCTCCCTTTCTCTGTCTGTCTATCTGTCTGTCTGTCTGTCTCTCCATATATATATGTATATATGCATGATAATATAACAAGTAATATATAACTTTAAGATATTTCTGACATGATGTCTAACGCAAAAAGGTACGTATATTTGCAAATGCACAACCTTCCATTCTTTTCACTCAGGTTTTACACACACATATGGAAGAATATATATATATATATATATATATATATATATATATGTATGTATGTATGTATAAATATTGAATTATAATATATATATTTCAATGGAATTATATATATATATATATATATATATATATATATATATATATATATATATATATATTTATTTATTTATTTATATATGTATATATATATATATTTCATTGAATAATATAGACATGTCTTGTCTACATACTTTTGTAAATATCCTTTCCAGTAGATGAACTGATTTTAAGGTATCTGACAGGATTTGCTTGATGAAACTCCCATAAATAATTATTACCCGAGTATTTTCTGTCCTATCTTGGGCCATCATCCGGGGTGTGAATATTGGAAAAGTGATGTTATCTTTACATGTAGATTACTATATTGTAAATGTTTATTTTTTATACTGGTGGGCTGTAGCGCTTTATTCGTTTCTATAAGAAGCAGCAATATCTAAAGACATTTATGTACATTAGTACTGGATTCGAAATTGATTCTTTTGTGTTTGGGTTGTTTCATTCTGTTATGGAGCGTCACGAGAATTTGCAATTTCTACATGTCCGAAGTTGAAAATAAAATATTTAATAAGATTTATAAAACCTATGATAGTATATCCTGCAAAGCATATATACAAAAATATGTAGACAAAACATGTCTATATTGTTCAAAGAAATATGCATTAATGAAGAAATAGTGCCCAAATACACATATACCAGGATCATTAGATAAGTCTCCAGACTTTTTTCGTATGGGCAATTGATAGAACACATGAAACTCTAGTCCCCTTCGAAGTAATCTCCTCCGGCTGTAATGGACTCGTACCGTTCCACCAACTTCTGGATGACCCTATGGAAGTCCTCTTGTGTGAGCGTGTCAATGACCCTCGTCACAGTCACTTTCATCTTCTCAATTGTCTCATAACGACAGCCTCTGAGCTTAGGTAATAAACAAAAGTCACAGGGAACCATGTCTGGACTATAGGGACGGTGAGGAACTGTCTTGATGTCCATCTTGGTCAAATAGGCTGTGACAAGGATGGAATTGTGGACTGGTGTATTATCCAGGTGGAAATGCCACCGACCCGATTTGAAGAGTGCTGGCCTCTTCCGACGGAATCTCTTCCTGAACTCCCTTAAAACCTCAACATAGTAACCCTAACCCTAACCCTTCGGCCAATCAACTCTGGTGTATTGACTTCCTTACTCCTCCCACACCTCTCATCATCCCTCGCGGACTCCGTACCTTCCTTTAATCTCTTATGCCACTCAAAAACTGATGTTCGATTCATTCAAGATGGTCGATAAGCAGTCTGAAGCATTCCATACGTTTCTGTGGAATTTTTTCCAAGTTTAAAACAGAATCTTATTGCATATCGTTCTTCTAAAGTGTCCTTACGTCCAGATTGCATTTTTGAAATTCACCAGCTGTGACAATCAGGCTGCTATTCTTTTGATTCTGAAATAAAAAAAAAACTTGGTCAGTCATCTCATAATAAGTATAGCAATAACATAGTGAATTTTCAAGAGTCTACGACAATTTTAAATGCCTGTACAAAAATAGTCTGGAAGCTTATTGGAGGCACCACGTATGTAAGTATGTATGTATGTCAATTCTGGAAGCAGCACCCAACAAAAAAGCAACTGTACACTCCTTGCCTCCCACTTCACAAAATAATCAAGTAGTAATGTTGGAAAAATTCGGACGAATTTATGTGTGACGTTCTTTTTGAGACTCCTACCCATGGACACACAAGTGCTGACTGGCCACCAAAGACATACATACATGGACTCAGCGCAGAAACCAGATGCAGACTAGATAATTGGCTAGGTTCGATTGATGATTGGAACGGCGAGAGAATTTCGCAGGAAATTAAATGGCAAAGTTGTCAATATCAGGTGGTCTTATATAATATAACAACATATAATTCACTGGTCGGGCTTATTACAATGGTTACCACAATTTGCAATTTTCAAATGAGCAGTAGATCATTGATACATGTTTGGGTATCTTTTTAGAACATCTTTGCCTGGCTTACAATCTTACAATGTTTGGAGTACTATACATACATACATACATACATATATATATATGTGTGTGTGTGTGTGTGTGTGTATTCTGCTTTCCTGATGATTGACGTATTCTTATTAGCTTAATGATATCGATCTCAGTGACAGTGCCCCCATGACATTTTTTATTTAACCGTGTGAAATTGTCAGCGTTTGACCTTGAAAGCTTCTTTTCAACACCGGAAATTTTCTGTCAAATATTTTTAACTGCTCGTAAATAATGAATAATCAATAGATCAAGGATATAAAGAGGGAACAAACATAAGTCAAATGATAATGATTACTGTAAACTTTATGCTTTATTATACTTCGACTCAAGAAAATGTCAGATATCAGAGCCAAAGCTGGAGAGCAACGGTAAATGGAAGATTTGACGAAGGAATGAAAGAAAATTTACCAGCATTTTTCTTGTGTTTTGTTTCATATGTCATGGTCTTTTTTCAAGTTTTCCTAGAGCATTTTACTTGGGATTTTACCGGAAACTAATACCTAACACCAGCCAACCTGTATTCCATAAGTTAAGAAAGCACACACACACACACACACACACACACACACACACACACACACACACACATATATATATATATTGTGACGAGGAAATATGACACACTAATTCATTCGCTGAGTTATGGGAGAAGTGGGTGCGACTCTCTGGCCGTCAGAGACTATAGTAGTAAACAGATTAATGGAAAGAGAGGCCGTCTATCTCTTCACCCCTCTCTGTCATTACAAGGTGATATGGGCATGGGAGAACCTCACTCCCTATTAGCTATATATGCGTCGGCGGAGAGGCAGACCTGCGACCATGACCTGAGTAAGAAACTGCTAAAAAAAAACAACACATGGTGAATTTTCAAACTGCAGAAACTAAGTTAGTTGCCGTTTATTCATCACAGGATGAAGACACATAAGGAGTTGGCTTTGTTCGTTGAAAACCTAAGAACAAAATTCCAAAATAATGCCGCGCAGAGAACACAGAGAAAAGAAAAAGCTTATCCTTTGAATGAAATCAAACTCCGAGGTATGGTGGCCTCGTTAAACAAATACCCAAAGTAAAAGACGTGTCCACGAGGAAAGAGATTATTATTAATTTTGGTCTTATCTGTAATAAGATGTGTATCCTTCTACAAACCTGTCATGGAAACCCAATAACGAGAGGAAAAAAAGAGAAGAGAATAAACTCCACAGAATCTCAAGTAAGTGAACATACAATTTAAGTATATTCAAATTTACCTTTCTGCATTCATGCTGATGTGAATGAAAGACAAATTATGGGATGAAGGAATGGCCCTGATAAAATAGAGGAGAAAGAAGAGGGAATATTTTCCCAATGAATAACTTGAGATCTAAAGAACGAGCTCTACCATTAAACCCCAAAGCATGAAGGAATGCTGAACGTGCCTATCACTGACGAACTACATTCTCACCTTCCTCCATTAACAGATATCTTATGGCTGGCTAGTCCGGAGATATTTTATGAAGGGCTTAGTCCGGGATACGTATATTCTAGTGGAGGCTCCTTCCAAGATACAGAAAGACTTTCTCGCTCCTGAATTTTACCTGAATTGTTTTTTCTTTGTTTCTTTCTTTTATTCAATAAAGGAATATTGTTATTAATCTTGTTAACCCAAAATACGACAGTTCGGAGTCCATTTCTTGTTGTGGAAGAATTATATTTGTCGAAGAGCTCGTATTTGAGGGGAAAAACTAGCGAGTTAACTGTGTTGATTTTCAATAATTCGCCTTCAACTCGCCTAATAGCTTTAAAATGTGGTTGCGCTATAGGGAGTTGGTGATATCTGTGACACTAAATAGCGTTCGGCAGACCACAGCCAATATCCTGTGTTAACCAGGGGACTTGGCGGGAACGAACATCACCCTGCAAACATGCTGGGGACATGGTGGCGAAACAATATATATATTGAAAATAATTCCTACATTGCCAAGAGCGAGTCTACCTTTTTCCCTTTGTAAATATTAAATACTTCAGACATTTGGTTAAGCAGTTCCTTTAGTCCATTATATGTAAAGTTAGCGACCATAGTCGAGGGTGACCCGAAGGCTCCCTTTTCGATAGCTACTACACCAAGGTGTAGGGGAGGGCGCTACTCCATTCCCTGGATTGCTCCACTTTACCCTTGAACCGTACCTTATAATGCTGAGTGTTAAGCAAGGTGGTATCAAGTTCCATTTTTAAAGTCTTTGGTATGACTCGACCTGGGATTGAACCCAGGTCTTCCGGGCCATTGGCGAACACTCTAACCGCTGGGCCATTATATGTAGCTATGGGTAATTTTCCTTCATACACAGTTTACAATATCTATCCCCACTTATATTTAATACATCTTTTCACAATTCCCTATTTCAGTTTAGGATCTATACCAAATTTGTTTTTGACTTTCCATACATAATTTGACGAACTAATTTTATATCTCTATATTTCTTGTGTGAAGCTACTTTTATGAGTGGGTGTCCTCGTGGTGTAATGGTTAATGCGATGGACTGCGGAATCGTAGTACGCGAGTTCGTACTCCAGTCGCACTATTACGTTCACTTACGGGCAAATACCCTTGGGAAAGTTATGAACCCCCTTATCCTCCCAGCTATTGGTTAAATGGTACTACTACTGTTCTTCTAGGAGAATGGCTTTGGCATTAAATAACTTACAAAGATTGATATGCCATTAGACAAAGAAACCAAACCAAACCTACTTTTATGAGCATACTATCTTTGTTTGAAAGGGCCTTTGCAAGATATAAAGATTGATATATATATATATTCTATGAGAGGTACAACATTGAATTTAACTTACAAAAATACCAAATTTGTTCATGTTAAAAAATAAAAAATGAAACTAACCTGTTTCGGTCTTTGTAGAATTCTCTAACATCGAGCTTACGATTTTAACTCATGGCTTAGATTACTGCATTCCATCTAGCATTGTTAAACGCGAGGAAATATATTCCGAGTTCGAAGTTTTATTTGTTCAACTTCGACTGCTTCAACATGTCTCTACAGATCTAGTCTGTGACTTAAAAGCCCGTCTTAATGATCTTGCCCATGCTTATGAAGGAACTCCTGTTTCCAGTTGGGAGTCGAGTTGGAGAGGTGAACACTATTGCACACTTAAGGCTCTGTGCAAGAATTATTCTATCATTATCACCAGACCTGATAAAAGTTATGGAGTAGTAATCCTTGACCACCAAAGCTAGGCCTATAAAATGATAGCTATCCTTAGCGACTCTTCCAAATTTCTCAAACTTGGTCCGGCTGACAGCTTTGATCATACAGCTTCAATTGAATCTAAGTTTTGAAGGAGGCTGGTCGTGCTTGTCAAAAGAGAGGTTTCCTCTCTACCAAAGCCGAACAGATTAGAGCTACTTGGGTCGATACGGCCTCGTCTCTATGGATTACCAAAAACCCATAAAGCGTGGGTACCGCTCAGACCAATATCATCAATGGTAGGGTATACTCAACATCGGGTCGCTAAGAGGCTTGACCGAATATTACAACCAGTACTTATGCATTACAGTACGTATTGCAGCAAGGATTCTTTTGAATTTTCTGGTTTTATGAAGAATTATTGTTCGCAGAACAAATTTTTGTGTTCTTTTGTAGCCTCTTTACTTGTGTTCCCATCTTGGAAACTATTAGCATTTGTGCAGATAAGTTATATCGTAGTCATTTAAATCCCACTTCTGATATTATTGAAGCTGTATTTGTTGAATAAAGGAAATTTGCAACCTCTTCTGTCAAATTCAGCTTTAATAACTTTATGTATAGACAGGTTGATGGAATTTTTATGGGTTCAGTTTTGGGTCCCACGTTGGCTGGAATTTTCGTAAGTTTCCATGAAGTTGATTTGTTCTCTAAGTGCTCGGTACTTGCAAATTTTTATCCCATCTTAATAAAATGCACCCTTCTCTTCGATTTACTCTTGAGAAAGAGAGTAATTCCACACTGCCTTTTCTTGATGTTCTCGTGTATAAAGAGGCTTCATGTTTCCTAATGAGTGCATATCATAAACATAGTTTCACAGGTTTATACATCCGTTGGGATTCATTTTGCCCAAAGAAGAGTAAACTTAATTTGATCAAGACTTTGGTCTAAACTTGACTGTGAAGTTAGTTTTATCACTGAGACACTTTGTAACAATGGCTTCCCTGAAGACATTGTTCGATCTGTTATCAGGGATAAAATTGCTCACTTTAATAAGATAAAAGTCGCTTCAACCCAGAAATGTCCTGTGCATCTCAGACTACCCTGGCTGGCTGATATCAGTGATCGTTTCGCTGATCAGATTTCTGCGTGCGTACGGAAGTGTTACCTTTCTTCCAATTTACGTGTTGTGTTTCGCACACGTACTGTGTTGCCATCTGGTCGGAATGATGTTCTCTCCTAACATAGCAGTTCTTTAATATATTCCTTTAGATGTGTTTGCGGTTTGTAATACATCGGGAGAACAAATCAACAATTGGACACAAGAATTAAACTACACATGCCTACGAAAATACGGCTAGGAAACTACTTTGCTGAGCATACTGAAATCACCTACGGGTCTGCTATAGCGGAACACCTTATAAATAACTGTGTTTGTGCCTGATCCTACAGTGTGGACCAGTTTACTATTTTAAGCAGGTACCACTCACATTTCCACCTTAAAGTGTTAGAGACCATACATATTTTGACCCATAAACCGTCCCTCTGTAAGCGGAGGGAATGTTTTTTGGGTCTTAATTTGATTACAATTTAACATTCCCCTCCCCGTCATATTTTTCTAACATTACAGAGTCTAATTCCTCTCTGTTGTCTTAATCGTTGTCCTAGTTTAACTGTGACTTGGTAGGACCGAAACCGGTTAGTTTCATTTTATTTTCTAACATGAATAAATTTGGTCATTTTGTAAGTTTAATATATATTTATAATATAATATATAATATATATATATTATATATATATTAAAAAAGCTAGCTCTCTGCCAAAAATAGAATTGATTTGAAATGGATTTTACAGATAGATCTTAAGCAACATTCTAGAGATTCTAAGTTTTGTACTAAGCACACATAAGGCGGGTAAATTATTCTGGTCGCTATGGTAAAGTTAGGTATCAAAGATGCCGTTTTGCCCTTAGCGTGAATACTTTTCAAGCATATTCTACATCCGTTATGCTAGGAACCATACTATTGATATCATATATGATTATAAACGAGCTGTTCCATTAAAAATAAGTTAAGAGGATATATATATATATATATATATATATATATATATATAAACGTATATTTTGTCTGCATTTCTTCGTTGATACATATTTGATTGAACATAATACACATTTTTCGTCTACATATTTCTTATCCTTTCGAATTACCGTATTGATCTTATGATATTTGGTGGGAATTGGTTGATAAACCTTCCATAATTAGTTATTTCCCAAGCACTTTCTGCCTGTCTTTGGGTCATCATCAGGGGAGGATGCATTACAAAAGTGATGCAACTTTCGTATGTACATAAACACTTTGTAAGAGTGAGCGTTTGTACTGCTGTGTTGTGTAGCGTTTACTTTTCGAATTTATTTCTATAAAACGTGTCTGTTGCTAAAGACATTTAAGTACAATAGCACTGGTTTCAAAATTGATTCTATTAAGTTTGGGTTGTATGTTCCTATGTAGTGCTTCGAGAATCTGTAGTTTTTGCTTGTTATTTTGATGTTCTAATATTGTTGTGTTTTCGGTAAGAATTTTCCGTAATTCTGTAGTTGGGCATGAATGTTTTTTATATGCTGTGCTATGGAACTTGTATCAGAAAGGTGCATTGTAAGTCTTCTCGATAGGGTTGTTGACGTTAAACCGACATATATATTGTTTTCAGAGATAAAATCTCCTAAAGGACATTTCAATTGATATATAACTTTTTTTGCAATCATAATCTCAATACGGCAATTCGAAAAGATCTACAAAAAATAAGTTGACAAAAATGTCTATAATGTTCAATCAAATATATATACATATATATATATATATATATATATATTCATGACTTTTCCATATATCTATTTATATCTGTAATATCACAAGTGTTCAATAGTTTTCTTAATTAGCATTCAAAAGTATAACTTTTGGAAATATTAGGCAATGAGGATTATAACATGAAACACAAGGTTAGGAGGAGTCTTACTAAAACCAATTGAAGTAAGTAGTCGTTAATCCTTTGGTAAACACTACGCACAGGCACACACACACACACACACACACACACACACACACACACACACACACATATATATATATATATATATATATATATATATATATATATATTGTATCGTAGGTCCATTATATAATTGTTGCATCCAATTAGCAAGGAATGAAAGATTCTAAAGAGCCGTTGATATTTATGTCTGTTATATCGAGAATTTGAAATTATAGTGAACAACAGCAACTCAGCCCCTACAAGATGATCATTCAGTGCCAATCTGTCTTGGTAATTGTTCATACTTTAAGTTCGTAAGTTCTAAGTGTGTGGTTCTAATAAAAATCTCAACTGCAATGTAGAGTTTTGCTTCGTTATGGTTGCATACAGACACTATGCCACTATATATATATATATATATATATATATATATATACAACAACTTAGATAAAAAGTTACACCTATTTTTCTGACGAAACTATGCCATTTATAACATTATGGCCACCACTGTATATATATATATATATATATTGCTCCAAGCTTTTGTGAGACCACGGGTTTGAGAGAAGTAAAATCTTTGAATACAAATCTTCAGAAGTATCTGTGCCATAATGTGTACAATTCCTCAGTTAACAGCTCATCCAAAAGTGTATTTGGTTCTAGAAAAGCTTTTACTTCTATAAACAAATAAGATGCGTAGGTGGTTTAACAGTTCATGGCTTTAATTGAATTGAACTCATATATTCTTGTATTTGTTTTTTTGTGTGGTTTTCTTTTTATGTTTGTGTGAGTGTGCGTGTTTATCTTTGTAAATTTGTGTGCTTGTGTGTGTGTGTGTGTGTGTGTGTCTTAATTTTCTTTCTCTGTATGTGTGTGAGTTTTTCCGCTTTTTTGAGTGTTTGTGTGTGTTTATATGAGTGAGTGATCCCCTCTTTGTGTGTGTGTGTGTATGTGCGTGTGTGTGTGTGTGTGTGTGTTTGTATTTGTTTGTCTTTGTATTTGTATGTGTGTGTGTGTGTGTGTGTGTGTGTGTGTGTGAGTTTGTCCTCCTGCGTATGTGTGTTTGTGCATGTTTGTGCATGTTTTTCCATTTTTATGTTTGTGTTTGTAATTGTGCTTGTTTGTCTTTTTGTGTGATTTCGATTTGTGCGTGTGTGTGTTTATGTATGTGTGTGTGTGATTTTGTTTGTCATTGGGAGCGATTTTATGTGTGTCAGTGTGTATTTGTCTATGTGTAAGCGTGTGTTAGACTTTGTGCGTGATTTTCTATTTATGAGTGCATGTGTGATTTTGTTTGTCAGTGTGTGCTATGCGTAGTTTTCTATTTGTATGCTTATATGTGCATGTGTTTTTTGTTTTTTTTTGTATTTCTCTGCCTGTCTTTGTCTTTTATGTGTGTGTTTCTCTTTACGTGTGTGTGTTTCAGAGTGTGCGTTTGTTTTATTTTGTGTGTATGTTTTTTTGTGTGTGTGAGTGTCATTTTAATTGTATGTGTGTATTTGTATTTGTTCGTTTGTATGTGTGTGTGTGTGTGTGCGCGCAAGCGCAAATGACACTGAATATACCAAAAATAAATACTTCTTGATATCGTAGCATAGAGTGATTATCAAAGAAAACTCATTGACTTTCGTTTTTTATTTTATTTTACAAGTGAACCCGACATGCATCTTGTTGAAGACATTATACTCCTTGATATCATCAAAGAATCACAACAGAAACCTATACGCCAATCGTTTACTCAATATTAAGTGAAAACAACTCTTGTCGTTAACATCATTTTGGAATGACCGATAAATCCCATCTTGCGTATCACTTAATGGGCTTGATTCGTTGGTTTCGCTATCGTTAGACTACTTTATATCAACGGTATTAGTTTGCTTATAAATAACGCTGTGGCGCTGATTAAAACCCATGGGAATTTACGGACATCAAAAGAACAGTGATATTTGCTGAAAAAATCCGATCAGTTCTAACCGCTTACCACCTAAAGAACCTTCTATATCTAAGATCTCATTACCGATATGAAAGATGAAAATCATTCAAAATTGACATTGACGTTATTAATGATGAAAGAGACTATATATATATATATATATATATATATATATATATATATATATCTAAAATGAAAGCCAAGAAATATCCTTCTTTGCAGATTTTCTTTTTTTTTAACTACTTGAGTTTTGATTATTTCTTTAAATATTTAAATTCACTTTGAATTATTTCTTCAACAAAGCCAAATTTACCTTCAAGTAGTTTTTTTTCGAAATGTCTCATTTGCATATATTAAAAGAGTTTTGATTTTTTAATCAAGTGATTAAGTTTTTGTAATTTTCTATGTTATTCCAGCATAGAAAAACGACACAATAAATAGGGATTTTTGTCAGTGCATCCATGTTAAAACCCTCTTAAATAAGAGCAATTTCCAATTCAATTTGCCAATGATTGATAAATGTGAAATATTTTCCTCTTACACTGATTATTTCTTATTCACGGCTATTAGGCTCTTATTTGGTTCTAATTATATGATATATATTCATTAAAAAATTGTGCAGCTTATTCAGAATGATTGGGACAAATGTGGATTTTCACGAGTTGATATAAAGGATAGAATATCAGAATAAAAGAAATCACACCTTCCAATGGATCGGAAAATCATTTATTTTGTTATTAGTCAATTTAGTATATTTTTCATTAGTCAATTTCATGAAAATTGTATCATTATAATATTATTCGGTAATCACTCAAGACAAAAAGTAACTATTATGTATTTTCTCAACTCTTCCACGAGGAATTGTTTTTGTGAGTTCAAAATCCAGACGAACTATTCCGTTCAATATCAGATGAATACCCTTAAGAAAGATAAAAAAAGTTCATATTCCACCAGCTATTAGTTAAATAGTATCATTGCAGTCCTTACGCAAGGATAGCTTTGGAATTAAATAACCTAAAAAGATTGAAATGACATTTAACAATGAAATCAAGCCTAATTTGGTGACGACAAGGTAATCATTGAAGAAATCTGACCACAAATTTGATGATAATAGTCTCAAGTATCCTTACAAAATGTTTCACAACACATTCAAATGCACCCAGACACACACATAAATAAATACACAGTATACGTTTGAAGGTTATATATATATATATATATATATATATATAACGGGGAAGTACGTGAGTGAGTGAATAATACACAGTTCTGCAAATCAAATACATTTTAATCATTTATATTCAATGAAATGTTTGGTAAAAACAAAAGTTACTAAGTCTTTTCTCGTAAAAAAGATAAGATTATTTCGAGCTTAGATATTCTCCAATATTTACATTACAAGAAAGAGAAAATCATGCACTCAATGAAGCAGTTTGCTTTGTTTAAATCCAGTTAACGTTTTTGCGAATAAAAAATCACTGCGTTAATATGACACTCTGTACGAGAGGAAGTATATTTATACGTGTATATGCAAGCAGATCCATCTAAAAATTCCATCCACACAGGATGAACATACCTGTAAACAAAATATTTTTGTTCAATTTAAGATATGTATGTGATGTTGAGATTGAATGGATTTTTGAAGTAAAAAAAAGTTAAATGTTTTAAATAGATTAATAGAATAAACGGATAAGACTTCTGATGATTTATCTTTAAGGCAGGTTCAAAATTGGTTAAAAACTGATGATTCTTAATATTCTAATTGGTTTAAATATTTTTAGCAATCTAGGAGGGAAAAGATTTCTTAAATTATGTTGGGTTTTCAGCCTTCAAAATTTCCGCGACAATTCAAATATTACTGTCTGCGATATCTCAAAGAAATTTTTAAAGGAACGTGTAAGCGACGATGAGTCAATAAATATAAAACACAGATACAAAAATTAAAGCATCTCGACCCTATTTTTTCACAAAAACCACACTATTTTAGTTTGGTAATCACCTGATTGTTAAAACACCGACACAGGCATATATATATATATATATATATAAGTGTGTGTGTGTGTGTGTGTGTGTGTGTGCGTGGGTGCGTGTGATTGATCTCATTATTTAATTACATGTCAATCATTCTGGTGTATTTAATGTCAAAGCCATCCTTATTGAATGGTAGGGGTAATAATTATCACATAGTGAAATTATTAATGATTTTCATACCTTTCCAAAAGTGAAGGTAAAAGCACTACTGGAGTTCGAACTCACGTACTACGATGTCACAGTACAGCACGTCAGCAGTACACTCTCTCAATGTAAATTTGATTAAAAAGTATAGACATATTTGTGTCTACATATTTTTGTCTTGATCTTTTCAAGTTGCCGTATAGATGTTGTGATATCCATCCAGAATTGGCTAATAAACCTTCCGTAATCTTTGGCCATCATCAAGGAGTGTATATATTGCCAATGCTATACAACATTTTCAAGTTCATTACAGCTTTCCGATTTCAGTGGTCCTGATTGCAATAAAAATATCTAAAAGGATCAAGACATTTATGTGAAAATATTAACCCTCTATTTAGATTATAAGAATACATATACATAAAAATTAATCTGTAAAAATCCATATATATATATATATATACAATTACGATTAAATTCTTTGCTCCCTCGAGATATATATATATATATATATATATATATAGAGAGAGAGAGAGAGAGAGAGAGAGAGATTGAACGAAGATTTTAATTGTTTTGTTGTTAGAACTTTTAGTTTCAACTTATTTTATTAAAAAAAGATTGTTTATAATTATACTGTACGAGGTGTGCTATCAGCATGCATGGAGATAATATCAAAACAGAAATATTGTTGCATAGCCCTTACTTGAACGAAACCCAGACATCTACGCTTATTTTCTCACTTCCTCAGTTCGTCAGATCACTCTGTCGGCTTTGCATTGTTCTCTATAATATCATCATATTATTGTTCCAACTGTCACTTCATATTTGTTTGTAGATCGATCACAACTGTTCGTAGTTCTTCTGTCTTAGGATAACTACATACACATTTTTATGTGTACATAATGTTTTTTTATTTCTTGACAACCATTTCACATAACCAGTTTTGAAAATGGGGGATCCAGTGGAGCCGAGATGAAACTTTACAACTTATCTCGTCAAGCGATTCTTTTGACTCATTCAATTATTCCTAACTTCTCGTACCGTTTTGCTCAAGTGATTGAAACAATCTAATCAGTAGCCCAGTCAGCTGGGGCTGTAGAATGCACCGACTACATCTCTGCCGAGAGATAAGATCCCACCACAATGAGTATCCTGTATATGACACTAAACACTCTAATAGAGAGTCTCACAAAATGCTGACGATTTGAGGAACATGGAGTATACCTTCATTGCCATCGCTTCTAGGTCCACTCAGTCCCGGACTGGTAGCACTTCATAGGGTCTTATCTATGGCTCAAATAGAACTGTTTGACATTTAAACTGAATGCAAACAAATGATTTATACTAAATTGAATTATTTTAAATATATCTGTTTGATTACTTTACTGAGTGTAAACCAATGACTAATGTTTAATTAAATTGTTAGCGATACATAGTAATTTTGGAACCATTTAACTTCGTTGACTTATAATAAATTGAATTTTTAGAAACAGAACTGTTTGATCATTTACCTGAGAGTATCTACAAAACGTGTTTACGAATCGTATATTTGATATATTTGTAAAAACAGAATTTGGAATCATATAACAAACAATGTTTACTATGCCATAAAACCAAACCAAACCAAACAATCTAATCGAGTTCATCAACAGTAAATTTAAACTGAGGGTTTTTTTCCAGCCATTCTTATTGTTACAACTTTATTCGAATGCTACACTACCTTTCAATAAGAGACTTACCAATCTACGATATTACAATATCATTACTGATTAGAACATTGAAATGCAGACATGTATTAAAAGTATTTTTACAAAGGAAACATTTTCTTTATGAAGAAGGTAATATTAATGATCATACGTGTCAAAATTGGTTTGGTAAGTTTACTGTTCGAGATTTCTTGAGGGACGATAATCCACTGCTTAATAGATGATTCGAAGTTTCAGGAAATTTTTGAAGCGTGATCAACAACGACTTCAATGTCGATGGTGACAAATCATTGAATGATTTGCAATGATTAAATGAAGGACACAAAAATATATCTCACTTCAAGCACTAAGGATTTTCTTGCTTTATATTCTCTATCCAGTCTTCGAAGTTTGTAAAATAAATAATGAACACGGATTAGTTTCTTCGTCAAGGTGGTAATTTGCTTTTTGCAGACAACTGTTTCCTCGTACCTCAGCCACCAAATGAGCGAGTGAATGGAGAAATTCGTCGTCTTTTATTATAGTTCTCAGAACTCTCCACTTTCACTTCTGTCTTGCATGGATGGCATCGCTCTGTCAGCTCATGCATCCACTTAGGTAGCTGACCGCTGGTGATCTTGGTGTAGACTGGTTTGGGGAGATAGATTAACTATATTTTGTTACACCAAGCCTTGAGGCGGAGAAGTTGAACTTTTTAATTCATCATTTTTTCGGTTGCTGTTTTTTTTTTTTTACTGCATATCTACTATTCACGTACACTGATGCATCATTAACTTTAAAGTGCGTCATGAATTAGCTGATGAAATTCAAATACAATTTAAATTTGAAAATTATTGGTATCAACTCAGTTATGTAAGCCGTTTTGATATGTGACTCCCACTTGCTTATCACTTGCTAAAAGTTAAAAAAATCTTCTTACGAGCGATGAAAAATTACAGCTTATAACTTAGGAAAGAAAACATCACGAGGTAAGGAAAATGAGTAACCCCAAACAAAGGCTTGGTTTGGTTTCTTTGTTTAATGGAATGTCAGACTTCATGGGTTATTTAATGCCAAATGTATCCTTATTGAAGAACAGAAGTGGTACTTATTAACCCATATTTGGAGGGATAAAAAAGGTCCATACCTTCCCCAAAGGGTATTTATCCAAAATGAAATTCAGATTCACTTACTACGATACTTTACTCCAGGACATTATCCTCTACGCAACGAGGAGCTCCACTGTAACAAAAGCTTGTCATCATGAAATGAATGTTGTATATACAGTGAGAATGAAACGAAGCTCTTTGCGGTAGCTTCTTTTGGGAGCAAAGAAAGAATAACTCGCACAAGTACTGCTCCGAATTAAAATTTAAAGCTACAACTGACAAAAAAGTGTTCGGAATAAGATGAAGAAATAATGATACGTCAAGATAAGTCTACATCGTATTTTTAATTGGTGGGTAACAAGAAAAAAAATTATTACTTGTCTTAGAAGGTTTAGTTAATTTTCCAAGTTCAATAGACATTTCAATCTAAGTTACGAACTCATTTAAATATTTACAGACTTATTTCATTGAAAGAAACTAAATCCTTCAAATATTACTAGAGGCACTTCAAACAGTTCTTTAGTAAGAAAGATAAATTACAGAGATCTGTATTATAAAGTTATTTAAACGATAGGAAAAATAAAGCTGTAAAACGTATTGATCAATAAAGTTAGCGTCTAAAATATGAAATGTTTTTATTTTAATCTATTAAGAATATTTTGAGTAAATGGAATGTAAAAATTGATGCTTTTGCTTTTTTTCTTCCTTTTTTATCAATAAATGAACAGAATATTTGAATGATATATTACTGCACAAAACAAAAGCGGTATACGACATATGCATATTAAAATTAAATTACACAATTTAGGTGGGAGAAACTTGAGGTCAAAGTGTAATTTTAATTTAACGCACATCTATATTCATGACATTTTTGGACTATACTATCTCGATATGAAAATATATGCAAACACACAAACACACACACACACATATATATATATATATATATATATATATATATGTATAGAGAGAGAGAGAGAGAGAGAGAGAGAGAGAGAGAGAGAGAGAGAGAAAGAGAACTAATCGATAAGAAAATATAATATAGAGTTTCTTGTCCTTCCTCTGTCTTTAACTCTTCCACTATATATATATATAAGCTAGGATTGAAGAGACATAGTCATCGGTGCTTGGTAATTTCCAATTTGGGAGTAACTAAACACCACTGACTCTGTACCTATGTTATCCTAACAAAAATATATACGCTCTATCAATGATATCAAACATTATTTATTAATGAAGCAGGATGCATATATATATATATATATATATACGCACACACACACACACACACCTATATATATATATATATATATATATATATGTGTGAGTGTGTGAATGTGTGTGAATGTGTGTGTGTGTGTGTGTGATATATATATATATATATATATATATATATATATAATTTAATTTTTACCCCAATTATATAATGCTGACGGGGTGAAAAAAAAACCAGATGATGCAATACGCAAAGAAAAAAATTATACAAACTGATATCTGACGAAAAATTCCGTGAAGAAAAAAGAAAAGACAAAAAAAAAAGTCGTACAGTTTGAAAATAATCAACCAATAACTTATGCCTCGTCAAAAGAAAAAAAAACACCGATAGAATACCTTAAGCAAAAACGTAAGAGTGCAAAATACACGATGTAAAGCGAAATGCTAATATATATATATATATATATATATATATATATATATATATATATACATATATATATATTGTTTACTCATTAGAGTTTTTCACATCAGCGTAAGCTGATGGTCTTTCACTGGAGATTGAGTGAGAGCAAGTCTTCTCAAGTCTCCAGGGCTCTTCTCAGTATTCTGGCCGTTTTCAACAATGCTATTATTTGGAATGTTCTCCACTCGGCCGCCAACTTCCAAATCCTCCAGGCCCTTTAATAATCCTTTAGTTACCGTGCCAAAAGCACCAATCACAATTGGTATTATTGTCACCATCATATTTTTTCAATTCTCTAGCAAGGTCAAAGTACTTATCTCTTTTTTCACATTCTTTTAGTTTTATTCTATGGTCAGCCGGGACAGCAAAGTCGACTATTAGGCAGATTTTCTTTTTTTTTTTTGTTGATTATTATAAGGTCTGCTCTTCTGGCCGAGATTAATTGATCCGTTTATATCAAAGTCCCATAGGAGTTCTGGAGTGTCATTTTCAAGTACAGGTGCCGCGTTGTGCATATACCATTTGTTGGCATGGTCAAATTTAAATTTCTTGCACATTTCCCAGTGGATTACCTTGCCCACCTTGGTAGTCGTGTCTAGCCTTGTACTCCTTCTGTTCCAATTTGCTTCATTCGCTTATTATGTGACTGATGGTTTTATATCTGTCACCACAGAGTCTACAATTATTATTATTATTATTATTATTATTAATATTATTATTATTATTATTATTAAGTTAAACATTCTGAAACAGAACGTTAAAAACAGGAATATAATGTTAAAAGCGTCCTCATTTATTCGTTTTATTTCAAAAAGTAATATTTAGTATAATTCAGAAGTTACAACAGTGCATAATGACTACCCTGGTGAGGGTCTGATTTAAAAACCGAATCGTTTGACGTTAACTATTCTACTAACTATAATGGTTTTCTGAATATCTTGTTTGTTCATTTTGGTTCATCTATCTATCTATCTATCTATCTATCTATCCTGCCCTCTAGCAGAGTGATATATAACGTCTAGTTTCAATCGGAATTTAACAGATTTTAATTCAGAGAATTTCTTCACTTAGTCCTGCTGCCATACCATTATTGAAGAGCCCAATCTATCCACCCTAACAAGAGAGAGAATCATAGCATTCATTCCTCTGACAATGGTATTAGCATTATGTGAATGGTAAACAGCTTTGTTCAGGTTTTGAACTCAGGTCACCATCTCTATTTCCTACCGACAATATATATATATATATATATATATATATATATGTGTGTGTGTGTATATATATGTGTGTGTGTGTGTGTGTGTGTGTGTGTGTGTGTGTGTGTGTGTGTGTGAGTATCGATATATAGAGAAATATAAACATATTCACATGAATTCAAGATTAATTTTAATCCCTCTCACATTTATACGTTTTAATGGGCGCTCTTTTTTAAAGAATGCAAACTGATTCCATCATCATGTGTCGTGCCATCAGCACGGATCTCTCTGATTTTCACCAGCCACCTATCTTTATCGTCCATCGCTCCCAGTAGGTCTTCATGCAATATCTTGTATCAGCACGGAGCTGTTATATATAAGTTGTAGCTGATCGTCATGCCTTTGATCTTCAATGTGAAGGGATCCACAGGAGTGTGTCACTTATGAGTTCGTCCCTATTTCTCCTGCAGTGTCCCGTATGTTTGGTTCGTCTAACTTTGATAGTTTTCGGGATGGGTGGTATGTGGCCGTATAGCTACAGCTTTATCAGGTGCTGCCTCCATGGCTTGTTCTATACAGCTCGCAGCATTCTTGTGTAATTGCCGTCAAGCTTTTTGTCCATACGTTTAGTTATCGTCCAAGTAGTGCATTCATATAGCAGTATCGACACGACCACTGCTTGGAAAATAACTACGTTATATTTTATAGGTCAGGCCTGACTTCCATATGACCGATATTCAATCGTTAGTTGTCCATCCCTTTGCTAGTCGCGTGTTGATGTCTGTCTCGGTTGATGAGATACTGCTTCCTTGTCTATTTGTTTCGGAGAACTACCATTTAGTTTGGAGATGCCATCTCTTTGATTAAAGCACATATATTAAGTTTTGTCTGCGTTGACATGGCAGCCTATGCTAGCAGCAGCACGTTCCAGACTAAGTAGCAGTTTTTCGCCTTGGCCGGGTGTATTTGCCAGAAGCGCAATATCATCGGCGTAGTATGCGATCGTAATTGTTTGTGCAGGGTATCTTCTGCTTCTTTCCCTTGTCAGCTTGAAACAGTTGTCTTTCATTTTATCAATTGACGTTCTAAGTACGTATTCAAGGCAGATGAAAAAGAGGCGTCTCCTTGCAGCAAACTTATTTAAGATAACGCAAATCACCTTTTATATCAAAAACGTTTGACTCAGAGTGAACAAGAATAAAATAAAAAAATACTACGATTATTAAAATAGGATATTCACGCAAATTCATCTTTAAATACTTTTGTGTCATCATACAGAGGTGTTCTTTTAAAGAGTATATTTTTGGACATTTCACAAATGTACCTGAATTTTATTGTTTTGACACAAGAACTCGGAATATTTTTGGTGGGAAAACTAATTAGTGCATATGTCAAGTATATCCTCTCTTGATCAAAGAAATATACATATGAAAAAAATGCGCCTTCAAATACTAGTAAGATAACCACATCAACTTTGTACTTTTATTAAAAAAAAAAAAAGGATCTTGCATCAGAGGGGACTGAACTCCTTGCCAAAGTGTGGGACTGTGACATCATAAGTGAAATCGAACTTCTGACACGTTTAATTTTGGACTTATAGTCTTCGGAAAAGTATGAAATCTTTTATCCATGCAGGTGTGGATTAAATAGTTGCACTACCCGTCTTCTTACGAGAATATCTTCGGCTATAAATAACCCAAGAAGGTTGATATTCCTTTAAACAAAGAAGCCAAACTGAATCTTCGGTATTACATAACCTGTAAAAATTAGGACATCCCATAAAAAAGTAAACTAAACCTTGAAAAATCTGTGTGTAAAGATATGCAATCAGTATTTTTTATTGAATATAGATGAAATAACAAATATAAAATATCAATGGTTTATTTTAACGGCATGTTAACTTGTCAAGAGGTATTATATGCCAAAAAAATTTGGGAGTTGCGTTCATTGTTTGTTCAAATCTCGATTTTTGTGCAAGTGCTTCTTGTCAGTTTTTTTTTTTTTTTGGCATACGGTTCTACTTAATACGAATAATTTTAAAACAGATCTATTTGACTCATCGAATAGGGCCTAAAAGGTAAGAACACTCCGGTTCATGGCAACATCAAGATGAATGTCAATCAAACAAAGTATCTCTCGCAACCTATGCTCAGATAGAAGTAAATGTTTCTAGCATTCAAATAACATTCTTACTGAGATTACATGAGATTAATTAAATATGATATTTGTTGATGGCAAATAATGCAGTAGAACTATTCTGAGATTTCAAGGGTCAAATTTAATTCAATCCATATAGCAAAGCATGTTAACATCATTTTGGAATAAATAGATTCAGTTACTTCCTCCTCCATTGCAAGTGCAAACTTTTTGTTTTCCAACATAACTGTTATTAATGCATTATAAAATAACATGTGGAGTGAGATGATATAAGAGTTATTTCCCTTTGGGAATATGTTCCTTGTAGGGTTTCGCATGACTGCTGGATGCCTTGCGAGGTATCACATGGCATTTTTTTTCATTTGAAACTGTTTCTTAAAAGGAATGTTAAAGTACATGGCTAATCTATTTTCTCTCATCGATTAAGCTTTTTTCTTTTTTTGTACCCCTTCAATATACTGCTTGCTCATAAATAATATGTACATAAAAGTCGTTACCATGATAAAAAAAAGATTTAAAAAGTGTATCGTTTATATTGTGACATTATTAGCAGATTCATAGCCATCGTTATTATCTAAGAAGTTATTTCATTTCATATACCTTTACATGAAAAATTATTTAGGACTTTTTTATTTATGTTTAACTGAAGTAACTGATTTTCACGATGTTCGCGTCGTAAATTATATATATATATATATATATATATATATATATATTATGATAATCCTCTATTTATGCACGTAACATTTTTTCTAATTGATGGGGAAGCCAATTTTTTTAGTTAAGCAGCGATAATTCCGTTCAAAATTTAGATGAAAGAGAATACAGGTGCTGCAAGTAACCCGATTTGGGTGGCTGGCTGGCTAGTGCTTCATGGTATATCAATCCGATAAATTAGCGAGTAGTTGGTTAATAACTAAATTTGTAAACAAGTCGTTGAAGCTCATATATTTGTGAACTGATGAATAGTTTCAGGATTTTCTATCTAACAGTAATCCTATTCCTATTTACCCAAAACCTCCGCTCGGACAGGATATGACACAAGGTCAATTTTTAAGTGCAGTTTAATAGGATTGAAATCAGAGTTTTTCTTCTCCTAGACTAGTTGCCTCACAAAGGCTGAATAACTTAGTCTTCCCTACTATTTATCCATAGCTGGAGGGGGAATAATTGGATTCATACCTTTCCCAAGAGTATTAAGTGATATGTGAAATGCAACCAGTCTCGTCCAGGATTTGAACTCGTGTCGCCGTGTCCATTTCCTACGACGATAACCATTACACCACAGGCACCTACTCAACAATCTAATAATAATTATGTTTAATATTTCTTATTTGTTTGCACTGAGTTAAATGATTTCCAGTATTCATTTCTAACATTGATACTTCAACCCTAATAATAATCATTTGTTTGCACTCAATTAAATGATTTCAACTATAGCTATTTAAAATTACTAATTCTATTTATTAATTAATTCTATGTAATACAAATAGTTTGTACACAACTCTATGGTTAGAAATTACTTCTAATAATAACCCTTAGTAAAAATTGAATAGTTCTGTTTGACTTAATGATGTGACCCTCACAGGTACCATCAAACTAGATCAGTGGACCTTGAAGTATTGACAATGAAAGGATACTCCACATTTCCCAAAGCTTTTGAACTAGAGCTTCATCATTAGATTTAGTTTAGTGTCATACCCTGGCCACACATTGGAGGGTGGCCTTACCTGTATGTAAGTGTGCAGTCGGTGGGTTCTACAGCCCCAGCTGAGAGGTTAGAAGTAATCTGACACCTGTGAGTCATATTTAAGCAAAACTAAATAAATAACGACATAACTTCTTATCTGAAAATACAGAGAATGATGTACTGAAATGTTACTAAATGTTCTCTCTCAACTGTCATATCATAGGAAAACTACCTTTTTAGGTGATCAATTGCATCACTTAATAACTAAAAAAAAACTTGCTGTAATTGAGTAAGTTTGTTTATTGACATACCAACCCTTGTGGATTATTTAATGCCAAATCACACACACACACACACACACACACACACACACATATATATATGTATATTTTTTTTTCATCATACAACGTGTGAAAGCATGTGCGACACCCTAGCCTCATCAGCCGCCAACCAGGGTGATAACACAGTTTCGGTAGCTCAAGGCGGTACTGCCACTCCTGGCGCTACCGAGCAGCTTTTGCCACCGGATAGGGTAAAAGAAATATATATCTATGTATACACAAGATCAACTAAAAGCGGATATTACATTGGACGTTCGTTCATCTTCATTTTGGTGCAGTTTGTGATTTTAAAATGTGTTTACTTACAGCCGTTAGATGTCATAGCAACCGTTTCTTGATTTTGCGTAATTACATGGGAAAGGTGGTTCCGCGTGTATAACATTCGTGTTGAAATCCTTTCTATATCCGTTATCTATTCGGTTAGTTTTCTTTTATTCATGCGTTACTGCCAAAAAGCACTCGAGACAAACGTCATATATATTTCCGCTAAAAGATTTTATTTGTTGATCAATGGGCCCTCAAGATGGTTGGTGAGTAAAAAGAAAGGTCCTGGTCTAAGTTTGTCCAGGTAGCTATCTGATTACCCTTGGGCCACTAAATTCTTGGCTTGCAAAAAATGTCTCTAGACGCTGATGGTCAGAAATGGGCTCGAGAATACTGTGGGGGTAAACCTGATTCATAGGCCCATCATTCGAAATACATTCTCCGGCAGGAGAATTACCTTCTTCGCACCAGCGCGCCTTGTGGATTCGTGATATTCGCAAGCTGTTGAATTTTCTGCTGCAATCACACACACACACACACACACACACACACACACACACACATATATATATATATATATATATATACTACCAGTGAAAAGTATTTTGTTATCCTCTTAAATTTTTGAAAGTTTAATCTTAATGAAACAAATTAAGCGTCACTATGGTTTTATTATCATACTAAGCACAAGTCTACCAGAACCACAGTAATTATGTTTTTATTGTTACATTTCTATTTGATGTGGCTCAGTAAGCCTAGCATTTAGTATAATTAATTAAAAAAAAACAACATTCTGGTGCTTAACTTGTTTCTGTATGGTAGTGAGAGAATATTATTCAGGAACGCTTTGATGAAGTAACACTGCTGGCTTATGAATATGTGTATTTGCACACACACACACACACACACATGTGCTATGCAAATATAGGCTATACAGCACACATATAGAAGATACATAAACGGTGAACAATAGCAGTGCTCTGTTCGTGGTACTTGTTGTAACCCAGAGTCCAATTATCAAGTGGACACCACGCCGTATGTACCACCAACAGTCTTGTTCAACTTAAACCAATGCTGCAGACTTCTGTAAACCCAACTGTTTCATTCGAAATGACACTTTTAGGATGAGAAATAAACATTTTTGCGCTTGGCCAAATACTTTTAACAGCTAGTATATGTATATATATATGGTTTTTTTTGTAGGTAACTTAACTTTTAAACAAGCTTGAAATCATTTGCTTGAATTTAGTGGAATACTTTCACGCATTGTTATTCTCCGTTACAAATTCTATTCATTAAGTTTTCCTGTTTAATTCTTACAACTTGCACAAAGCTGCACGGGTGCAAATAACTTACAATGATAATCCCAATTAAATGATTGAACTATTATGTTTGACCTATAGATGCAACCGCAACAGGTTACCGAGTGAGGTGCATTATACTCATGACACTAAATGTTTTCAAGTATTGTTATTTACCACTAATAATTTTATTCAACAGTAATCATTCCTTTACACACAGTTAAATTGTTTTCAATATTCACAAATTAGTATGTAATATTAAACATTTGTTTGCACTCAGTTTACTTGTTATCTAGTATTGCTATCTCTGCGAAATTAACTCCCAGCAACTACCTTAAAGCATCCTTCAGATAAAAAGGATCGAGTACTTTTTTGTCATAAGAGCAACAAGAAGAGCACGGTCGGGACAATCGAATTAGGTGTTATGGCTTCGCATGAACAGCCGATTAATCGGATCGGGTCCTTCATACCGACTTGTATTCCAGTAAGATTCAAAGGAACTAGTTCGATTAACGGGTCATAAACTGCTTAGCCACCAATATCCCGTCCTAAGCATTACAGGTTTCTATCTATGGCCAACAGATGGCCTTATTGAAGAGAGTGGTCTGCTGAGGTGCTGTAGACGTTATCTTCAACCCTTGCTTATTGGGCGCTAAAAAATATTTAATAACAAGATACAGAAAAATGAGTTCCCCATTATCATTCAGCATAATATTATCTAAAGAACTTGATATTTAAATTGATATTTAAATAGAATTCATCAACAATTCCCTGATTTTATGCTTGAGGTAAAAATGCAAACAGAGAAAGATGATGTAATGTAGCGATCAACAAGTCCTGCTGATAGTTCGGATTTTAATAAAACTGCCTTACCATCTATCCCTATAATCTATCTCTCTTGACAGGTCTTCTAGTCTGCATACAGTATTCGGAGCCGATGTACGTAAATACTTACTGGTAGACCAAAACTGGCCCGGTCCTGTGTAGAAATCCATAAGAGCATGTCACTCTTGATTTTTTTTCTGGTAGCAGTGCTCTAAAATAATCTTGGATGGTTTTTGAGATGGGAGATCAGTGACAGTACAGCAGCTGTTTATTTTTCGGGGTTCCTGCTTACAGTTAGATAGTTGGTTGTGTTTTATGACATATCAACATTTGTAGGTTATTTAACACCAAATCCTTTTATAGATGTGACGGCAAATTCTTTAAAATCCCAAAAGGGGACTTTATTTTCGCACGTGTGAAGACGGGGCAGACTGGCACTTGATCCATCGTAGAATAAGTCCTCGTTCAGAGTTTTTTTTCTCGGGCATATAAGAACTGGCATATTATGTGGGGGATTAATTTATGGCTAGACTGACCGCCGCTGGCAAGGGGTTCTAAATTCCACACTATGGACCTCTAGGTTTAGACGTAATAATATTAGTTAAAGTAGTCGGCAATTCCGGTTTCCCGTGTGATATTTTAAAAGAATTAATAGGACAATTTTAAGCGAGCATATCATAAGGCGAATAGAAGCTGAAAAAGAAACATGACCTAACAAATTCGTAACAGATACTACAAATAACAATTTCGAGCACGTGGGATCATTAAAATATATCAGTCCTTTTTACTACACACAGATATACACTTTCAACGTATCAAATTTATCATAAATGGATAGTATATGAGCATAAATGTCTTTCTTCTTTTCTTTTCTTTCGTTTTCAGTCTTTCTTCAAATTGAGAGAGAGAGAGAGAGAGAGAGAGAGGGTATATAAAATTGGGTATAAGTAGAAACAGTCCCAAAGTTTACTTATCTTATTCCCATGGATTCCTCTGGAGAATATTTCTTCTTTTACGGGCTGAGAGACTTTATCTTACTTTTAGTTCTGGCCGGAAGGCATGGCTCCTTCGTGTCCGAGATATTTTCTTGTCTTCTTTTACCCGGAGTTCTTGACTTTAGTTCCGTCCGCCACGAACCCTGTCCAACAACTAACTTTCTTATTTTCCTTTTTCCGCTGACGGGAAGAAGGTGCCACTTCCGTTTTAGGGTCCCAGCCAATCATTTGGCTTCTACCTTCTTCCTTCCCGTGTCAGGCGAACCAAGTGAGGTCACCGAGTACCAACATCTGTTGGTCTCCAATCCGACCCACATTCTTCACTTTGACGGCTTGCTACTGTTAATTCACGCACGGGGAATAGTAGTAAACATATTTCCATCTTCTCAGTGGGACACCACGTGACATAGAACAATGTGCCGATAGCGATCTCTTGCCAACAAAAACTTGACTTGAAATGGAATTGTGCAATTGGAATTCCCGTGACAAGAAGTGGTAGATATAAAAATATATAAGAATAGGTGAGGCAGAGGTCTGACGAGAGAGCGTTTGCGAAATAGAGGGAAAAAGTAACATTTCGAATTAGTATTGTTTAGCATTCCAGACTAAGTATTCGGCATTGTACAAGAGGCAAGAAATTATAAGTATCGGCCAATATTACCCACTCACCGAACATTACAAAAGTGGCGACGAGGAATATTTCCGAGGATTATGAAAATAAGTATATATGATTCGTAAGCAAGGACAGTTATATGGTCAAACAGTTCAATTTCTAAAAATTCAATTCAATGCAAGTCATTTCTTTGTTCACAGTTTATATGCCCGACGGTTATATTTGGTCCATAGATATGGCCCTATCAGGTGCTACCGCTCCAGATCAAAGTGGACCTGAGGGCGATGCTAATGAAGGCGTATTCCACATTGCACAAATCCCCAAAGATAGAGCCACGCTGTCAGATGGTTTTGTGTCATATGCAGGACATTCGTTTGGATGGAGATCTTACCCCTCTGCAGAGATGCCGTCGATGTATTCCACAGCACCAGACGACTGAGCTGGCTGCTTACAGGATATGTTGAAATCAGCACGTAGCATTCTTTTGAAGTTGATCTTGGGTATAGACCAAATCCTCACAAAAATTTGTCATATTGTCATAAGTTAAAAAATTTAGACAAGGAAAAATCATGTATTTAGTGTTTTATTATATGCTTTTAACGATTTTAATTATCATTTCGGAGTATATCCCGGCAATAGGTTAAATAGTGTCATGGTTGTTCTTCAGCAACATTATGAAATAACTTGCATACCCGGTTAGAGGACTCTGTTGTTACTTCTTACTCCCAGCGGAGTGGGATTTTCACAAGTCAGACCAAAACATTAACAATAAATAAAGAGCGAGCAGAAAGAGGAAGGAAGAAAATACGAAACAAGAGATCTGAGACAGCACAAAATAAGAAGGTAAGGTCTGCGACATATTTGGCACTCAGCTTGTGTGTACGTGTGGCTATCGCGAGAACTTCGCAAAAATCCTAAACAGCAACCAAAAATTCTGAGTCATCTCTCCGCTCGGATTCTTGGCCATGTCGGCCATCGCCTTCACTGACCCCTTCCTGCCTTCTGACTGCTTGAGACTATTCTCTCCTGGGTCTCTCCCCCAAACTGCATGAGTCTTGGACTGCTGGTCTCTTTAACTCAACTAACCAACGTCCTTGGTCATTTCCACCTTAATTCTGGTCCCAGGCCTTCGCGCGGGATCTCGTTGGTTCACGCAGGCAAAGCTCTTTGCGTTGTCTACACGAAAAAATACACAAAGGAAGATTTTCCAGACAATCTGATACCGTCCAAACATGCTGAAGACAAAATCCTTTCTTTAGCCACTCATTTATTAACACATACAGAGACCCACCCACACACACGCATATATATATATATATATATATATATATATATATATATATATATACATTCTTGTGCCACCAGAATTAAAAAAACAGAAAAGTTGATATGCCAAAATCGAACCGGAGTATATGTAGCAGTAAACCAGCTTCCTAAAATGTCGCTTTCCCCAACAAATATATTTTTTAAAAAAATAAGGCTTCCATTCAGTTTGAGATATTTACCAGTTGTGATATTATTAGATATGCCTTTTAAGATGGTCGCTTATGTTGATAAGCAGAAGAACAACATTACGATGGACCAAAACAAAAGCGTAAATATTAATCAATTAAAGTTGGCCTCGTTTATGACTTAAGCGCTCCGGTAGCCAATAACGTATATGTGAAAAAAATACATGTAAAATTTCTTGGTTCACGCCGAGAACGACGATAGTCTGGTGCAAGTTATCCGGCTCACGTAAGTCAGCTCGGTTTCGATCCCTGCTGGAAGCATCTCGTGGGTCTTACCACTCTGAAGAGTAGTGATACAACGAATCAATCTGTCAGTGGATGACTATATATATATATATATATATAACTCTTGAGAAAATTTTCACTGAATTATATTAAACAAATTCAAAAATAAAATATATGAACTATAGAGTTAGTAAATATGTTTTACGCGGATTTATTTTTTATAAAATTTCGTGTTTATAAGAATAGATTCAGTGTAATTTTTATCAAAAGATTACGTAAACCTCTTTAAGAGTAAAAATAAAAAATATAATATATTAGGTTTATAGGTGGCTCTTATGTTTAGAGCTGTAAAATAATAACAGATCTTTCATAATTCGATTTGGTTTGGTTAGGTTGTGTTTGATGGTAATTGATCAGTTTTGGGTTATTTAATGGCAAATCCTGTTTATATATATATATATATATATATATATATATATATATATATATATATGGGACATTATTTGATCTCTAATTAAGCTTTTAAAGAAAGAATAAGAGGAAACTACACAAGAGTACTGCATACTCTTTTGGAAAAAAACCTGGAAGTAGGATCTGAGGAAAAACAGCTATACGTCCACTTGTCTCCCATCTCAAAAACGATGCAAATAAGAAGAAAAAGACATGCTACTGAACTCATAAGCAGAGTTCTCTAGGCTCCTACACATGGACGCATCAGTGTTAGCCGACCAGCTAACACTGATGGCATAGCCATAATAAAACTACTGGAATAGCCAGTAGTTTTATTATGGGGGCAAACAAAATCATCTCAGGTACATTTAAAGTGTTTTAAGTGATATGTCCTAAATATTATAGAAATTCTGCTTGAAATCTGGCCCCAAATAGTGGAGCTCCACTAGTACGAACAAACGGATATCCGGTGAATCATAATACGATGGTGGATTCTGACTGAATAGAGAAATTTGTACGTAAAAACACGGCCAGCAGCTAAGCAAATTCTTGATGAGAGGTAAGTCAAATGGATTACACAAGTCATACTGATCTTCATCAAAAAAGATGATGAAAAATGAACAATATATATTAATTACACTTCTCTAAAATACCTGTCTTTGGTGTAACCACTCCTGTCAGGAAAGCTTACAAAAGACATGCAATTCTTTTTTATTAGAAAGCTACAGTTTTGTACTTGAAAAACAGAAAGCATACTGGAAATACGAAGAGCAAGTGATCGATTATATAAGTCACAAAAGAGCTAAAAACGAAAACAAAAAAACAAGTGGAATATATCTATAAGAGAATTGATTGATAGGAAAAAGAAACTTCTGACATAATTCTCTAACTGTACCTTCTCTAATGATTATATACAATGGGAATGTCTGATAATGGCTTTAAAACCTTATCTAAAGCAATGAGGTATTGGGAAGCAGAGTTCACGATATTAGGATTCTTTCTAGTGGAGGTTAACTCAAAAGGTGAAAAAGTTAGGTGACTAATGTCAGTACTTTTGGAAACATTGTAAGTGAAAGGTAGCAGGATGGGAATAGATAGATTTTCATATAGAAAGAAAAGAACAGAAAAAAGACATTCAGATGCCGGAAGAGAGCTGAGTTAATAGAGATGGTTGGCTTGGTATATATATATATATATATATATATATATATATATATATATATATATATATATATATATTCTGTTACGAACCGACTTTCACTGGGACTGCGAAAACAGACACGTAACGAGAATAATAAAAAAAAACAATATGTATAAAATTGCGAGAATGTCCCTAGGTTCGATAAAAAAAAGGGTGTACTATGGGAAGGGAATTTCTCCAATATAAGACTCATGGTAAATCACAGCAGGATAAGCGACAAGCACTCACAAAACGAACACAACACAATTTGAAGATTTAACAACAAAATTTTATTACTACAATAACAACTTATTTAGGGAAGAATAAGAATATATATAAAAAAGGGTTTTAAGAACAAGAGGGGGTGGAAAACTAATGTTACTATGTATGTAAAGAAGTCCGAGTCGAATTATAACTCAAATAGATTTGCATGATAGACACAGAGAGGCAAAAGAAATACGGAACTCACTGAGGATTTAGGACTGGTTAATAATCTCTTTTTTTTTCTTTCGTTCTTTTTCTCTTTCGTTCTCTCTTTTTGCTTTCTTTCCTTTTTCTCGAAGAAGCTTGCCACAAGGAGCTAGTTTTCTGGTGTCCTTTTTCTTAGTCACATTTCGAGTGTAATGAAACAGAACCCAGGGATGAATGTCGACGCCTTGAAGTCAAAACCGCTACTGCTATATATTCACTTTTTCCAGTCAGAAACCAAAAATCCTTCCTTGACTCTTAGGGCCGAACACGTGGATGATAAGGTCACCCAAAGTTCACTCCAAGAGTTCAAGGCTAGCCAAGATGGGTAAAAAGTGGAAAGGGGTTGACTTGCAATTCCACTTCTTATCGTCGTCTTTTTTTCTCCCTCCTTTAGCCTCGAATCATGCGTGATTAGAAAAGGTTCGTTTGGCGCCTCCTTTTCCAATTTTATTCTTCGTCTTGGAATAATACGGGTGAATGAAACACACCTTGTAATGTACATAGAAAATATATTTCTTCTATTTTTCCACCCCACGTAACAATATATATATGTATTTTTCAATCCAGTAAATCAGGAGTAGGGGAAAATTCCGTCAGGATAAATAAATTATTGAAATTTCGAATATTTAAATATTCCTGCTAAAGTGCTCAATGTAAATGATTTCACAGGACAATTATCTTATTAGATGTTACTTTCATATTGGATCTGATGAAGTCCCGTTAAAAATCATTTCAGAGTGTTTCACTCATATCAATGCTCTTAACATGATCGAAATAAATTTATTGTCCTAATGTGACCGAATATTGTTTTTTCCAGAAAATATATATATATATATATATATATATATATATATATATACTTTCTTTAAGAAAAACTACAAACCAGTCATATAAGGATTATAAATTTATTTCCATCCTGCGTAAGAGGATGGAAATAAATTTATAATCCTAATGTGACCGGTTTGTTGTTTTTCTTAAAGAATTTATTGCTCTGTATTGTCTGTTACATTGAGCTCTTTATCAGGAAAATGTAAATGTTCACTCTTGAATAGTTTTCTTGTCCTGATGGAATTACTCCCAACTCCAGTTTAACTGGACCAAATAGTACTATATATATATATATATATATATATATTTATATATAACCACGATATCACAAGCTGAATGTGACACAAGTTTAATTTGCATAGCAGGTTTTATTTTAGAATTTTATTTTTCCTAGAGTGGTTGCCTAAACATACCCAAAAACACACAGTCTGTCCTACTATTTCCTTATAGCTGATGGGAGAATATATAAATTCACACCTTTCCCAAGACAACTAGAGCGAAGTGAAACGCAACCCTCGTCCAGGATTTGAACTTTGATTTCATATTCCTCTGCCTCCATCGATAACCGTGACGCTAACTCGCCCTTTGGTGGTCTTAGTGTAACAAGATAAACTTGATCTAGCACCCTCTACCACAGTTAAGCAGTACTCCAAACCACCAGATCGACCATCCAAGAGGTGATGGTAGCTGGTCGGACAATGACACCCCCGCAAGGACTGAGTGGGTTGGGGGTATTTTGAGAATCCTAATTTAATTTGACGGATTTCTTGATTTGTTTTCTCTCATTTGGTGGAGGAGACAAGCGTTTAAATGAACGAAGAACAAGGAAAGATTTAAGACACGGGAAGAGGCAGTTCAAATTTGAACGAATAAATTTTCCCGCGCATGAATTCGTCATCCCTTGCAACCTACTTCGACGGCCTCAGAGACTTACGGAGAGAATAAAGCAACAGGGGTCCTAACACTTGGTTTAGTCAATTAGCTATTATCGACAGAGCAGTCGTCATAGTCATAGTTACCCGGCTGGAAGAGATTAGGTACGCTGTCAAGTAGTCTTTCGTTCGGCTTTTTTGAATAATCATCTATTTAATCCCCGGTACAATTTGCTTAGGATGCGACAAAATGTCTTGAAGGAATATTTCAGACCAATGATAATTTTGGAAATTGAAGTAAACAATGCACTTAAAAAATCTATGCACCAATGTTTCGAATGAGTTATCTCATACACAGCATGAATGAAATAGACGAGAGAAAAACTATGAAAGTAACCAAGGGTAAAGCATAGACAGATGGGTTTGGCATTAGATAACATAAGAAGGTTAATATGCCATTAAACAACAAAACAAACGAACAAGCTATGTAAGTTATTCAATAAAAAAAGTTAGATTTTCTCTTCAGAGTTGGCTAGAAGAAGCACCGTTTATACTTGAACATTTTGCAAAGAAATCAATAATAAGTCTTTTTATATAGCAGAACACTGTCAGCATGATCTTTTTTACTGACAGTGTCTCTTCGTTAAAGAAAAAAAATCGAGAGCCACTGTTAGTAAAAAAGATCATGCTGACAGTGTTCTGCTATATAAAAGGACTTATCATTATTGATTTCTTTGAAAAATGTTCAACTCAAGCTCGTAGTGCCACAACTATGATTAGCTCTTTTGTAAACATTTTAAACAAAACTTGCATACAAAGCTTATTCCGTAATTTTCACGAGATTTGCATTTCTCAGTCACCCAAGATCTGGTGACAGGCCTGAGTTCAAGCCTGGAGAATTCTGTTTGATTTACTGCCAATTTGAACAGCCTCGAAACAAATATTTTTCTTTGATTAAAATAAATTTTACCATAATCCAATTCCAAATAATAGGGAATTCAAATTTATTGTTAACAATTTTGAAAAAAAAGAAAGAAGTTAGTTTGCCTTTTTCAAAATAATTCCTTTTAGTTATTGAATAACCCTTTTATATATAATGGGTTCATCCTTAGTCCAAAAAATCTCCTTATTTATTGAATAACCTTCATATATACCCGGGTGAATGAAACGTTTAGCATAATCTTGGTAAGTGCTTGTCTGTGGTTTGAATATCACAAAACTGAAGTAGTTTAAGCCATGGTAGGTATCACTCAATCACCCTTGTATGAAGAGAGGAGTGGAGTCTGCTCGGTGTAGTCGCTAACTTGCTGGACTGTGACATCCTCGTAAGCGAATTTGAACTCCGGTTTCGCCATTACATTCACTTTCAGACGAAGAGTCGAGGGAAAGGTACGAAACTGCCTTATCGCCATCTATGGGTAAGATAGTACCGCTGCTGTTCTTCAACAATTATAAATTTGTCATTAAATAACCCACGGAGGTTGATATTCCATTAAATAAAGAAGCCAAAACAAACCGACCTCGTTTAAATAATAGCTATTAAATCTGGTGTCTATATATTAACTCTTAGGTTCTAGATGAAGAATTCTTACACACACACACACACACACACACACACACACACACACACACACACACACACACACATATATATATATATATATATATATATATATATATCCTTTTGTATATATATATATATATATATATATATATATATCCTTTTGTGTATATACAAACCGACCTCGTATAAATAATAGATATTAAATCTGGTGTCTAAATATTAACTCTTAGGTTCTAGATGAAGAATTCTTATATATATATATATATATATATATATATATATATATATATCCTTTTGTATATATATATATATATATATATATATATATATATATATATATATATATATCCTTTTGTGTATATACATATACATATAGGTTTAAAAAATGAGTTACAGTATTAATCAACAATGAAATCCGTCGACTATTGAAAAAGCTGCGGATAATGCACAAGAGAGAGGAGAGAAAATACCTAAAATCCCCAGGGACAGTGACAAAATTGACAGCATTACAACAAATGAGAAATGAGAAAATGTAAAATCTAAGCGTTTTCAATCGAAGGGAAAACAATTCTGCGGAGAATTGAAGAAACAAGTAAAATAAAATAAAAATTCAGAAAAGATTCCACAAGGGTCGTTTGAATAAGAAAAAAGAAACAATCGAAACACATTGTTGGTCGACTTATATATATAAGCAACGCAATACTGTATCGACCTGAAGGGGCCTTTAACTGCAGGAGACTTGACGGACAAGATGGGGGCAACAAACACGTGCATTAATGCAATCCCGTGGCCAGGAGCTATAACATAACATGGTGTCAGAAGAGACAAACTCGAATATAATTTGAGTGAGTACAACTCAGTTTTTTTTGTTTAAAAATACTTACAAAATGATGCCAATCAACCCACTCCAAAATGTTGACTGGTCAGTGAGAAATTTACACGAAGCTTTTAACAAGTGGCTTAAAGAAATGAACCTGTTTTTTGAACTTCAGAAATTCGAAAGGAAAGGCAAAGATTACGCCGCTAAATCTGCGAATATTGTAAAGAAGAAACATTTTTTTTAATCTTTTAAGAAGAAAAGGTCTACAAATTTACCGGAGTCTGACTGTCAAGAACGCGAAAGGAGAAACGGTTGAAAATGACGACGAAAGAACACTCGAAATAATTGTCGGAGTATTTAAAGACTACTGTAAACCTATGACAACATTGACCGTAGACAGAGTAAATTTCCTACGAAAAGCTTTGAGGACTATTTGTTAAATTTGAAAAATTGAGTTCTAAAGATTACAGATAATTAAAGGGATACACGATAGAAAAGTGGGAGAAATTTTCCTGAAGGAACCGGATTTAATCCTGACACAGTGTATTGACTGAAGCAAAGCTGCAGAACAAAGTAAAATCCACTCGAAATTTTTTTTTAAATACGACAAATTAAATATTGACAATAACACATATGAGAAAGATATCAATCAGACTGGAAGAGATAAAAAGAAAATGATTGCATCTATTGTCAGTAAAAACCACGTGGAAGGAATAAGAAACTGTCCGGCTTATGCTCAGGAATGTTTAAAATGCAAAAGAAAGAACCATTTTGCCACATCAAAAATATGTAAGGGTAAGCGCAAGGACAAGATATCAATGAATGTTTTCTTATTGGAAGGGAGACAATTCGTAAGATTCACACAAATTTAAGATTAAATGGTCGAGTCAATTAAATTTATGATAGATTCCGGAGCAACTGTAAATGAAATTCCTGCTACATTCTTTAAAGACTACAAAATCGAGCATTTACTGAAAAAAAAGAAAGAAACTGGATATTTAAGTATACGGTGATAAAAGGTTAGAACCGAAAGAACTATGAGGGTAGAACTTATTAACCTTGTCAACAAAAGAAAAGTGATAACCTCAGTAATGGTCTGGATTGAAAATGTACTACCGATTTTTAAGCTACAATCACTGCCAAAACCGTCTCATTAGCCTAGTGGGTAGAGTGTTCGCCAATGGTCCGGGAGACCGGGGTTCAATCACAGGTCGAGTGTTGCCAAAGACTTTTCAAAAATAGTACTTGATACCTCCTTGCTTAACACTCAGTATTATTAGGTACGAATCAAGGGTAAAATGGAGCAATCCAGGGAAAGGAGTTGCTATTGAAAATGGAGCGTTCGGGTCACCCTCGACAACAGTCACCAACTTTTACTTTTACTGCCAAAAGATAAAGTTAATACAGTATAAACTAGATCAGTTTCACTCGACAGTTTCAGCTTCAGAATGCAATGACCTCAAAGAACAATCCCTGAAAGACATCAGAAAATTAGATATCGGTGATTCCATCAAAGAGATTTCACAAGAATTCTGGTACGTTTTTGAAAAGAGATTTGGTGAATTTGAAGGCAAATTAACACTCCAAACAGAGCCAGAGACAGTTCCTATTCAACAACCCATAAGAAGCGTCACATTTGAATTTGGAAAACAATTTAAACAGGAACTAGAAAAGATGATGAAAGACTCCAGCTCATGGCTCAAAATCTATGTAATCGAAAGAAAACAGAGGAAAGCTCCAGATATGTTTAGACTCCAAATCATTAAACCAGGCACTGGTTAACAACTACTACTGCCAGTTACCTAGCTTGGATCCCTTCATACACTGGTTTGCAAATAAAAATATAACAAAATTTAGTAAAGAACTTAAGAAGCGGATTTTTGCATTGGTAATTGAGCGTCAAAACAAGAGAACTGACTGCTTTTGGAATGTCCCAGAGCAAGTATCGATACAAAAGACTGCCCATGGGTATCACATCAGCCAGCAAGGCATTCCAAGCAAAAACAATCGAACAATTCAAAGGGGTAAATGGGGTCAGCATTATTGAAGATGATTATCCGGTTGAAGGAGTTGGAAACAACTCAGACCAAGCCATCAATAACCACAACCAGAACTTGCAAGCATATGTGCAGAGATGCAGAGAAAGAAATATCAAAGTTAACCTTGACAAATGCAAATTCCTCACCGAGGATGTTATCAACATGGGTTATACACTGACTAACGCAGGCCTGAAGCGGGCATTTACAAAATTCCCAGCACCTTGCATCATCTAAGATACTTCATAGGAATGGTTAAATACCTCTCGAAATTTGAACATTCACTGACCACAAAATGCGAACCTTTAGACAGATTAACATGGAAGGGTAGGTTTTCCAATGGGCAGAAGTGCAACAAAGAGGATTTGAAGACATAAAGAAAGCTATAGCAAACACACCTTTCACATCTTATTACGACTTAGAAAAGCCAGTCACGATACAGATTGACAAGTCTGAGATGGGCGTGGGAGCTGTCCTCTTGCAGAATTGGAAACCGGTGTCATATGTGTCAAGGGTTTGGAACGACTGTGAAAAAAATACGCACCAATTGAAAAAAAAAAAGAAGATGAGAGCTATAGTGTTTGGATTACACAGGTTCAGCGATTAATGCTACGGAAGACATGTAACAATTGAGTCAGATCACAAACCATTAGAAGCAATCAGCAAAAAGCCTCTTAGTGAAGCATCAAAAAATTGTTAAGAATGATGTTTTCAGTACATAATTTTGACTACAAAATGATATAAAAGTAGCGCAGTGTCGTAATTATTGCCGACGCTCTTTCACGACCCCCTGTAGGAGATGACAGATTTCAGTGGCGTGAATCTATCAGAATTTCTTGCTGTAAATGAAGAGACCAGAGAAAGGTTAGTCAGCGCCACCAAAGAAGATAAGAATCTACAGAAGCTCATAAAATTGATTAAACAAGATTTCCCAATGTGTTATAAAACCCTTGAACTTCGGTTGAATCACTTGTAAAAATTCAGAGACAACCTATGAACAAAGGAAGATCTGGTATTTTAAAAAGACAGTCTTTGTACTTACCTCAATGAGAAATGGCATAAAGAAAAAGGCACACAAAAGCTTTTACCTTTATGTTTTACCTTTACAGATAGCAACATGAGACGTGCTGTTGACGCAATCTACTGGCATGGAATGAGGTGTGGACTCCAGGAATTTATATGAAAAACAAGCAGTGTAGCAGATTTTCCATGAAAAATAGCCAGGAGACATTAATCGCAGGACTAGTGTCAGAATATCCGTTCCAACGTATTAGCCTCAATATCATGACACTGGATGAAAGGAAATAACTATTCTGTGTGGATTATTTCTCTAATTACACTTTGGTTGGTCGACTCCAAGGAATATCATCAGGTTGCACAGTCAAACTGATGAGGAAACACTTCATAAGTTATGACATTCCAGAAGTTGTAAGTGATGGGGGCCCTGAATTTAACAACCAAATGAAGAGAGAACGGGTGCATAAGTACGGATTCAAATAGAATCCCAGCTCAACAGAGAAGCCAAACTCCAATGGAATGGCGGAATCATCTGTAAAACAAATACAATACTAAGTAAGAAAATCTAACAATGAAAACGGCGATCCTTCTCTGACCATACTAGAATTCATCAACACATCATCAAAATCCACAGGAATGTGCCTAGCACTGAGTTTCTTTGGAATACAATTGCTTACGATGATGAAATTCCTATCCTTATTTAATGCGGAAGAAACAAAAACTATAATACGAAAGGCAAAATAACAGGAAAAGAAACGCTATGACAAAACACCTATGACCTGAGAGAATTAAGAAAGGGTGGCGAAGTGACTGTGCAGCCATATGGCAAGAACCAATATTGGAAAAAGGCAACTGTCACAGAAAAGTTGGAATATCGAAGATACATATTCGAACTGGAAAATGGAAAATGACTTGTGAGAAATAGGAGACACTTAAGACTAATAACTAATCAAAACACAGCGACATGACAGAAACAAACAACAAACAAGATACCACCACCAATGGAGCTGCCCGTGGTGTAATAGTTATCGTCGCAGGATATGGACACGGCGATACGAGTTCAAATCCTGGAACTGACTGATTGTATTTCACATAGCACTAATACCCTTGGGAAAGGTATGAATCCAAATATTCTCCCTCCAGCTATGGGTAAATAGTAAGGCAGAGTAGGTTCTTCAGCCTTGGTAGGGCAACTAGTCTTGGAGAAGGAAAACTCTGAATTCAAACCTGTTAAACTCCGCTTAAAAAATTGACCTTGTGTCATATCCTGCCCGAGCCGAGGGGTTGGTAAATATGACCTATGGCAGTGAAGAAAACAACAAGCCACTGCAACCAGACACGACTGAAAGACAACCACGTCTAAAGAGAGTCACTGCAGGCAAGACACCCAACCGCTATGATGAATGGTAACATCCAAAAATTTAATGATTTATCGACTATATGCATATCATATATCTCGGATGAAATGAAACTAAATATCTTTTAAGCAATACCCGTGTCAATAATAATGTATGGCTGCACATCTTTGACACTAACGAAATACCCGGAAAAAATCTAGATGGAGTCCACCCAAGGATGCTACAGGCTTTTTTGAACAAATCCTGGAAGCAGCACCAAACAAAAATTCAGCTTCACGGTCACTTACTTAATTTCTCAAACAATCCAATTAAGACGAGAAAGGCATGCGAGGCCGTCCTGGAGACGTAAGAATGAACTCATAAGCGACGTTCTTCCATTGACTTCTACCCATGGACACACTAACAAAAGCTTACGTTCTTCAGCTCTGTGCGGACATCGGATACCGTCTAAAGATTCGCCAAAAGCAATGGTTGATAGGTAAGGAGGCGAGAGAAAAAAATCAAGTAAATCCGTGATCTTAGCATGCCTTGATGATAACGATGATAATGTTGAAAATTGTAGACCAAGAAAGATATTTCTGTTGAAAGTAAATTTTACTGCATAACTTTTTTTTTATGATAGCGGTAAATTTTATGGTTGCCAGATACCGCCAATATTTCTTTGAAGTCAAACTGTTAGTGGCCAGTCAATAATAATAAAAAAAGTACTTTAAACTAGTGGGCTGTAATTACTGTCTGTGTCATTATATGCTAGAAAGAAGCTACAAGATTGGTTTCCTTCTGACAGGTCATCCGATAATTTTGAAGTGTGCTGCATAAAGACTGGTCCGAGATTGGGGCCATACAAACAGTCGCCAAGAACGCAAGGTACTACATAATGAAACAAAAAGTAAAAGTCTGCTCTACTATTTACCCATAGTCGGTAACGTAATAGTTTTTCTTGGATATTAGCGCTATGTGTTATGCAAACAATCACTTTCAGGATTTGAACTTGAGTAGTCGGGTTCATTTTCTATTACGTTAACCGTTTCGCTAAGAGCACCTCTTCGTAAACCAGAATAAAGAAATAAATTTACCTGATGAGACTCCAAATGAATCAAAAAATGAATTGCCGGAAATATATTTTTTAATTCTCGGTGACACGATTTGTCACTAGAGTTTTGCTGGGAGATACATTAGCACTATATATGCTTATAATTTGTCTAGATTAAGTATTACTAGCTCATTGGCCTAGTGGGTAGAGTGTTCGCCAATGGTCCGGAAGACCTGGGTTCAATCCCAGATCGCGTCATACCGAAGACTCAAAAAATGGTACTTGATATCTCCTTGCTTAACACTTAGCCTTATAAGGTACGTATCAAGGGTAAAGTGGAGCAATCCAGGGAAAAGAGTTGCGCCCTCCCCTACTTCAGTGTAGTCACCCTCGACTATGGTCGCTAACTTAACTTTACAAGTATTACCAAAGTACTATATATAAAAAAAGAAAATGGATTTACGTTAAAAACGACAAGAAGCATACGCTATTCTGCAGAAACTTAAATAGGCGCAGACTACACTCACAAATATACCTGGTAACGTCAAATCCTTGCTGCAGAGCTTGCAGCAAGCCGTAGGAGGCATCAGCCTCTATGTTGAGTAAGATAAAACAGAGTTTATGTGTTCCAAACCAAAAGTAGCTTTCTCCGCGTTAAGTGGCAAGCTTCAGAAATCCGTAAAGCATTTCATATACCTCGGCAGGAACATTTCATCAACTGAATGCAGTATCAATGAATGCATAATATTGACTGGTTATCGATCATAAGGAAATCTGACCAATCGGAAAAAGTAAACGGGATTTAATCAAAGCTGAGACTGAATCAACAATGTGGAAACTAACAAAACACATGAAAAAAAAAAAAAAAAAAAAAAAAAAAACTAGACGAAAACTGCACAAGATTTCTACGTGCTGTTTTGAACAAATTCTCAAAGTAACACCCCGCAAAACAGCAGCTGCAAGGCCACTTACCTACCATCTCATAAGTCATCTAAGTAAGACAAATAAGCATGCTTGAATTTGATGGATAAGTTAAGACGAATTCATAACCTAAGTTCTCTTATAGACTTCTACATATAGACACGTAAGTGTTTGCTGACCAGCAAGGACTTACATCAGCTTTGTGTGGACACTAGATGTACCCTAGAGGACCTTCCAGGAGTGATGGAAGATAAGGACGGATGGCAAGGGAGAGTTAGTGAATAGCGTACTATCTGCACGATTTCATTATCTATATCTATATGTATATATATATATATATATCTTTCTCTCTCTCTCTTTATATATATATATATATATATTCATAATCATCATGTCGTGCCGCTAGCATGGATATCCCTGACCCTCTCTCGCTACTTCTCCCTATCGTTCATCGCCTCTGGCAGGTTTTCAGGGCTACATCCTGTATCCTCACATAGCTGCTGCATGTATGTTCGAGCTGGTCGTCCTGTCTTTGCTCGGCCATATGAGGGGGTCCATAGGAGTACATCACTTATATATATATATATATATATATATATATATATATATACGTATGTATGAAACATATAAATTTTCCCGATGTAACCCTAAAATAAATGAGGTGAATAACTAAGTACAATGCTGAAAATATAGTATTTATTTATGGTTATTTTTATGCCATATGATATGCATAACAAGTCTAGCAATCCATCATTCTTTCAAATCGAAGTGACTTCTAACCTTATATGTCCATCAAATGCAACAACAATTCTGCAGGCGTAGTGTTGGTGGTTGGTGATTGTTGAATAACTCAGAGAAGTTAGTAAAACATACAGCGTTTTCAAAAATTAGTTCAAATGGTAATATAATTCCAGATTAACAATAATTCCTAGATATAGACTTCTATTAAAAATCTAAGTGATACAAATTCTGAGGGTTTCTGTTGTGTACAATTTCACGTTAGTTCTGAAGGAAATTATACATTAGATGAGTTATTTTTACTTCCGTTTGTGATTCTAGCCGAATTCCGAGTTTCAAGTCGTTGGAAAATGCGGTCGGATTTCAGACTTGACAGTGGAATTATACAAGGAATTATTTGTTATTCTAAAACCAAATGTGAATATTTCTCCCGTAATTTTCATTTATTTCTTCCTAGACGATAGAAAATCAATTATCATAATATATATTTTTGTGTATTAAAAAAAAAATGGTCCAATTGAGAGGTGAGTCCTCCTTGCGTTGTGGTTAACATGCTGAACTATGACATCATCGTCAGCAAGTTGAAAACTTTGTCAGGAAATTACGTTCACCATCGGACTAATTTACTTGGGAGAGGCATAAATATACTTTGTGGCACGATAATTGGTATTCATGTATATATATATATATATATATATATATATATATATGTTTGTGTGTGTGTGTGTGTGTGTGTGTGTGTGTGAGCGGGTCTCTGTGTGTTGTGGGTGGCCGGCGGAATTATCTCCAGCATCTTTGAAGCGGCGCCGCATTGTCTTGAAGACTTTCCTTTGTCTTTGGCGAGAAAACCACACAAAGAGCTGCGCCTGTCTGTTAGGAGTGAGACTCTGGAGCAGAGAGTCAGACATTCCCAGCTCAGAACGAGGGGCCAGAGCAGCCGGAGGGCGGTATGGAGTCAGAAATAGGACATTTAGCGGTGAAGACGCTGACCAGAATAAGTCCGCAACTTTAGTAAGCTGGGTAGGATTTTCACTGAGTTCTTGCGATAGTCATCATCATCATCCTCATCATGTCGTGCAACTAGCACCGATATCCCTGACCCTCTCCCGCCACTTTTCCCTATCGTTCATCGCCTCTGGCAGGTCTTCAGGGCTACATTCCGTATCCTCACATAGCTGCTGAATATATGTTCGTGCTGGTCGTCCTGCTTTTGCCCGGCCATATGTGGGGGTCTATAAGAGTACATCGCTTATGAGCACGTCCCTGCTTCCCCAACAGTGTACTGCATGTCTGATTCGTCTAACTTGGATAGTTTTCGTGATAGGAGGCAGGTGGCCGTATAGTTGGTGTCTTGTGGGGTGTTGCCGCCAGGACAAGTTCAAGATTGCTCCCAGCATTCTTGTGTAATTGCCGTCTAGTTTCTTCTCCAACCGTTTTTTAGAATCCATGTAGTGCATCTATACAGAAGTATCGACACGACATCTGCCTAGAAGAAGCTGCGTTTCACTTTATCGGTTAGGTCTGATTTCCATATGATCGATAGCCTATTGATGGCTGTCTATGCCTTTGTTAACCGCGTTTCGATGTCCTTTTCGGTTGATGAGACGCTACTAGTTTAAGAGGGGTTCTGTCTAGTACGTCACCTTCTTGGGTTTTGTAGTTCTGAATCTGTGTTTGTCACTTTCTTATTCCCTCTTCTTTTTGTTGCTTGTTATTCTATTATTTTTTGTTCAATCTCAGAAATGCGCACTCGACGGAGCGTGAGAATTAACAACGTGGGTCAACACCATTAGACGATCAGACAAACGGCTAAAACAAACAAAAACCGGCGTGTGGGTTGTTTCATAACAACTTTAGTTTAAATAGTACCTATGCTGTTCTTCTACAAAGATAGATTTAGTAATAAATAACCCATTAAGAGTAATATGCCATTAAACAATGAAATAAGAACAGTCTTCTCAAATAGGAATAATTTTCCAAGAGACGAAACCTTAACAGATACAAACATTCCAGGATATAGTGTATCTGCAAGTAATTTCAATGAAGGGGTTGTCCACACTTTTTCAGATTTCCAAAACAGAAGATTTCCTAACAGATGCATTTTAGCGTCACACTCTGCATACCTATTTTTAGGGAAGATCTTACCCCTGTGGATAACATGCAGTCAGTTAACAAGGAATATTTACTGACAATGTAATGTTTTTTAAACACTTTATTATAAAGAGAGCTGGCAAAATTTAGAAAACCTGACCGGAAAAGTGTTACAAATTTACGATTGCTAAATTATCTAAACTAAGAGTAAGCATCCCATCTTTAAGAAAAAAGTAATGTAAAAAAATTAAAATAAAATAAAGAATAAAAAAACGCTCGTTACAAAAGAGAAAACGTGACATTTCTAGACATTATCAGCGGTAATTCTTTTACGTTGAGACGCCTCTTTGGTTGAATAACGTTTCCTAAAAAAGAATATATATATATATATATATATATATAAGGTGGGTGGAAGTGTCTATAAAAAGTCAATACTATTCTCTTAATAATCGATCATACATTATCCAATACTCTGATCGAGTCTTTATTCTTTGTCCTCATTTTATAATCCAAATGCTTTGTAAGCTAAAATCCGACATACTGCCAAATAAGTAGTTTAATTGCATTTTCCTTATAAGAGGTAATAACAAGTTTCTGTGTCAGCTTTTGAGGATATCCACGTCTACTTAGATTATTCAGACACTGGAAAAAAGAAAGAAAGGAAAAGAAAACAGCCAAAAATGACGACCTCATCGATGACATGTTAATCAAATTTTTTAAAGTTACTTTTCTCTCTCTCTCTCTCTCTCTCTCTCTCTCTCTCTCTCTCTCTCTCTCTCTCTCTCTCTCTGCTGCAAGTTCGATATTCATTTAACTGCTATTTACAGTTTGGTGCCAAGAATCTAAATTTAACAAATTCCCAAGTAATTCAACGAATATTTTGTTCGACAATTTCATTCGTAAAGAATAGTTATTCTCGTCTTGTAAACGAGACAAGAGATTTGAAGCTGAACTGAAACACATTTAGCCGAGGTTGTATGACTAAAGTCGTCAGAAAATTGCACATACCTCCGAAAATTATTTAATTGCTTCCTGAAATTCATTTTTGCGCTTCCTAACGGCATTTTGTTTATTTCAAGGATATGAGATTCGTAACTATCATTGGAAGTACTTTTTACATAAATTTAAGAGGCGTTGTGGAGTAATGGTTACCGTCTTTGGAAAAGTACGCGGAAAACGAGTTCAAATCCTGAACGAGACTGTTTATATTTGCTAAGATTGTTGGGGAAAATAATAATACAATCATTCTCCCTGCAGCTAAAGGTAAATATCAAGGCAAATTGAGACCTTAACCAGGGTAGGAGAAGGAAAACTGTGCAATCAAACGTGTCAAACTCAGGTTAAAATTTACCTTCTGTGTGTATTGCTTGGGCAGAGGGCCAGGTAATACATATATATATATATATATATATATATGTGTGTGTGTGTGTGAATTTAAGATATCTTGAATTGAATTAATATCCTTAAAATACTGATTATCGAAAGTTTACATGCTTGAGCAATATTTCTTTCTTTATATATATATATACTGATAACTTCATATTTATAAACATAGCAAAATCAATTATTGATATTTAACATAGTTACATTATATATATATATATTGTCATTCACAGACAGACTGTTTCGGTCTATCAGAACTCTTCAGTGTGGCTGGACAGGCTAGATTCCTCAAGCTGGGATCGAAACCCGGCTGACTGTAACGCTTATCCAAGATTTTACCACTCAGCCACGAGGAAACCAGGGTAAGCTAAGGAAATTTAAACGCTATTTGTACCACATTTTCCACATATATAAAGTGTCATCCATTAAATAAGTAAATTCTTTTTTAAAGTAATATACTATGTTTCCATAAATCTAAATTAAATCTTTTCTAATCTCACAAGACATTTGTTTTGAGGCTATTCAAAATGATGGTAAATCAAACATTGTGCTCTACACTCCATCAATGTTTGAGTGGCTGAGACATGCGGACGATGTAAAATTTACACAATAATGTCTGATAGTTACGGAGAAGAATGGTTTAATCAAAAAAGTTTACAAATGGGATCAATGTGGGTTTGCTATTACCAGCCTGAGTCGAAAAGAGAGTCTATAAAACTGACATACGCTGACTCTCCGGTAAAGAAAAAGTTCTGTGCGCAAATATTTATTGTTGCTGGAATGCAAGTAGTTGAATGAAGACGATCTGAGAACAAGGACAAAATTAAATTCGCGAGAAATATCCTGTTCATCAGAGAAGAAAGAAAGCCAGCTCGCATATACAGTCAATTTTCCATTTCTTCATACTCCCACGAACTCTAAGATTGAACGAAGAGAATGAATCAAAGCGAAAATGTATTTTCTGTGTGTTTTTCTCCCCTGTCGATGATTAGTCATCACTGACATAATAATAATAATAATTTGACTCGTAGTCCAAATAAATATTGAGTGTCTATAGTATATTAGAATATAAACGTAGAATGATTCATGTTTTTAGATGTTTAATAATACTTTTGCTCAGACACAATCGAAAATCGTAACCACTTTCTGTTTGAAAATAGTCATTATCAGTTAGAAATTTTTCGACGTCAAAATCCAGAAGTCAGAGCAATTTTTTGATGTTTATAAACACACGTAACACAGATGATTAATCTTTCTACTTTCCTGTCACGTATCGAGTGATTAAACCAGTAAGCCACTAAGGGTATACGATTCGGGAGTTAGGGTGGGAAAGTTAAACCCTGTAGAACAAATATTGATTCAGATAAGACATCTTCGAGCAGTTTGCTTGCATCGTAATGGTTTTCTGATTACATGATAAATTGTATGGACGTTGATGTTATGTAGTGCGACGGGCCATTTCCGAAGACAGGAAAGAGAAAGATCACATTTTCAGTGCAGGGCTGATAAAGAATGAGCACTCTCCCTGTGGGCCAATGCTGGTGTCATAACGTTGTTTAAGGCCTGGAAGACCATGTTCTTAACCTCAACCTTCCCCACCTTGCATCGTTCAGCCATCCCTAAAGTTGTACCGATATGGATGTACATCTCGTGCAAGAAAGTGTAAGCGGATAGGAAGGCAAACAACAGTTTGTTTATGCAGATCCAGGTACATTATTAGATCTTGTTATTGAATGTGAGGATTTCTCGATGAAGCCAACAGAAGGCCGGAGAAGATTCTCAGCAGTAATACAACATTTCTCCTAAAAGAGATAGCAGGCTTTTAGAAGAAATGCAAAGAATTGCTGCAGATATAGCTAATATAACTCTCCAGAAGATTTCACATATGTTTTCATGTTGGGGTAATTTCTTTTTTCTTGTTTTTTATCAAGAGTACTAAAACCCGAATAAAAAAACGGTGCTAATAAAGTATGCCATTCGATATGAATAGCTACATGATGAAGAAAAATTAAAACGATCCTTCCCAGCACCCAACTCTTCGTATTGAGATTCCTTCGACAATTAAAAATAAACTAATTAAATCAAAATATGAAAACATCAGGGGGGTCAAAGTTATATTACACTGATGTTCATTATGTTTGTTTTGATGTGATAGTGTTTTATAGCATATAAACCCCTCTGAATCACCTAAGCTAAATCTTTTATATGTATATATATATATATATATATATATATATATATATATATATATATATATATAGGGATGAATGTCACCAGACGATGATATAACATTTTGAAACCAACTTCTCGTCCATACTTTTTGTCCTTTAATTTACCATTTTTTTAAACGAGTAAGAATCCATTCAAAAAATATTTCTATAATTTAAAAAGGAGTTTTCTCGCCATTGTGTGATGTCTATCTGAAGAGGTTGTTTTCTCTTACAGGGTGGTCAGCTGATATAAATCTATTGTTGTCAAATGTCGTTTCTTCCAGTTTTTACTATTGTATTACTTGCTCAATTAATAAGTTAATGGAGGATTGAATATTACAGCATGATCAATATCAGATAGAGCTAACACACACACACACACACACACACACACACACACACACACACACACACACACACACACACACACACACACACACAAATATATATATTGACATGTAATTCAACATATACATATATATATACATATATATAATGTATATATACATGTTACCATTTAATATATATATATATATATATATATATATATATATATATATATATATATATATATATTTACTAATCTACTATCTACCAGGATTCACGGTACCAGAAAAAAACCAAAAAACCCCTGGTCCGTAACAAGAGCTAAAATATCTCGAATCACGGTCCAGAGGAAAAAAGAAATAAGTTTTTTGGGTAAAAAAGAAAGAAAAGACCACCTCGTCCGACTCCTTGAAAAAAATCAAGGGGTACTTAGTCAGTGGCCAAAAGAAAACCAAAAAACCCTCCGCGAATTCTGCAATGCTACAATTACTAAAGTGCTCAACATAAAACAATGGAGCCAATTATAGAATTAACTTAAATCGCTAGTCGAAAATCTTCTACTAGTTTCACCTTAACGGATCATCAGGAAGTTTAACCTCGACTATTCTAAGGAGAAATTGCTTTGCCTTTATTCACCAAAAACCTCCACCTATCCTAGAATTTGCATATTAAAAAAACCAAAAAAAAAAAACAAACCCTATAACCGATTCCTAATTATATAGTAACCACGCCCTTTTGTGTTTACAACCATTTAACACCTCCGATCTTTTGTTAAGCTTATTCTTGCTTTTACAATCTGCTATTACTAATTTTTCCTCCATACAAAGATTACAGGTTCTATTACCTGCCCTATATTTGCGACATAAGTAATAAAGAAATGTACTGAATATATGACTGTTTTTACGGAGGCGCAAGTAGGCACATAGACACGAGTTTATATGCATATGAGTATGTAAGCTTGGTGATATGGGCATGCAGAGGTCGAAACACATATCCTCACTGAAGTTTTAGTTTCTCAAGGCTTGTATATATATATATATATATATATATATATATATATATATATATATATATATACGTACTGGCATAGACTAAAAAGTATCAAATAGTTGGCATATAATAAATGGATAAATTAAACAGCTTGTATATATATATATATATATACTAAATATATTAAAAGGCTTGTATATATATATATATATATGTACTGGCATAGACTAACAATAAATATAATAAATTAATATATTAATATACTAAATATATCAAATATATTAAAAGGCTTGTATATATATATATATATATATATATATATATATATATATATATACGTACTGGCATAGACTAAAAAGTATTAAATAGTTGGCATATAATAAATGGATAAATTAAAAAGCTTGTATATATATATATATATATATATGTATACTAAATATATTAAAAGGCTTGTATATACATATATATATATATATATATATATATATATATATATATATATGTACTGGCATAGACTAACAATATATATAATAAATTAATATATTAAAAGGCTTGTGTATATATATAAGTTAGTAAAGTTAGCGACCATAGTCGAGGGTGACCCGAAGGCTCCCTTTTCGATAGCTACTACACCAAGGTGT
>OY757924.1:46051952-46069974 GCA_963585895.1 Sepioteuthis lessoniana | reverse complement strand
AATATTTCAAAATCCCTTTATTAAATTTGGATTTAGAGTATTTGTTTAAAAACTGTTCATTGTTAGACGAAATATTCAATTCTTACTCTGTGATCTAGAACAGAAAAATTTACTAGATGACAATTTCTTCTTTTCTTGTTAACAAATGTTAGGTCTTGCCCTGTCGACTGAGGCTGTAGAATACATCGACTGCTTCTTTGCATAGTGGTAAGACCCCTAACGGGTGTCCTGATATGATACTAAACAATCTGATTGTGAAGTTCTAGTAATGAAGGATCTTTAGGGAATGTGGGGCACCCCTTCATTGCAGTCGCTCCCAGGTCCACTCTGTCTTGAATTTGGAGCATCTGATAGGGTCCTATCTATGGTTGAAATGAAACTAAACCGTTTTGGTTGACATGGGACTGTTTCTGCATTTAAACAGCATATTTAGAATATAACTTTTCAATACTTAAAATGCTTACTTATGCGAAACCGAATTGCTTGAAATAGAACAGCTTTGACATTTAAACTGCGTACTTTTGCTTAACTGATTTATTTGTTATAAAACTGTTTTTACATTAAATTCTGTGTATTGCCCAGTCGACAGACGGTATAGAATACACCGTCTACTTTGTTGCAGAAGGTTAAGACACCTCTTACCAGCGTCCTGGATAGGAAATTAAACAATCTGACGGTCAGGTTCCAGTAATGCTGGAAGTTTAGGGAATGTGGAATACCTCTTAATTACCATCTCTCCCAGTTCCCCTCTGTCCCGGAGTGGTAGCATCTGATAGGGTCTTATCTATGGGTCAAATAGAACTAACTGCATACTTCTGCTAACCGGAATTACTTGAAATAGAACCGTTTTTTATATTTAAACTGCATACTCATGCTAAACTGAATTGTTTGAAATGGAACCGTCTTTGTATGCTAAACTGAATTTTTTGTCATAGAACTATTTTTGACATTGAAACTGTACTACGCTAAATTGAATTGTTTGAAATAGAACTGTTTTGACATTTCATTGTGCGAAAGCAAATACTATACTTATACTAAACTGAACTGTTTGAATTAGAACTGTTTGACTAAACTGAATAGTTTTTCGACGATTTAACTTTGTACTTATGCTAAACTGAATTGTTTGAAATAGAACTGTTTATTGTATAAAATAGATTCGACAATAAATAACTTACAAAGGATGATGTGCGGTAAAATCCAAACAAACAAACAAATAAACAAATACTAGGTCTTGTCTTCTGGACACAATTCGGTGATCTGTTTTTTTATTAAAGGGTTATCAAATTCTCAGTGGGGCCAAAATTTTATCTCTAGCACAAATCCCAGTTGGCAACCTTTCAAATTTATGTAAGCCTAGTATCATAAAATGGATTTGGTATTATATAACCTCCAAAGATTGATATGCCTTAAAACCCAAAGAACCAACCAACCAACCAACCAACCAACTTAGTATCGTAATCCTTTTGTGCTAGTTTGCTGCTTTTGCTTGTTATGTGATTAACCGTTTCATCTCGGTGGCCACATAACTAACTCTATCTATTCTTCTGTGTCTTATCAATGTTGCCTTTATTTACTTAGTTCTTATGCCATCATTCTATGTTGCTAATGATTGAGATTCGATTTCACTTTTCAGGTGTCGTCTTCGTAGCCATGTCCCAGAAATATTCCATAGTCTTTAGCATAACATATACTTACTGTTGTTTTCCTTTAGATGCTAGTTTTCTTGATTATTTATTTTATTTTTTTTTTTGCTGTTGTTTTTCCGTTTGTCCCTAAGTTAGTTCCGTTGATATTGTTCTTACTGACTGCTGTAATCAGTCTTTCTTTGTACATCTTTTCTTTTGAAGAGTCTGAATTTTTACATTTATGCAGTGCTCAGTGCTGGTGATTCCCCTTCCTCCTTCTTCACTTGACACATAGAACATGTCTCTGTCACCTCTCGGGTGGAAAGCCTTTTGTATTGTTATCAATTTCCTTATAATTTGATCCAGCTTTTTGACTTCCTGCCTTCTCCATTTTAAGAATGCGCTAGATTAACTTACAAAAGGGACTGCCCAGGTGTTTATTCTGTTGATGAGATTTCTGCTGAAGAATTTGTTTCCGAGATGTTTTCTTGTTTTTCAGAAGTTCTCTTTCTATTTTTTTTTTTTCATTCATCTCTGCTTCATGGTGTAAGATTATAACATTCCCAGGTATTAGTATCCTTTTTCTCCGAAGCCTTCTTATACTTTCCTGAAGTAGCAGTTCAATACAAATCGTTCTTTCTCGTTCCGCGTCTCATAATAAGAATGGTTCAATCCAAAATTCTATTCCCGATTCTTGACTATAGAATCTAATAGGTTTTCAAATGTTTTCTTGTTCTTTTTAATTCTTGGAAAATATCTTAATATCATCCATATACCTATCGAGGTTTATCTGTTCTTTGACAGGATAAATTTATATCATCATGTGATGTGCATTGTTTTTGCATATAATTAATGGCATATAAACGCTGGTAATTTAAATAATGCCAAATCCTCTTTATATATATATATATATATATATATATATGTGTGTGTGTGTGTGTGTGTGTGTGTGTGTGTGTGTGATTTGAAAGTGAATATTTTGTAGAAAACTATATTTTTGCTCAAAGTTATATGGTTTCAAACCGGACATTGGCATAATGGTTAAAGTGTTCGCCAATGGCCCGGGCGACCTTGGTTCAATCACAAGGTCGAGTCATACCAAAGACTCAAAAAATGGTACTAGATGCCTCTTTGCTTAACACTCAGCATTATAAGGTAAGGATCAAGGGTAAAGTGGAGAAATCCAGGGAAAGGAGTAGCGCTCTCCCCTACACATTGGTGTAGTAGATATCGAAAAGGGAGCCTTCGGGTCACCCTCGACAATGTTCGCCAACTTTACTTTAGTTTTCTATGGTTTAAAGTGTGACTATTAATTTATTGTACTCACTTAAGTTGTTTTAGTAATTTACAAAGCACGTTGCTTCGATGTGGCACAAGGCCGAATAAACGGGGCGCATAATGAGCCTTAAGTTGTTTTAAGTATTTCACGTTAAGCATTACTATTTAGTATGTATAATTTGTTTCCACATATTTAAATTGTTTTAGATATTACTATGTAGCAAAAATAGTTCTAAAAGTTCCATGTTAAATTGTTTCATGTTTCGCTCTTTAAGATATGTAATTCTGTTTATTAAGAAATCCTTTCGAATTTAATAATAATTCTTTGTTTACACTTTGTCAAATAATTCCCTGTATTATTTTAGTCAACTTTATTCATTCGTTTACGCATAATACTTTGCAGCATTGAAATCTGATACTAATTATTCACTTTGTTGTTAATCATTTGTTTGAACACTGATAAATAGTTTTAAATATAGTAAACCATTAAATACTTCTATTTGACACATAAATGGGACCATAACTGGTACCACTACTCCGGACCTGAGCGTATCCCGAAGTATTGGTTATGAAAGGGTATATCACATTTTTAAAAGCTCCAGGGTTTGTAAAATCGCCATCAGATAGAGTCAGATTTATAATACTTGTATAGGGGGTTGGGGGTTTCTCATCTTCGCAGAGATGCCGTCGGCATATTTTACAGCCCCAGCCGACTGGGTTTTGTATATAATTAAGTGATATAACTGTTATAAAAGTAGTAATGTTATAAAAGTAGTAATGGCAAGAGTGAGTCTCCCTAAGAGATGACTCTTTTGATTTTGTCTCCTGCTAAGTTTTGTCTTCGTGTTGTTAATTCTAATTTCTAGTTTTCCATAACTCTCCTGGTTGAATGTATGACTGGTTCTGATATTTTGTACATTTTCAGATATTCTATAATCCAGGTTTGCCAGAAAATTATTATTATAATAATAAATAGCAGCAGCAGCAGCAGCAGCAGTAGTAGTAGTAGTTGTAGTCGTTTTTAACACAAAGTCTATGTTAGTTTTTCACTGATTTCTATGTTGAGATAATTCCTCCTCAGATCCCAAGGATTCTTCTAACTATTAAAACCGATTTCAAAATTGCTGTGGTCTGGATTTCCTCGACAATGAAAACAAAGTGAGAATAAAAATGAAAATGATCTACATGCTGAATTCTATTAACATTTCCAAAATTAAAACTACTTTTCTTGAAAAGGAAAGTGTTGTAACAAAGGTAGACAATCAGCAGATAACCGATTTGTCTTTAATGATAGCCTCAGTGAATATGACGATGCAATAATTCCCATCTATATTACTCTTTCAACAATTGCAGTCTCAGATGAGATACACCTGCAAGCATATCAGTTTAAAAGAAACAGAGAAAACAAGAATAGGAAGATATAAAAGAAAGAAAAAAAAAGAAAACAATGTAAGAAGAAAAAAGACTAAGCTTTTATGTGAACAATGTATTCGCTAATTGGAAAAGTCCGTAAAGTGCTTTTTGGAGTTTTCTAATGTTGCTCTTACTCAGGAAAAGTAACAAGAAAGTGGGAATAGATCTGTCATTTACTTTCGTAGTAACCCTTTCGACCTGAGATGCAATTTTTGCTATACTCTCAGCGGGTAATGCCACACATGTATGTCATGAGTTCTCTCTTCCCCAGGGCACATTTCTCCATCAAATCTGGAGCGTGTCCAAGTTCTTTTAACGTCAAAAATCAGCATATGAATTTGATCTTTAATGTTATTCAGTGTCTATACACATCGACGAATAACAGAAGCATTAAGAAGGAGTCATTTTAGCGTAGTGGCTTACGTTCTGGACTGTTACATAGTAGTGGGCAAGTTCAAATACTAGTTGCGCTATTACGTTCAATTTCGGACGAATACTCTTCGAAAAGGTTCAATCCCCGGCCAGTTATGGGTTAAATAGTACCACTACTGTTCTTTTAGAAAGTTCGCTTTGATATTAAATAACTCATGAAATTTGAAATACAATTACGCAAAGAAACCAAAACAAATAATAAAAAGAAAATGCTTCTATGAATATATTTTTTTAAAATGTTACTTATCAAAATTCATTGATAGAGTGCAAGTAATACATAAAAATGGTCAAGTTCTATATAATGTCGAATAAGAAATAAGTTCTAGCGTTGTGACCACTTCCCACCACTAGCAACCATGATGTCCACTTGTGTGACCAACATCAAAAGGTCAATCATGATAATTCTATTTATAAATGCAAGGGTCGGTCAAACACAAGACTTCGGATGTTTTAAAAAGGTCAGTCAGTTCGTTGCCTGGAATGCGACAAATTACGATTCAAATTTCGGCGCTAAACAAACGATTTGTAAAAAAATTAGACCTTTCTTAGTCGGCTTAAAAATACCACTTCATATCTTCTAGTTTTTTACGACCGGTCCTGAGGTAAGTTGTTGCATTAGCTACCGAGGAAATATTCTGTGACCACCTGTCTGACTTTTTGTTTTCCTGATATGAACAACCACATCTCGTCATCATCTCAATAAAAATAGTTGAGATCAAAAAGACATATCACAGTTAGGAGAAAGAAAGTGAGATACAAAAAGAAAAAGCAAGGTGTCTTAAGGTGTATCTCGATTTTATAAAAACAGAATGCCTCTCCTAAGCACCATTTGTAACCCATCAAATATTTTCCCTTGGGTATATCTAGGTATGCACAGGATCACCAAATTATTAAAAGAATCTTAAATTGCAAGTATACTTAAGATTAAAAAAGTTCCAGTGGATTTTCTCTGCTTTAAAAAAATTAAACAGAAAAATATTTTTTCAAATGTAAATTGTAAACTTAATTATTTTGAATTTAAATGTAGAAAAAGAATCAGCATATATTAAAAAAAAAAAAAAATTCCTTTCTATTAAAAAAAAAAATTCTCAATAAAATTTTACCAACTCTTCTATTTAGAGATTTATATTTTGTAAACCTTCCTTTAATCTGCATATATGTATGGCCTAACTTTTATCAACACGTGTTAGTTTTTTTAGAAATGTGGAGGTCATACCAAATGAACTGTCATTATTTTCGATTCGTTTCTTACACGACCTCCGAAATCAGTTCTCTAAATAGAAAAATGAACATTACTGTACTTGTTGCATACCTAAAATATTTTAAAAAAAAAAGAAAGCTGAGAGGAGATAAGAAACTGGGTACAAATCGAAAACATAATAATAAAAGGTTATGATAAAAGAGAATAATTCAAGTGAAGATTGAGAAAGAAAGCGCCAAAAGGAAAAACCAAGGTGTCTTAAAAAAGAGAAAAAATATAGAAGCCATTTTGATCAATTCAATCTGAATGTGCTTTGAACGAAATATTCAAGTGATGAAATTTCTAGTTTACTTTAGTCATCTGGAAGATTTCCCGAGGGTAACAAAATCGCGACCACACCTGCTTCCGACTGACAAGAAAGACACACGAAAATTAGCTTTTGCTGAATTATGCATCAGGAGTCAATTTGAATACACAACACAAAACGAGAAGAGCAGGTGCTTTCCTTCATTAAATCACTCATTTTGAAGTGTCAGGCGCATGCACACATACACACCATCAACCGCCGCGTACGGACATGTACATGTCACACCCAAAGGCGAAAGCACCACATATATTACGTTTCTTGTGTGTATATTTTAATTCTTATTGAAAATTAAACAGATTCTCTGGAGAATGATACATTGCATTTAAGAGTGTCCACAGGTGTTGATAGGGATATTCGTTCCATTTAGATTTTTAAATCGATGAAAGGGTTCACACATCAAGAAATGGTTGATAATTTGTTAGTCTTATGATCCTAGTGTTTTGGTCTTGTAGATCAATGTTTTTTTTTAAACTGCAACCCAAGGACTCCATGAGGCCTACAACGTCAAAAGTAAGAGTCCAAAGACTTTCCAAGAGTGTCTTGAAAAATTATATTATCCAATTATCGAAGGAACCTCAAACTCGTATTTCTAATTGCTAGCACACCCAATGAAAATCCAGTTTGAATAGTTGCTACTCATCAACTTTTGACGGAGGGTGGCTTTTGAGAATCTATTCTTGTCTCAAAAGCCGGCCAATACGCTGTTACTTTTTGCAACAACATATTTTAGTGAAACAGCGTTTTCATCACTAATTAAAATGGTGACCAAATACAGATCTTCTAGACTTGTTGTGCAACGTGTATTTAGTGTTGCTTTCTCAAAACATCACACAAAAATTGACAATTCGTGCTAATCAAGACAAGCACCCCTTTCCCAAGTTCAAACATTAAATGAAATTCTCAGGTAGTATTTCTAATATATTTTCATTTTTATTTATATGGGGGCTCCTCTATATTTCATGATAATCCATATTGGAGTCCACGAGATATATCCTGACATGTAAACGGCTCCCGGTTCTGTACAGTTATAAAACTACTGTATTAGATATTATATGAAATATCTAATCTGGAAGAAAATCTTATTTTCAAACAAATACACAAGCGGGTTATAACGCATTCATTGTAGTTTCATAGATGAAAATTATGTATTTAATACAAACTGTCACAATAGAAATACGTCTTTAACCTATTACTTATAAAAATAGATTATACTCGCGTACACAAAAGACGTATTTTTTATCGATCTCAAATGAAACTATCATTGTAAGTGGTTTCATACCTTTTCCAAGAGTAGTAGTGCTAAGGGAAATGCAATCAGCTGTGTTCAAGATTTGAACTGATATTGCTGTTTTCTACGATGATAACCATTACACCATGAGTACCAATCAAAATATCATTGTACAGGGTGTTTGATATAATTCGAGATGTTCAGGGAATTTCAGAAAAATTCCTATCGTTTTGAAATTTAATAACCTGCTTATTACTTATTCGAATGATCTGAATTTTTTACCCCATGTATTGAAATAATTCAGTGTTCTATTTTCAATGTTTATATAAATATTCTCTTCAAGTGTATGCCATTTCTATACTTGAAAAAAAGAACCCTAGATAATTTTGAGGTGTTTCTACCAGTTTAATGTTAAAAAATCAACTTTTATCTTCCAGTGAATATTTCTATAACCAAAAGAAAAAAACTATTTTGAGCTGTTTCTACACATGTTGTTTGATCTTTAAAACCTTATTTTATCCTGTTTAATTGTATTCCTATTCCTGATAAAAAATGAACAAAAAAATCCCAAGAATTTTTAGGTGATTCTACACATGTTTAATGTTTAAACGTCAATTCTCTTCCAGTGAGTAGTATTTCTATACCAATTAAAAACATAGAATTTTGAGTGGTTTCTAAACATGTTTAATGTTTAAACACCTATTCTCTTTCAGGGGATAGTATTTCTATAACTATAAAGAAAGAACAATAGAGAATTTTTTAGTTGTTTCTACATATGCAGTTCAATATTGAAAAGAGTTCAATGAGAATCGGTCAAAAGCCTAATGAGTAGAGTGTTCATTAATGATCCGGGAAACCGAGGTCCAATCGCTGGTCGAGTCATACCAAAGACTCAAAAAATGGTACTTGCTTAACACTCAGCATTATAAGGTATGGATCAAGGGTAAAGTGGAGCATTCCTGTGAATGGAGAAGCGCCCTACCCGACACTTTGGTGTAGTAGCTATTGAAAAGGAAGCCTTTGGGATACCCGCGACTTAGGTCACCAACTATACTTACTTTACTATTCTATTACAAAATCATTCAATTTTTCTTGAATACTTTGTATTATTAACAGTTAAAAGTGAGCTGTTCTCTCGAATGTTCAGCCATGTAAAGCATAAAGGGTATATTTTTTATCCTGAGCTCATGCCCGTTTGGAATCAATGCTTTCAGTAGGGTAATTTGCTTCGTTGGATCTCCTTAGATTCCGCTGATCGTATCCCCTGCTGAATGGTAATAACCACCCCAAAATAAAAGGATGTTTGGTATAACTAAAAATTCCATTAAGAAAATATAGAGCGCTCCTTTATAGCCATTAATCCGAGGTCCACTCTGACCCTGAGCGGTAGTACCATTTAGGAACTCATGTATGCTTCCAATAAATCTGTTTACAAATTATATGTATTTCGCTGGACATTATAGCATACAATAGAAAAGTAAAGTTGGCTACAGTAGTCGAGGGGGACCCGAAAGCTCTCCTTTCAATAGCTACTACACCGAAGTGTAGGGGATGGCGCCAATTTACCCTTGATCATTAACTTATAGCGGTGAGTGATAAGCAAGGCAGCATCAAGTAACATTTCTTGAGTATTTGGTATGACTCGACCTGGGATTAAACCCCGGTCTCCCAGACTATTGTCGAACACTCTAACCATAGTGAGCAAAAGAACTATATGAAATATACAAATAATGTTAATATATATGTATACAATGTACACTTCTAAGCCTAAAATAATCCATGCCATTGAAAATCCCTCAATCATTTGATGAAATTGATATATTGTAATCATTATTTGAAGTATATGAATATTCTTTAAGCAGTCTTTTAAAAACACACAAAGGTGTAGATTGATTGTTTGATTAAGTTTAACGCCACGTCAATCTGTCAAGAGTCATTTTCTGCCTAGATGTTAAAGAATCGCCTTCCCAATAAGTTTTCGTGTAGATGCATCCTAAGAGTTTTATTTCTTAAACTTAGTTCTATTTGAAAACGAGTATTTTTAAACATATCTATTTGATCCATAGATGGAACCCTTACAGATACTACCACTCCGAGTCTGAGTGGACCTGAAATTTATAAAAAAGAATGGACACTACACATTACTCAGAGCTCACAAATTGTAGACTCACCATCAGATCAGTTTAATATCATGTAGTATCGATTGAGAAAATCTATAGAATTTACTTAACCAAAACTGCTCTATTTGCTTTCTATTTATTATTTTAGCATATTTGCCACTGAACTAGATTATAAAATTCTGTTTGGTTTAAAATAAATTCTCCGTTTTCTCGAGAATATTTTAACTAATTCTAATTTTACCATTTATTGAATAGTAATAAAATCGTTAAATATTTATATGTTTGGTCCTTCTGATTTTTTATATACACAGGCAAGCTAATATAGAAAGGATAATATTTAAATCCACTGAGAAAATGAAGTAAAATCATTGAACATTATTCAAAGATAGTGAATCACATATTGTATTGAAATCACGTTTGAACGTAACATCATTCATTGTTCTCTTCACTCCTCTCCGTCCAACACGAGAGATACACTTAAAGATTAGAATTCCCTATGCCGAAAACGAAAAGGCATCAAGAATTAATGGCCAACGCAATATTTTCATTGTCTTTTACATGGTGCAGTTCAACTATTTAATTGCCCGACCTGAACAGAATAATCATTTCTCATTTTGGTAAAACCAAGGTCGATAACTTGGGAATTACTTTCTTTTTTTTTTTTTCGTTCATAAGCGAGGGATAAGGAAGAAAACATGCAATAAATCAGATAATTTGTAGGATTTACGAATTATTTATCATATGATTTTGGTTGGATTTCATGGTATATTAACGATTGAAGGTTGTTTAATTCTAATTCCTGTTTATACATATCAAATAAAAATGTTTTTTTTAAACAAATAGTTTGTAGGTAACATTTTTAAACAAGTTAGAGCTTATTTCTTACCACAAAGATAAGTATGGTCAATTCTAATAATTCAGTTTAACATAAATCAATGATTTTCATACCGTTTAACAGTTTTAATTATTGCTATTTAACAATAATAATTCTATTCAAGTCAATTCATTCATGTTGCACAGAGTTAAATGGTTTCAAGAATTACAAATTAACATGAATTGTTCTATTTATAATTAATCCTTAGTATTCACTAAGTTAAATGATTTCAATTATTGCTATCTAACTTGAATAATTGTATTCATTATTAATTATTTGTTTGCTCACAATTAAATGGTTAAACAGTTCTATTTGACTCTAACAAGTACTACCACGCCGAGTCAAAGTGGAGAGTAATGGAAATGAAGGAGTTCTATAATATAGCGGGTGATATGACAGGGGTGTCCTTGTGGTGAGATGGTTAAAGCGATGGACTGCGGAATCGTAGTAAGCGAATTCGAATTCTAGTAGCGCTCTTATGTTCACTTTCGGACAAATACCCTTGGGAAAGGTAAGAACCCCTTTATCCCCCAGGCTATGGGTTAAATAGTACCACTGCTGTTCTTTTAGGAGGATGGCTTCGGCATTAAATAACCTACAAAGGTTGATATGTCATTAAACAAAGAAACCAAACCAAACCATGATACGACAATGACCTGAAGCGAGAGAACTCTGAGAATGATTTCATTTTTAGAAAAATAATCAGCAGAGATTTTAGAAGAATGAAATTAGTACTTTGATTTTAGAAGAATGATACAATACGTTGCCCCCCCCCCAAAAAAAAAAAGGAGCCAGAAATATTGTGTTTGGTACAGAGAAGCGAAATATGGGAATTGTTTTACTAACCAGAAAGAGAAACGAGAGAGAGAATTAAATTTATATTTTGAATTGTACAAAGAGTCATTGGAAACAGCTAAGCCAAAACAATGACCAGTTGAACAGATGAGGTCAGATAGAGGGGTAAATATCGAACCAGGTGTGGATGTGAATTTCTTTTAGGAAAATTTCAAACCCTGAGAATGGACAGTTTTAGTTTCGTGACATGACGTGTTGGTCACGTGACAGAGAGGGCCGCGGACTGCAGGGAGAGGACACAGTGCCTGACACGTGGAAGTGGGAAGAAAGTCCACCACCTTTTAGTAACGGCCACTGAGAGTCACCGTTGAAGTGAGAGAATAGCAAGCGTGAATGGAATGAATTACTGAAATCTTATTAAGAAGAAAGCCGCTGATAATATAAACCCACTTGGAATTAGGAAAGAAAAATAGTATAAAACAAGATTTTTCCCGAAGCTAGATGGACGGCTGACAGAGAGGAGAGACGTAACAGAGTGAACCCCTAATACTCAGCACTTGAGCCTTGAACCAGACCTTCTGGGACAGGGAAGAGAAAACCATGAGTTAGCTATCGGAAAGCTGACGAAAGAGAATTGATAGCTCTACTGATAATTGCTAAGCGACTTAGCTTAGTGAAAAGCTGTTCAGACAACAAGATTAAGCTGACTGCTGGGATAGAGATCTCAGAATCGCATTATTTCACTCAAAGTGGGACAGCCTTGTATGTAAAAACATTATTTTTTAGACACAGACTTCGTTTATTTTTTTTCTTTGTTAACTAAATTCCTTTTTATTAATTATTGAACAACTCGTGTTTGTTTTATCTCTGGCATTCCGACTTCAAGTTATTTCTTTTTGAATGATTAACCCTCTCTGATTTATTTGGCAATCGGCTGTTGGCGATTTCGGTTGTCTGAATCTAGAAGACACAACGTGAGCAGATTGCCGGAACAGCGGACATTTGATCCTTCATTGAAGCAATGATCCGTCGGTGTTCTAGGGAGACGACTGTGTGACAGTCGGAATTCCACAAAGCTCCGGGACTAGTGCCTCATCATTTGATTTTTTTTTTTATCATATCTAGGATATTCGTTGGTAGGAGGGTATTTTACAGCCCAAGTTGACTGCCTTCCAACAACCGATTAACACAGTAACTTTTGTTTGAACAATGAGAAAAGCTCAGGTGTAAATGTAAGAAAAAGTCACACGAGATTTAGGGATTTAGAAGAGAGTCAATCAGTCAGTTACCGATGTTATATTCTCATATGCATGTTCATGCAGGATACATACTGACGCAATGAATAACAGACGAGTGAAGACTTCTTTAACAAAATATACCTCTCACTTTATTTGTAAGGGTTCAAAAGAGTTGTGTAGGATTTCACTGTGAGAGGGAGCTGGTGACCGAACATAAACTGTAATATTTTGTCCCCGACTCTTATGGCCGTCAACGTTGTGTCTTTCTCGTTCTCCAGATACTCAACCGGAGTCCCAGCGGCCCAGCTCTCTGCCGGATGATGGCTTTCTTTACTGCATCTTATCAGCTACTTCCCTGGTCCCCAAACTCCATCGGGGTTCCCGAGGGCCCCCTCGGCCGGGTGTTGCTTTCCCTACCACATCTCGTCTATAACTCCGACTCCAGCTCTACTGCAACTGCCTTGACTTCTGTCTTGACTGAGTTATATCATAGTTCAACGCCCACTCGATCGCCCACTCGATCGTTGAAATCGCATGTTTGATTGTCATCAAGCGGAAATACCTGTCATGCAGTTCACAGGTTACTCTTTTCCGGTGCGTCAGTCTATGAGTGTACCAGGGGAATTTTTTACCTCGTCCCATTTCATCAGCCAATTACCGCCCACGCGATTTCCTCTCATAACTCCCATTAGAATGTGTCACTTCCTTCCGGTGCATCACCTTGGAATGGCATTTTAGGTCAGGGCAAAGGCCAAAATACAACACTGACAGAGAATCTAGAAAGTTGGCCTGAGCAAAACCATCCCCACTCAGGGGTTGGGGTGCGATTTAGGGAACAAAAGGATCTTTCTGTCATCGACTCAAAAAGTAGCACTACACTGTTTCTGAGGACGGCCAGGAAGGAGGCTAAAACCAACGAATAAATTAACTGACATTTTTCTCCGATCACATATTTGAGTTTTTTTTCTTTTCTATGGACTCGTTGACATCGGTCTAATTTGATTTCATGTCTTAGAACTTGCACCGAAAACCCACAATGCAATACAACAGGTGATGTGCTGCTATATAATTTTGTTGAGCATTTCTTTACAATTTGATAGTATTCAAGATTGTAAACCACCTTACTGATGAATTTATGTCAATTTTGAACTTAAATATCATATCCATTTTAAAAAAATGTCTGTCTGTCGTCATAGCTTTTCATTACACAGTTTATCTTCATTATTATACTTTCTTTTAAAATCAGTGCAGTAGTCTTCATGGTCTTTGATATTTTCTCAGATCTTAGTTTTTGCACAGTTCCTCATGGATCATATTTCCCCATCAATTTACTGGACTCACTTCTTAACTCTATGTCTACGTTATCCTGAGTATATTTTATGTAAAAGTAAGGATACCGTAGCATAGAGTCAACGGCGCCTAGACTTTTATTTCAATCTTATTTATTTTGATATTTTCGTTTGTTTATTTCAATTTTCCATTTAGTTTATTTTTACTATTTATGTATTTTTCCTTTTTTTTCTTAGTATGTATCTAATAACAAATAGTAATATATGTACATATTGTTGTATTTGTTATTAGTTTCATTTTGACAACAGTTTTTATCTTAAGCATAATTTGCTTAAGTTTGTAGATCAGTTGCTTTTATTACAGTAATTGATTTTTATTACAGTAACTGATTTTTCTCCTTGCTTAACTAGATTTACTTTGTTTGTTTCAATTCAATTGAACATTTTTCCTAAATATTTTTAGGAATACTTTCCATGATCACTTAAAATGTTCTTTATTTTATAACATATCAACATTGGTGGGGTATTTTATGCCAAAGATATCCCTGTAAAACAGTAGTCGCACAGTTTAACCCATAGATAGTGCTTTAAGAGGGTTCATAAGAGATATTAGTACGAAAGGAAATGTAACATCGTTGCTGGAGTTTGAAATTGCTTATTCCGAGGCCGCAATCCACCACTTACAACGGGGACTCTCTACTGGTTATTATTATCGGTACATGATTGTTTGTCTTTTTTTTTTAAAGGTAAAGTGCACCTTTTGTTCTTAATATCTTACGTGCTTTCTGTCGAGAGCGTAGAATGATTTTAAATATATTTGAATAACGTATTTCTGTTTTGTTTGAGATGAGAATCATTACCTATGAGTGAGTGTGCAATGTAGTGAATTTTCAAACAGATGTAGACTAATATAGACCGAGCCAGTGTTTAAAATATAACCTGAAATCTTATAACATGATCAGAAAAAGATCGGTAGAAATAAGAAAGAAAAACTGTGAATAAGAAGATTGTCTATGGTTTCAACAAGATAAACCACACACATGCACACACACACGCATATATATATATATATATATATATATATATATATATATATATAGAATGAATTAGACAGAATATATGTAGAAAAAGGAAACTAACAAAAAATATATGTTCGTGTAGTTTGAGGATATATCTATTGTTTGTTTTCTTTTTTTTTTTTTATCCCAACTTGTTTCGACTTGAAAGTTTTTCAGTGCATAAATATTCTATTGAAATTATATCGAGTGCAAGAAATAAAATAATTATTACTGATATGTCTTCATAACAGTCAAAAGTCATCATCGGGGAAAAGAGAATGATTCTTATGGAAACGAAATAACACAGGGTAATATGTTCGAAATTGAATACGTCATGACGTGGAATTTTTTAAAAACGAAGAACAGCGTTGTACGAGTTGAGAAACAAATTTGTAACGATTTATAATTTCAATATCGAGGGAAAAGGCTGGGGCTAGAGTTACAGTGGATTTAGAAATATTTTAGCATTATTTTGGCGAGAAAAAGTGATATTTTGTGGTTTTAATAGTGTGTCGAAATATAATGGAGAAGACTCATCAGTTATTCTCTCTTTATCTCTTTTGTGGATGAGGGCAAAATATTAGTGTTTTGAAAATCAAATGTGTGGTTGGTTAAGATGTTATGAGAGACTAAGCAATTTATTGTGTTGCCGGTTGTAAAATGTTTTTTTTTTTGGCTTCTGAATTCTTTCTTCAGATTTTTATTAGTTTCATCAACATATAATATGTTACAATCTCGACGACAGATTTCATGAACTCCTACGTCAGATGAAGAATTTGTGTTTTTGGAATTATTTCTAATTTGTTTTATTCTTTTTATTGTCTGGGTTGCAGTTTTTATGAATAAGCAGTTTAAGTTTTTTCAATGAAAGCAGTTGTGGAATTTTGTGGTAATATTATATATCTTTTTAGCGTATTAATATTTGAGCAAGGTTTGTTACTTTTATAATTATTGTAGGATGTACATTTATGAACGTTAATGAGTTTCGATTTTGCTCTATGAATGATTGCTACAGGATATTGTAGTTTGGAAAAAGAGTTTTTGATGTGCTCAAATTCCTCATTTTGAAAAGTGGGGGAGCCGATTCCAAGGTCTCTGGAGAAAGACCTATGAAAATGCTACTTTTTGTTAAATCGCTGTTTCAAATAAAAATGTACATATTCATTTTTGTTGTTATTCCTGTGGTAAACTTTACATTCTAACTTATTGCTATTATTTATTAGTATGATATCCAGAAAAAGTAAAGAATTGTCTTTGTTTTTCAATTTAATATAGGAAATTAACGCTTCGTTTAATTTGGTAGAGTCTATGTCTGATATAAGGAATGTTATGTTTATTGGTGTAGAGGATTAAAATATCGTCAAAGTATCTTACTTAGTGGATGTCATTTGGCAAATTGTATTTGAAAGTTTGGGATTCCAAAAATTCAAGAAAAAAAGCCAGCTAGAATGCTACTTTATAGATATTCCATTGGAAGGCCAAATTTTTCCTGGAAGTACGAGGATCATTGAATAGTTTCTAGACTTTTTTCGTATGGACACTTTTATAGATAGTACAAACATGAAACACTAGTCCCCTTCGAAGTAATCTCCTCCGGCTGCAATGCATTTGTTGTACCGTTACAATAACTTCTGGGAGGCCTCATCGGAGTCCTCTTGTATGAGCGTTTCAATGACTTTCGTCACAGCCTCTTTCATCTGCTCAATGGTCTCATAACGACAGACTCTGAGCTTAAGGAATAACCAAAAGTCACAGGAGCAAGGCCTGGACTATTAGGAGGGTGAGGTACTGTCTTGATTCGCATCTTGGTCAAATAGTCTGTGACAAGGATGGAGTTTTGGACTGGTGCATTGTCCTGGTGGAAATGCCACTGACCCGATTTGAAAAGTGATGGCTGCTTCGGACGGAATCTCTTCCTGAACTCCCTTAAAACCTCAACAAAGTAACCCTAACCCTAACCCTTTAGCCAATCAACTCTGGTGTATTGACTTCCTTACTCCTCCCACACCTCTCAGCATACCTCAAACATTCCCTGCCATCCTTGAATCTCTTATGCCACTCAAAAACTGATGCTCGATTCATGCAAAATGGTCAAAAAGCAATCTGAAGAATTTCATACGTTTCTGTGGCATTTTCCAAGTTTAAAACAAAATGTTATTGCATATCGTTCTTCTAAAGAGACCTCACGTCCAGATTGCATTTTTGGAATTCCCCAGCTGTTACAATCAGGCTTTAGTAGGGTGTATTCCGATTGATGCTGTAGCTGTTCATTTGAACCTGGAATCATAAACATTGGTCAGTCATCTCATAAGATGTATAGCAATAACATAGTGTATTTTCAAAAGTCTACGACAATTTTAAATGTGTACAAAAAAAGTATGGAAACCTATTGAATGCACCACGTAAATATTGCATTTGAAGAAACATTGGTTGATACACAATTCAATTATTGTTGTAAGGGAATATCCCACCACTTCTCTCAAGTATGTGGAGTGACTATATATATACAGTGAACACAATATTATACCTGTCCTTGCTTCGGGTATTTGTACCGTGCCTCACTATTATTATCTGTCTTATTGTATCTCTCTTGTAATAAAACACTTTCTTTAATCTACAAACGTGTTGATTGTTCTTTTTCCCCCGCTCAAATATCATCTTGACTGATTGCATCCTTTTAAGGACCCAACACAATTATCTTAATTAATTTAGAGATAGATTAGGGGAGGGAACTCTGGATTTTTTTCTAAGTGGAATCTGTGTTGATAGAGACATTTCTAACAGGTATTTTTCTATCTAAAGACTGAATGTCAAGGCTAACAGGGAGTTTATTTTCCATCTTTATATATATATATATATATATATATATATATATATATATATATATATATATATATATATATTGTTGAGAAAGTCGCCAGAATTTTTTAAATGAGAAGAGCTAATCATACCAAACAGATGTTTTGAATATTTTGGTTATGTATTTTGAAATTGTATGAGGGACTATAGGATATTTGGCGTAAAGGATTGTTGCTTTTGTGTGTTTTTTGGTTATCGTATGGGATGGTAATTTGATAATGTGGATCAAAGTTAATCTTGCAAAT
>OY757924.1:45929452-46049452 GCA_963585895.1 Sepioteuthis lessoniana | reverse complement strand
ATCCGAACGAAGATTATTTCAGTTTACTGAAACATACATATTGACCTATGAATACATATATATTATTTCAGGCATACGTACAAACGCACAAACATACACAAGTACGCATTTTACCATATATGGACAAATATATACGCATAATTACGCACACGCTCACTCATATGTGCACTTACAAACAAACAAACAAGCACAAACACACACACACACACGCAGAAATATATATATATATATATATATATATATATGTACTTATTTATGCACACTTATACCGACGAATACATATATGTCATCTGTTGCGTGTGTGTGTATGTTTGAGAGTGTTCCAGTCCATTGGCATAATGGTTGGAGTATCCGTCAATGGCACAAGAAACTCGGGTCCAATCCCAGGTCGTTTCGTACCAAAGACTCAAAAATTGTACTTGATGCTTTCATATCTTATACTCAGCATAATAAAGTGCCGTTTTAGGATCAGTATATATATATATATATATACATGGAATACATCATGCACAACTCTAAACAAAATGATGAAATTAAATACACTTATAAATACACCTATATGATCGCTTATATTTGAAAACAAACGCATGCCCGCCTTCATATATATATATAATCGTTTATATGGATATCTCAGATGTACACATTTCTCTAACGAAGCTGTACAAAATTTACAGATGCATATACTCAAGCTTATAAATAAGCATTTAAAATTACAGACACTAATACAGCAAGATACAGACACATACTCACATACGCATGTATAAGTGAACCTGTTTGAAAAGCCAAGCATATAGGATTACTTAGACCTAGTCCATTCGTAAAGGCCCCTTATATATGTTAAATTTTACATATGTATACCCAAATGTACATATAAGTCATTATTAGTTCGAGTACATCATTCATCATCTTGTCGTGCCATTAGCACGGATATCCCAAATCTTCTCTCGCCATCCCTCCCAATCGTTCATCACTTCCAGCAGGTCCTCAGGGTTATACCCCGTACAGCTTTAGCTCCACCATGTGAAGGGATCCATAGGATTACATCACTTATGAACTCGTCCCGACTTCTTCAGCAGTATCCTGCATGTCTGGTTCGTTTAACTTTGATAATTTTTGTGATGGGTAGCAGGTGGCCATACAGCTGCTGCTTTGTCAGGTACTGCCTCCAAGACCTGTTCAGTATTGCTCACAGCATTCTTGTGTAGTTGCCACCAAGCTTTTTCTCCAGTCGTTTTGTTAGCGTCCATGTAGTGCATCCATATAGCAGTATCGGCACGATCGTTGCTTGGAAGAAACTTCGTTTTATCTAATCGGTCTGACTTCCATATGACCGATAGCCTATTGAGAGCAGTCCATGCCTTTGTTAGTAGCGTGTCGATGTCTGTCTCGGTTGATAAGACACTGCTTCCTAGGTAGGTAAACTTGTCAACTAGTTTCAGTGAGCTACAGTTTAGTGTGGAAATGTCATCTGTTTGATTAAAGTACATATATTCCATGTTGTGTCCATTGACAGGGAGGTCAATGCCTGTAGCGGCTCGTTTCCAGACTATGCAGTAAGGTTTCTAGTTTGGCTGGCGCATCTGCCAGAAGCGCTATGTCATCGGCGTAGTCGGCTTCGGCAATTGTTTGTGCGGGTACCTTCGGCTTCTTTTCTTTGTCATCTCGAAACCGTTTTTCTTTGATTTCATCGATGGATGTTCTAAGCATGTAGTCTAGACAGACTTGCAGTACTCCTTCTAAAATATCGAAATAGTCTGTGTCTCCATCCGGAGAACGTACTTTCACTTTGGTGTTTCTATAGAGAATCATCATAGCTGGGACGATTTCTTGTAGTAGGCCGTATGCGAGAGGAAATTGCTCCATCTTCCCTCTTTGAATGGAATCAAATGACTTGGTAAAGTCGACAAATAATATTGTCACCGGTACGTTTTTTGCCCGTATGCCTTCAAGAATTCTACAGAGAGTCAATATTTGTGAGGTCATGGATTTATTTCTCCGATAGCCATTTTGGTTCTTCCTAAGAATGTTTTTAATTTTGGGTTTTATGCAGTTGCGTAGTAGAGCATTGTATTTTGGCTGCTATGGATTAAGTGTTATACCTCAGTAGTTTTTGGCTAATCCGAGGTCGCCCTTTTTAGGGAAAGGGAGGGTTCATCCCTTCATCCATCTGTCAATCGGATTTTGATTATAAATTGCATTAAAGTGACGGAGCAGTATATCATCGAATTGTCTGGTCTTCCATACTTATGGGGGAATTTTATCAATCCCTGTGTCTTTTCTATTTTTAATTTTTCTAAATACTGACTCGAGTTCTTAAGAACTCGAGTATATATATATATATATATATATATATATATATATATACTCCAATTGATACTTCATACCTCCGAGTAAACATATTGAAAATATTGTGTACGAACATATACACAAACACATATGAGGACGTATATGGTCAGAGTGTTCGCCAAAGGCCCGGGAGACTTGGGTTCAAGCCCAAGTCGAGTTGTTATATAATGCCCAAGGGATTTCGTTTTATGCCTTTGGATTTAGTTCGGCTGAGAATCTTTCGGCTCAGTGCATGAGTTACTTAGGTGCAAAATTAACACAGGTGTTCACGCGCGTGCGGGCGGAGCGGACGTGTCACTCAGAGATGTCACAATAGCCCAGATGGGAAACGGGGTTACAGAGTGCAGGTGACGTCGTACAACGGAAGCGCGCGAAGGATTTGGGGAGATTTGAAAAAGTCGGGAGAGTTGAATCCTGCCTCGAGAGAAGACAGTTGACTTTCGCTTGCTCGCGGAGGCCTTGCGCAGGTGTTGCACGAGATGGGGGTAGGGCGGGGCAGATTAAAAAGCCAGAATAGAACAAATGTGTATCTCTCTCCTTATGTCGAAGAACCTTTAAATTCAAAGATAATAAAAAGTTTCGTACCTGAACTAAGAAGTCATAAGTGTTTTTCGTGTTTCGAGATCCTATGTTCTATGTATATATATACGAACATTATGAACGTTTTGCGTACCGGTATGAATATGTCCATTTCCCACATAGCCGTATCTGGCAATGGAGCAGAGTCATACCAAAGACTCAAAAAATGGTACTTGATGCCTCATTGCTTAACACTCAATGTTATGAGGTACGTATCAAAGGTAAAGTGGACCAATCCAGAGAAGTAGCTATTGAAAAAAGAGCTCTCGGCTTACCCTCGACTACGATAACTATACTTGAAACCATATAGCCGTGGGCAAACAATAAATAGCGTTAATTGCACGAATTTAAATTTAAAGAAATGAGTTCTAGCACGTTTATGAATGTTATCAACAGACTATAAACTAAAACATCCTATGTATTAACAGGGTTTGGCATTAAAGCTTAATATGCCCTAAACCTTAAAACCTAAAACACACACACACACACACATATATATATATATATATATATATAGATTGATTTGTATATATATATATATATATATATATATATATATATTTACTAATCTAAGATCTACCAGCATTCACAGTACCAGAAAAAAAAGAAAAAAACACGCCAGGAACAAGAGATAAGAGTATCTCGAATCACCGCCCGGAGGAAAAAGAAAAAATATTATAGGTCAAAAAGAAAGAAAAGGCCAACCTCGTCAGACCCCTTGAAAAAAATCAAGGGATATACAGTCAGTTGGTCAGAAGAAAAGTAAAACCTTATATATATATATATATATATGTGTGTGTGTGTGTGTGTGTGTTTAGGCAGCGTTTCTTCATTAACGCATATTTTTTAGAACAATATTTTCATGTTAAATCCCATCAGTAATTGATAACCTAGTACTTTCTGACCGATCTTGGGCCATCATCATGGGTGCTTATAGTATAAAAGCAATGTGACGTTTGTATATACATTACTACTTTGTAAGTGCTTATCATTTATATTGGTGTCTTGTGGTGTTTTATTCGTATACATATATATATACACACACACACACACACATATATATATATATATATATATATATATATATATATATATACATGCATACATGTATGTATATATAATTGGTCCTAAAATTATTCTAAGTTTATAAGTTGTAGGAAGTCCATAAATTTTTTAATTATGCAGTGGTTATCAATCAATCAAGATGTGAAATTATTTTCTTTTGTAAATAATTATTTTTTTTTACATAGAACTTACTGAAAACGTTTATATTTTTCATCATATTTTCAAAAGAAATATATGAGCATATAAATTGTGGTCATTCAATAATTCTGCTGTTTGTAATAGTAATGTGTAGATTCCTTAGCATTAAAATAAAATGTGGAATAATAATCCGAATAAACATAGAATCCTTAGGATTCCCGACCCAAATTTTAAAGGATGAATTTACTATACAGGAAAATCCTTCACACTTTATGACTGTTCTACATCTTTCATACACCGTCATAAAGTAAAAGCTCACACACACACACACACACACATATATATATATATATATATATAGCTCTATTTTTCCCTGAGGGTCTTGTGCGGTATGGTAGAGTTTTCGGTAATATCTACAATTGAATTGCTCTTGAAATACTGCTTCTATTAAATACGAACAAAGATGGAGAATATTCGTACCGTTTGGTCTAAAAGAATTTACAATCATAGAAATGCGTGTGAAAGTGAACATAGATACGAGGAAGTGTGAAAAGTTATAAACCCTACCAAGATGTAAATGATCAAATTGCTTTGAACTGAGGATTGAGTATAGTTAATATCCAGTAGGTTTGCTGGATCTCAGTTATTCATTACCTTCTTGGTCAAACAGAGAACTTGTCAAGCTTCTTCGTATAATACATTTCGATAAAAAAAACTGTGTCTTGAAGATAATTTGGCGTTTTCTATTTTTTTTTTTTTTTTTAGTCATCTTTGTTTAATGACATATCAATTTTCGATGGGTTATTTAATGCCAAAGCAAGGCTTCTCGAAAAAACAATAGTAGTAGTTTAAACCCATTACCGGGGATAAATAGGTTCATATATTTTCAAGACTATTACTCCCAAAATGAAAGTAATTGCGCAAGTGGTGTTCGAACTCCTACAACAAAGTCACAATCTAGTACGTTAGCTACTCGTCTATATTTAGTATTTGATCTCGTTGGAAAACATTGGCATATTTATTGTTGTTGTAGTTGTTGGGCAAATTTTGAATTGTTATAGTCTGATAATACTGACTTTTGTTTTGGCAAAGTTAAATATTATGAATTTCATATGACTTTATTAAAGTTAAAAGTTAAAATACTAAATATAAAAAAAATGCTTTTTCTGTTTGATTTCCCAAAGTCTGCCTGTTATTCATTTTTATCATTTTCGTTTTTGGTAGAAAAAATATATATTACCATGGCTTAAAATATCAGTTCATGCGCTTGATCTGATGGCAAGCAAGTAATTATCAAATTAACTCACACTGTGCGCAGGAGCTTTTGAATACGCTAACTGCATCTGTGCAGAGGGATAAAGCCCTGCCAACGAGTGTCCTGTTTATGACTATAAACCATCTGATTATGACACTAGAGCGCTGGTGTCTGAGGAATCCAGAGTACTCCTTCATTACCGTTTTTCTTAAGTTCACTCTGACTTGGGGTAGCAGTACCTGTTGGGGTCACATCTATGTGTTTAATGGACATATTCAATAACTTTCTTTGCTTAAAACATTTAATCATGCACAAACAAATGAATCGTGTTAAACTGAAATATTAGAGTAATAGCAATACTTGCAACAATTTAACTGTTTGTAACCTCAGGCTTCTTTTAAAATGTTACCTGTAAAATATTCGTTTATATTGGATATACATTTAGTATATATGTATTAATAGGATTTTGAGTTAAATAACACACAAGGGTTGACATGCTATAAAACGCAAACAACTAAACATCAATGAAGCATTATCAACATTTTTGCTTATGTATATATATGTTATGGGCTCATGTTTTCAAATATTTTAATATGACTGGTTTCTGTTTATAAAAATGACATTTCTTTTTGTGTAATACTTTTATTACTAAATTTTCAAGTAGATTTGTGTAAGTTATTTTGCTGGTCTATATATATATATATATATATATACTCTATGATATTTTGTCGGGATTGAGTAATACAGGGTGACACAAAAAGACAGAACCCATACAATTTTTTATTACTTCGACAAAAATACAGCAAATTTTGTACATTCGAATTTCTGGACATGTTGGTGAATACTTTGGTCCAAATCTTTCATGCACAGAATCTACTTCATATCCAAAAAAAAAAAAAAAAAGGTTAGAATTAAATTGAGGAACTTCAGTCAAATTATATATGGGTTCTGTTTTTTTTTTGGGGGGGGGTCACCCTGTAAATAAGATAGACAATAACCTAGACAATAACCTAAAGAAATAGAATAAATAGATTCGAAAGTAACAGTTTCGTGGAGGCCTCAGACAGGAAGTGAAATCAGCGTATGCCTGGAAAGAGGAACTTTCTGTTCCCAAAAAGAAACACTTTCTCAGAAGCACTTACCACCCTAACTGAAACAGACGGACCTTTTTCTCTTTTAGATGATAGTGTGCACGCATGTTCCTGCAAGAGTTCTGGGGACTTAGCCGGGCGTTATGTCTCTTGCTAGTATCAGCCCCTTTTGAACGAACCCACCGAACACAGAGACATATGATTGACCCAAAAACTTATAATTTGACAAATATCCCATGATATTCTTTAAACGTCTTGTTTGGGGGAGCACGGCTAGTTCTACTGGTCTAGGAAAACATTCCACGCTACAGAATAGTCATAAACCCCCGAAATAAAATTTGAACCAGCAGGTAGCCCATTCTTTTTCCTTCTGTCCTTAATTCCTTTACAGCTTCGACAAAAAAAAAGAAGATAACAAGTTAATGGAGTCAGACACAAAATTCAATTTACCGCAAACACGACAAACTTTTATTATTTTGTCTCTGTGTCTTTTAGTTTACGTGACCCACTAGGGATTTCGTTGCTGAAAGAAATACTCTCATTGTTTCAGTCATTCAACGTTGGATTATGATACAGAGTATCTACAATAGATTTCCTTATTTATTAATTAAATGTCAAGGATCCCTAATCCTTCAACTGGAATCATTAATAAGATTTTAGATTAATATTACATACATCTCTTTCCGGAGTCTTTAAATGCGGATGTCTGAATATAGAAAATCTGGAGGCATTTTACAGTAAAAGTTGCTGGGGGAAGTGAGCCTGATTTTGAATGGCATTTGTCGTTCAACGAAACCTAATCGGTACTTCTAAAATAACATTAACGTTTTTTATATTGTTTCAATAAGTCTTAATTTAATCAACTTCTTCTATAATGTATACTTACTCAGAGAGAAAGATTTGTATTAAATTTATTTTCAACGGTAATATGTCAAAATAGAAGCCACTTCTCACTTCTTTATTATAGAGTATTTTTACTAATATAGTAACTGGTGTTTGTTAATGAAGTTTGGGTGACTAGGTTTCATCGACTTTCCAAAGTATTCAGGCCAATTTCTGCAGTGCTGGTGTTTGGACGGTCCTAATTCTTCTTTGAGTTTCTCGAATCTCTTTTCCGAGTTCCCTGGAATTCTACGAATGGTTCCAAATATGCTGGGCATCATTATTTTACCTCCGGTGAGTTTTTACTTCAAAATTTAACCAGATTGAAGTCTGAATGACTGCAAGCCTCGTCAGGTGTCCAGTCTTCTTCTAAGTATTCGAGCTAATTCCAGCAGCTCTCTGGTCTGGAAGTTAGCAATTCATTCTCAGATACGCAGTTCCCCAGGACTCGGAGATCGTTGAGAGAGCGCCAACTATAATTAACATCTCTTTGTTGTTCAACCGTGCTTTAGCTCACTGGCAAGATGCCAGAATTTGTATATCTTTTCGCTTTGCTTTATGTTTATGTTACGCTGGCACTGCAATATCCACCAGATGACATATTCTTTTCTTTCTATAATTCAGTACTTAGTCTTGCCTTCTTGCCCGGAGTGGGAGATCTGTTTGTACCACATTATCCCTGGGAACTGTCTGTTTCATTGTCTAAGATAGATTCTGATTTGTGCATGTATTATTTGTCAGCTGGGTCAAATTCTAATCTCTTGCACAATTCCTAGTATAACACTCTTCCCATCCAGTCATGCTTAATCTTGTATTTATCTTTTGCTACAATCACTTATTATGAGATTAACCCGTTCATCTCTTTCACTGCATAAGCTACACTTTATATTATTCTTCTTCTTCTTCTTCTTCTTCTTCTTCTTCTTCTTCTTCTTCTTCTTCATTTATTCATCGTCATTATTTCTTTATTAGTAGTTGTTGTTGTAGTAGTTGCTGCCGTAGCCGTATTAGTTACAGTTTTCACAATTCCTAAATCATTTCTCATTTTCGGAAACATTCTACGAAAAAAAGAAACTTGTTACCAAATCGAACATGAAATTCATTGTGTGACGATACCTTTACGTGCATTTCTGTTCCCCCTGATCTTATCATTTAGCCGAGAGAAACATCGATATTTTCCCCCAAGATCAAAAGTGCAAGTCAATCATTTCTTCATTTACTTTCAAATATACTTTTCATAACATCAAGGAGAATTCCATTAGTTTAATTTTCGTTTAAGAGAAAACAGAAAAATAGAGCTTTCGAGTTAGCAATAGGTTGAGGAAGGCAACAAGCACGTATGTTTCCGTTTAGATGCGTTTTAGGTTTCTTTTTATTTATCTAACAATAGTTGCTTGCTCTCAGCATTATCTAGAGCACAAAATAGTGGTCAAAGAATATACTTTACAAGACTGAATATATCGATACTAGTTCAGTTCCTTGAAAAGATACCAGAGTAATCTCTGTATGGATTGGCAATCTACTTATGAAAATGCCCAGATTATATATGGTAATATAATTAAGGATAATGAATAATTATATTAGTTGATTATTCTATTTATAGTAACAACTTTGCAAACATCTCTAAGCTGAAGTATAAGTCACATATGAAGAGTTAAATGATGCACGTGACGCAGGATATGGGTTTGAGGGTGTGTTTTAAGAACCGCGGTAGATAGATACTGAAAATAAATGCATTGATTGCTAGGACAGCTGATTTTGGCGGTGGGTTTAGAAAAAGTTTTTAATGACATTTCTTATTATTCTCATTAGTTTATAAGATAATTATATATTATATCATCATTATCATCATCATGTCATGCCACTAGCACGGATATCCCTGACCCTTTCTCGCCACTTTTCCCTATCGTTCATCACCTCTGGCAGGTCTTCAGGGCTACTTCCCGTATCCTCACATAGCTACAGTATGCATGTTCTAGCTTGTCGTCCTGCTTTTGCTTGGTGGGGTTGCATAGGAGTACATCACTGATGAGCTCGTCTCTGATTCTCCAGCTGTGACCTGCGTGTCTGGTTCGTCTAACATGAATAGTTTTCGTGATGGGAGGCAGGAGTCGGATCGGTTCGAGAGAAGAGAGTTGTGAAAGCTGCGTTGGAGAGATTCGAGTCTAGTCACGAGCGGCCTGACTGGGGTGGGGGTGGCATGTATTGGTCGAAGAAGAAGAAAACGTCGGTGTTTTGATCTTTCGTCTTTCACGAATGGAAACTCCCTCGTTTCCAGTGACATGACTCATTTTTTTCCATCTATCTTTTTTTCTTGTTTTGATTAACGACTATGTTAGAATGTTGTTGTCAGCTAATAAGATTTTCCTATTTGGAGCAACTGAGTCCGTCTTGTACTCGGAGAAATGTAACAGTTATTCCTATTTATAATCCCGTAACGTTACAATTGCTTAGAACATCTATCGATAACTACGTCTTTATCGTATGTTTAAACTACTTGCTAAGATCCTCTATCGATAAAATCAAAGTAAACGGTTTCACGCTAACAAAGGATAGAAGTAGAGGATACCCCGCATAAACAATTAACGACGCCGACTACGCCGATGACATAGCGCTTCAGGCAAATGCACCTACCAAAGCAGAAACCCTGATGCATAGTCTGGAACGAGCCGCTGCAGGCATTGGCCTCCATGTCAATGCGCACAAGACGGAATAGATGTGCTTTAATCTAAGAAGCAACATCTCCACACTAAACAGTAGCTCTGTGAAACAAATGGACAAGCTCAGGAAGCAGTATCTCATCAACTGAGACAGACATCAACACGCAACTAGTAAAGGCATGGACAGCTATCGACAGCCTATCGGTCATATGGTAGTCAGACCTGACTGGTAAAATAAAACGCAGTTTCTTCCAAGCAGCGGTCATGTCGATACTGCTATATGGATGCACTACATGGACGCTAACTAAACGTATAGAGATAAAGCTTGTTGCGAGCATTTTGAACAATTCATGGAGGAAGCACCCCAAAAAGCAGCGGCAGTATGGCCACTTCCCACCCATCCCGAAAACTATCAAAATTAAACGAACCAGACATGCAAGACATTGCTGGAGAAGTAGGGACGAGCTCATAAGTGGTGTACTCCTGCGGACGCCTTCACCTGGCTGAGCAAAGGCAGGACGACCAGCTTGAATCTACATACAGCAGCTCTGAGCCGATACGGGATGAACTCTGAAGACTTGCCGGAAGCAATGGACTATAGGGTGAGGTGGCGAGAGCGGGTCAGGGATATCCGTGATGATGGCGCGATTTGATGTATACCATGGACGTTACAATATGCCTGCCGAAAAGATAACTATTTGTTATTCATTTATTGAGTGATTTGAACGGCACGTCAAATCGTTTAGGATTATTTACTTAGAGAGTAGGAAATCGCATTTATTGTATATTCGTATTTATATTTAATGTGTATTTTTTCCTTTCTTTCTTTTTTTTTAATTTTTCACGCGGTCTTATTGAATATGAAGCATTTTAAAGAGATCTTTATCCCCAATTGATGAAAACGTATCAGGTACTAACTTTTGGGGTTACAATAACGATGAAAGGGTATTCCAGACTCCCTCGCGCTACAAACCGAGAGCTTCACAACTGGATACAGTTTAGCCTCATAGCCAGGACACTGTTATTTTCTTTGGAGCGGGCTTACTCTCTGTAGGGGATACGGTCAATATATTCGAAGCATTTTTACAGGGTAAAGTTTATGACTTGTATAAAAATTGTATAAAATTCATTTTTTAAACTATAAAGTAAATAAAATACCGAGGAAAATTATTCATTGTTTTGAAAGTCATAGAATTTAATATATTCTTGTAAGTTATAAAGAATAAAAGACTTTTCAATATGCTGATGATTATTTCATTATTTTGATTTGTTTTTACCATTTTATTTTATTGATCTCAAGAAGGAATACAATACTCTGATTCTATTTTTATAATTGACAGTTTACTTTGAGGGTCAGACTTGTGTGCAAAAAGGCAAGGATACAAAATTGTGACTTTTTAAAGGTACATGTTAGAATTATTGATGTATTTACTTTCTATCCATTCAAAGATGAGTTGTTATATTATGTCAGTAGGTTTGTGACACTGATTACTTTTAAAGATATAGACGAAATCAAAAATTCTAAACAGTGTAGCAGCCACACTGAGATTCTCAAAATTTACGCATAGGGGTTTAAGGAGTAAGTGAATATCTCTCAGATTGGAGACCAGGGAGTATTCGAGGGCCAAGGTGGACTGGAGCCTTTAATAGGAATCCTTTGAGTTTGAGCGAAAGAGAGTGTATCCGATCATCAATACGGACTGTCAGAAAACGTTGATCTCTCAAATCGGAGTCTCGTCACGAGAAATATCTAAAAGAAAAGCTCTTGCTTACTTTCTCCCTCTTACTACGAAAATCAACGGTATTTTGATAAATTATTGAGGAACAAATAGTAAGGACAAAACTGAAATTCCTTACGTTGGTGTCAGTGAATCTTGACGTGACATGAAAAATATTACGTATCTAGAAAAAGGTGAACAGGCTTGCCGCTCGAGAAACCAAAGGATGAATGAGAAGTCGATCACTTTTCGCAGAAAAGACAGTGAAAGTGTCGGTTTTTGTCGTTTGTCCCACAGACAATATAATGTTTTAGTTTATTTTGTTCTTGTTTTTGTTTTGTTGTTTAATGGTATATAAATATTCTTGGGTTATCTAATCCCAAATCCGTCAGTCTAGATAAACAATAGTGATACTATTAAACCCATAGCTAAGAGGATAAGGGAGTCCACACCTTTCCCAGGGGTATTTGTCCGAAAGTGAAGGTTTTAGCACTACTGGAGTTAGAACTCGCTTACTACAATTCCGTAGTCCAGTGCTTTAAATCTTATACCACAAGGACACCCTGTTCTACTTTGTTATTCTGTGTATAGCAGCAGGTTTGTTGGGTGCTGTTTCTTGGATTTATTCAAAACAACTCGTAGCATTCTTCTGTTGTTCTTTTTTTTCTCCCAACATTTCGTTGGCGTCCAAGTGATGCGACCATTCAATAATATGTACATGGCTACGGCTTGGAAGAAAAGCTTATTTTATTTCAGGAGGAAGAGTGGTCAACTTTTCAAATGATCGGCAAAATGTCAAAAGCAGTCCGTGCACTCCTTATGCATACGTTGAAATCCTTTTCATTAGATGATGGACGAGCAAAGGCAAGACGATCAGCTACAACCTTTATACAGCAGCTCAATGCCGATACGGGATATAACCTTGAAGACCTCCCGGGAGCAATGGACGATAGAGACGGGTGGCGTGAGAGGGTCAGGAAGATCCATGCTGGCAGTGTGACATAATGATATATATATATATATATATATATATATATATATATATATATATATATATATATATATATATATATATATCATCATTATGTAATTATCATTATATATATATATGTGTGTGTGTTTGTGAGTGAGTGTGCGTGTGGGTTATGATGATAGGGTTGTATTCTCACGATGAATATACATGTGCTCTTTCCGTAAATTTTAATAAAATTTATTGCGCGCTTAGCTAAGAATAAGCACACATGTATACACATATGTATACAATGTGCACACACAGGTAATGTAGGGGTGCTCAGCATTGCAGTTTTCGTTGTAGGATATTGAACCGGTGACCCGAGTTCAAATCCCGAACGAGGCAGTTTGAATATCTCTTCGCTCTAAAGGTAAGCATCCATATGTTCTCTCCTAACTAAAGACAAATAGTAGAGCAGAAAAAGTCCTTTTGCCTCATTAAGGCAACCAGTTTAGAAGAAGGGAATCTCTGAATTCAAACCATCTTTACTGCTGTTAAAATTTACTTTGTTTTACATCCTGCTTGTTGCTAAGGTAAATACATATACTAAAAGGAATAACTTTTAGGTTACATGAATCTATACACATGGATTTGTACGCATATGTGTGCGTGCGTGTGTGTGTGTGTGTGTGTATTTCACGCGTATATTTAATGTGTGCTTTGTATCTGTCAGTATGTTTTTTTAATTGAGTGCATTTATGTGTTCGTGTGTAAATCCTACCAGGTATTTAATTATGTAATGTGTAGATCAATCGTATTATTGTAATATAATAGCCGAGGGATTTCGGTTCATGCCTTTGAGTTTAGTTAGGCTGAGAACCTTTCGGCTCAGCACATGGGTTAGTTAGGTGCAAACATTGACGCAGATGTTAACGCGGGCGCGCGCGGGCGGACGAAGATGTCACTCAGAGATGTCAAAATAGTCCGAGACGAAACGGGTGATGGAGTGCGAGTGACACCACAGACCAGAAGCGCGCAGAGGTTTGTGGAGAATTGAAAGAAAGTAAGAGAGTTGAAAACTAGACGCCGAACGAGGAGGTTCGACTTTTGGGGCTCGCTGAGGCGAGACGAATTTGCGCGCCGTGGGTGCCGCACGAGATAGGGGCCAAATGAATAAGACGGCATTGTGAGATTCTGTCTCTCCTCCTTATGTCGAAACCTTTAACTCAAAGTTAATAAAAAGGTTTCGTACCTTAACAAGAAATCGTTACGTGTTTTTGAATTTCGAGATTCCTATGTTCTTTATATGTTCTATCGTTATGAAGATTATATTTCTATTTCGCACAGTGCGTTAATTGTGGCTATGTAACATTATAAAGAAAAATAGTGGATTATTTTAATGGAAAACGTAGTATATTTCATTAAATACGTCCAACACCATGTAAAAGAAAGCATCGTATAGGGAGTGGAATTCTTGAACTGCAACTTCCCGCCTTTATTTCGTTGTCTTCATTAAAATATCACTTTCATGTTTTACCTGGTCAGTATTTAAATGAATTGAATTTTTTGATAATATACTTTTTCAAAAAATATAAATATAATCCGTTTTAACTTTACCATACCCCTGTCTAAAATATAGAATTAAAACACTTAAAATATATTCACGTTTATGTATTTTCTATTTAGCAGCAAATGGACTTATAACGGAGATGTTTAGTGGATGCGTGTTATTGTTTCGTGAATATGTTACTCTCCAATTAAGAGAGAGTGAGTTTTCATCCGTATTTTACGGGTATTACTTCACGATCAGTTCCACCACAAATGCAACACAAATTTTTACAAGCACGTAAAACAAAGGGAATATGACAACAACGGACATTAAGAAACCAACAATTTAATATTCATAACAAAAGAGGAATAAGAATAAATGAGAAACATAATGTGCGAGCGGCCTTTGTAGAAATACAGTTATGGCCAGTTAAATGAAAATAGAGTTGTTCACACGTGTGTGTGTGTGTTTACATGTTAATAAAGTCTATCAAATAAATAATTCCATGGTTGGCCAAAGTAAGGAGGGTAAAAATAATTGGCTTTACTTTCATATATGGGTATATGTGTGTATATATGAATGATGGACCGTAAGTAAGGCCTTCGCTTTCATTAAATCCGCGCGTGTGTTTTCTTAAGATTTCGGCGACAACGTGTCGCATTGATAAAAGAAAGTCGCAAGCCTTTCCCTTTGAGTCTTAATCGCGGCTTTCTGCTGTCCGTTCATAACCTCTAGTGAAAAGTCTTTTTGTTAGTGGACGGAATGACTTTTTAACTGTGGAAGAAATGAATTGAATGACCGAAAACTTACCTGGTTGATTAAATTCTTCGTTATTTATACTTTAGTAGTGGATCAAAAAAATAGTCTTTTTGCAGGTCCAAAAAATTCAAGCGCGTAGACATTTCTTGATCACTCATATTCGTATTTTTACTTATTTGTTTTAGAGCCTAAAAATTTTTCTGTTAATTAGTTTCTGATCCGGATTTTCTAGAATGTGCTTATTCTATGTTTTTAGCTGATTGGTTGAAAAATATAAAAATGTAACTTCAATGCTAATGCGATTTTGATCCAAAATTTCTAGAAGATTCTTATATATATTTTTGTTGATTATTTTAAGGCTAAAAGAATGTGTATTCTATAGATGAAAACTTGTTTTCGGTAAATAACTGAATATTGTGGGTTTATAAAAGATTTCTTTTACAAACAAGATTACATTAGTCAAATTATTAGTATATTTTTTTCCAAGCTATGTAGAAAAATATGGAAAAACCTATTGATGAAGACAAAATTATAGAATACATTGACAAAAATAGAATCAATAGTTTGTTGTTCCTCATTTATTATTTTTAGACCTAAGTGGATCTTGGAGTCACTGTTTCATGCTGATGGTGATACTAATCATTGTTGAAGCCATTGAAAAATTCAGCAAAGTCTTTGAAGAGAGCCAGATCAAATGGAGATAAAAGCCAGAGTTGACATAATTCAGACGAAAGCAATACTAAAATCGGCTTGGATACTTTACATAAATACAAGAGATCTGAGTAGACTTGCAGTCACTTGGACTTCAGGGAAAACTATCAATTAGTGCTGGTATGAAAAACTCCTATAGAATAAGGATGACGGTGTTACAAATTGTACTTGGTGCGCTTAGAGAACCCCCCCGAGATTTGGTAAAGAGACTGGTAGACTTGGAAGTAAGAGGAAAAGTGAAGACCATCCACACTATAGCATCAAGGTCGGCCAGCATTCTAAGAAGACGTTCGGTGAGTTGGACAAACGTGCTGCCAATCAAGCCTAGGGGAAAACAATCGGCAAATGATGGCGTGAAAGACTATCAAAGGAATAATAATAATAATAATAACGACAATGACAATAATAGAACCTGTCCTAGAAAATGACTCGCATAAACTCCTATGGGACTTTAACATACAAACGGATCACCTAATCCCGGCCAGAAGACCAGACCTCATATTAATCAAAAAAAAAAAAAAAAAAAAAAGAGAATCTGTAAAATTGTCGACTTTGCGGTCCCAGCGGACCACAGAATAAATCTGAAGGAAAGTGAAAAGAAGGATAAGTACCTCGATCTTGCTAGGATATTGAAAAAGCTGTGGAACATGAAAGTAACGATTGTGCCAATTGTGATTGGTGCCTTAGGCACAATAACTAAAGGATTATTAAAAGGCCCGGAGGACTTGGAAGTCGGCGGACGGGTAGAGACCATCCAAACGACAGCATCGCTAAGATCGGCCAGAATCCTTATACGAGTCCTGGAGACTTGAGGAGACTTGCTGTCACTCAAATTCCAGTGAAAAACCATCAGCATACACTGATGTGAAAAACTCTAAAGGATTTAAAAAAAAACCCAAAAAAACAATAATAATAATAATAATACGAACGAATGATGTATGCCCGATCCAGAATCGATCCTAGAAAATGAGACACACAAACGTCTACGGGATTTGGATATACCAACGGATCATCTAATCTTGCCCAGATAATCAGACCTAGTGATAGTCAACAAAAAAAGAGATCGTAGCGAATAGTGGACCTTGCTGTGCCGGCTAACCACAGCGTAAAACTGAAAGAAAACGAAAAGTACCTTGACTTTGCTCGAGGACAGAAAAAAAAACTGCAGAACATGAAATTGACAGTGATATCCATTGTAAGTGGCACGCTTGGGACAGTCACCAAACGATTAGTACCGGGACTGGAGGACTTAGAAATAAGATGACGAATGGAGACTAAAGCATTGTTGAGATCGGCCAGTATACAGGGAAAAATCACGGATACTTGAGGAGACTTGCTTTTACTCAGATTCTGGTGAAAACCATTAAATAATGCTGGTGTGAAAACTCTCAACAGAGTAAAATAAGATCATCAGAGTGTTACTCAAGAAGAAACAAAAGAAACACTAAGTTCTGAACTAGAAAATTTTGCTGATCGCAAGTAAAAAATTGTACAAACGCCTGCAAATGGCCAGACAGCTATGAAATTACGATGATATCGATAGTCCTTAAGACACTTGGTTGACTGGAGATCAGAAGAATGTGCAATACAATCGAGACCACAGCACTGTTAAAATCAGTTGAATTCTTGGAATGTTCTTGAAGAGTTGAAGTAAATAATTGTCATTCAGTCTTTAGGAAAAAGCAACAGTTAAATATATATAAAAACAAGAAGGAAATAATAATAATAATAATAATAATAATAATAATAATAATATGCACAACCCAGCTTCTGTCCTAGAAAATGACACGCATAAACTCCCATGGGACTTTAACATACACACGGATCACCTAATCTCGGCCAGTAGACCAGATCTAATAATAATCAACAAAAAACATTACAAAAAAAAAACCCAAACAAATCAACTGCAAAATTGTCGACTTTACTGTACCGGCTGAGAACAGAATAAAACTGAAAGAATGTGAAAAAAAAGATAAGTACCTCGACCATACTCGAGAATTGAAAAAAAAAAACAAAAAAAACTACGGAACATGAAGGAGACAATTATACCAATTGTGATTGGTGCTTTTGGTACAGTAACTAAAGGATTGCTAAAGGGACTGGAGGAGTTAGAAGTTGGAGGACGAGTGGAGATCATCCAAACGATAGCATTATTGAGAACGGTCAGAATACTGAGAAGAGTCCTTGAGACTTGAGGAGACTTGTTGTCACTCAAACTCCAGTGAAAGTACATCAGCTAACGCTGATATGAAAAACTCTAAAGGAGTAAATAATAATAATCATGATTGGAGCGACCCAAAAAGACAAAGTAAGTGGTTTTGAAGATTTAGAAATCGGAAGTCGGGCCGAGGCCATCAAAACTACAGAATTATAGAGATAGGCCACTATACTTTGAAGAGTCCTGAAGGCGAGTAGACTCTAATTGTCACTCAGACTCCAATTAAAACCATCATCTAATGCTGGCGTGGAAAACTTACAAGGAGTCATATTATAATAATTATACGCAACAGAATGGAAAACGTAGTTAATATGGTGATGGTGATGTAACAGTTAATCAAATAAAGAACGAATAACAAAGTGGCAAGAAGAAGTACTGGCCTAGGAACGGTTTGGTGGGAAAGGTGATCCAATTGGATTCAATTGAAAGGCCAGCAGTTAGAGCTGGTGTAAAACTCACTACTACTACTACTACTACTACTAATAATAATAATAATAAGAAGAAGAAGAAGAAGAAGAAGAAGAAAAAGAAGAAATTAGAATTTGTCCATACGAGCAAATGGTATATGCACAACCCAGCATCTGTCCCGGAAAATCAGACACACAAATTCTTACGGAATTTATACATAAAAACAGATCTTTTAATCTCAGACACAAAACCAGATACGTAATTTATATTGCAGAGTGTTAAGCAAGAAGGTAGCAAGTACCATTTTTAAAGTCTTCAGTATGACGCGACCTTTGGGCGAACACTCAACCCACTAAGCCAAAGATTTGCAGATTTTGCTTTCCCGGCTTACCACAGAGTAAAATTGAAAGAAAGTGAAAAGAAGGATAAATACCTCGACCTTCTTAGTGAATTGAAAAATCCGTTGAAATAAAAAAAAAGAGATAATTTGTCGTTAAGTGGATTTTCTGTTTTACTAAGAATAGTGGAAAGTCGGATAAATAGACAGACATTGCCAGAGAACGAAAAAGAATCTGTGGAATGGTGATGTGAATGCATGTTGTAATTGGTACGCTATAAACAATCCCAAAAACTTGGAAGATGAACTGCGGAAATGGCAATCGAGACCCGATTACAGCTTTGCTAAGATCGGCCAGTTTATTCAGAAATGTCCGGGAGATCTGAGAAGACCTGCTATCGCTCAGACTCCAGTCAAAGACCACCAACTAAAGTTCGAGTAAAAAAAAATCACAAGGAGTAAGATGATAATAATAATAATAATAATAATAACCTGGACTTAGCTGTCTTGGCAGACTACAGATTAAAATCGAAAAAAAAAGCGAAAAAGAATATTAGTACCTGAACCCTGCCAGGGAACTGAAAAAAACGGTGTAACATGAAGGTGATGGTGATACAAATTATAGTTGGTGCTCTCAGTACAGTCACTACAGGATTGGTACTTAGATTGGAGGACTCAGAAATAATAGGACGAGTGGAGACCATTCAAACTACCGCTTCATTAGGATCGGTCGCTATACTAAGAAGAGTCCTGGAGATTTGAAGACACTTGCTGTCACACAATCTCCAGTGAGAAACCATCGGCGAACACTGGTGGAAAAAATATCAGAGAAAAACAATAACTACCGAATTGTGGACTTTGCCATTTCGATAGACCACTGAGTGAACAATCAAAGAAAATTAGAGGCAAATACTTAAACCTTGTTAGAGAACCGAAAAAAAACCCATGGAAACTGTAGATGAAGATGCAAAGAATCGTGAATGGCTCACTTGCAATGATACCCGAAGACTTCGTAAGAGGTTTCGATGTGTTAGCGATTAGAGGACGAGCAGAGAGACTTTCTAAACTGTAGCATTGCTGAGATTGTCTGGAATACTGTAAGAGTCCTGGACACTTGAGGATATTTGCTGTCACTCAAACTCCAGTGAAAGGCCATCAGTAACGCTCGAGGAAAAAATCTTAAGGAGTCATATAATATTAGACATCAAATGTCAAAGTAGATTTACCGATGAATTTAATTTTCTTGTTTACAGGGTCAACGTAAGCAACAACTTACATACAGGAAAGCTGTACGTGATATAGATTAGCTACACCTTATTCTGAGAGGCTTATTTGCGCTGGTAATAATATCTCCCTATTCCTTCCTTTCGCAATCCTCTCCTACCTGCCTGTCTATCAACCAATCATTCTTACTCACTTAACGAATATTTTCTTAACCTTTTTAAACAAATCTACGAACGTAACCATGAATGCATATTTGTGCAGATAGTCATTATAACTTACATATATGAAGAAATGCGTGTGTATATATATATATATATATATATATATATATATATATATATATATACATACACGGACACACGTACATTTATGTATATATTAGTATTATAAATTGTTAACAATTTTATTGCTAGAATAATTTATAAAATATTTTTTATATTTATACTTATAGTAATTTTTCCATTTTGAACTGAACTATTCCCATTTTGAACTGAACTATTCCCATTTTGAACTGAACTACTCCCATTTCGAACTGGAAAAGGCATAGATGCAATCTAGAGGAACTGCTTCCGGCAAGTCTTCAGAGTTTATCCCGTATCGGCTTTCCCAAGTGTATTTGTCTGAAAGAGAGCGTAATAACGCGATTGGAGTTCGAGCTCGCTTACTACGATTCTGCAAGTCCAGCGTTTTAACCATTACACCACATGGGTGGTTGTGAGAAAGGGAAGATAATAGACAGGCTCTGAGTCAATGTGTATATGTTTATAAGTAAAAAGAATGTATATATTTGCATGGGTACACACTCTTATGTATGAGAGTAGATATAGTTTTACTAATCTATGCAGATATAGAGTTTACGAAGAGAGAGCTAGATTGTTGAACATGAGAGGATACTGAAATTGCTCTTTATATTCTAGATTCCTATAACACTTTCAATCAATATTTTTCTCAATCTATCTATCTATCTATCTATCGATCAAAAATACACCCATTTTCTCTTTGATTCTGTCTCTGTGTCTCTGTCTGGTTTCGGTTTCTTTGTTTAATGGCATATCAACACTTGTAGGTTATTTAATGACAAAGCCATTCTCCGAGAAGAACGGTAGTAGTACTATTTAACCCATAGCTGGGAGGATAAGGGGGTTCATACCTTTCCCAAAGGTATTTGCCCGAAAGTGAACTTAATAGAGCGACTGGAATACGAACTCACTTACTATGATTCCGCAGTCCATCGCTTATATATATATATATATATATATATATATATATATATATATATATATATATATATATATATATATATATATATATATATATATATATATATATATATATATATATATATATATATATAGTTGCTTCGTCGGTTCTTGAAACGACAAGAAAATCAAAAATTCGAAGCAGATGTGGCTTGAACTACTTTGGGGAAGGAATAGAAAAACATCCATTATCCCTTTTGATCCTTGGTTTCGTAGTTTTATAACTCAAACCTTTGTGGGTCTTGCATCCTCTTTTATTAAAAGGGCAAATGTCTTTTCTTTCTATTGTGTTATGTTGTGCCACCCACTTCAAAGATATTTCGGTTCAGTAAGCATTAAAATCCCAGAAGCTTGCTTCGTTAGCTCATCTGAAGACCAACCTGATATTCAGTTTTCCATTTTCAAATAATCTGCTTTTGGCCTCTTTCTTGTTTTTCTTGACAAAACACCCATAACTAACAACGAACTGACAGCACAGGAGGTAGACGAGCCAGTGATGCTCTAAGAACCATTAAAAAAAGCTATATAAATTCAAACACCATCGTCCTCTTCAATTTACTCAACTTGGGTCACGCACACTTTAACTAGTACGTTTACGATATTCAAAACTTAATGAAAACTCCTTTAAGGAGAAATCAGTCAACTGCTTTTCAAAGCTCCTCATATGGATTATTGTAATGCCAGCTGACATTTGTGAGCGATGGGGAATTTCACGAAATATCCCCGCTTGAAATTTAGTGAATAAGCTGTTGAGCTATTTGAAATTGTTGGATACGTTAGGGCAATCTGCTGAGTATCAAGATTTTTTCTTATCCTTGTTGTGTCAGTTCAGTATTTTCACGTCTTTTGCTTACTGAAAGATTCCAGAACGCAGGTTACATTCAATATATTCTCGGCTTGAAAGGAAGATTCTGTACTAAAATTATATCTGATATTCGATCTGTGAGTGTTTATTGAAGCATTAACTGATGCCTAAGCAAATCATTCGAATAATAAGTAAGATCCTCTCTGTTTTTTTTTTATCAAGCTAAAATTGATGTATCTCAGCTAAAAATACGGCTGTCAAGCAGTATCTACACTCACTTCATGGTAAATCTCTATTTAATGGCTGCCCTGTCGGCTTGGGTTGTAGAATATGCCGAATACACCTCTGCAGCCCAAGCTGAGAGAGGAACCATAGGGTTTTTCATTGAATAGGGATTTACTATGAAGTGAGCGTGAATACAATAAGACAGCCGTATTTTTAGCTCGGATGCATCGACTTTAGCTTGATTAAAAAATAGAAAGGAATTTACTTATTATCCTAAGTATGACAGTAAACTGTATCTGTTGGTGAGGCTCCAGTTCTGGAGCTTTGATGAATTTGGAATGTTCTTTCATGGTCACTATTCACAGGTCCACTCTGACCCGGAGTGGTAGTACCTGTTAGTGCTACATCTAAAAGTCAAATAGAACTATTGTCTTGGTTATACCCCAAAACTACATTGTACGGTGAGATTCCAGTTCTTGAGTTTTGGGGAATATAGAATACCTTATCGTTGCTATTACTCCCTGGTCCAATCTAGCCTGGAGTTGTAGTAACTCTTAGGGTCCAATTTATGGATCAAATATATTCTTTCATTCATTTATTAAAGACCAGAATCATTATAATTTCTTTAAAATTGTACAGCTGTTTACAAATAGTTTGATAAGATAGGATTATTAGATAAAAAGAATAATTACTGTTAAATAGAAATTTTTGAAACTTTTTTTTTCTGTGTGCAAAGCTATAAGTTGTAACAACCCTTTAAAGATAAAGTCCCCTGCTAACTATTCACTTACAACTCATTTATTTGCCATTGGTCTAATGAGTAGAGTGTTCGCCAATGGTCTGGAAGAAGGAAGTTCAATCCCAGGTCGAGTCATACTTTAGACAAAAAAAATGGTATTTGATGCCGCCTTGCTTAGCACTCAGTACTTATAAGGTGAGGATCATGGGTAAAGTAAAGCAATCCTGAGAATGGAGTTGCGCCCTCCCCTATTCTTCGGTGTAGTAGCTATTGAAAAGGAGCCTTCGCGTCATACTCGACGAAGTTCGCCAACTTTACAACTTATATATATATATATATATATATATATAGAGAGAGAGAGAGAGAGAGAGAAAGAGAGAGAGAGGGAGGGAGAGAGATAGATTTGGCATTAAATTATTCATATGAGTTGATGTGTCATAACACCTCAACCAACTAATTCTATGGGATTGTTTCTATTAAGTCACATACAGAAAGACCCTGCCCGAATAGGTCACAAGTTCAGTCATAGCGTCACAACTCATTTGCAAGGTAATTAAAATAGTTCGATGTTGACTCTCTCTCAATATAATATTGCTTATAATTGAGTTAATTCTGTTCATTATTCAATGATACTTTTCTTCTATACAAAATATCCCATTTTTTATCATTTGTAACATGACATTATACAATCAAATCGGATACAATAGGGTGTTTTTTCTTAGTAAAATCTACAACAATCAAACCATGTATCCAACAATATGAATATGTGGAAGTCCAAAAATATGTATTACTCTCCTCAAAATTCAATGAGTATATTTCAAAAGCAAATGTTAGTTTTACTTGGCTGTAGAATTTGGTAATGTATAATATCTTATAATATCACTTTTGCTAGTAGTACTCAAGACCAAAATTATTATATTAGCACTCTTAGGGAATGTTAATTGTTTTGAATGTTTTTTATTTAGCGGAAAATAAACAAGAATCAGAGAAGATGCAAAGCATTTCTTTTTTTAAAGGTGATAATCTTTGTTTCATAAACTATTCCTTAAAGAGGCTTGTTTAACTTATATAAATTAATGGTATGTTTTCTTTGCAACCCAGAGAAAAAATATATGAAATAACTCATATTTGAAGAAAACAATCGAATTAATACTTATTTACCATTATTAGAGACTAAATAAATTTAAAGCCATATTTGTTATTCAAAGTGGTTTCAACTTTCCCGAATAAGAGTTAATGGATCTTTTTTGATGGAATGATACTTCGGATGGCTTAATTTTTAAAAACTGCCTCCAAAATTTTAATTGGATTTAAACAAGGACGTGCGACTGATTTTTCTATGCCTTTTCTATATAAAAAAAAGCTTTTATTCTTTTTACTCTGATAGCATGACTTCCTCTTCACCAAACCAATTTTCTATAGATGGAATGAAAAAAAAAATCCAGGATTTTAATGCACACGTTTGCATTGACAGTTAAGTTAGTGATTGCCATATCCTCATGTCTTTTAAATGACAATCAAACCCAGATTATGGACTTGGAAAACGTACTTGATTTTTTTTCTGGTAGCCAAATTTATATTTTATTTAAACAGCATCAGAGAAAAACTACATCGCCTGGGCCAAAACAGATTCAGTATCAGTTTTAATTATATTGGATGTTTCCTAAAATGTGTTTTCATTTGAGATGTTCAAGGTGCTTAAGAAAAACAGATGTCGTTTCATAATCTAATAACTTGCCCGATTCTCGTTCCATTGATCTCAGATTGTAACAGCATATGTAGAACGATCACAGAATTCACTGTTTAATGTTAAACGCCTTTTATTTTCCATGAATGTCATTTCTATCCTCCAAAAGAAAAAATATACATAATTTGAGTTATTTCAACATACGCTGTTGAAATGTGAGATAATTTAAACGGAAATTGGTCAAGTTATCAGATCAAAAAATGATATCACTTTTTCTGAAACATCTTTTGTAATATTCGACTGAAAAATCCATGTATTGTTGTTTTAGAAATAAGTTAGATTCATATAATCATAATTATATATATATATATATATATATATATATATATATATATATATATATATATATATATATATATATATATATATATATAATCATTAGATATCTACTTTTATTTTATGAACGAGGCTGCATATGAGTACATTGTATCTATTAAGTCGTATTCGTCTTCACTTTCATCTCATTTTCTATGTTCAATTTCATGGAACCTTCGAATGTTCCTTTCAACTTTCATTGACGAAATGTCTCTGGTCGATTTTTCTCTTTCATCTGCTAAAACAATTCCGTACGAAATGGCAGAGCATAAAAAGTAAAGAAACATCATAAAAAGCACGTAAAAGTAATCGAATTTTATGTTTCTCTGCTAAAGTTAGGGATATTTTTTAGGATAAAAGAGTTTTGAGCCTCGAGTAGGTGAAATAGAACCACAAACATTTCGAAAAGACGTGACCCTTGAATTGAAATCTTTCATCGGCTTCATGTCTCACATACATACATACATACATACATACATACATACATACATACATAATGAACAGACTGAGATAGATAGATAGATAGATAGATAGATAGATACATACATACATACATACATACATACATATATACATAATGAACAGACTAAGATAGATAGATAGATAGATAGATACATACATACATACATACATAATGAACAGACTAAGATAGATAGATAGATAAATAGATAGATAGATACATACATACATAAATAATGAACAGAGTAAGATAGATAGATAGATAGATAGATAGATAGATAGATACATACATACATACATACATACATACATACATACATAATGAACAGAGTACGATAGATAGATAGATAGATAGATAGATAGATAGATACATACATACATACATACATACATACATACATACATAAATAATGAACAGACTAAGATAAATAGATAGATAGATAGATAGATAGATAGATACATACATACATACATACATACATACGTACGTACATAATGAACAAAGTAAGATAGATAGATAGATAGATAGATAGATAGATAGATAGATAGATAGATACATACATACATACATACATACATACATACATACATAATGAACAGACTAAGATAGATAGATAGATAGATAGATAGATACATTTGCACTTACATACACAAATGTATACATACGTACCAACACACATGCGTACAGACACATACGTATTACAATCCCTTGTCGGTGGGGATTAGACTATGCCAAATGCCTCTTTAGCGGAGGGGTACAAACTCCTCCCTAAAAAGTTGAAATGTTGGTACGTCAGTAAATTGCACCTGATATTGTGGCTCAGGTTCAAGAGCTCTCTCGAGATTGGAGTATATTTTTTACTACAATTACTTCTAGATCCACTGTTGTCTAGAGAGGTTAAACCTGATAGGGTCTCTTCTATGGATCAAATAGATCTGGCTAAAAATTATCAATATTTGATACGAATAAAAGAACAGCCAAAACGACTGGGACGGTAGAATAAACCAACTGCATCTCAACAGAGGAGTAAGACCCCCACCAAACCTGGATATGACACGAAATCATCTGATAGTGAGACTCCAATTCTGGAGCTCTGAGGAAGGTGGTGTACTCCTTCATGGCTATTAATCCCAGATCCACACTGACTCAGAGTGGTAGCACAAATAAAATCATTGGTGTTATATAGCAATGATTGAAGCTGTGTGATTGCATGCAAATGATTGCTCTTGAACAGAATTATTATTACTGAATAGCAATACTTGAAACCATTCAACTGCGTACGAATAAAACTATGTTTGAACAATGCTTGAAACCACTTCACTGTGTACATCAAATGATCAATTTGAAACGGAATTATAAGCGTTTGATAAAAAAAAAATATCTGAAACCATTTTATTGTATGCAAACAAATGAGCTGTGGCTCGTTTAAAAAAGTTATCAAACAAATTTAGAAATAACACACACACACACACACACACACACACACACACACACACACACACACACACACACATATACATATATATATATATATATATATATATATATATATATATATATATATATATATATATATACAATATTCGGCATTAAATAACTTACAGGCGTTGATATGCTATTAAACACAAGCAAACAACAACCTTGGAATATGAGAAACTGCTAGAGTGTAAAAATAAATGATAATCATTTTTAAATAGAGTGTCTAATGTTAATGGAAGAAAGCTTGAACCTATTAAAATGTATGCAATTTAATTGCGTTAAGTACTGTTACTTGAAGCTGGAATTGTTTAGAAATGATTCTTATTCCTTAATCAAAATCATTCAATTGTTTGAATTATCAATCGTCTTGTTGGTTGGGCTTAGAATACGCTGATTTCATTTTCTATAGCAGAGTAAGTCCCCCATACCTAAACTAATTCCTGTAAAGAGGCCCAAGTTCCGAAACTGTTTGGTGTATAAAATCACTCGTTTGGTATAAAATGACTTGTAGGTAAACCCGGAATTATAGTACTTGTAAGATTTCTATCAACGTGTCAAATAGATCCGTTCGAAAATTTTTAGTTTAGGTCGTGATTTATGAAACCATGGAAATGTGTGGAAATCATTTATTTGAAGGATATTTAGTTTAAACTATAATTGCTAACTAAGGGTAAGTATTACTAAAATCCATATCACTCGGTAGAAAGAAATGATTCAACAAAATTAGTTACATATAGAATTGTGTATTAATTATTAGTATTTGATAGTAATAAGAACGTTGGCGAATTTTGAAAAGTTTCAGGCTGTTAGTAACTGTCGGGGAGAAAGGATTGACGTAAATTTCAGAGCTAGTGAAACTAAAGTAAAAATGGCGACCATAGTCGAGGATGACCCGATAGCTACTACTCCAAAGTGTAGGGGAGGGCGCTACTCCTTTCCATGGATTGCTGCACTTTACCCTTGATCCGTACCTTATAATGCTGAGTGTTAAGCAAGGAGGCATCAAGTACCATTTTTTGAGTCTTTGGTATGACTCGGCCTGGGATTGAACCCAGGTCTCCCGGGCCATTGGCGAACACTCTAACCGCTAAGCCAATTTCCGGTGTGAAACTACTCATACCCATTGGGGATGTGCTTCGATTTAGCAATTCCTTCATCAACTCCTTCATCAAAAATATAACTTTCAGATTAAAGTCCTTCATGTTATGAGCTTGAAATTGTTTTTGTCAGTGTTATTTTTCTCTCACTACTATTCTGACTTTTCTTTTTCTATAAATTTTCATCTCGACATCTCATTTTTCTTCAGCTGCTTTCATTGAAACTTAGTAATGCAGCTATGGTAAGCAAACTAAACTTAAACCCTCTAAATAGGGATTTTAAAATCGGTGCCTATACGTCAGACATTGTGACAAATTAAGCTAAGGTTGATATTATAAACTAGCGTTTAAGTCACTCTATAATCAACTGATCTCGGCAGCTCGCCGGAATTCATTAATAATGAGCCGACTCAGGATTCAGATGATTTGTCACATCGAAAAAACAGTTAATGTAAACAATATGTGTATCAGATCAAACATGATTTAACAAATAACTCAAAAAGATAGGAGACTCTAGAACTCGTCTTTGGTTTAGTAGAACCCAATTCGTAGACTTAATGCATTATTGGAATTGGTCTCGCAACCATCTCTTTCTCTCTCGCTCTCTGACACACTTTAATGTTTTTTCAAAGGTAGAAAGGAAGCATTTCCGATTGCAATTTTCCAAATTATTCCGTAGAAAAATAAAAGAAAGATAAATGCAACCTTATTCTTCTCAGATTTAACTGCTTTCGTGTATTATAGATTTCTGAAAATGTTATTTAAAACAGACTATTTAAGAAATAATGTCTTATGTTTGATTTATTAATCTTAGCGGCATGTCAATATGCTTAGGCTTATTTTATGCCAAGAGGTTAGAAAACAACGTACATTTTTTGGTCGTACTTATATTTTTGGTGTACTTGCACGCAGTTATATTATTTTAATTATTTCTAATACAAATAATTTTCATCCTTTTGTAAGGCTTCAACTATTTTTATTTATTACCAGTAATTTGCAAAGATGCATTAAAGTTACTAATAATAGTAATCTTTACGATTCAAGTGTCCCTAATATCAATACTCCAATTTGATAATCATTTGTTTACACAGTTATATGGACTTACATATTTTTATCCAATATATATATAATCTTAAGTAGATCTACTTGATTGGACCCTAACAGGGACTACCACATTTGGTCTGCGGGAAGCTGGAATTAATGGCGATGAAGAGGTACTCCACAGTCCCCATATCTCTTGAACTAGAGTCTGACCATGCGATGCAAATTATCCTATTTACAAACCCCTCCGCTCCGGCAGGATATGACACAAAGTCAATTTTTAAGCGGAGTTTAACAGGTTTGAATTGACAGTTTTCCTTCTCCTAGACTAGTTGCCTCACCAAGGCTGAAGAATTCAGTCTGCCCGACTATTTACCCATAGCTGGATGGAGAATAATTGGATTCATACCTTTCCCAAGGGCATTAGTGCTATGTGAAATGCAATCAGACTCGTCCAGGATTTGAACTCGTGTTTCCGCGTCCATTTCATACGACAATAACCATTACACCACAGGCACCTCCAGTGCAGTTTATTTTCACATCCAGGACACATCAATTTGGGTTGGGGTGTTATCCCTTGTCAGGGGATGCAGTTAACATAATCTAGGCCCTGCCAACAAGAAACTTTCTTTTTTTTTCGAACTTTGAACTTGATGCTATCTTCTCCGTGGGGATTAGAATACACTGATTATATCCTTTGCAGAAGTTTAATATTTCCCAAATATAGTGGTGTCATAAATAAAAAAAAAAGTAAACTGCATTTGGTGGTGCTCCTTTGAGTGTGCAGGATTCCTTCGATGCCATGACTTACAGGTCCACCCTTACTTGCATTTGTTGTACTGTATAGGGTCTTATATATGGGTCTTATATATGAGTATTTAAAAAATATCCTCTTAAGAAAACAAATGCACAAAAAGAAAAATGTGCAAAAATGTAAATAAAGCGATTCCCTAACTTCTTGGAATACAATAAAGCTAGACAGGTCAATATGCCCTAAGAATCAATCAATCGATCAGTCATTGAATTTGATATTATTAAATAATATTATTAATAATAATATAGAAACATAACGACTTGTCGAAAGATAAGAGGAAAAAGTCGAGTTGCAACGAAGAAAAACTGTGATTTCTAAGAAGCAAGGATCACAGAAAAGTGAAATATAAACAAGAATTATTTGCGAATTTTTTGTTATACGTCGACCATAACAACAGAAATAAATGATACTAATTACACTGCTGTTTAGATGGACGAAAGAAACAGTTTAAAGCCGTGAAAAGCAATCAGAAATAGAAAAAATCACCAGGAAATAAAACTGTAGAGATTGGAAAAGATATACAAACTGTTATTGGATATTCCAATCAGAAAAATATGTTGCCAATAAAAACAGCCCAAAAGACAACAGATAGTTGATTACAGAAATACTAATATTATCAGATATCTTAGAATGCGGAAGGTATGATGTCTAAGGATAGAAAAACAAGCAAGACAAGAAATTATTTGTCTTTCTGAGATGAAGCTTAATAATTGCTCTTAGAATATTCGGTTAATAAACTTTCCCTTTATTCTTGTTCTCACAACCTATGTTGTCTGGCGTGGACACATGGCGAAGTGGATTAGGCGTTTGGTTCCAAAGTGCATCTGAGTGAAATAATCGGGAGGTTGCAGGTTCAGTCCCAACTACAGGTAAATAATAAGGAATGCTTACTACAACTTAACTCTTGTTAAACAGAATTGGAACAGTCTAACACCGTGGTTAAAACAAAGGATTCAGTTCGAGATTCTGGGTCGATTACCAAATTTGGCATGAAACGCTTGAAGAGATTCATACAGACCAAAACTTTGTAAGAATGAGGATAATAGTCCGAATATTCTATTTTAAACACTCTTGAAATCTCGTTGCCATATTTTTTCGACAATAACCCTTACACCACAATCCCCATCAAAAATATGTACATGTATATCACAGCGACGTAAATAGCGATCTGTATTGCAAAATGCAAACAACGTCATCTCGCATTTTAACCCTGCTTTCCCAGTCAATTTCCAGCAACGATGACAATATTCCATCGTAAGTATGCTAGATCATTGGGGAATGCCGAGCATCCCTTCACTGCTTTTGGCCCCAGGTCCAGTCTAATCCGGAGTGGTAGGATGTGTTAGGATCCTATCTGTAGGTCTATAGAACAAACAACGTGTGCAAACAAATGACCGATGTTAAAAAGTAGCTCTTATATAGCAATACTTGAAACCATTTAAATGTGAACAAAATAGATAAATAGGATATGGCATTAAATCACCTAAAATAGTTGATATGCCATTAAACTAAAGAAAACCATCCTACATACACCTATCAATGGTAAGTATGCATGTATACAATCTACTTGCCCTGAGCCAATTAGTATAAATCTTTAAAAGGAGCTTCTACGTACACATCATTTTACTTCTGTAAATTTCACGAGGTTTTCTCTTCACGACCACCAAAAATTTGATAACAGACCTTTGTGCAAGTCTAGTGCACTGTGTTTGATTTGCCACCACTTTAAATAGTCTTTCATCAAATATTTTCTCTTACTTAATAATGTGTGAAAAGCTAAAACAAACAAAAAAACAAACAAAGCAAAATGATTTCTATGCAAAATGTATATTTATGGAGACAAAAACTTGATAAAATTAATTATATTGCATTGAAAAAAAAATCCCCTTGTTTATTGAATAACACAAGTTTATTAACAATATTACAAAGAAAATCATTTTCTGCTTTCCTTTGACCACCACTTGTGCAGTCGATACAGTTAATACGATATCCACACAAATTACCCCCCACTTCACACCATATTCTAAAGTAAATGACTTTTTGTGTCCCCTTTGCCTTACTGGGGTATCCCAAATAATCAGTTTTTCCAAGGCTTCTTTATCGACTTACCTGGTTCCTTGTAACACATTCATATCATTACTGTGTTGGCAGTATTTACTCTTCCTGGATTCTTGAGAAGCACATAGGGTCGACATTTATTGGGCGAAATATCTCTGAATTAATCAGTCATCGGTCACAAATAATTGGTTCCTTATCAAGGTTCGGTCATAGGGGAAGCAGTCACATAACATGCCTTGAGTACCAAAAGCCTACCGAAGCACATCTATATACAATTCTAAACGTAGTTTAAATTCATAGTTTTCCTACACCTAGATCAGTTGCGATACGAGTCTGCCTTACTATTTATTACTTTCTTGAAGGAGAATTGTTGCATTCATACCTTTTTCTATGAGTATAAACGAAAAGTAAAATGCAAACAGCCTCGTTGAGGATTCGAACTCAGATAATCACATCCACTTTCAACGACGATAACAGTTAAATCACGTGTGCTTTTCTCAGCAATCTGAAACAGCTAAAAACTTTTTAAACATTTTCTCAATAAAATTTAGGGAAAATAAAATAAATGCACATGCGTAACTGCACATTTAGGTCAGCTATATCAAAGGTAGAGCAGAAAAATTGTACGAATAAAATCAAAATATAACATTTAAAAAAATTAACGGAATAATATTGACAGCAGAAAAAAAAACAAACTCTCTTTCAAGCACGAAAAGCTCACATCTAAACAAGTGTAGAAAGTTTATTTTATCTCTTTTTTTTTTAATTATATTTTTCTGTAACATTTTTTGGAATCCGACTATGTCCGCGTTTGCACCGAAAATGTCTTTTTTAAAAACTTTTTATGTTCGTTTTCTTCTGAATTCATTTTCGTTGTACTTTTTCTTTCCTTTTATGGGTTATCCGTCCTTACATTATTTTTACTTCTTCTTTTTTTCATTTATAAAGATCCAAAATGTAAAACGAAACTCTACATTGATCTCGTGACGCGTATCTTTTTTTCTTTTCATCTTCTTGTCTCAGTTAAATACGTCTTTTTTTCTAGGTTTTTCTTTTGTATTTTTATTCTTTATGTTACCACCGTTTTTGTTTTTCCCCCCGAGTCATTTATTATTTTCTTCGTCCAAGACTTTTGATTTCCTTCTGACACTTTTTAATAATACAGGGTACGGTAGAAATATCTCTCATATTTTAAACTCTCACCTATTTGGTGTAAGTGAACTTAGGCTACTAGCAAGGGTAACTCCATTAACATGAATAAATAATTTTGGCGACCGTCTAAATCGCTACTACACCAAGGCGTAGGAGAGGACGCTATTCCTTTCCCTTGATTGCTCCACTTACGCTTGATCCGTACCTTATGATGCTGAATGTTAAGCAAGGAAATATCAAGTCCCCATTTCTAATCTTTGGTATGACTCCACCTGGGATTGAACCCAGGTCAACAGGGCCATTGGTTCACACTCTAACCATTATGCTAATGTCCTGATAACATGAATGCAACAACCTAATACGAATTATTGCCTGGAGGAGGAGACGAGCTAGGAATCAAAATATTGAAACGTACGAGGAATAAATATGGGGGTAATTTAATAGTCCTTCAACATCACCATCAACACCTCGATGTATATAGAAATTTGCTTAGTATTGGTTTACAAGTACAGGGCAGATTTAAGTCTCTACTGGTAAGCAGTACTAAACTATAGTGACTCGTTGATTGGTTATGGACGGTCACTTGGACTTGAATTTTTTTATTTAGATTGAAAGCATTAGTAGAGAACAAGACACGAAGAGAAACAGACAACTAATTTTAGGCAAAAGTGGGCTTCAAAGGGTGGTCGACAATGCCATATAAATGAAAGAAATACTGCTCCCACTATTGACTAATCTCACCCAAGAAAACACGCTCAGTTGCCCCTTTTAGGAGAACCTTTCATGGAAGTAAAAACTCGAAATAATCTTGCGTAGGTTTTCGAGTCACAACATTTGTTGTCGTCGGAGTCAAGAGACAATATTCGAGACTCTGACAATGTAAGATGCGGTCTCGCTAAATTTTGAAGACATGGACTGCGATCTACATTGGTTAGAGTAAAAAGCTGTGGCTGTTATATTGACTGTTAAAAAGATAATATTCTTCTGGTGACTTGATTTCTGTCAATCCTGTTCCAAATTCTACCTGAATGTATCAACCAAACTTTGTAGCGTCGATTAGTTTGGCAATGTATAGGGGAAAATATCTCATTAACTTCTTTTTCACGTGTTGGCATGATTTATACACAAAAAAAATCTTTATCTTGTCGACTGGAGCTGTAGAATACAACAACTGCATCTCTGCAGAGGTGTAAGAACCCTCAACCAATGTCCTGGATATGACACTAAACGATTTGATGATGAGGTTCCAGTAATGCTGGAGCTTCGGGGAATGCGGTGTACACCTTATTTGCTATCGTTCCCAGGTCCACTCTGGATCGGAGGGGTAGCATATCTATGGGTCAAATAGAACGAAACTGTGTTTTCGAGAGTTGACAGTTGTTGCATGTAAAGTACGTACTTGTGCTAAACTGAATTACTCGAAATAAAACTGCTTTTACATTTAACTCTGTGTATTGCCTAATTGGCTTGGGCTTTAGAATAAATGACTGCATATCTGTAGAGAGGTAAGTCTCCCCCAACGAATGTTCTGTATATGACAATAAATAATCTGATGATGCAGTTCCAACAATGCTGGAGCTTTGGGAAATGCGAAGTACCCCTTCATTGCCAACGCTCCCAGGTCCACTCTGGCCCAGAGTGGTAGCACCCGATAGGGTCCTATCTATTGGTCAAATAGAACTAAACAGCGTGCTTCTGCCAAAGTGAATTTCTTGAAATAGAACGGTTTTGATATTTAAACTGCATACTTAAGCTAAATTTAATTGCTTAAACTAGAACTGTTTTTGACAATGAAACTCTACTTACGCTAAATCAAATTGTTCGAAATAAAACATTTTTGACATTTAACTGTGTGTAAACAAAGACTGTAATTATACTCAACTGAATTGTTTGAATTAGACCTATTTGACGAAACTGATTTGCTTGAAATAGTTTTTTTTTTTTACAGTTATACTTAGTACTTTTGCTAAACTGAATTGTTTGAAATAGAATTGTTCATTTATATAAAAATAGATTTGGCATTAAATAACCTACAAAGGCTGATATACCACAAAACCAACCAAACAAAAAAGCAACATCATAGACACAAAGATATAATGCTCAAGAAAGGCTAGAATAATATCGATTGTTAAATGCTCTTGTCTATGAGCAGAATGTTGTTTTCAGACTATTATAAGAGCATTACATTTAAATTCTCTAAATGTTACCATCTACATAGGATTTCCTGCTTGGTCCAACACATTCTTCGTTGTAGTATAACTATTTCTATACTAATAGAACACTGGATGAACCTGAACGATTAATTTTAACGGTAAGTCAACCCATCTAGGGCTATTTTCTACTCAGACGTTAGGGATTCGGGTTTATTTTACGTTTATATTTACATTTTTTGTAGATGTTTCTTCGTTTGTTTTTTTTTTAAATTTTTTTTATTTACACTGCCCAATCAAATACGAATGTTTTTAACGAATTTATTCAACCGAGAGATGGTATCTTAACATCGCTCCGACTTATAATAGATATAAGAATGATGATAATAAAGGGGTACGCCATACTCTCCCAATCCCCTGAATTGTTGTCATACCATCAAATGCAGTTTATTGTCATACTTAGGCCTCACACCTTTTTTTGTGGTGGAAGCGTGCATACTCTGCGGAGGATACAGTCAGTATAGTGTAATTACCTCTGACAAGACGAACATTTATCCGACCTATCCTTTGTTCTAATGAGTTTTCTTGAAGCTTTAATCTTCTCGAAAAATATTTGCGATTTTTACAAATAATAAATCAACGGTGTATCAGACGTGTCTTTCTCATCGGAAATGTATTTTGTCTTGTCTAATGGCCTGGCCCAGACGCCAAAATATTTCCCATTCCCCAATGATAACTTCTTCGGAATGATAAGATCTAAAAACATTCGGCTTCGGGTTACCATTACCGAGCTTTTAACCTGGATTGAAAAATAAAATTTAACGTAATCAAGCTGGAAATTAGTGAGTTTTGAACTTTTCAATTATTTGTAGATCAAAAGCAAATGCACACACACACACACACACACACACACACACACACACACACACACACACACACACACACACACACACACATATATATATATATATAATAGCGTGGTTGTTTTATAGACTACGACGAGTTTATAGATCATTAAGTATTACGTTTGAAGCTATGCAGATGCCCAACATTATGCAGGAAAATTAGATTTTAGATGTAAAATAAGTAATATTATCGATTACCCTCGTTCCAAACATTTCTCTTTCTGAGTTAAAAATTTTAAAAACCGAAAAATAACAGTAAGGAGAATTTATTCTAATGGAACCTTTGCCTTCGCAAAACATTTCTACTTTAAATTATTAAACATCCCAGACAAAAGAACGCATCTGATATTGTTTGTTATTTTTGACAATCACCCGATTCGATGCACTTGTGATATCCTGTTCGATGCTCTATTTTTTGATTTTCTGAGCCACTGGCCTTCCATTTAGGATTGATGCACAGTAAGTTCATTTTTATTCCTCACTTTTATCTGTACTGGTCTTCGTAGTCTTCCTTTTTATTTGTATTTTTTTTTATTCTACCATCCGATTCTTTATTGTTTTGCATTGACTTTATAGTGAATTTAAGTATCGCATCAACGTTAAAAGAAATAAGAGTCTTTTCTATTTTTTTTCTCTCCACCATCATTCGTTTCTTTATCTAGCGATTGTTTTTCTTGCAGATTTTTATCGATCTTTTTCTTTGCTTGGATTCGTTCAATCTACTCCAGGATTGCTAAACTTTACTTTTTTCATGTGTGGAACCACAACTGTTCTAAAAAAAACGCCCGTGATTCTGTAAGATTTGCATTATCAATTTCATTGCTAAGCATATTTTTAGTTGTTTTTTCTAGTGGTTACTTTACTGACATTGATTTCTAAATATTTCTGTCTAAATATAGCCATATTTAAATTATTGAAAAACAATAATACTATTGTCTGCAGGATATTTCTTCTTCAGAGTACACGTCATTCAATATCATTTTAAAGCTCTTTCGACATGTAACTATAATTACAAAGATGATGGAAAAATATTAATTTCATCCGCCATACTTTCTCCGTTACTGAAATTTTCCAGATATCTATCCCACTTTCCAATCTAATGTAGGTTTTTGCCCTACTGTTGGGGCTTAGAATACACTAAATGTATCTCCGTGCAGAAGGGTGCTGTGTCGCCCCCAAAATATCAATATCCTGGGTATAGTACTCAGTGGCATCCAGTTCTGGATATCTTTGGAGTGTTGGGTACAACTTCACTGCCATTTATCCCAGGTCCAATTATAGCCAGAGTGGAAGTACCTGTTGGAATCTGATCGATAGGTAAAATATATATATATCCAAAAATTGTTTGCATTCGTTTTCTTTGTTTAATGGCATATCAGCCTTCGTCTGTTATCTAATGGCAAAGCCATCGTTGTGGAAGGGCAGCACTGATAATATCTAATCTATATAAAAGGAGTTTATGCTTTTCACAAGGTTATTTATCAAAAAGTAAACGAAATTGCACAACTAAAATGTTGATCAGTAATTTCCAAACTGAGCAAATTAATTCATAAGGCAAGCATCTCTCTCCATGTTACCGGGAAATAAAATATACGACTAGCAAATTACAAAGTATGTTAATTTTTTTTAATTGAAAAAATAATTTTTCAATAATGCAAGAAAAACAAAGAGTCAGAAGAATAAATACAAGATGTGACAAACGTGAATTTTGTCAAGCAGTAATGGTACCTACATGCAGGTAATGTTTGCTACTTTTATTTAGATATGTTTCTTAACGATAATGTCTTGGACCGGTGCACACCGTACGTTTGAATTTTTTTAAAGACTGGTGAAACCGTGATTGCTACAAAGAGTGCTTTTCGTGCTCATTTTATGTTACGTTCGAAGGATACTGTTTCGGATGGAATTTTAACCTTTAGCAAAATCAATTTTCTATCCGGAGCAGCATCACAAACGAGCGCAGATATTAATGAAAATTTTATATTATGATCAACATCATAATCAAATCTCACTGACTGTACATACTTCCCTCACCCTCTCTTACCATCCATTCTGATTATACATCACTTCTGGCAGGTCTTCCACGTAGCATCCTATGTCCGCACAGAGCTAATTCATGGAAGTCGTTGCTCGTTGACTAACACTGACACGTCCAAGTGTAAAAGTGTGGAAGAAATAATCCCTTATGTGATCGTCCTTACTTTTCCAACAGTGTCTCGCTTGTTTTGTTCGTCATCAGTTGATTATTTGTGAAATTGAAGTTAAATGACAATACAGCTGCTGTTTTGTTGGGTGTTGCTTCCAGGTTTTGTTCAAGAGAGTATGTAGCATTTTTGTATAGTTCCTATCAACGATTTTTACTATGAGTTTTGTTTGTATCCATGTAGTGTATCCATATAGTTGTGCGCCCACAGCAACAGCTTGGAAAAATCCCGTTTTATTTGAAAGGATAAATCATATTTCCATATGATTAATAACTTTTCTATATCATTCCACGCCTTCACAAGGTGTATGTTGACATCAATTTCAGTAGATGAGATGTCGCTACCGAGATACCTGAAATGATCTACAAATTTTAGAGGGTTGTCACTTAGAGTGGAGAGGGCCCTTCTTGTATAAGATACATGAACACTATTTTATTTGTGTAAACGTCGAAGCCAATGCCTGTTACTGCTAGCTTTAGACTTTGTAGTAGGGATTCTCCTTAGGCTAATGTATATACGTAAAGCTTAGTCTGCGTGTCATAGTCTCTGCAGGATATCTTCTACTTGCTCTTTTTAATGTGAAGCCATTTACTTTAAAAGATATGTTTATTTTGGAAGTATTTGACTAGACAGAGTATAAATAAATATGGTGCTAGTGTATATTCTTGCAGAACTCATATCTATGTCTTCATCAGGTAAGCGATCTATTGCTTTCCTCTTTTTGTAAAACATCATTATAACATAACAATTTAGTGGATACCATATGCAGGTAGTATTAGTGGCATCTATCTTCTGATCAAGGAATCCAATGACTTGGAAGAGTACTGTTGCCTCGAGACCTTTAGTCCGTACTCCTTTGATGATTCGACGGATTGTCAGAGAATGTGAGGTTATGAACCAACCCATTCAGTGAAGGACTCATATTTTTGCTTGTTTATTTAATTTTAAGAAAAATAAACAAAGAACATTCCATACTGGTAAATAAGAAGAAGTGTGTTTCTATAGAATAAAATTCACAAATATTGGTGCAGAGCAAACAGAAGTAATTCTTTTGAGTTATGAGCAAATTTTCGACTTGACAAATAAAATATTTTTGTTCCGGTCGGACCAGAAGTAAACACTGTTTATATTTTGTTCCGGTAGGACCATAAATAAACATTAAATTTACATATTGATAAATAAGAAGAATTGTGTTTTTATAGAATGAAATTCACAAATACAACTGCAGAGCAAAAAAGAAGTAAATCTTGTGAGTAATGAGCAACTTTTCAGCTTGACAAATAAAATATTTTTGTTCCGATTGGACCATAAATAAACATTGTTTAGATTTTAAAACATATTTTTCTACGAAAACAGTTTTTTTTTTCATAACAATTTTACGTTCAAAGAAAAAAGATCTATTTTTATATACGAGTTTATTATCTGTAGTAACAATTCTCGTTTGCAACAAAAAGACTTCTTTGCGTAGTAGCTAACGTGCAACACTGCATCATAAGATTAAATGAGTCGAACTTTACTTTCACTTTTAGACGAATATTCCTACAAATTTATAAACTGATAAAGGAATGGGTTTGGCATTAAATAACCAACAAATTTTGACATGCCAGGAATTAAAGTAATCAATACAGTTTGTAACCATTCCATTTATATTTTGAATTGAAATCAAAGATAGTGAAATTATTTCAAATAATTACATTCAACTATTAATTGGCCCCTGATTGCCTATTTAAGAACAATTGATTAAGCAATGGCTTAACTGTCATTTCAGCCAACTACGATTCACATAATCAATCCTTTACTCAACGCTGACGAATACTTCAAAAAACTTAAATATGTCAGTTTGCGTATTCTTATGTGATATAACCAGGAAATGAATAGAAGTAAAGGTGAAAACAGCACAACTTAAGTTCCTATTACATTTGGTAAGTTAACAGAAAATCATGTAAGTTCAAACTGATACCATAACAAAAACATTGGTCAATTTTATTGAATAAGAAATAGACACAGAGTACTCCTTCATTGTTATTATTCCCAGGTGCACTCAGACTTGGAGTGGTAGTGCTTGTCAGCGTCCCATCTATTAGTCATATACAACTGTTTTATTTTTTCTTATACTTGAAACCATTTAACTCTGTTTAAAAATGATTAATATTTAACTGAATTATTTGTTTTAAAAAGAATCTTTAAAACTGTTTAACTGTGTGAAAAAAATTGAGCTATAGGTCGTTTAAAAAAGATCAATCAGAAACGATTCGCTTGCAATTCCTATAGAGTTAATAAATATGTATAAAAAGTATTTGTCATTAAATAATCTACAAGGGTTTTCATTCTATAGAAAACAATCAACCAACCAATATCTCTTAAAATTTGGCTGAAATTACTTTTCTCAGGGTTTGGTTTCTTTGTTTAATGGCATATCAACCTTTGTCGATTATTTAAAGCCAAAACCATCCTTCCACACGAACACTAATGGAACTATTTAACGAACAACTGGGAGGATAAAGGGGCTTATACCTTTCTCAAGGATATTTGTTCGAAAGTGAATGTAATAGCGCGACTGGCGTTAGAACTAGCTTACAACAATTCAGCAGTCGATTGCCTTAACCATTACACCACAACGACACGCCTTTTTTCTCAGGGATAAGTATGTTTTTTGTGGAGGTGCCCGTGGTGTAATGGTTATCGACGTAGGAATTGGACACGGCGACACGAGTTCAAATCCTGGACAAGACTGATTGCATTTCACATAGGACTAATACCCTTGGGAAAGGTATGAATCCAATTATTATCCCTCCAGCTATGGGTAAATAGTAGGACAGACTTGGTTCTTCAGCCTTGGTAAGGCAACTAGTCGAGGAGAAGGGAAACTCTGAATTCAAACCTGTTAAACTCCGCTTAAAAATTGACCTTGTGTCATATCCTGCCCGAGCAGAGGGGTTGGTAAATATGATAAGTATGTTGTGACTTCGAGAAGGATGGTGAATGGAGATTTTTGCTGACATTTCTCCCATCGCATCAGATTTTGGTTTAACGTTATATTCTTTCCGAAAATAAATTAATTTTAGCGAGAGTAGAAGTGATTTGTCACCCGAATAAGATGCATTATTCAAACTGGAATTTTCACGTTTATCGTTTCAAACACCACCCTTCATTTTTTTATTTAATAACTTGTTGGATTCGTTCCTAAAAGTATTCTGTTCAAAACTACTTGTCACCAGTCTGTATCTAAACAAAACTATACATAGCAAACATGTTTAAGGCAAGATTGCATCAGACAGATACTATGCCCTGCTGTTGGAAAGGTTTTATGCACTTTCCCTACCATTCACCAAACGTCAGGAAGTGACTCAAGATCAATTTTTAGTGGATTCTTTAATCGAACTTGGATTCAGATGTTTCCTGGAGTACTTGCCTAACCAAAGATAAAGAACCAAATCTATTTTCTAATTTGCACGTTGCTGGAGGGAATAACTAATGGATTCTTGATTTCCCTAAGGGCATCTGAACAAATTGAAATTCAGTCAGCCTAGTCTTGGATTTGAACTCAGGACACCGATTGTATTTGCTTTGATAATAACCGTTACGTTATGGTAACTCTTTTAGACAAAAAAAAGTACCGATGGACACACCAGAACTCTGCATTCCCAATTCAGCCAGGGTTTCGTTCAACTTTTTTTCATGACAAAGTATAATATACCACTTTCTTGTAGATAGGTTCAACATTTTCTGCCTCTGTCATTGTGAGGAAATACAATACAACAGCAAGGATTGTTTTCAGAGTGACACTCTTAAGAGCTATGTATGTATTTATCAAAGCCCGCTATCACGTGTAGGATAAAACACAAGGTCAATCTTCAAGCGGAGTACAGCCCTGATATTTTTGAGGGTAAGTTTTCCCTTCCGGAAGGCAATCACTGTTCTCGAAATTTACTGCTGATCTAGTTCAACTCCTCAAAGTAAAATGGAAAAGAAAGGAATCAACTTTGAATACCACTGAATATTGCAGCGTGCTTCGTGCTCGAATGTAGTTTCCAACTGAGATGCAACAAAAGGGGTTTTTGAGGGGAAACAAGTCCTTACGGCTTTTCTTTTCTTCTAATGAGTTGATAAGAAGCCAACGAACTCTCGCGAGGCGAGTACAAACAGAAGGATAGGTTTACAGAGAACAGTTCGTTAATAAAAATGTAGCAGCCTCTGTAAATAATGATAATATCAGATAATGAAAAATACATCCATAAAGATTACGATAAACTGATAGAAGATTTGCATAAATAAACCAAATTACATGATAATAGATTATAATATGGTATAATGATGATTTGGCTTACTTTCTTTGTTTAATGTCATATCAACCTTTGGGGAATATTTAATACTAAATCCACCCCCATAGAATGACAGTTGTGGTAATTTATAAGCTATAGCTGGTGAGATAAGGGTTCATACCCTTCTTAATGGCAACAGTCCGAAAGTGAAAGTAACAGCGTGACTGGAGTTCAAACTCGCTCATTAAGATGTTGCAGTCTGGCATGTTATCACAATGCCATGAGGAATTCCCTAATGACATAACGGTAAATGCAATTAAAATCAATCAATCGATTAGCCAATCAGCCAATCAGTTTCCTTTGTGAATATATTTCACTGGGTGCTACAAAAACCGACCACACTTTATTTTATCGTACAGCTAACTACCGTGATAAATTTTTTTATGAATTCCATTCTGATTTTAACAACTCATGGTGGCCATTGGTCTATTATTGTAAAAAAAACCCTCTCATTATTTGGATTTGGATTACCCGATGACTAATTCATATTCAAATAAATTAGGCCACTTTCCGACAAGAAAATATTCAGTTAAACAAAAAATACGGATTCAGTTTAACTCACCCATAGAAACTAAAGAGCAATAGATTGATTGATTGATTTAGTTGCATTTCAATCCATTGTAGGTTCATATTTATATTTTTGTGTTTATTTTTTGGCATTCAGTCCTATCTAATACGAAAAAGCGTAAAACAGAACTATTTGACCGATAGACTGGACCCTAAGGGGTATTATCATTCCGACACAGAGTAGACCTGGGACTAAAAGCAATGAAAAGGTACTCCACACATTCTATATCGTCATTACCCAGTCGGCTCGGACAGTAGAATACACCGACTGCACATCTACACATCCTGATATATGACACGAAACAATCTGATGGTGAGGTTCCAGTGATGTTGGAGTATTGGGGAATGCGCAGCACCCTCTCATTGCCATCGCACCCATATCCACTCTTGCCTGGAGTGGTAGCACCTGATTGTTTTCAGAGTGGCACTCTTAAGAGCTATGTATGTATTTATCAAAGCCCGCTATCACGTGTAGGATAAAACACAAGGTCAATCTTCAAGCGGAGTACAGCCCTGATATTTTTGAGGGTAGCTATTAGTTAAATAGAACTTAACTGCGAACTGATGCTAAACTGAATTGTTTGAAACAGAACTGTTTAAATAAACCGAATAGCTTGATATAGGAATGCTTTTGACAATTAAACTGTATAATCATGCTAAACTGAATTGTTTGAAAAAGAACTGTTAATTCGTATAAAATAGATTTTGCATTAAATAACCGACAAGGGTTGATATGCCATAAAGCCCGAACAATCAAACCAAACCATCCACAACTCCAGAACTGCTACCTCCCCATTACGCACATCTTACCAATGCCTTCCCAGGCTTTTGGGTAGAATCTTGCTCCTCTTCAGGTTGAACAGTCATCGTATTTTGAGTTCTGTCGAGAGATAGGAAGCAGAGAGTTCAATTTAGCATTATAACTGCATTTTTGACGAAATGGTAATTCGAAATTAGTCTTTAATTTTGTGAATTGAATCATTATGACCAGAAAATCTGGCGAACACTTACGCACGACATACGGAAACACTGGAAAGCTTTTTACACTTTATTAAAAATGTAGTTCTAGTTTTCAATATTTGAAATGTTTAAAAGCTTTGAAGCGAAATTATGATCTAGACTGCCATTTGGATGAGCAGAAATTTTTTAGCAACTTTACTAACCTTTCAAGAGTCATGCAAACAAAGAACACGTAAGGTGAAATATAGTAAGATTACAATTCGATAGATTTATTAATGTATTTTATTGTTTAGTTTCTAAAATGAAAAAAGGGTCAACTCTTTCTTATTATAGCATATATAAAAAAACGATTTTCGGAAGAAAAAACGAATAATTTTTTTACAGAAAGATTTCTTATTTATGAGAATAATTTTCTAAATACGAAGGACATTCAATATTTAAGGTGAATTTGGCTAAAGCAGTATGCAATTGGAAATACTGTTTATATCTGTAAAGTTGTTTTTTTAATGAAATCAAATATAACGTGTCCTTTCCAATCCAAGATGAGTCTCGGCATGATTTTCTTTCCTGACCGCTACATCCGCAACGAAGAGTAAATGTATTTCCACTTCAGGAACTGTCTTTTTGACTCCTAGTGAGAAACTAGCTCCAGAAAATTTGCAATGATTTTTTCACTAAAAACATGATTATTTTCTTTCGTGTATTTCACTTGGTTTGCACTTCTCAGTAAGCAAATATTTGGTGACATACCTCTGATCCAGCCTGGAGGATTATGTTTGACTTTGTCTCCAAACCATCATTTTTTTCACCAAATATTTTCACCATATTAAAATAATGTTTGCAATAAGATAATTCAAAACGATGCAAAATTTACATTTGTGGAAAAATCTGAAAAAAGGATTTCCTTCTTTTCAAAAAATACTTCAATTTAATAAATGACCCTCGTATGTTCAACGTGAAATTTGGTGAAATTGTAACCATTTCTATATTTCACCAGTCACTCTTAAATATTCTGTTGAAAAGCACGGACCCACTCTTTCTATTGAAAATAGATTCATTTTTGCAAACAAAATTTTTAATCATTTGGGAATGAAAGCTTTTGAATTAGTTATTTCCTTCTAAATAATCTAAGTAATCAAATGAAATGGAACATTACCCAATCAAAATCTTACTATTATTATTATTATTATTATTATTATTATTATTATTATTATTTACTCATTAGAGTTTTCACATAAGCGTAAGCTGATGGCATTTCACTGGAGATTAAGTGATAGCAAGTCTCCTCAAGTCTCCAGGACTCTTCTCAGTATTCTGGGAGTTTTCAATAATGCTGTTGTTTGGATGATCTCCACTCGGTCGCCAACTTCCAAATCTTCCAGGCTCTTTAATAATCCTTTACTTAGCGTGGCAAAGGCACCAATCTCAATTGTTATAATTGTCACCTTCATGTTCCATAGTTTTTTTCAGTTCTCTTGCAAAGTTGAGGTACTTATCTCTCTTTTCACATTCTTTTAGTTTTATTCTGTGGTCCGCCGGGACAGCAAAGTCAACAATTTTGCAGGTTTTCTTTTTTGTTGTTGATTATTATAAGATCTGGTCTTCGGGCCGAGATTAGGTGATCCGTTTGTATATCAAAGTCCCATAGGAGTTTGTGTGCATCATTTTCTAGGAAATGTTCTGGGTTGTGCATATACCATTTGTCGGCATGGTCAAATTAAATTTCTTGCACATTTCCCTGTGGATCGCCTTGCCCACCCACTCATGTCTAGCCTTGAACCTTAATAAATTCACATTTATATGACAGAAGAGGAGTATGTAGCAGATTATGAATAAGTAACAGCTTTATATGTATTTTTGAAAATGTTTATTTTGATTTCTCAGTTACAATGGTGTAGGTTGGTTGGTTGAATGGTTGTTTGGGTTTTATGACATATCCAGCTTTGTCGGTTATTTAACGCCAAATCCATTTCATGCAATTAGTCCGTTCTATTTCAAACAATTCAGTTTAGGATAAGTACGCAGTTTAAATGTAAGTACAGTTTAATTGTGAAAACATTTCTTTTCCTAGCTATTCAGTTTAGTCAGGCAGTTCTAATCCAGCAAATTCTGTTTAGTATATGTACAGTTTTTCGTTACACACAGTTCAATGTCAAAACAGTTTTATATTAAACAAATCAGTTTAGTGTAAATACAGTTTCAATGTCCAAAAACAGTTCCATTTCAAATACTTCAGTTTAGAATAAGCTTGCAGTCTAAATGTAAGTACGGTTAAATTATCAAAAACATTTCTATTTCAAACTATTCAGTTTAGTCAAACAATTCACTTTCGCATAAGTATGCCATTAGTTCTATTTAACCCATAGATAGGGCCCTATCAGTGCAACCACTCCGGGCCAGAGTGAACCTGGCAGTAATGGCAACGAAGATGTTCTCCGCATTCCCCAAAGCCCCAGCATTACAGGAACCTCATCATCAGATTGTTTTGTGTCATATCTTGGGCGCTCATTGGAGGGTATTGGTGTAGGATTTAGTTATAAATGATTCATGATAATATATATTTTAGTGGTTCAATTTTCCATTTGGAATAACAAAATCCTTTATTTTAGTCAGAAATAACGGTTTGAAAAACGACGATGGCATACACTCATTTTGAGGAATATTGTATATTTGTAGGTATCTGAATTAATGTTCACTTATTTGCCAAAAAGCAGCAAAAATAAATGAAAAATTCCTTCCAGCGCTATTTCTAAAATTCCACTGTGTTTGATATTAAGCTGCAAGCGATTCAAATAAGATTCTTGTTTAAATAATAATTGTATCCACATTGAACAAGTTAAAAAAATATATTAGTGAGAAAAGATAACAGCCTATGAAAATCCCAACGGTCTTTATCGTTCGTTCAAATTCTAATGCCAAAATTCTGTTTACTGTTTAGCATATCAACCTTCGTAGGTTATTTAATCCCAAAGCCATAATCTTAGAAATAATAAACAGTGGTAGTACACATAATCATCATCATGATCATCAGGTTTTATTGATAGTATATATTTCTTAGACCCTCTTTCATTCTTTCTTCATTGGTACCTATCGTCCATCACTCCTTGCAGATCACCTAGACAGAATCCAGTGTCCACACAGAGCCGATGTATATAAGTCAATGCTGGATGGCCAACACTTGCACGTCCATGATTATGAGTCCATAAGAGAAAGTCACTTATGAGTTCGTCCTTGCTTCCCCAGGATGTCTTGTTTGTCTTATATATGTTTTATGAAATGGCATGCAAGTAACCATACGGCTGCTATTTTGTTGGAGATTGTTTCCAGAATTTCTTTAAAACAGCCAGTAGAATTCTCGAGTAGTTAGCATTTAGCTTTTTCTTCATGCATTTTGCAATCTCCTGGTGGTGCATTCACACGCTGACACAGCCACAGCTTGGAATAAAGTATCATTTCATTTTATCAATTTCACATATAATTGGATACCTGCCAATCGCAGTTTAGGCCTCCGTTGTTAGTGAGTAGTAAATTCCTTCGCTTATTTGTGCACTTAATATTTTCCACATCATTTGTAGACAAGTTATGGGCCTGTAGTTATTTGGGGCGGTTTCTTTACTTGGGTCCTTTTAGATCAATGTGATCTTTCCTTCGGTCATCCATTGAGGTAAGTGTGTTCTTGTAGGCATCTGTTCATTTCTAGTACTAGTCTGTCGTGAATAGAAGTGGATTTCTTGAACCAGAAACCATGTATTTCATCAAGGCCAGGCATTTTCCAGTTTGATATTTTTTAGTAACATCGAAGAGTATTTTAGCTTTAGGACCTTCTTCACGTTCTTCTAATTCTTTAGTCATATTGTTTATCCATTCAGCCTTTCTGTTGTGTCTTTGGATGCCATATTTTAGCCCAAAATCGTTCGGTTTCTCTTGCATCCGGTTGTTGGTTTGTTTTCGTGTCAACTTCTCCCAGTTGTTGATAGAATTCTCTTTCTTTGTTTTGGAATGTGCTGTTTTGTTTGTATTGTTTTACTCTTTGTCGATATGTTTATTCATCCCTTTTTCGCCAGTACTTACTATTTTATTTCCTCAAGTTGTATTGCAATTTTTTTTCTTGTGTTGCCTTTTCCTTTTTGTTCCAACACATTCGAGAGTCTTTCCTTTGTTTTGTCATATTGGTCTATTTTGTAGATGTTTTATCTGCGTTTCCAGTCGAATTTCCCATTCTAGTTTTGATTTTGCTTTCGTGCTTTTTGAGAGGATCCCAATTTTCTCGCAAACAAATATCGTTTCTACATAGATTAGTTCATTTAATTCGGTTATATTATTCACTGATATATAAAGTAGTATTTGATTTATTTCATGCGTGTCCGTCTTAACTGTTTTCCATTCTATGTTTCTTAATGATCGTAAGGTAGTCTTTTCTCGGTACATAAATTTCTTTATACTTTTTTGTTCGTGTGTTAGCGTTTGTTTTGGATTATTTGATTGTATGGTGTTTCCATGTTCCGAAGTTTGTGGTTCATTTCGGTTGGTCTGTTTTTGTTTGTTGATATTTGATGTGTCAGTTACTGTATGACTATCTTGCTGATTATTCATTTTCTAGCGTATTTATAGTATTTCAATGTCAGAAAACCAACTTTTTAAAAATTATTGTCCTAACTTTATCGGGAACTATTTGGCTTGTCTGAAAACTAGAAAATTCTTACCAGATCTCTCATTCTTTTCCTATATCTACTTTGTTTAGGGTTGCTCCTAAAATAGCACTGTAGTACAAGTTGGTTGTCTTCCCTAGTCCATGTTTTGCGTTTACGTATCTGGTTGCTGTGATTCCTTAAATCGTCATTCGGGTATCTGAAAAAAAAAAGAACAGCCAGCATTCGCAGGATGACGATAGGTCTCATGTTGGCTATCGGGAGAACATCTGATGATCATTACACCCTAGCTTGTTACGTGGGTCCCACGTTGTCTCAAATTTTTTTCAACATTCTTTTCATAGGTGGTATATTGTGGTTATACAAGACCCATGGGTTGTTTATTACCTGTACAACTGACACAGATGTGACTACCAACAGTCATAGTGACTCTTCATGAACAGGGAGTCGTAAAAAACAACCCAAAGTTTCAAGTTTTTTAAAGTAAAGTTGTTGTTGTTGGCGATCGTAGTCGAGGGTGACCCGAAGGTTCCCTTTTCGATAGCTACTACAACAAGGTGTAGAGGAGGACGCTACTCCTTTCCCTGGATTTCTGCACTTTACCCTTGATCCCTACCTTATAATGCTGAGTGTTAAGCAAGAAAGCATCAAGTACCATTTTCAGAGTCTTTGGTATGACTCGTCCTGAGATTGAACCCAGGTAACCTATTTTTATAGTTAATTCATTAAATGAGTAATTGAATTAATTTCAGGTGTTCTTCTATCACTTTTATGGTTTTATATTTATTGTCCTATTCTGAAACGTTATTTCTATTAGAATTCGTTCTATCTTAATAATATAAAGCTCCTGATATTTTCACCGTTATATGGAGGACGATAACTGTTCTTACTTAACGCTTTTAGGCTAGATCAGGTATGTATTTTCATAGATTAAGAATAGTCATAAATGAGCTATATAGAAATTCAGTCGGTAAATTTAAACATCTATTTCGTGATTTCGAAATAGTTTAGCTGAAAACAATTTTGGGAATTAAAAAGTCTTCATATAAAATACAACTATTCACCAAAAGATTTTACGAGTTACGAAAAATCAATGTTTCTAGATAAAAGACAGATTCTACAGACACAATTTTCTTCGAAGGCCATGCATTAAAGATTCGTTTGGTTATTCTGGTTCAAGCTTTGATATAGATTTGGGAATTTTTTTATTCTTAATATATATTTATATTCTAAGATATACACGTAACGTGGCATTCTAGAATGTTCACTTCCAAAGCAATTTCCCTTTTTGGCGGGTGGGCAGAAGGTATTTTTTTTTTTTTTTAAATTTTATTTTTAATTTTATTTTATTTTTACTTTCTTCTACTCTAGACAGATTCTCACACACCCATCGCTTAATACTATTTTTATGATTATAATTATACTCCTCGTGTTTTTCCCACTAGCGTCTGCCGATGGTTTCTCTCTGGAGTTTTAGTGACAGCATGTCTCCAGTCCTTGTACCATTCATTTGTTGACTGTACCAAGAGCACAGATTACAATTGGCATCACCATCGCTGTTATTGTTTCATTATTACTATGTCTGTTCATCTGGTCGAGTTTAGATGATTCGTTTTTTTCTCAAAATCCCAGGAAAGTTTGTGGGTTGTGCATTTACCATTTGTTGGTATGGTCGAATTTAACTTTCTTGCAAAATTCCCTGTGAATCAATTTCCCCCGCCACTTTTGTTTACTCTAACTGTGCTAGTTTGCTGCATTCGCTTATTACGCAATTGATCGTTTCGTCTTTATCATCACATTAATATACATCTATAGTTTTGTTGCGTCTTATATATCCTTGCTTTGATATGGTTGGTTCTTATAGGTATTGTTTTGAGCTGTTAGTAAAAGTGATTCAGTTTCTCTCTTTCGGTTTCCCTTTTTTTAGCCACGTCTACATTTTCTTGTAGTCGCTTAAAACGTCCGTACATTTGTTAATATTCCCATTTTTGTTTTCTAGTTATTTCCGTTCTGTTGATTCTCAGGTTGTTACTATAGTTTCTTGTGGCCGTAATTAGTATTTCTCCACGCGTTTCTATGCAGTGTTCGAGTCACTGTACCGATGCGTCAACGCTGTCTTCAATGTTGGCTAGTCCTCTTCCTTTTTCTTTTCTTGACATATATAGTCTGCCAATGTCATTTCTGGGATGTAAGGCCTTACGCATGGTCAATTGTTTTCTTGTTCTTCAGTTCAATTAAATTCTTTTCTGGTCAACTTCAAGAATGGTGCCGAGTATCTTTTGAGAGGGACAGCCCAAGTATATGTCCCTTTTTATAAAGGTCCTGCTATATAGTTTGGTTTCGAGTTGCTTTCTCCTTCTCCAGGGATACACTTTTTTTTTCTTTCATCTCCACTTGTTTGCAGGTGTCTGCTTCCTGTATTCCCCAGTATTTGTATGTTTCCTTTTCTTCAAGCGTTCTAATTTTTTCTTGATTTGGTCGTAGCATGGTGCATTTTCTATGCCTAATTCCGTCCTTATATCCTGACTGTATATTCGCACACCCTGTATTTGGGTTTCGGTTTTTTTTTTCGTTTTGGCAAACATTTTTATGTCGTGTAAGTACATTTGGTGATTGATCTTTTCTTACAATGAGTTAAGTATATGTCGGCCAGTGCATTTCTTGAGGATGTAGTTGAGTGGCATCATCGCTTTTATGAACAGTAATGATGATAGCGCATCTCCTTGGAATACATCTCTCTATATCTTTGCGTCTGGTAAGCTTCTCTCTCGTGCTGTCAATTCCATTCTCCTGGTTTTCATGGTTTTTTCGATAAATCTTATGACTTCGTCTGATATCTTGTACATTATGAGACAGTGTATTATCCAGCTTTGGGGGACTATATCATAAGCTTTCTGTTATCAATCCATGCCAAATTTTTCCGTTTAGTTTTACTCTCGTTGACGATGCGTTGATTAACATATAGGAGCTCACCAGTCCTTCTGGGTCCTTTGCGGCATCCTTTCTGTTCCTGCAAACCAGCAGTTGGAACCTGAGTGAAAGCAAGACACTTTAGGTCTCCAGGACTCTTATTATTATTCTGGCCGATCTAAACGTGCTGTCGTTTGGATGGTCTCCGTTCGTCTTCTTATTTAAGACCTTTAATCAATCCTTTGGTGACTGTACCGAGGGAAACCACCAGCTTTATTACTATTAAACAGGCTAAAAAACGGTAAGCCCAGTCGGCTTAGGCTGTAGAATACACGGAACTGCATCTCGGCTGTAGAGTGACCCCCTATTAAAAATGTCGTGAATATGATACTAAATAATCTGATTGCAAGACTACAGCTTAAAACATTTGGCATATATATATATATATATATATGTGTGTGTGTGTGTGTGTGTGTGTGTGTGTGTCTATAAGTTGATAATGTACATGATGTAAAGTATAAACGAATATATACATAAATAAAAAGATAAGTAAATAATAAAATTTCACTTTTTTAATTTAAATATAACGCTTTTAGCGGGAAGGAAATAAACGTTCCCATTTGAAGATTTACACAATTAATATTTAGACGTTTACTAGGTATTGTTGATTCCTTATTGTTTTGACTATTTGAATAAAATAGTGCAATGATTACGTTACTCTCTTCTTTACTATTTAATGATCTCGTCATTATATTCTTTAAAAATTAATTAAGATAGAATAGTTTAATGTCGAAAATTTCACTATGAAATACAGGAGTGTTTGGAAGAGCTAGCGTCCAGGCTGTTTTATCCTTGGATTATATCTCTTACGTTTCAAATCTTCTTATATGAGTTCTTCTTTAATTTCGTAAGTCGTTCTAGTGTATACCATATTCTATTATATCAAAACTGAAAGGGTCATAAATTTGCTAGTGGATATAAAGGAGGATATATATTCGAACTCAGATTCAATTTACTAAAGATTCAGCAAAACTAAATTTCCTTCATTGATTCAGTACTTACTATAAATAAGCTACCTAACTCACCTCATTACACACACGCTCTCAATCTTCCCCCCTCACACACACGCACACACATATATATGTATTGCAACTTATAGTTTTATTGTTTTGAATTCTTTAGAGTCTGGAGGTTTCTGAGAAAATACTAGAAAAAATATCCATTATAAAACAGAACCGGATTTACATGGCGAAAGATATGAGAAGTTTGTAGAACCACAGACTTAACAAGCATATATTCCTCCCAAGAGCTAAGAATACTTCATGTATACTGTATCCTATAAAAGAATTAACTATATATACATATATATATATAAACAGGACTCTTTCGCAGCACAATTATAATTTACGATATTATTTTTTTTCTCGATCGGAGATTTTAAATGTTAAATTCCATTGTATCCTAAACACCACAACAACCTACATATTCGACTAGCAATTGAAATACATTTTTGAAGATAAAAAAATTGGTTCTTGCTTTCACATACACGTTTGGCTGCGTTCAAACATGCTAAAATTCCTGTTGTTTTAACAAACACACACACACACACGCACAAAGATATATATATATATATATATATATATATATATATATATATATATATATATATATATATATATATATATATATATATACATATATATATATATATATATATATATATATATATATATTTGCTTATTTTGAAATATTTAGGCGAAAATATCTTTTGAAAACTTATATGTGGCATCAGCGTTACCACCGCTCAAAATAATTGTATGAATGCAAGAAACCTGGGAAATTGAGGGAAAATGCTTTTTCTTTCAAATAGATTTCTTTCAATTTCAACGATTCAGATATGAAATTGATTTTTTGAAAATTTACATGCTTTGGATCTGTACGATCACTTAGTGAATTTCAAAAGTTTTGCTTGAATTCACAAAATGGGGTTCATGGTAAAATCAAAATTATCCTTCATCAAAAATTGTTTAAATTTTTTTTCTATTAAAGCTTATGTATTTATAATGTGAACCAATAGTCTGGGAGACCGGGATTGAATCCCAGGTTGGGTCGTACCAAAGACTCAAATTATGTTGCTCCCTTGCTTAACACTCAGTATTATAAAGTATGGATCAAGGGTGAAATGGAACAATCCGTGAAAAGGAGTTGTGTCCCCTCCAACACCTCGTTGGTACTAGCCTTTCGGTTGCTCTCAACTACGGTCGACAACTACTTAATTTTATTTTGGACCGAAAGCAAGTTCAGGAAACTGAGATAAACATTATTCGTTTTGTAGTAATAATACCCATGATGGTAGACTATCGGATTGAGCAGTAGAATACGCGATTACGTCTCTGCAGAGGGGTGAGTCTGTACAGAGTGTAACACTAAAAGGAAACTGATGGTGGCTCTAGCCCTGAATTCGGAAGAGTCCCTTATTGCTATTACTTCCCGGTCAATTCTGACCCGGAGTGGTAGGATGAATTAGAGTCACATCTATGTATCTAATAGTAATGTTAAATCATTTAAGAAGGATTGTTATTATAATGTTGTGTTAATTTGTTTGTTTTTGTTTAATAGCATATCAACGTTCGGGAGTTATTTCATGTCAAAATTCCTCCTTGAAGAAAAACAGTAGTGTTACGATTCAAACCAGAGCTAAGAGTATTAGAGGTTAAAAATCTTTCCCAAAGTGGTTATTATTAGCTATTTTTTGAAACCATAAAATTTTGTGCCTGTTACTTACATTTGGTTGGGATATTTAATTAATACAATTACTAATGATAAATAGTAATTATTTGAAAGCATTTGATTGTAGGCCAACCAATTATAAAAATTGAATAGAATTATTAGTGTTAGAAAGGAACCGTTGAAAGCATTTTACTGAGTACGCATAACTCGTTTAAAAATTAAATTCCCTACAAACAATTCACTTATAGATCACACACACACACACACACACACACACACACACACACACACACACACACACACTTGGTTTGGCGTTTGAGTCAACCGGGTTTCGATCCCAGCGACGGGAAGCTACAGTCTAGCCACACTGATGAGTTCTGATAGAACGAAAAAGATCTATCTGTGGATGACTATAGAGATATATACTCCCCTACCCCCGTATGGTTAAGTTCTCTGGCGAAGAAGTAATCGTGTTACCATTAGCGTTCATTGCAAGCCTCTTCGTATATGAATTGAGGTCTCGGCAGCCGTTGAACTGATGTATGTAAACAATAGTAATTGTGATTCATAACCGTTTAAAATTTACTTCGCAGCTAATGGCTCCTCATGGCTGAATAGTTAGAGGCTTTCGTTTGGCGTTTGAGTCAACCGGGTTTCGATCCCAGCTACGGGAGGCTACTGTCTAGCCACACTGATGAGTTCTGATAGAACGAAACAGATCTGTCTGTGGATGACTATATATATATATATATATATATATATACATATATATTGCTTGCAAGAATATCCCTAAATCTATCTGTCTCTCACCATTCCTCTATGTCATCCATCACTTCCGACTGGTCTTCTAGATTGCATCCCTTGTCTGTACAGAGCTGATGTAAATAAGTTCTTGTTGTAGGTAAACTATTGCACGTCCGAGTGAAGGGGCCCAGGGGAAAACGTCACAGATTAGTTCGTCCCCACTTCTCAAGTAGTATCCTGCATGTCTTGTTCGTCTTATTTGAATGATTTTAGACATGGGAAAGGTGTCTGTACAACAGCTGTTCTGTGGGATGTTTTATCAAGGATTTCTTTAATATAGCTCGTAACATTCTTGTGCAGTACCCATCAAGTTTCATAGTGCTTTAAATATAAGAAGGAATTTGTAACTTGTTGAATATGAGTGTAAAAATGTTCGAATTTTGTCGCAAATTACTTCTTATAATTAAAACATTATGCAACTTATGCAGAATAATAAGAACGTCAGTTGGAATTGAAACATAAGTTATCAACATTATCGTTTTCATGGCAACTGAATTTTTCATGAATCAGTCCCGAGAATATGTTGCTAAAACAAGCTTGGTTTTTAGCTTCGAAATTGACGGCACGTAGCTCAAAGATTAGCATTAATCTAAAAACCTTGTACCGGAATGCAAGATGAGAAAATAAAAATATGAATTATCTCAGGACGGATAAATACAATCCAAAAAACAAGTGAATCCAAGTTGGTAAAAAATGTTAATTCTATAATTTCCAAATTTTCCAAATGGAAACACTATTTTCATCCTCAAGGTCTTGCTTTGTCTCTAACCACCCTCTTTCGTCTCTCTCTTTTTTGTCTTTCTCTCTCTCTCTCTCTCTCTCTCTCTTTATCTCTTTTTCTATTTCTCTCTTTACGTTGCTATATATATATATGTGTGTGTGGATAGATTTCTGTGCATATCTGAGCGAAATTATCTATTTGAGGCAGTTTTTTATGCATAAAGCTCATTTTTAGTTTTATAAATATCTGCACTATGCTAGTTAGACATATATGAGCATGAACATTTTTACAAGAGATTTACTATTGTTCATTACTTCTAGTAAAATCGTTATGGTCAAAGACAGAAATCAGTGCCATCTTAAAAGTTGGGGAAGTATGTTCAAATATTCTATAGAAGATAGCTGATAATATGTTTCTGCAATAATGATACCTTCTTTTCAGGTTCGATCTCATAGGCAACATTTTCCACTCAAAACAACTGAAGTCAATGAGATTACTAAGTACCAGCTATACCTAATTTCTAAGGGTTACGTATTCTGGTCACTACCAGTATAATATAACCCTCTCATTCCAAATACATCATATTTCTCTTCGATGCGCAACTCAGTTCGGACTCTGTTCCGAAATATTAGTCTCTATGCAGCTGTAGGAATGATGAGATGATTATCATTTAAAACTGTCCTGATGAAACCGCTTCAGTCGTGAATCGTCTAGCTCAATGTTCTTTGTATTTTTCGAATGTTGATAGACTAAGCAACGGGCGTTTTCCCAAACCGATAAGACGAATGTTTTCAACAGGAAATGTCGATCCCTCACATAGAAGAACAATAATGAGAGTTTATATATATATATATATATATATATATATATATATATATATATATAAACGGTTTAATAACCGTATATGAAGTGAAATATAATCAACAATCGTATGTTTTCTACGGTTATACAAAACAGAATACATCGTCTTGACTGGTTATAGCCGAGTCAGTTTAAATTAACTTTTTCAAGGGAGTGAAATTCTTGAGTCATTTAGTTATGAGTGAATAAATATGTTGGTTGGCTGGCGGATGCTTATTTAGAGATACAGAGTAATTTATCAGCCAGTAGTTATCAAAATTGCGTATGGATGGGCTCTGTTTCTCACTCAATAATTATCGTTCAGTTCGTTTCGCTGTTCAAACACCAACTCACTTGTGACGTCACAACCCAATTATGAGTACATCCCTTTATCATCGTAATATATTCACATGCTGAAAACAAACCCCACTTCAGCTGTTTTTTTAAGTCAAGTTCAAGGGGTCATTTCCTTTGGTTGCAGAAATTCTGTTCTACTCCTTGGGTGCAATATCTAACCCAAAAGAATATTTCTTATATTGTCTCCTCATAACTGGTTGTCACTACTTGCAAGCTTCCAAATTCAACAACCCAGATTGACCTCACGCAGTATAGTGTCACAGCTGTGTCTTCTCAATAATGAACTTGTTCACTGGGAAAATTACAAAATCTGATTTTTTACATTAGTCCAATCCAGTCAGCTGTGAAGAATATTATAATTACCATATTCTCAAAAACAAGTTAAGCTTGTTATATTTCAATCAGTTAACTTCTTCACACAGTAATGGTGTAATGGTTAAAGCGATGGACTGCGGAATCATAGTATGCGAGTTCGTACTCCAGTCGCGCTATTACGTTCACTTTCGGGCAAATACCCTTGGGAAAGGTATGAACCCCCTTATCCTCCCAGCTATGGGTTAAATAGCACCACTACTGTTCTTCTAGGAGAATAGCTTTGGCATTAAATAACCTATAAAGGTTGATATGCCATTTAACAAAGAAACCAAACCTTCACACAGTAATGCAGTCACATGTAAAATTAAAAAAAAGGGAAAAAGAAGCTTTCTCAAAGTACATAACTCAAGTTTTGTTATGACTTTGTCAAAGATTTACGCATATGCATTCAGACATAGACATATAGCATATTAATTGCGTGTAGAAACAATACTATGCTCGTTTGTTTGGTTTCTTTGCTGGATGGCATATCAATTGACTAGGTCATTTCAACCATCCTTGTAGAAGAGCCGTAAAAGTTAGAAAAGTTGGCGACCGTAGTCCAGGGTGACCCGAAGGCTCCCTTTTCGATAGCTACTACACCAAGATGGGCGCTACTCCTTTTCCATTATGGCTCTATTTTATCCTTGATCCGTACCTTATAACAAGGAGGCATCAACTTCCATTTTTGAGTCTCGACATGGGATTGAAATCCGGTCTCCCGGGTCATTGACGAACACTCTAACCATTATACCAACACATCGCTTGAGGTAAAAAGGGGTTCATGCCTTTCCCATCGGTATTAGTTCGAAAATGAACCTGGAACTGGTGTTTCAATATTTGTCCGAACGCACCAAAAGAGTCGCGAAGAAGTAATCGGATGATGACAGTTTCTGGTGCATTCTTATATTCTTCCTTTAACAAGTATTTGTCATATAGAGGTAGGGTTAGTATATCGGTTATCATCATTGGAAATGGAATCGATCTCCCAAGTTCAAATCCTGAACGAGATTGTTCGGGTTTCACTTAGCGCTAATGCTTTGAGAAAGCTGTGAATCTATGTGTTCTGTATACACCCAGCTATAAGTAAATACTCTGACAGACTAAGTTCTTTAGCCTTAGAAAGGCAACCCATCATGGAGAAGGAAAACTCCGTATCGAAACCATTTTTATGTATTTTCCAACCTACAAGGATATTGTATCACACCAGTCAGTTTTTAAACTTAGTTTAAGAAGTTTGAATTCAGAGTTTTTTCCTTATCCGACACAAGTTGCCGTACCAAGTTTAAAGAGTCCAGTTGGTTTAACTATTTTCCGATAGCCGAAGAGAGAATACCTGGATTCACTTCTTTCTAAAGGGTATTAGGGCTGTGGGAATTGCAAACGGCTTTGACAGGTTCTTAAAGTCGATTCGTCGGGACCATTTCTTACGACTCTAACGAGCACCTCCTAAACCAATATTAAAAAAGTAAAGTTAGCAACCTTGGTCAAGGGTGACCCGAAGGCTCCTTTTTCAATATCAACTACACAGAGGTGTAGGGCAGGGCGCAACTCCATTCCCAGGATTGCTCCACTTGATCCGCACCTAGTAGTGCTAAGTGCTAAGCAAGGCGGCATCAAGGACCATTTTTTGAATCTTTGGTATGACTCGACCTGGGATTGAACTCCGGTCTCCCAGGCCATTGATGAACACTCTACTCATTAGGCTAATAAAAATTAATTTTCTCTCCAATCTTGCAAGTGAGAAAGGTGCTAAATAAATACACGAAATTTAAACCGTCAAAATAAAATAAAAACCAACTACAATTCTCTAATGGAAATTTTCGATGTTCTTTGTTTGAACGGCAAGGGAAAAAAGTTAGGAAAGTAAAACGAGGTTATTATTTCTTGACAACTTTATCCTTTTGATTCTGAGTGTGTACAGCTTATTTAACTGATGTTCTCTCTTTTTATTTCTTTGTCCACATCAAAGTCTGTGCTATATCATACATAAATATTTCTCTATATTCTTCTATTCGTGCATATGTCATTTTTCTCAATGAAACCTACAACTAAATAATTAAATAAAATACATAGAAAATTTTCTTTATTTAAACCGGCGATATTTCTCTTGCGTCGCATCTTGCACATTGCAGAGGAGTAAGGTAAATACAAGAAATATCAGATACTCATGAAATTGGCTCCAACCTTCAACAACCTTATTGATAAAATGATTAACTAATTTATTTTAATCCGGAAAATCCACGTTTATCATTGGAGGAATCGTGCTAATGTCCTTGAGAAAGGTATGTATCCATCTTTTCTCCTCATCTGCTATGGCGTAATACTAGTTCAGACTTGGCTCTTAAGACTTTATACAGCAACTGTTCTAGTTGAAGTAAAACTGATTTCAAGGGGCACCTCTGGTGGTGTAACGGTTAGCAAGCTGGACTAGCAAACCTACACGAGTGAGTTCGAGTTTCATTGGGCGCCCCATTCATTCGGCTTTGTGCCACATCGAAGCAAAGAGCTTTGTAAATTACTAAAACTGATTTCAAGTCATCTTTACTCAGTTTTAAAACTGACCTTATGTCATATCTTGAGGTGGAGTGGGTGGATGGATACATACTGCAACAATTGATGCAGAAAACGCTGCCAGTTCTTTAACCTTAAAACTATATGTAAACAAAAACTATACTTATCCCAAACTGGATTGTTGAAATTGAAATGCTTAATTGTATAAAATGGATTTGGCAATAATAACCTGCAGTGGTTGATGTGCCATAAAACTAAACCAAACCGAAAATCAGTCAAAAGAATACAGCGTTTACAGCTTTTGTTAGTCTGTTTCAGCATCCATTTTCAAATACATCCCATTGTGATCAAGTTTAATTCTTCTAAACTTGAACCAAAATAGTAATTGCATAGAAGAAAGCTAGATACTTATATTGAAAGCCAACCTGGTTTAAGATTTAACAGAATTTGTATTTAAGAAATACGAGTTCGTGCTTCATTTCAATCAGCAACCATGTATCCACCACCTACAGAGGAGCCCTTAGATCTGAATTTCTGGGGAAATGATTCCCAGTAGGATACACCAAATGGATTGCCGTGAACCATACAATTTCTTACAGCTTTGACTCACATGTCGTGATGACATTGATGAAAATTTCAACAAACGAGTGGCAGTACAGTTTCAGGCACATTGATGGCATATAGAATAGACAGTATTTCACAGAGAAAAAGACCAGTGATATAACTGGCGGAGACATTCAAATGTATGACATCTCTCAAACTAGTCACACTAAAGTCAACATTCTTTCGGGGGAAAAATTAAAAGACTTCGTACAAGATTGACACGCTAATAGAATATGTCAGTGCTAATGAAATCAGAACCACTGGAAACCAGAGAAAAGAACATCTTGCTTTATTGGCTTAGTACAGAATAGAGAAATTGGAAAATGTTATTGATTGATCAAGTTCTTGCTGTTGTTTCTTCGGTCATTCCCGACAAATTTATATTCGTGGAGCGTATAAAGGGTTTTGTTTCCAAGCTTTTCGCTAAATTTTGCACAAATAATGTAACCATTGTCAACATTTTCAAGAATTCAGGTACCAAAGAATTTCTTTCGAGAATCAAGAGGAAAAACTGGAATGAGTATACATGCAAAGAGGGTTCTCACTCACCTCTCTCGATATCTATATATTATTGTTGGACATACGCAAGAGGTAATTACAATTAGTAAAAGTATTTATGGTTGTTCTTATGATTGGAAATGGATTCAATGAGCTAAGTTTAAATTATGAACAAGGGTCTCCACATTTAACTGCACCCTAATACTCTTAGGAAAAGCATAAAAACTTTTGTTCTATCCCACGACCTATGCATAAACAGAAGGGCGGCTCTGGTTCGACGACCGATGATGGAGAAGGAAACTACTGAATTAAATCCCGATTCGCTACTAAAAAAATGACGTTGTGTCACATCATGCCATGGCGGGGCTTGGGTTTATATCTACATGACTTTAATCTGACTCTTCAAATGAACCCAAATTTAACAAAATCCGATATAATCAAAGCTCGCCTTCATCAATTTTTTACCTATGTTAAAATCTTCAAATTCTTTAAAGTTCGTCATGCTTTTGGAGATCTGCTACGCAAAGAAAATTTTAAGTAATTACCCCATACAGAGCCAAACTCATGGAATTATCTTGAAATTTGAATTCTTAAAAAATATCAGAATCCTAGTTATGCAAATAAGGCTCCATCGATAGAAACATAATGATGATGAAGTCATTTTTAGGATGATAATGGATCTTGTATTTTTTGTCTTCTTCGATGAAATATTTTCTTCTGGAAAGTCTTAAAAGAATAATTTTTAATTGAATTTTGATCCGAATTGTTAATTAACAGTCCGGATCAAAATTCAATTGAAAATTCATTGTGGAAATCATTACAATATGATTCATGAGAAGTCTCTATCCATGAAATTAAGATCTATTAAGTATATTTCAGGAAATTTGGAAACATTTTAATCGAGAATATTGTTTTAAATGAGTGAAATCTATGCCTGAAAAGTCTTCGTTAAAAGCCTGACGAGGGGCAACTAAATATTAATTCTAATTTCAATGTTTCGCGAATAGAGAGTTTTCCTGATATTTTCAACTTTATATCTTGTAAAAATAATTCATCAATTTAGATGATTTAGTCTAATTTGTTTAAGGAGATTTTCATGAAGCCCGAATGTTCATCTATTAAATAAATATATTTTCATCTAGTTATTTACGGCTAAATAAAAAAAAAGACAAGCACAAGTGAAACTGGCCTAATTAGATGGAGCAGTAAAATACACCGACTACATCTCTGCAGATTTGACGAATATCCTTGATATGACATTAAACTCTCTGATGGTGAGGCTCAAGGTATACTGGAGCTTTGGGGAATGTGGAGTACCTCTTACTTGTCATCACTCCCAGGTTCACTCAGTACTGGAGCGGTAGCATCTGATAGAGTCCCAATTGAGGGTCAAAAAGATCTGTTTGACATTTAAGGTGAGTGAAGACAAATAATTTCTACTAAATTTAGTTGGTATAAATAGAACTGTTTGTTCATTTAACTGTGTGTACCTAAAATGTATTTAAAAATCATATATATCTAATACATATGTAAAAACAGGATTTGACATTAAATAATCAACAACAGTTGATAGTCCAAGAAGCCAGACTAGACAAAACAAAAAAAGGAAACATCCTCTAAATACACTGTTTCCATCATTTTTACCACGGGCGATATATATATATATATATATATATATATAGAGAGAGAGAGAGAGAGAGAAAGAGAGAGAAAATCTTTCATTACAGAAAAAGAGCATCTGTTCAATCTCTCAAAAGCATCTGTATAATTCCTCAGGCCAATTTAACTGAGGCCAAGTTCTGAAGCATATTTAACAAGCAAGATAATCGTCTTTCGCATTGACATTAACACAGTGGCCAATAAAATGGCGTTTTAGCCATGCTGCAGACACATATACTTTGACACAGAACTGATACAAATAACTTGTTGGTTGAGGGAGGACGTGTGTAAAATGAGACTGCGCGTGTGTGTCTCATGAGAAATCATCTAAGTTGTATTATGTTTTTAATGGAACCCAAAAAGGAATTAATGAATCGAAGTCGATCTTGTCTGTAGAACAAACAATTTTTTTTTCAAATGCCGGGCAGAACGAACTTCTACAACCAACGCAAACAAAAACATACATTGTTCTGTTGAGAAAAATTGTACATAAGAGGTGTCATAGCCAATCTGTTTCTTCTTTGCATAGTATATCAAGTCCCTAAACGAGAGGCAACTGAAGCTTATAATAAACTGTAATTTGATCACAGAAAATCTGCTTTGACAGTTTCGTCTTGACAATCGTTTTGACAGTTTCTTCGAAGTTGTAGTTGTGTGCATGTTTTGGCAAGATATAGATTGCGTAACGATCGTTTTCTGAAGTTCCAAGTTTTCGAAGCAGAAGCCTGACTTTCAAGTCGACTACCTGTACCTTAAATTCCACTCTGAAAATGACCTATATTCATAAAAAGCTCGTACAAAAATTGGAAAGTCCATTATTCTGCTGACGGCGATAATTTTGCATTCGAAAAGGATAGTGCTTGTGAAAGTAATCTCTTCGAAAATCGTAAAATTAAGCGCAGTTGGTTTTGAAAAAAAGTTCTTGTAAAGATGAATCCATCATTGAAAAATGTGTGTTACCGGATGTTTCAAAAACGCATCACGTCACCAAATTGTTAAGTTTTTAACGTAATTCAAAAGGAAAAAAAATGTTCAGTTTGGTTTCGTCTCGCCTATGGGTAGAGTGTTCGCTAATGGTTCTGGAGACCTGTGTTTAAAATTCAGGTCGTGTCATTCCAAAAAGATTAAAAAATGGTACTTGATGCCTCCTTGCTTAACACTCATCAATATAATGTACGGATCAAGAGTAAAGTGGAGAGGTCCAGGAAAAAGAGTAGCGCCCTACCCTACACCTCCGTGTAGTAGCTATTTAAAAGGAAGCCTTCTAGTCGTCCTCGGCTACGCTCGCCAACAACAAACTTTTACGGCATATCAACCACTGTAGGTTATTTAATGCCAAATACATTTTTACACGTATAAACACTTTTATTTCAAACAATTCAGTTTAACATAAACACACAATTTAAATCTCAAAAACAGTTCTATTTTAAACAATTCAGTTTAGCATACACTGTTTAAATGTCAAAAATGTTGTAATGTTAATTATTCAGTTTAGCATAATTACATTGTTTACTTTTATTTAACCCATAGATAAGAGTATATCAGGTGCTTTCACTCCGGGCCAGTGTGAAACTGGGTGCGAAGGGAATAAAAAGGTACTCCTCATTTCCTACATCTCCAGCATTACTCAAGGCTCACCATCAGATTTTTTTAATGTCATATGCAGGACACTCATTGGGAGTCCTACCCTTCTGAAGAGATGAAGTCGGTGTATTCTGCGGCCTCAGCTAACCAGGCATCCAAAAGAAATAAATGAATGAAGATCCTTACTGTAAAACCATAAAGAGTGTATAATTAAATATTTCAAATTACCAAAACGGAAGACTAAAAGCAAAATGTTATGTATTAGATAAATGTCCGTTCGAGATATGATAACCTACATGTTTTTTACATCCCGACAGAGCACCGTGACCCGAAACTGGTGGCCACTCTCTGACCTTACCGTCTAAGTAGTACAAAGGGAAGTTCCCGGGGTGCTATTGCGAAAGTGCTGGGCTGCGGCCTCAAAGTAAGCAGTTCGAACTCCAGTCGTGCTACTATCTTAACTAATCTCCATCAGTTATTGGTTAAACAGTATCACCGATGTTCTTCTACAAGGATGACTTTGGCTTTAAATAACCCACCTAAGTTGATATGCCATTAAACAAACCATGCCAAGTAGAGCTATCTTGAGTTTGGACTAAAAGGTGTTACAAGCATGGTTAGGCAGAACGTTTTCCAGAACTGAAGTGTTTGTTTTATGTAAAAGTGTTCGATTTTCTGTACTTTAAATAGTTTTGGACCATTGTAGATCCCTTTTGTACGCATATTATTATTATTGTTATTATTATTAACGATAGATAGATAGATAGATAGATAGATAGATTGGGAATAGCTAAATAGGTAGATAAAAAGAAGACTCGGTGATATATATTAGATAGATAGATAGATTGAGAGAGAGAGAGAGAGAAAGAGAGAGAGAGAGATGAACGAATTCGACTATCAAACTTGAGAACAAGATATGAATAGACCGAAATACTCAAACAAACGAATAGATAAATCGATAGAGAGATAGATAGTTGAACTAATTTAACAGAAAGAAATTCGCATGATTGATTTGGAAAGAAAAGAAAGCGTCAAGTATTATGTGAAAGGTCCTATTTGAAATGAGTTCATATCATTGATCCGACGCCAAAGCGTCTTTCCCATCCCTGTTCTCTTACCAAAATCAATATTTTATCTTTTTCTTTTTTTAATAACTGAAGTCAAACAATTATTCACCATTTTGCCTCGTCACAAAGGTTTGTGGGTTTTTTTCTTCGACTCACTTTAGACATCAAACGCACAGTAATCCTCAAAAATAAATTCCTGTCTCATTGCATTTGGTTTGAACAATTCATCTTCACAAAATTATAACAATAACTTTTTTCTCTTTTATTTCCTTTTTCCCCCGAATAACATGACTTTACGTAAACATTAGATCTGTGAAGCTAGGAAAGCGATCCAGCCAACAGTTTGTCTCGTGTTATTATTGAGCAGAAATTACCGGTCTAATTTTTCATTTTTTATTATTATTCCTGTCATTTGTGATTCTGCTTATTTGTTTTTTTTTTAAACGTTTTGTGTTATCCACCGTCACTCTATTTGAACTCAGTTGCGACTGGTTCAATTTTTAGTATAATGCGTTCTTTATTTGGCCTAAATTTTTGTGAGTCTATTTTTCTTCGCATTACATATGGTTTCATAAATACTTGTTGGGTATCACCAACCTTTTCAGCATAATGAGCTGTTACATCTGCTATATATGGCGGTAGCGGAGACCAGTCTGGGAATACGCCTACGAGTCAGACCAGAAGAGCCGTTCCTATTGTTGAAGTATATCATTACTCTATCTCTAATCCTATGTTCTTATTACTAACTGTCTCTCTCTTGTAATTACTCTTTCCTGTAAATATAACTATTTTCCTCACATATCGTGTTTTTTTCTTCTTATTATTACTACTTGTGTTCACTAACTAGAACACAACAATTCCCTTGAAGTTTAGATAAATGTTGACGGACTAACATTAGTATAAGCATCAAATATAGATATGAAGTGTATTCCTCAGCCCAAAGCAAACTATCAACTGCTCAACCAGTTATATTGTACTTCTACACAAATCTTGTAATTCAAGTAGTTAGTGAACCTAAACTGTTTTGTGATCGTATGATCATTACACATATGGATATAGATATTGCATCAGTTCTCATCGCAGAAAATGTAATCGGGAAGACGAATTCATATTTCTGGGAAGTCTATTTCTGCTTCCTTTAGAACTAAGGCCTCTGAGAATGTTATATCGACAAAGTTTGTGGAGGTGCCCGTGGTGTGATGGTTATCGTCGTAGGAAATCGACACGGCGACACGAGTTCAAATCCTGGACGAGGCTAATTGCATTGTACATTACACTAATACCCTTGGGAAAGGTATGAATCCAATTATTCTCCCTCCAGCTATAGGTCAATAGTAGGAAAGACTAAGTTCTTCAGTCTTGGTGACGTAAGTAGTCTAGGAGAAGGAAAACTCAGAATTCAAACCTGTTAAACTCCGCTTAAAAAACTGACCTTGTGTCATATCCTGCCCGAACGGAGGGGTTAGTAAATATGGTTATATCGACAATGTTGTACCCTGAGAAAAAAAAAACAAAACAACTCCAATCCTGCATGGGACCGAGAAAAAAGGTGTAAGTCATATAATGAACTGAGAAGAAAAGCTTGAATACTGTAGGGGCATGTAGAGAAAGGCCTATGTCCTGGACTGAGAGGAGAGGCTTGAGTTTTGTTGTGGAATGAGGAAAAGGGCGTAATTTCTGCTGTGAAAAAGGTCTGAATGCCATAGTTGACAGAGTAGAAAGGCTTCAATCTTGTAGTGAAATGAGGGAAACAAGGCTGAATTCTCTAGTGAATTGAGAAAAAGGCTGGTTGGATGAGAGAGTAGTTGGCTATTTTTGTACAAACTGCGCATTTCCTTTTCTCAATAATTTTATTCCTGACAACGAAATGACTTCTGGTTTTGTTTTAAGTGTTCATCAATTGCGAGATGACGTTCAATCGATTATTTAAATAGGAGAAAAGACTCTTTAACAACGTATGCGTTCATATTCCTTTTAGAGAATTTAAAATAAACTTGAAATCAAATATAATTGATAAATAAGTCTCTGCATAGTTAAAGAAAAATATGAGGTAGAGAGGAGAGATGATGGAAGGAAAAGAAATAGGAGTTAGAAAACAGGATAAAAACAGGGAAGAACAAATAAAGAAGACAAAAATGCTGTCTTTGTATTTAATTATATTATGATGCAAGTGGAGACATCTCTTATTAATAAACTAGAAGACATGATCCAATTGGCTCCTCGTTGAAGCAAAAGTTCAAGATAATACCGATGATTCCTTTTTAGAAATAGTGAAGGATTCTAATTCTCTTTGCAAAGTTATCTCTATTATATCCAGAACCAAAATAATTTTCTTAAAAATATCATTTCTAAGGTATATTTTCTGCGGCAAATTGTACTAGGAACCTTTAAGTTTTCTAAGTTATATCATTTTAAGAGCATTGTTTTAATAAAAACCAAAACAAAACAAAACAAAAAAAAAATGATATTTTATGCCAGTTTTCTTGCGTTACAGTTTTACATTAGTCTAGTGCGTTGAGTGATCTCATGTGGCTCGGGAGACTGTAGTTCAATCTCTGGTCGAATCATACCAAAGACTAAAAAGAATGTTACTTGATGCCTCCTTTACTTAAAGCACAGCTCTATAAGGTAGAGATCAAGAATAAAGTGGACCAATCCAAGGAAAGGCGTAGCGACCTCTCCGCCACCTCAGTGTTATAGCTACTGAAAAGGAAACCTTTGAGTCGCCCTCGATGACTGTCGCCAACTTATATATATATATATATATATATATATATATACTCCAGGAAAGGAAAATTCTCTATATACATTTTAATAATAAACATATTCAGACATTACCGAGTTAATCCCAGTTATTTTTGGACTCTACGATATGTGGCCATTAACTAGTTGAAATTTATGTGCACAGAAGTCTACTGCGAGGAGAAGGTTGACCAAACTGTCCAATGGAAATGCAAATGCTCTTTCAATTTCTTGTCTTTCTTCTGCCAGTGTAGTCAGTTTTCTACTATCTACGACAATCTTTAAGGTCCCTCCATTGGTAAATGTCGGCTGGTAATAAATCAGGAGAACGTGAGGGTAATTCGACTGCATCTCTTCGTCCTACCCAGTGACCGTGAAAATTCTCATTGAGATAAGTTTTCGCATCTTGATGCTTGTGTAACAGCGCGCCGTCTTTTTGACAGAAAAATTAATTTCGATAAGTTCCATGCAAATCTGGTAAAATAAATGTGCGTAGATTTCTGGGTGCGTTTGACCAGTAGCAAAAAATAAACGTTTCTATTAATCCTCTAGATGACACATAGCACCAAACATTGATACCTATTTAAATTGATTGCTTTGTTCATATGAGTGTAAGGATTTTCTGATGACCAGTAAATAAAATTATTCTAGTTCTCCGTTCCATTTATCTTAACTTTTGGTTCATCAGACCACACAATTTTTTCATCAGCTCTTTATCCTTGACAACCATCTGTTGAAAACATTAACATAGTGGATTCTTAGATCAGAACTGACCTTATTAATTGTTGTGTTGCTGGCAAAAGAAAGACACGGGCAATTCAAAAAGGTTGATAGAAAAAGTATATATTCAAGTAACAGAAACAAGATACAAGTGAACCTGGGTAAACAGTTGTTAGTTAATAGGAAGATGAGAGTCCAGTGGGGTAGTGACTACCCGTCCACAAGGCAAGTGGTATCACACGTGACTGTGTCACGTGGCTTTGGTTAACTGTATTTGTCTTCCGGCCCACCAACCGAATAAGTATGGGATTTTAAAGGAGTGTCCGGGCGTAGGGCCACAGCCCACACGCCTCCAGCATTTTGAAAAATACCTCAGGCCACGTTGGCATTCCTCTAAAAAGTGGCGCCTCAGGCGCCAGGCAATTAACCTAACCCTTCCGAAGAGGGTTAAAGCCTGGGAGGACGCCCCCCTGAGACCAGAGGGATCTCTAGTCCCGAGGCACACCCAACCGGAACCGTGCAGCTGACACCACGGCTATCCGAAATGTGACCCAACAAATTGAGAGGCACACCAAACACGTGGCTTTGGTTAACTCCCCTAACGCTCCTTTTACGTGTATTTATAGAGGAAGGCGAGCCCATTATATAGGGAGTACAACATTAATTTCATAAAACAATTTTAGGATGTAAGTTTTCCACTTGCCTATTTCAGGAATGTACTGAAAGCTTGTAGTGCTTATTTTGTTTCACGTGTTCACTATCTAGTCGAATTCTGTGGCGAATATGTAAAATGTTCTATTGTAACATTATATAGGTGGCCCGCCAATAAGACAATTCCTTTGTCTGTTTTGGCACGAAACCAGACAAAGGGTTTTTGGACCTGAAATCTCGCCGTATCCGGAAGTGGTAAGGGGACACGAAAGAGAGTTGGGGAGAAAGGAGCTGACAAGAGTTGGCGTGGAACCACGGACAGTCAACACCGGACCGGAGCGGTGAGACCAGCAGAGAAGATAGGGTCCAGCGAAGAAGATCGAGTCAAGAGATGTCGGCATTCCAGTTGCTTTGTGGAATTTTCGCTATTAACCCTCGCTAGCGTTAGTCTGCACATGCAAGTAGTGTTGCATACTCTCCTTCTGCTCTGAGTTAACCCAAAGCATTGTTCGTGTTTGTTCGTTTGTTTTATTTACTCCTGTTCCCCCGATCGTATTCTTGTAGTGGCAAGAAATGTGCGTTACCCCACTCGGGCCACTAGTTGATCACCGGCCGGCCAAGAAGGGAATGGTTAGAAGACTGATCTAATGCGTGTGGGGGCGAGGGCGGTATCGTTACACTATCAACATTGCTGAGGAAACAGGTTTTGGTACGTCTGCCGAATTTCCCTTTATGCGCATAACACGGGATACAATGTTTTCGAATTTAACCCAAATCCATGACATTTTTAAACATATAGGATGTTGCGTTTCAAACCCAAGACTCCAATATCTTGAAACTTCAAAACTTTGGAATACGACTTAGAAATAATCTTACGTTCGTCGAATGATAACCTTACATAGACAGTATTGAAGAATATAATTGTTTATGCCAAAGCAATGAGTATAGGACCGTCTGTTGAGAAGATATCGTATTCAGTAAACAGTGTTATTGCAATTTGATAAAACATCGAAAGACGTTTTTATATTCACAGATGTGCATATAATTTAAATACATATCTAATAGAGATTTTTTTTCTTTTCATGAAGTCTTCATAATTTTTCGAACTGTTTTTGAGTATATATATATATATATATATATTTGAATTTACGTTAGACTCCACTAAATCTAACATCGTTATGATAACTTTTGTTCATTTGTCGGCTTCATATGCAGTAATACAAAAGATAAACTGCAACCTTTAAAAATCCTGCAAATACGTACTATGAAAAGATAGGTAAATCAGGATAAGGTTCTTTGTATTTCATATACCTCTAATACCCTAAGTATGTAAAGTTAGCGACCGAAGTTCAGAGCGACTCGAGGCCTCCTTTTCAATAGCTACAACACCGAGGTGTAAGGGAGGGCGCTACTCATTTCCCTTGATTGCGCAACTTTACTCTTGATACCTACCTTATATTGCTGAGCGTTAAGCAAGGAGGTATCAAGTACCATTGTTAAAGTCTTTGTTATGGCGCGACCTGGGATTGAACCCAGGTCTCCCAGACTATTGGAGAACACTCTACCCACTTAAGAGTATACTTTAAAATATTCTTCCTTTTGCTCTGGGTAAATAATAGAGCAGATTTGGATCTCTAAGCTTGGCTAACCGTCTAGGGGAATCGAAACTGAATGTTGACCAATTAAAATCCACATAAAAATTGACCACGTGTCTCATCCTGCTAATATGGAGGAATTATATATATATATATATATATATATACCTTTTCTCATGAACTGAGCTCTCTGGTAACGGAAAACGTATATAAAAACAGTTATACGTAAAAACGTCCATCAATTAGGCTGAGAAAGGCGAAAACTTTGGATAAGATATCTGACTGACATAAAATCAATCGGGCTTCGATCTCAGCTTAAAGAATCTTATGAGTCTATCCACACTAAAGTGTTGTGATATAATGAAACTGTCTTTTTCTGGTTCTCTTGAAAATTCAGTATATGATTGCTATGCATCTTATGAGATGACAGACTAATTTTATGATTTCAGGTTCAAATGAACAGCTAAGGCAGGAATAGGAATACACCCTACTAAAACCTGATTGTCACAGCTGGTGTATTACAAAAAATGCAATCTGGTCGTGAGGACATTTTAGAAGAATGATATGCAATAAAATTATGTTTTAAACTTGGACAAAATACCACAGAAACGTGTGGAATGCTTCAGAGTGCTTTTCGAGCATCTTGCATGAATCAAGTATCAGTCTTTGAGTAGCATAAGAGATTCAAAGAAGACAGGGAGTCTGTGAGGGATGATGAGAGGTGTGGGAGGAGTAAGGAAATCAATACACTAGAGTTGATTGGCCTAAGTGTTAGGGTTAGGGTTACAATGTTGAGGTTTTAAGGGTGTTCAGGAAGCGATTCTGCCAGAAGAGGCTAGCACTCTTCAAATCGGGTCAGTGGCATTTCCACCAGGACAATGCACCTGTCCACAACTCCATCCTTGTTACTGACTATTTGACCAAGATTGGCATCAAGACAGTTCCTCAGCCTCCCTTTAGTCCAGACGTTGGTTCCTGTGACTTTTGGTTTTTCTCTAAGCTCAGAGGCTGTCGTTATGAGACAATTGAGCAGATGAAAGAGGCTATGACGAAGGTCGTGGACATGCTCACACAAGAATACTTCCATGGGGCTTTCCAGGCGTTATCGGAAGGGTACAACAAGTAATTTCAACCGGAGGAGATTATTTCGAAGGGGGCTAAATTTTCATGCTTGTACTATCAATAAAAGTGGCCATACGAAAAAAGATTCGAAACTTATTTAATGATCCTCGTATATATATATATATATATATATAGAGAGAGAGAGAGGGGGAGAGGTGTATTATCAACAATGAATAAGCATACGAATATTTTTTTGTACAGAAATATAAAGATCTAATATGAATAGTGGTTGTCTAAAAGGGACACTCAGTCAATTACTGGCAGCAAACAAGGATTGTTTTTAATTTTGGGGGTAATGACTAGCCTCACTTTCAGATAGTTTACGATTTAGCTATTCCTACACCGACTCCAATGTACCATTTCGCATCTTCTTGATTCAGGCCGGTCTAGATGGAGGGTAAAACTAATGAAGTATTTTTTCTGTATCCATTTGTTTGACTTTCTAATTTTCTGTAATCTGGCTTTCATCTCTGAATCTTGCATTTGTCTCCGGCAACTTTTCTCGAGACCCGACTATGCAATAATATAAAAAAAATTGTTTTATAATCGGTTATAATATTAAAAAAATGTTTTATAATCGGTTAGCCTCCAACCCAGTTTATACGAGCTGTAGAATACACATATTGTATCTCTGCAGAGGTGTACGACCTCAGAACGGTTATCGTGGATATAACATTGAACAATCTGATGGTGTAGCTCCAGCAATCCTGGAGCTTTAGGGAAAGCGGACGACTGCTTCATTGCCATCGCTCGCTTGTTCACTCTGATCCAGAGTGGTAGCACTTGATAAGGTCCTATTTATGGTCAAATAGAACTATCTGACATTTAAACTGAGTGCAAAAAGGACATGCTAAATTGAATCGATTGAAAAAGAACTGTTTGTTCATTGTGAATAAAAACTGATGATTAATTGAATTGTTAGGGATACACTGTAATACTTGGAACTATTCAAATTTGTTGACTTATGCTAAATTAAATTGTAAGAAATAGAACTGTGTGATCCTTTAACTCTGCGTATCTAATATGTTTACAAATCATATATTTGATAGATATGTAAAGACCAGAGTAATCATTAAATAAGTGATAATGGTTTAGATGCCAGATAACCAAACAACTAAACTCCGACAAAGTTTTTATTATTTGCCGGCTTTTTTTTCTAAAAGGAATACTATTAAACAATATTTGCAAAGCTTTTTCTTTGTTTTGTAGAATTCTTTATTTCCGTCAATTCTTCTTGACTAAATACACAATCATCATGAATAATTTGATTATATAATTGCGAAAAAAGAAAATTAATAAATTCATGCTAAATATAGTTCAATGATAATTTGTTGATTTAATTATTTAGATCAACACGGCAATTATGGATTTTGTTTTTACATTTTTTCTCAATGAACAGATAAAATTGAATAAAAGGCAAAACTTGGTCAGCTTATTGTTTACCCTGAACAACTATACCCCATAAACCCGAATCAGGGTTGATTTTATCCGATTTACTTTGGACATAAAAAAAATATTCCATACTTTATATCGAGTGATTCTGGACATCCTAAATAGTAGATTTGTTAACGGGCTTATCGATTCATTTAATAATCGGAATGGAATTGTTGTAACGTCTGATTCTTTTCAATAAAGGAAAATCAAATTCATGTGCGTTATTAGCTTCAATACCCCTTGATGGAATACCCTTACGCACATGATTGGCAGGTAGAAGTGAATATAACAGTGTCGGAATTTGATATTCACATCGAAAAGAAATGCGGTACAGATTTTCTTTTGAAAATATGTGAACGATGTCTTCTATCTATCTATCTATCTATAAAAAAAAACTTGATAATAAAGTAATCCAAGTAGGAGAGATTTATTGAGAAGTAAACTCGACACTATAGCGTTTCGGTTCTACTGAACCATCATCAGGACACTGAGGTATGATATAAGCAATTTTAAGTCAACGATGGATGTTTACAAATGCAAAATACAAAAACCTAAAGTAAAATTTGTATAGCAAGAAAAAGTTAGCCGTTTAATAAGTGAATCAGCGTTTGTTGTTTTAAATGACGTCTTTTAACTTATTAGGAATATTGTATTGAATTTATTTAACGTTTTTTATCCAGAAAGATTTTAAGTCAAAAGGAAGAAAAAGAAAGACGAAAATAAAAAAGAGAGCATGAAATTATGATATATGTGGACAATATTAACTAAAGATGGAAGATATCGTAACTATTTAAAATGGATTTGCTCAAGCAAGGAGAAATATTATAAAAGCCAGGACCAGTATTTAGGGAATTAAAGAGTGAAATAGCAGCGGCTTCGAAAAATCGTCTTTGACTTTTATTACGGGTGTAAAATTATCTCTCTCTCTCCCTCTCTCTCTCTGTCTATATATATATATATATCATTACTTTTTATATACAGCTATAATTCCGGAAGAACGGCATATAATAGTGATATTATTTTTTATCAGAGCAATATATCTAGAATGACCAGCTTTATATAACAAAGACATATTTCGTGAAAGCATGATCATTTAGACCATAGCACTGATAAAATCAGATAAAATACTTGATAAGAGCTCTGAAGGGCTGTGGAGACTTATTTTCACTTAGCTTTCAGAGTGAAGTAACCTGTTAGGGTCTATGTGAAAATCTGGCTAGGAGTAGAATGATTAAATCTTTTTGATAAGTAGATATATTCGATTCACTTACCTATCGAATACAACTAATATACAACCTTATTTTGTCAAACGAGATTATTCCTATCTAAGATAATAATTTGTGCACAATTATACGGTTTCAAGTAGTTGCAATATCAATATTTTAAGAGTCAATTTAATAATATAGTTCAAAATCATTTTGAACATTTTATTATATCATAGGAAGCAGATCTCTTTTAATTCCATTTCCTTATCATATTTTATCGTGCTGCTTTATTTATACCAGAGATGCAACTATAATAAGTACTACCGATCGAGGTCAGAGGGAACCTGAGATTAATGGTAACGTTGGCGTGACCTACGCTCCTCTTTTTTCGAGAACTGGAGCCTCATCAAAGGACCTAAGTGTCATATACAGGGACTTCTATTTAAGGTTTAGCCAATTTACTTTGAATTTATAATCATGGAAGGCATTTTTCAATATTTCTCGTCAAACTAGAATGTTACTCTCTAGAGGGATTTCAAAAAATATATTTACTAAACAACTGTTTTTTTTTTTTTGCAAATACAGCGATATATTTTTGAAATAAATTGCCAAATTGAAATCAGCTTAAGTGTAGAAAATTTAAAGATTAATTTGAATGATTTTAGAAAAACTTGTAAGAAAAGGAATTTATGAGTAAACCATTGGATTAATTACTTACCAGGATTTGAGATAGATAGATAGATAGATAGATATCTGTTATGGTCAAGGGGAGGTTCAAATGATAACACGACTCGGAAATGAGTGATAAGAAATATATTGAAAGAAAACAGTATCCGTCTACGGTAAAAAAAAAATGGCTGGAATCGTATTACTCGTTAAGACAACCATTCTGAGAGAGAATGGTGTTTTTAATTCAAAACCTCTGGATTTTTGTTCAGAGAATCTGTGGTGCATTGGGGTAACTGGAACGTTTCTGACGTCTCAAAAAAGTTGTTAGAAACAAAGTGACAGAGACGAGATGAAAAGATGAAGAGTTTTTAGCAGGGAAAAAGTCTGACACGTGCCGACGGAAAACCACACTCTCTTTATTGCCGATATAATGACTTCCCAAAACATAAATGTTGGTAATCACCCACCTTTTTCCACACAATGAATTAGTCCATCTGCCATATATAGCAGTAGCTACTAATACCAGGGCAGACTAGAAGGTGAAGAGCAGCTTCTTATAAGAAGTGTATTAGAGTGTTGAGGACAGGAGATCGCACTAGATCACCTTACTTGTTACCGTAATAACGGAAGCCAATACTATCGTTGGACTATATCTTTATTCTGTATTCACTAATCATGTGTCCTTGCCTACTAATAGTCTCTCTATTGTATATGCTTTTTTCCTGAGAATATATCTCTATTTCCTCTCATATCGTGGTTTGTCCTTTATTTAATATTACAAGCGTTCACTAACCAGAACGCATCTATAAAAAAATCGTAAAGTGGTATTTTCTTGTAGATTACTTTTGATAAAGCGTAACTCTTCACCAAAAGAAAGGGTACAGTTTTGATAACCGCGAATTCTAGGTCGTTACTTTTCGCTCTTCCGGTAACTGACTCACCCGTTAAAAAACTCCCCGACTTTCCTGCCTGACTGTCTCTAAGATTGCAATTCCTTACAGATATTTTGAATTTACTTTCACGTTCAATATATGTAAATTAGAATTGAAAAGTATTAGCTTCTGTATCAAGATTAGTGCCTGTCATTCATTATATACTGTTAAAATTAACTCTAACATATAAATCACCCTGATTTGTAAAGTTTAATGGTATGTATTTCGTGACGACTGTAAAAATAACTAAATTCTTAAAGTAGTATTGGACCTGTAGCCAGAGTTTAGAATACGCTCATAATATTCCTTGCAAAAGGATAGGATCTACCTCGACAAAAAAAAAGAAAAGAAAAGAAAGAAAGCTGTCCTAGCTTTAACACTAAAATGCATCCAGTATTGAGTCTCCAGTTCTGAAGATCTGTGGAGTGTAGAGTACCGCTTCATTGCCATGACTTTCTAGTCCATGCTGAAACAGAGTGAAAGTAACTGTGAGGGTCCCGTTTATGAGTTAAGTCGATCACTTTGCACATTGTTTATGTTTGACAGGGACATTAGATATCATATAACTGTGTTAAAAAAGTAATCTAAGGAAACTACACCAAAATGTAAATATAAACGTACAATAAATGCATTTACTTAATATATTGGATAAAATAACCACATACGTGTTGACATGCAGTCACTAAATACATCAATCAAAGTAGTCAGAAATGTTTTCGAAAATATTTTATTTACGAGGTTAGGTTGAAAAATTTACAAGCTGAACAAGAAAGTTTTATAGAATACAACCAAATAAGGTTTATTTTTCAACATAATCTCCCTTGCAGGGTTCTCTGTCGGTGTTGCAATGCTTGAATCCCATTGGTTAAAAAGCTATTACCAGTAGAGATGATATGACATTTTTGGCCAATGAAATTTTCTGACTACCTTTTTAAGTATCTCCATATTTTGAAAGAACGTTTCATATCCATATTTATGTCTTTACATTTACATTTACAGCAATATTTACATGAAACACTCCATGTACAATTAAGTACGATGGCTAATACAGATATCATGGAAGATCGCTTAGCAGACCATTCGTTTGTGTCATTAGTTTGACATTGACAGAGTGCCATTCTCTTAAGATCTCGAACCAGATAAAATGAAGCAATGTGTAGGGAACGAATAAATAAGTAAAGAAATTAAAAATTAAATTTAAAAAGATAAATAAATAAATGAATAAAAAGAAAACTATCAAATTTGAAGAAACTCCCAGAGGTCTCTCACGGAAAAGGAGATGACGCATGCGTAAAAGAAAAAAAAGATTTTCCTCTTGACAAAAGGAGCAAAGTATTCTTACTCTTTCAAGCAGTGTCCGTCGAATCAACAACACCATTTTGCTGTCTAGTGTTTTGGGCACCACGCATACGTCTTTGGACGTAGCGTCGGTTAGTCCCTTCACCCAGTAGCAGTCCTCTCTCTATCGGTCAGCATTGTGCTGAAATATACAAGACCCACGAATGAACTGTAAACTAACCCTCACTGGACTTTGACAAAACTTCCAAAAAGAAAACTAACCCTTATGGAAGTCCGAAATACCAAATGCGGACACATACACACAGGAAACGAATTAACGTATTTTTTGACATCTTAACTGGGAGATTCAACCATTTCAATGTATTCAGGAAAAAACTCCCTCATCCATGGAATGGTTGTTGAACCCAGTAAATAAAGGAAAGTATAGAAGATATGTTTTCGTCTCTTATCTGTTTCTGTCTTTTTTTTTGTATATTTCTTTGAGACTTTCTTTGGGCAAGGCATTGCGCCGGCCAGTCAACGTGGGGTAAAATAATATCACCAAAATATTGAGTCAGATATCTTACAGCAACCCAGCCTTGCCCTTAGCCCCTGACCTTCGAACCTCAAACCCCACAAATGTATTGGTTGATTGACTGATTTGACCATTACATCAACTCATCTAGGATTATCGAGTTCATTGTAGGTTTCTATTTATTTTTGCTTTGTTGCTTTTGTTGTTTTATGCTCACAGTTATATTATTTCAATTCTTACAATCTATAACAAATTAACACTTATATAAAAAAAATTTCACTCCTATACAAACAATTTTCGAACAGATTTATTTGACCTATGGAAAGGACCTTAACGGGCACTACAATTTCGGGTCAGAAAGAAACTAGCTGTAATGGCAATGAAGGAGTACTCCACGTTTCCCAGAACTCCAGAACTGGAACCTCGCCATCAGACGCCGCTTAATGCTATATCTAGGACATTCTAATTTGTGTGCAAACAATAAAAAGCAATTCTTGAATCCATTTAACTTTGTGGATACAAATGAGCACTCAAAAATTCACTTAAGCACATGCATATATATGTATTTTTTTCATCCATAGACAGACTGTTCCGTTGTATCACAACTCTTCAGTGTGGCCAGACACGTAGGACGCTTGAAGCTGGGATAGAAACCCGCCCAACTTTACGTTAGACTTACTATCAGACCGCTCAGCCGACAAGCGCACCACGTTAGCTTGGGAATTATAAGGTATTAAGTAGCAACGTTTGTTTGTTTACATTTTATACCCTACCGGATACCAGAGGGCTCAATTCGTTCGAAGAGCTTTGCATTATGCGAGCAGCAGCAGAAAATTCCTTTGCCAGAGTGCTCAATCCCCATGAAGGAGCGTTAATATAGTTACCCACTGACAGACTGTTTCGTTGTGCCACAACTATTCAGTGTGGCTAGACGAAGGACGCTTGAAGCTGGGATCGAAACATGCCCAACTTTACGTTAGACTTAGTATCAAACCACTCAGCCAACAAGCGTACCTCGTCAGCTAGGAAATTATAAGGTATTAAGTAGTAGTGTTCATATATATATATATATATATAAATGAATTGTTGGAAGTTCGTTTATTTGTAAACGAGTACATATATATACGTGTGTGTGTGTGTGTGTGTGTGTGTGTGTGTGTGTATAAACGGGATTTGGCATTGATTAAGCACCAATGTTATTTAATGATCAAACTAAATAAGCTAATCTATTCATCAAGTGTTCATATATAATACAATTAACTTGCACACAGCTATCAGTCTTCAAATAACTAATGATAATCCCTTGAAAATGACGAAAAAGTTCTATTTGAACTTTAGATATGACCATAGCAGGTACGACCACTCCCGGTCAGAGTTGATCTGAGAGTAATGGTAATGACGGGTACTTCTACATATCTCAATTTTCCGGACAGGAATCTCAGAATAAGAAGTAGCTTAATACCATACCCAAAACCTTAAATAGTTTCAAGTATTGCTATCTTTCGTTAACAATTCTGTTTAACATTATTTATTCGTTTGCACACAGTAAAATGCTTTCAAGTATTTCTATACAAAAGCTGGCGAGATTAGTCGAGGGTAACCCGAAGGCTCCTTTTTCAATAGCTTCGGCGAGGAGTAGGGGAGGGCGCTTTTCAGTTCCTTCGATTGCTTCACTTTACTCTTGATTCTTACTTTATAATGATGAGTACTAAGCAAGGTGTGATCAAGTACCATTTTTGAATCTTTGGTATGACTCGATTCGGGATTGAACCCGGTTTCCTGAACCATTGGCAAATACTCTACTCATCAGGCCAATGGCTAATTGCTATAGAATACTACTTATTTAACATTAATAATTTGTTTCATGACAGTTAAATGGTTTCAAATATGGTAAATTAATTTTTTTGTTTTGCTGGACATATACACAGGAGCTTATCACGTTTTGTCACTCCGGATCATGACAATGAAGAGGTATTCAATATTTCCTGAATACTTGAACAGAAGCCTCACCATTAGATGCCGTTTTGTGTCAAACAGGACATTCATGTTGTGACGTCATATACCTCTGTAGTATTGCACTCCGTATATTGTAATGCTCCAGACGACGGAGGTGGTTTGTGTGAGTGTAGGAAGGGAATTGCTTTCATTGTGCCTTTATATTTACATTATATCGTTGTTGTAGCATAATGGATTCTTTTTGGTTTACTGTCCTATCAAATATAAATGATTCATAAACAGAATTGTTTGACCGATAGATGATATCGTAACGAGTACTACCACTCTAAGTCAAAGTGCACCTAGAAATAATAACACTGAAGGGGTACCCCGCATTCCCCAGAGCTCCAGAACTGATTACTCACTTTGAGATACTGCTTAAAGTCATACCAGGGGCACTCCTGTAGGATATCTGAACCCTTTTGCTGGAGATTCGTTAGCGTATGCTAAACCCTAACGACAGATTTCAGGGGAGAGAGAGAGAGAGAGAGAGAGAGAGAGAGAGAGAGAGAGAGGTCAAAGAGAATAAATTAAGGTGGGTGTTTTTGTATGTGTGTATGTAGGTGTATCGTTGTGTCTATGCCTGTTGAATTAATTATTCCGACCAACGAAAGAAACAGCAGATAAAAGTGAGGCATAATTTTCCGAAGCCCAACAGGAAACATGTCAGTTTCAATGATTCGCTCGTTTCGCTTTAGCTTCTGGCAGCAAATTGACAAACACTTCAGTAAAAGCAGACACGACTTAGGAAAGTAATATCCGGCAAGTGAAAGACGGATATGCCAGTGTGAATACAGAAGATTCTTTTCTAATGCCATTAGACACGATTGTCTTCATAGAAAATTTGTCTCGTATTGGACAACTATTTATGCTTCATGGATCTACGAGCAGACACCCAGCTGCTAGCATTGGTTTAATAAAAAAAAATAGCAACATATGAATAAATAACGATTTACGTTTTTATTTGAATCTTTTAGGTTCATGATGTTATTTAAATAATCGAATTTTTCTCATATCTCTATAAGAATATTTTTCCTCTAAAACTTTAATCCATTTGCAAAAGTTGGTGGCATTCTTCGTAAACTAAAGTTTTCGATATGTCCTTACATTTGTTGTCACGCAATAGAAGAAATTCATATATGTTGAAGAGAGTTTATATTCTAATAGAAAAAAAAACGATACTATTAAGTAATGGTGATGTTGTTTAGAATCTGGTGTGCCTACTGGAAAAACAAACTTGTAAACTTTGTCAGTTTATTGACGTAAAGAAAACCAGAATTTGAAGATAACATTTATCTTGCCTTTCTCCTCTTGAGATATAATATTTTCTTTTTACCCACATAAGAATTACTAATAACATTATGTCTAATCATGAAAATAAAAACATGACATTTTCGGAGTTCATTTTACTTATATGTAAAAGATATTGACACTGCAAACTAAAAGAACGTTGGAGCTGACCACAGAATAAAACTGAAAGAATGTGAAAAGAAGGATAAGTACCTCGACCTTGCTAGATAATTGAAAAAACTATGGAAAATAAAGGTGACGATTATACCAATTGTGGTTGGTGCTTTTGAAATTGTAACTAAAAGATTATTAAAGGGTCTGGATGATTGGAAGTTGGCGAACGGGTGGAGACCATCCAAATGACAGCATTATTGAGAATGGTCAGAATACTGAGAAGAGTCCTGGAGACATGAGGAGACTTGCTGTCACTCAAACTCCAGGGAAAAGCCATCAGTGTTAGCTGATGTGAAAAACTCTGAAAGGTAATAAATAACAATAAAGGACGGGAATGACTTTAGCATCGAACATTCTAGAATGTTACATGGCCTCTATTTCTTATAATATATACAAAAAAAAGGAGAAGGCAGGAATCATAGAGTTAGAGAAGATAAACGAATCTTTGCAGTGTACTTTTTGAATAAAGTCAGGTCAGTAACATTTGTCTTTAATTTAAAGAAAACATTGATTTTTCGTTAATCGCATAATCCTTTGGTGAACAGTTGTATTTTAAATGAAAACTTTTTAATTTCCAAAATCACTTTCACTTAAACTATTTCGAAATTGTGAAATAGATTTGTTAACCGCGCTAAATTCTATATAGCTCATGTGTAACTTCTCTCAGTTGATGAAAATATACGCACCTGATATAGTCTGAAAATGTTAATTTATATTAATTACCGTCCTCAATATAACCAGAAAGATATCAGGAGCCTAATCTTTAAAACAAAATGACCAGCCCAAGTGGAAATAAAGTCTCAAAACAGAGCTGTAAATATAAAACCATAAAGGTTGTACAATAACACTTGTTTAGTTAGTCCGAGAAATAAGATAAAAAATAGCAGGATAACAGACTTTAACAAGTTAAAAACTTAAGATTTTATCATCTTTCATTTTTTTTACCCGCAGTTCAATAACAGTCATCATGTCTTTTCTCGGTCACTTCAGTGTCAGGGGCACAGATAATAAACACCCCCTGGTTTCTACTATAGCCACAATATACCACCCATGATAAAAATGTTTAATCAAAATATGACACAACATGGGACCCAGGCAACAGGCTTGGGTGTCATAATCGGCTGGTGATCTCCCGATAGCCAACGTGGGGGAGCCGGTCGTCATCCTAGGAATATCGGCTGTTCTTTTTCAGGTACACGAATGATGATTTAAGGAACCACGCCAATAAGAGACTCAAACACAAAACATGGACGAGGGAAGATAACCAACTTACACTACACTGCTATTTTAGGAGCAACCAGACACAAAGAGGATATAAGAATAAAAGACAGAAACGGAAAAATAAATCAAGTTCTAACTTATATATCAGCGAATTATACAACCGAATAAAATGAACTTATCTATGCCAGGGCGAAATTAGTTTATTAGAAAATTGGGATCCCCACAAAAAGCACGGAGAAAAATCAAAACCAGGATGGGAAATTTAAATGGAAACGCAGATAAAAAAATTACAAAAACTGCCATAAGGATATAATAAAGGAAAGAGGCTGGAATATGTGGGAACAAAAAGGAAAAGGCAACACAAGAAAAATAACAATACAACTTGAGGAAATAAAGCAGAAAGTCCTAGCGAAAGAAGGAAGATTAAATAGATATCGACAAAGAGTAAAACAATACAGTCAAAACAGGACATTCCAAAATATCGAAAGAAAATTCTACCAACAAGTGGGAGGAGATGACATGAAAATAAACTAACAACCGGATGCAAGAAAAACCGAACGATTTTAGACTAAAATATGGCAATGAATGGATAAACAATAAGATAAAAGAATTAGAAGGGCTCAAAGGAGCCCCGAAAGCGGAAGAACACATCGATAAACACTATAAAAGATATCAAACTGGAAAATCCCAGGCCATGATGGAATACATGGTTTCTGTTTCTAGGAATTCACCTCTATTCACGACAGACTAGCACTGGAAATGAACAGATACCTACAAAGAGCACACATACACGAGGGGATTACCAAATGAAAGACCATATTGATCCAGAATGACATCCTCAGGGGAACCGCCGTACACAACTACAGACTCATAACCTGAGTACCGATGATGAGGAAAATATTAACAGCACAAATAAGGGAAGATATTTACTAGTCTCTTACAAGCCACGGATTGTTCTCTGAGGAAGAGAAAGCTCGCTGCAAAAGATCCAGAAGCAGATGACGGTTACTTTACATGGATCAGCATATTCTCAACGATAGCAAGAGTTGACAGAAAAATCTAGCTATGATATGGGCCCCGAATAGCTAGATAATAAATTGGCTCAAAATGAGCAAAATACCAGATGAAGTCATAAATTCTATCTTCAAAACGATGAAAATCTGGAAAAATGTGTATGGACATCAAACTATTTGTAAAAATGAAAAAGAACAGGAAACTCTGATACACGCAGTGAGAATATACAGTCAGGATATAGGGAGGGAATTTGGCATAGAAAAAGTGTCATGCTAGTAAGGAAAAGCGGCAAACGACACCTGACGGATGGAAAGGATCTACCAAATCAAGAAAAGATTAGAAAGCTCAGAGAAAAGGAAACATACAAATATTCGGGGATCATGGAAGCTGACACCATCAAACAAGTGGAGATGAAAGAAAAAATTATGAAAGAATATCCCAGGAGAACCAGAACGCTACTCGAGACAAAACTGTCTAGTAGAAACCTTATCAAAGGAATAAATACCTGGACTATATCCCTCGCTAGATATTCGGGACCGTTTTTAAAGTGGACCAGAGAAGTTAAGCAAATGGACCAAAGAACAAGAAAACTAATGACCATGCACATAGTATTACATCTCACAGATGACTTTGACAGATTGTATGTATCAAGAAAAGAGGGAGGAAGAGGACTTGCCACCACTTACGATAGCTTTCACCCATCGATACAACGACTCGAGGTCTACAGAGAAAAGTACGAAGGAAGACTGAGTACAGCCACCAGAAACGATACTGACGACACGAAGACCAACAGAATGACGATAACTAGAGAACAAATATGTGTAGAAAAAACTCTATGGGCGTTTTAAACGACCAATAAGCAATATCTCACACGAAAACCCTAGGCGTGGCTAAGAAAAGAAAGCTTTAAGAGTGCAACAGAATCTTTCCTAATTGCAGCAAAAAACAACGCCATAAAAAAATCATATCAAAGCGAGAATAGATAAGACGTAACAAAATAGTAAATGTAGGTTATATGGGGATAGAAATGGAACGATCAACACATAATAAGCGAATGCAGCAAATTAACACAGAAGGAGTATAAGACTTGACACAACTTGGTGGGCAAAGTGATCCACTGGAAGATGTGCAAGAAATTTACATTTGACCATACGAACAAATGTTATATGCACAACCCAGCATCTGTCCTAGTGAATAACACGCACAAAAAGTCCTATGTGAATTTGACATACAAATGGATCACCTAATCTCAGCCAGAAGACCATACATTATAATTATCAACAGAAAAAGAGAAATTGCAAATTACTGACTAACGGCCCAAACCAACAAAACCTGACGTGTGGGTTGTTTCATAATACCAAACACATGCTTACACAATTTGCAAATATTTATATTTTGCTAAAAAATGATTCTCTGTAAACCTTCCGTAAATTTTAAAAATTTTAAATTCTCCACCACCAAACATTACATGACAGATATTTTGAAAGTCTGGACCACTGTATAACTGGCCGCCATTTTGAATTGTCTCAAAACAAATATTTCTCAGAGATTAACTAATATTTTGGTAGAAACCAATTCTAAAAAATGCAGTGTTAACACCTAAGGGAAATACATTCTAAAAATAAAAAAGATAAATAAAATCTTCTCATTCATAACGTCACCTTTGTGTATTCAAACGACAAGTAATAATTCATTGGAGAATTGCAAGTGTCGTCTCCCTGGTAATAGAGAAGCAACAGTATATATCATTAGAATGAAATACAGCTATCTAGCACAATTACTAGTTTTCTAAATAGATGGCTTTGGCATTAAGGAAACGATAATTGTTAAATAAAGAAACTAAAGCCACACACACACACACACACACACACACACACATATATATATACTTTTTAAAAATATCTGTCACATTAAGATTTTTTTTTTTCATTCCTGCTAAGACCATCGATATGAATTAGCAACTCCCCAAAATTGAACTGGATTGAAGAATACCTTTATATATATACAGATTAAGTTGCTTTGACCCAACCCTATCAATTCAGAATTATCCTTATGATCTGGTTAGGTTTAACCAAGGTAGATTACTTCTTGGTTGGGTTGCCTTTCTTTGTTTAATGACACATCAATTTTTGTTGGTTATTTAATGCCAAAAGCATTCTTATAAAAGAAGAGTGGTGGTGCTATTTAACTGAATAGTTTGGAGGACGAGGGGGTTCATAACCTTAGCAAGAGTATTTGTCCGAAAGAGAAGGTGATAACCTGACTGGAGTTCGGACTTGCTTGCTAAGATTCCGCAGTCCAGCGCTTTAACCATTAAGACACTCCGATTACTTCTGGCTTAATAGGTATTCGTATATACTCGTATATATATATATATATATATATATATATATATATATATATGTGTGTGTGTGTGTGTGTGTGTGTGTGTGTTTGTGTGTGTGTGAGTGTGTGTGTGTGTGTGTGTGTGTTGTTCATATGTATAAGAGGGTAATATTTCCACATATATAAATTTTATGCTAGAGTATGAATCACGAAGCTACATGCACTTTAGTGGTTGAAATGTTTTAGTAACCTTCTTACGGTATTTGGATACCCATTCCTGCATTTTCTGATTAGAAAGTCATCTTCTGATCACCAAAGCTGATAAGATGAATTTAATGTATAAATCATAGACGTGTTTAAGAGACTAATTTAATGAGATATATCCTCAGTCCAGTTATCGGAATAATTATAAGGTGTCATGAATACTGATATTTTTTTTAGATTATGAGTGTAGAAAATTGAAAAAGTGTACATTATCTGGCTCCTGAAGTTCCCAACAATAGAATCGAGCCTTTAACTAAAAAAAAATAGACCGTGCATGTAGATTTTCTCTGTTTGATAAACTATCAAGCTGGGTAGTTTATTAAATGTCAAATCTATCTTCGTATTTGAACAGTCGTGATATTGTAATAAAACAGCTAGAGAGGATTCGGTGGAGGGTCTAAATTTTTCTGAAGGGTATTAGCCTAAAAGTGAATCTAATACCGCAACTGAAGTCCGAATCCCCTTTACTATTATACTTTGGTTTGTTTTGTTTGTTTAAAGCCAACCATCGTGGTTTATATAATGCCTAAACCATTCTTGGAGAAGCCCAGGAGTGGAACCATTTAACACATAAATGGTGAAGTGGATAAGGAGATTTTTAATTTAAAATATTTCAAATAAAACTTTTAAAAAGGACTACTTCATAGTTTTGAAAACACACACACACACACACACATATATATATATATATATATTTATACACAGAATGATATAGTCAATTGTATTCCGAGAAATGGACGTTACGAGCAAGGTTAAACCTCTGACAATGCTATATACATTTCACTTTCACTCTAATAATGTTTTGAAGTTACGTATTGATTTTTTTTCACCGCAGACATAGGTAAATACTGAGATGAGGCCCGGTAAGGTAACTGGTCAAAACAAAGAAAATAACTGCTCATTTCACACCTGGGGTGATGAAATAACCGCTCAATATACTACTTACCATGAAGCTGTAGCGCCATTACAGATTTGTGTGAATATGACCCTCTACCTTCAAAAAAACAATACATTTAGAATATATATATATAGTCATCCACAGACAGATCTGTTTCGTTCTATCAGAACTCATCAGTGTGGCTAGACAGTATCTTTCCGTAGCTGGGATCAAAACCCGGTTGACTCAAACACCAAACCAAAGCTTCTAACCATTCACCCACGAGGAGATATTAGCTGCGAAGTAAATTTTAAACGGTTATGAATCACAATTACTATTGTTTACATACATCCGTTCAACGGTTGCCGAGACCTCAATTCATCTACGAAGAGGCTTGCAATAGACGCTAATGGCAAAACGATTACTTCTTCGCCAGAGAACTCAACCCCACGGGGGTGGGGGAGTATATATATATATATATATGGAAGTAAATAATGGAAACGAATTCGACAGTATGGGGAAAAACAGAATATCAAGTTAATCAAAAGTGAAGAGTTTATTTGGAATGAAATTCCACGCTTCGGTTTCAATGAACCTTCATCAGGACTTTAGAATCGTGATATCAAGTGTTGATTGAACAATGATGAATGTATAAAATTATGCATATCCAAAATTTGAACCAGGATTTATATGTGCATTTTCTCCGACCATAACATGAGGCTATAAGAGCCTCCGTAAAAACACACACACACACACACATTGACTATATATATATATATATATATATATATATATATATATATGTATTGTTCTCTACAGACAGAGCGTGGCTAGACACAGTAGACACTTCAAGCCGAGATCGATACCCGCCTAACTTTATGTCAGGGTAACCCAAGCCTGTGACTCAATGCCAGCTCGGCAATTAAAGCATATCTATCAAATTTCGTTTGTTTACACTTTGTGCTATCGGATACCGAAGTGCTCAATTCGTTAGAAGATCTTTGTATTACGTGAGTGGCAACCGTTAATTCTTTCTCCAAAGTGCTCAACACTCCGTGGGGGAGCGTATATATTGTTATCCACAGACAGACTGTTTCGTTGTATCACAACTCTTCAGTGTGACTAGGCAAGTGAAACGATCCAAGCCGGGATCGAAACTTATTATTTTTGTGTGGCGCCTTGGGCTGATTTTAAGAAAGCTCGTTTTCCAGATCCAGTAGCGAATATTTCCTCTCTTCATGTCTAAATCACGTAACTGTGTTTGGAATATATGCGTACATTCCCGTGGTATAATGGCTAATGTGTTGGACTATGACATCGTTGGAAGCGAATCCGAATTCCAGCCAAGCTATTACAGCCTTGGATTAATACTCTTGGAAAGGCATGAACCCCCTCTTATCTCTCAAAACTAAGGGTTAAACACTACCACAACTGTTATTCTATGAGGATGGATATGGTATTAAATAACGTGTGATCATTGATTTGACATTAAACAAAGAAACCAAATCAAACCAAATATATTTCAGCTCATGAATAATTTATTATTTTCTCGAAACTTTTTCTAAACCTAAATTCTGTTTTTAAAAGTCGTTTTTTTTTTTTGCTATTAAAATAGTGACGAAGACTTTTGACTCTTCCTTGATATCGCTATAGAATTTACCTAGCATTCACTTTACTGAGAGTAACATGTAACTTTATATCGGATAATGGCACATACAACGTAACAAAAAACCCTTTTACGAGATTAGCAACGATATTGCCAACATTTCGGTTCGTAAACATCACATACATTCACACAAACACACACACACACACACACACACACACACACACACACACACACATATATATATATATATATGCGACGTTTTTACAAACAAACATAAATTCAATCATATACCCATATTGTGGTAGGTGACTATACAAGCACAAACCAGTATCCGTTGAGGATAATGTCATTCGAATAACAAGAATGGCTGAGTGGCTTGTCTTGGAGTGTCTCTCCTGATATTGAATGGAAAAAAAATCTGCTTCTTCTTTTCTCTTCTTTCTACTTTGGAAATTACTGAAATCACAATCCATGCCTGTCAGCGAGAAATTCAATAAAGGAACCGGTAACAGATATGGCCTTATACTCTAACGAAGACCCTGACATTGGCTTGGTTATCATATTTACCAATATATTTTATCAATTTGTAGTATCCACTCTTCTTATTTAGAGAGTGAAGGGAGTAGAAAGCCGATGTTTCAGTGCAAATGCAGGTATTGGGGAAACTCTTGAAGATATTATAAGATATTAAGAGACAAAAACAACTTTGCACAAGTCGTTTTCAATGTCCGTTTTATGGCAATGATCTTTTAGAGACATATTACGATAAAACATTACATCTTCGTTTTTTTAAATCCGGCCTTGCTATCGGTTGTATGTCTGGCCCTGAAATAACTAGATACACTAACTAAACACACGTAGACTTCAGCGTGAAATTATAAAAGATAATATTTGATAAATGCTAATATCAATCTGAAGGTGATAAGTTACATGAACCGCTAGAACTTACAAAAAAGAAACAAATGCTAATATTCTCTTTGATAGACTAGTTTTGTCTATTAAGGTTTATGAATAACTAATGGTCAATTAAATTTTTTTTGATGTATCAAATAATCATTTTTGACTTGGGCAAATCTTTATAGTGAGCAGAAATTAGACGCAATAACAAGCAACTAGAATTAAATAATGTCATTCAATATCAGTTATAGTGATTGACATAGCTTTATCAGAAAAAATAAATATATACTATTTACAATGCTGCGTGTGAATACAAAAAAAGAAAAAACCCCAGAAAATAAACAACAATAACACTATCACTTACATTGACAAATCTAAAAGGAAGTTATTGAATGGTTTGAGAGTTATGATTTGAACTGTTATTGGACATTTATTTGTAACAAATTGCTGAAACTAACTTGATGATCTGAAGCGTGAACCCCACAGTGATAGGTTAAGTGTAATATGATCACTTATCAACATAACTAGATCTGCATTACATTGTTACATGGTGTAACGGTTATCATTATAGGAAATGGACACGACAACCGAGGATCAAAGCCTAGACGAGACATTTAGATTTCATATGGCACAAAGAAATTTGGGAAATAGTAGGGTAGACTGATCTTTTGACTCTTGGTATGACAACTAGTCTAGGAAAATGAAAACACTGGTTTTAAACTCGTTAAACTACACTTACGTTGTGCATTCAATAAGTTTCCACACTTTTTTGTACAGGCATTTAAATTTCTCGTAGACTCTTGCAAATTCACTATGTTATTGCTATATATCTTATGAGATGATTGACCAATTTTTATGCTTTCAGGTTCAAATGAACAGCTACAGTAGGAATTGGAATACACACTACTAAAACCTGATTGTCACAGCTGGCGAATTTCAAATATGCAATCTGGATGTGAGGACACTTTAGAAGAACGATATCCAATAAAATTATGTTTTAAAATCGGAAGAAATGCTACAGGAATGTATGGAATGCTTCAGAGTGCTTTTGGCGCATCTTGCATGAATCGAGCATCGGTTTTTGAGTGGCATAAGAGATTCAACAAAGGCAGGGAGTCTGTGAGTGATGATGAGAGGTGTGGGAGGAGTAAGGATGTCAATACACCAGAGTTGATTGGCTAAAGAGTTAGGGTTAGGGTTACTATGTTGAGGTTTTAAGGGAGTTTAGGTAGAGATCCCGTCGGAAGAGGCCAGCACTGTCCAAATCGGATCAGTGGCATTTCCACCAGGACAATGCACCAGCCCACAACTCCATCCTTGTCACAGACAATTTTACCAAGATTGGCATCAAGACAGTTCCCCACCCTCCCTATAGTCCAGACCTTGGTCCCCGTAACTTTTTGTTATTCCCTAAGCTCGGAGGCTGTCGTTATGAGACAATTGAGGAGATGAAAGAGGCTGTGACGAAGGTCATTGACACGCTCACACAAGAGGACTTCCATAGGGCCTTCTAGAAGTTGTTGTAACGGTGCAACAAGTGCATTGCAGCCGGATGAGATTACTTCCAAGGGGACTAGAGTTTTATGCGTGTACTATAAAAAAAGTGGCCATATGAAAAAAGTCTGGAAACCTATTTAATGATCCTCGTAATTATTGACCTTGTGTTGGATTCTTCTCAAATGGAAGAGTTTTCTTCTATAAGGCTTAAAAATAAAATAATAATTAATGATTTATTTGAATTTTGACGTTGATCATGGTATGAATGTAATTTTACGTCCGATGACCGAGAAACAATTCCAGAAACTTCTAGTTATACGAAATCGTCGTGTTAGCAAATTAGTTTTAGATATTAACAAAAATGATTACGGTGTCTCCAGTCAAACTATTATGATTACCTTCTAAACGATACACTTGGGGAAAAGGGATGAACTTCCTTATCCTGCTGCAACAACGCATTGAATATCCCATAAAAGGTGATACGTCTTTAAACAAAAGAAATCAAACGAAAAAAATGATTTGAAGAAAATGATTTTTAGTGTGAATAAAAGGAAGCAGAGCATTATAGGTAGTTTTACTAACGAGAAAAGAACTCCTTTCATTTGAATTCAGAGTTTTTCCTTCTCCAAGCTCGGTTGTAATACCAGGTTTAAAGAGCTTAATTTTCGAGCGAGCGAGCCAGTGAGCGAGCGAGAGAGAGAGAGAAAGAGAGAGGATATATGTATCCATAACTTTACCAAGGTTAATAGCGCTCAGTTAATATGAAACAGCATCTTTAGGGTTTGAACTAGAGTCACAAGTTAATTTTTTTCGATTATAACGATTACAGAACGCACTACTTAACTCTCTCTCTCTCACTCTCTCTCTCTCTCTCTCTCAATATATATATATATATATATATATATATATATATATATATATGTGTGTGTGTGTGTGCATTTCAGAAATAAAAATACACGTGATAAAGGGAGACAAAAGTGTTAACGGGCATTACCTATATCATCGTACAACAATTCTTTTATAAAATAATCAAAACCTACATAATTTCGCAACTGAAAATTACGATACAATCTTTGATTCTTTTTCAACTATCCAGTAAATATTTAATTTAATCATCTCTTGGAATCAAATCTGGTTGTTTGTCTCCAAAAGATCTCCTTAAATTTCTCCACAAGTAGGAAATATTTCAAGTTGTAAAAAAGAACACACACACACACATACACACACACATATATATATATATATATATATATATATATATATTTATTTATTTCTTTTGCTATATATATATATTTCCTTTTGAAGTTGTTCATCGAGTTATAAATCGTCGTTATACACATTTAGTCTTTCATACAAGCATCTTTTTTATTAGAAATATCTTTTTGTATTTCATAAACTTTTCTCAAATGGACAATGACCATTTTTCAAGGAAATTTCAAACTGTTATGAAAAGAATTGATTTTGAAACTCGAATGAAGTAAGGCAAAGAACTTGCCCAAGGCGTCAAGATTCTGTAAGTTCAATCAAAATCATCAAAGTGTTCAATAATTTGATAAAATCTTTTGCAATGCAATTCTATTTCTTCTTTGGAATCTTTTTTTTTTCCAATTCAGCGATCTGATTACAGAAACTATTTTTAACGCATACATCTGGAATCTCATTTGTAGACGAATTCTTTACCAGCTTTGGTTGTCTTGTCATTTTCGGGAATGAAGTTCAATATAGCTTTAGTTGCAAAATGTTTCTTTTACAATAGAACTATTTTGGATTTGAAAATTCTCCTGGCGTTTTCTGTAAACGATAACATATTCAAATGAATGAAGTATAGGCAAACAAAAACATTCTATTCATTCATTTGTAAATTGGCGTAAGGAGCAGAGGGCTAACGGTTAGATAGATAAAGAGATAGATAAAAACACACACACACACACACACACATATATATATATATATATATATATATATATATATATATATATATATATATATATATATATACTGGTCTTATCAATCTCTGTCATTCTGCTTTTATCTATCTATCAAATATATATATATATATATATTCAGAAAGAGACAGTGAGACAGAGAAAAAAAGAGGTAACGTGCAAATAATGCAGAATGCACAATCATTTGCTTCCTTATATTCTACGTTTGGGAAGTTCCTTCAAATGCCTTTAGTTTATTAAGTATTTCATTTTGATCATAGTTTTTAAGAAGAATAGTGCACACAATCTTGGAAACTCTAAAATCGAATGGACTTCGAATGGCATCGTCATTTAGCATAACCAAAATTATTTTATTTGATATCTGTCATGATCTTCATTATCAATAAAGACATATCAACACAGGAAGTTAAATCGATAGAAACAATTGTCTCCAAAGAATGAATTAGTTGTGTAACCAGCCCTACTCTTATATGTATTCTCCCCACCCAACACACACACACACATATATATATATATCAGTAGCTATTGAGCGAGTCCATTTAACTGTCTAAACCCAACATCTTCCCCCTCAAGAGAGTGCCTTTCTCTCACAGTTGTTTTTTTTTTTTGTTGGGTTTGGCTTTATGGTACGTCAACCATTGTAAGTCATTTAATGCCAAATCAATTTTATACATTAAACACTTCTATTTCAAACAACTCAGTTTAGCATAAGATGTAAAAAACAGTTCTCTTTCAAGCTATTCATTTTATTCAACAAAGTTAAATGGTTCAAAGTATTGCTATGAATCAAAACTCAATTAAACATCAGTAATTTATAAACTCACAGTTAAATGTTGTAATAGTTCTATTTAAACAATTCGATTTAGTACGGGGTTCAAATGTCTTAACAGTTCAAACAATTTAGTTTAGCATAAGCAAACAATGTAGTTCTATTTGACTTACGGATAGGATCATATCCGATGTTAACGGTCTGTGCGAGAGTGGACCTGAAACCAATGGCAATACAGTGGAACTCCGCATTACCCAAAGCGAAAGTATTACTAGAGCCTGGCCATCATATTGTTTAGTGTCATATCTAGGACACTCGTTGGGGGAGTCTTACCCCTCTGCAGATATACAGTCGGTGTATTCTACAGCTCCAGCTGACTATGTCAGGTTGCATAGTTTTCCATTTGAGAAATGCAATTGGCTTTAGAAAGTTCGTCCAATACCTGATCATCAAGCAGATTTACATTTGCTCCGGCATCAATTACTCCTTTAAATGTTATACACTCTATCAGGGCTTCAGCTACTGTGTCACATTCCGTTCACAAAACGTGGTAATTGCCATAAATTGATCGGTAATAGCATTAGGTAGATCCCGGTGAATATTGGATTGTTACTGTTATGGGTTCATCTAATTTAGATGTTATACAACATCCCTCTGAACCTGGGTGTTCGTATGCTTTTGATTCCACTTTTTTTTTCTCCTGATTAATCTAAGGACATGTGTTGGTTTTCTTCGTGTCTTTATTGGTGTCTTATTGAGAGTTATCTAGGTCTCGGATCCTTTTCTTTATCAGGCTCTTCTAACGGTTTATTATAACTTTCTTCCATAACCTGCACTCTTTCCCCGTGAAAAGCAGATGTCTTCTACTCTTCATTTTCGAATTCTTCCTTCATTTCTATACCATTAGGAATTTTCTTTTTTTTGGATTTGGTCCCTTTTTTTCTATAACAAATATTTTCTTATGTTGTAAATGACATATCTTTTCGCGATTAAACATGAACGGTTTATGGTTCGACTTTAAAAATCTCTCGTCAATTTCGATCTGGCTGTATGCTGACTTAAGATCTACGATTGTAAAATATACAATTCTTGCTAATTCATGGCTTGCAGTTTCTATATTTGACTGTTAAAACGAGTGTAATCTCTATATATTCTTAAATCCTCATCAGGTTTTCTTATGGCTTCAGTCGATGAAGCCTAATTGCAGTCGTTTTGTGGAGTCTTTTCTAGTATTCCTTACAGTATCATTTTTAATTGGTCACTACCATAGGTAGGATATAAAGTGGTAACTTCCTAGATTCCACATAGTTTAGTTGATGGTTTTCTTTTAAACGATTGCTCGCTTTTAAAACTCTTAACAATTCTAAATTATTTTCTTTTGCTTTTATCAAATTAATGTGTTTTATGATATCCAATTTCAACACATCACTTCCTATTAGTTCAGGATCTTTCTTTCTACTACCGTGATGGGAATGATTTTGAAGCACTTTTTTGTTTCGATTGCTACTTCAAAAAATATCCATTACTTTAATTTGAGTTCCGTCAAACTGTTTTAAATAAAGACTGATCTTTCTAGATTTCTGTTCGCCCATTTTCTCTCAGAAATTTCTTGGTATTAAATTTTCGTCACTCTCGGAGTGGACTTGCAATGAAAGAATATGCCATTCAACTTTTTTTTTCTCTAGTTTAGCGGGTGTACTAACTGAATTTTTGTTGGGGTGTATGTGCTTTCTATCCTTTCAATTTTTTCTTGTACTAGCATACAACGCTAAGATGATATTTCTATTTTGCAGTTTCCACGTATTTTTTCCATTAATGGTATTTGTTTTATTTCTCATGTTCTTTATCTCAAAGTATGCATTTGATCACAAACTTGATTGTGTTGTAGGTCTTTTGATAATCTTTTGGTTATTTGAACTCTTTATTAATTTCCATTTCTTGTAAAAATTCTATGTTCACTTCTAAATTCCATGCTTCTTATCTATAAACTTTCAAGCATTTTTGCGTTTGTGTAATGTGTCCTGCATACTTTCTTTGAATCTTAGAAGTGTTAATTTATCGTACATATTCGTATCTTTTGTTCCTAGTTTTTGAAATTTGTAATATTAAATTCCTCCTTTAATCTGTGCAAGTATTTTATTGTAGACTCGTTTGGGTCTTGTCAAGTCTATAATTTTTTTTTTCTCTCAGTAATAACTAATCTATTTTTTGGTCGTATATTTTCATAATTATTCTGGTCGTCTTTTCATAAGTTAATTCTTCTAATTCACTTGGGTAAGCCATTATCAATATAATCTGTCACAGCCAGAAATTGTGCTATGTTTCATTATCTCTTCTGTTAGCTTTTTCAACTTTTAATTTCTTTCCAATACTGAGAATCTTCTGATCCGTGTATCTATTTACCCCAGTTCGTTCAGCGTGGTTAAAGCTTCTCTTATCGACGACATCTCGAAAAGTAGATGGTGACAGGCTAATATTATCAACTAGACAAGGGTTGATATCGGGTAACAGGTTTTATGGATGCATCTAATTTACATAGGATACTATAGTTTCCAAAATATTTCATATTCCTCAATAATTGCATTTTTCTCATGTGTGATACATAACTTCTCCTCGTCAGCCCAGTCGACTGGACTGTATAATACTCCGACTATATCTCTACAGAAAGGTAAGACATCCCCCAAAGAGTGTCCTGTATATGACACTAAATGATCCTGAGGCTCCAGTCCTAAAGCTTTGAGGAATGTGGGGCAGTCCTTTATTACCAGTGATCTTCAACCTGACGCTTAGTCGTTTGCTATGCTTGAAACAATTAAATATGTAGAAACAAATTTTTAATATTAAATTGCATTATTAGTGGTAGGTAGCAATACTTGAAGCTATTTAACTGTGTGCAAATAAAACGCTTAGTGTTTGATAGCAAAACTTGAAACTATTTAACTGTGATCTAACAAATGACCTTATGCTCATTTAAATATTGATACCAAAAAACTATTTGTTTACAAATTATATATATATATATATATATATATATATATATATATATACGGCATTTAGCATTAAAAACTTGCAAGGGTTGATTTGCCGTAAAACACAACCAAACAATATCCATCTTCTTTTCATTTATACATGTAACACATTTCTGTATTTCAGGAGAGGAGATTTTTTTTTTCTGTTGTATTTCGTTTTTCTCGTTTTTTTACTCGTTCTCAGTACTTCTAAATTAATTCCCTACTCTTCCGGGTTTCTTTTACTATCAATGAAGCTTTTGCTTTTACACATTTCCAGAATTCTCATGAAAGCAATTCTTCGTAATTCTTTCTTCTTCTTCTTCTTCTTCTTCTTCTTCTTCTTCTTCTTCTTCTTCTTCTTCTTCTTCTTCTTCTTCCAACACTAAAGCGTTTTATCGATAAGTTTGGCTGATTTACAAATGAAATTAATTGATTAGTCCCAAAGATCAAATATTTCTAGCAAATCCCCACGAATAAATTCATCGACTTCCTTTAAATTCAAAGTTTTTTTGTCTCTCGTGTAACACAACTTTGCAATTACTTATTATTTTTTAAAAAGATTCCCCGAAAGCAACGATGTCGTTTGCGATATCTTTTTCCTTTTCGGGGCCCCTACTATTTTCCATGTGTAGTTGAAATTTAACGCGTTTTCGGTTCAGGTGAACTCACACGAATTCCCTGTTGACTTTCCTTTCTCTAATTGCTAAGAATACTTATCTGATTTCTTTTTCTCTTACATTAATTTATTCCTCCGTTTGTTGAAAGCTCGCGTCCTAATTCAGAACACAAAACATCTCAGATTCTTAAAAGCGCAATTCATCTAACAAAAAAGCATACCACAACCTCCGTAACATAGATTTGGCTTAGTTTCCTCGGCAGGCTTTTTTTTGTGTGTATTGTCTGGACCTCCATTTGATTTTTGAGTTTCTTCTTTTTTTCATTTGAGCAGTGCCCTGTTTTAAATTTGATTATCTCTGACATTCCTTAGACATTGATTGTAGATTTTTCAAGGGTCTTGATCAAGTTTTGCTTACGTATTTGTTTTATCACTGTGTCTTTGGAAGATTTCAGACCCAACCATATGTAAAAAAAATAAGTTGATCTTATGGTAACTGTTTCAATTCCCAATGTTCATATTCTCTATTTACTGTCTTATAGTAAGTGGTAAAAATTGTCTTTCTTATTTTTGATTTGGTTCAAAACATAAGATCTCCTATAAAAAAAAAAAAAAATTAGACATTTTTCGCTAAAAATCGTAGTAAGGATTTTCACCGTACTTTTGCAAGTTATATCACTTGATTTACTCAGTGAATGTTGCTGTGATATTGTTCATGTTTAGCTGGTTCCAATTACCCCAGTAGTAGTCATAATTTTTTTCAAGTCTGGCGAGTGAACGCATTCATTTTCAAAAACCTATTCGAAGCTTTGGAAATATGCTTCACATGTGTTACTATTATCTAAAGTGTAATTACAATCATCGATCGACTTCTCAAATGTATCTTGGGTGAACAGACCTTTTGTTGTTGTTCTAGACATTTTTTGAAACAAAAATTAAAGTGACTTTGCTTAATGTTCATTCTATTGTTGATATTGTTCTTGTAATAGCTGTTGTTCTTCGTGTTCTTACAGTTTTTTGTTTATTTTAGGATCAATTTTTGTTCTTCCATTCTGGTGAATTTTTATTTACCACTGTTATACTTAAGGGATCCTCTTCACCTCTTATGACGTTGATAGTAAAGAAAGACTAACGTGGGTAATTCATTCAATAGGAACACTTTACTACTGAAGAGTAATTAATTGTGTACACTGCCCTAAGCTTATCGAAATTTACCAACCCAACCGCACGAGCAGTAAGGTCAATTTTAAGCAGAGGTTGGAATTCAGAGTCTTTCTTCTTGATCGGTTGCCATACCAAAGTTAAAGAGCCCCGTCTGCTGCACTTTAGACCCATATATGTACGCATACTTTTCGAAAGGTATGAGCACTGTGAAATACAAACTACCTGCTTCAGGATTCGAACACTAGTCCCTTGGTTCATTTCCTACAACGATCACCGTTACGCTCCAGGACCTCCAAAACTTTCCTTTAAATAGCTATCGGGTGAGTCCATTTAACTGCTTTCGGGTACATATCAGTTTCAGATATGGAGAAATTAAGAAATAGTGCTGAATGATATAAACAGATAATAAAGACTAATCGGTGAAGCGCTACTCTTTTAGTGTGATTTGGCAGGAATAGCCAACAGAGGTCGATCCCTCACTATGATTTTCCATTTTCTTGACCAGTTGCCATACCAAGGCTAAATAGTCCAGCTTACCCTACTATTTACCAATATCGGAAATAATTAGATTCATCCCTTTCCCAAGGGTGTTTTTGCGATATGAAATGCTTGGTTTGGTTTAATAGCATATCAAGCTTTGTTGGTTATTCAATGTCAAATCCTGTTTTACATATATTAAATTCATATCACTTGTTTTACTTATATTAAATATATATAATTTGTAAACACATTATTAGATACACACAGTTAAAAGATCAAACAGTTCTATTTAGACTATTCAATTTATCATTAACCCTCCAAGTTAAATGGTTCCAAATATTGCTATGTATCACTAACGATTCAATTCAACATCAATCATTTGTTTACGCACAGTTAAATGATCAAATATTTTTATTTCAAACCATACAATTTTGAATAAGTCATTAGTTTGCACTCCATTTAAAGGTCAAACAGCTCTATTTGACCCAGAGATAGGACCCTATCAGGTGCTACCGCTCTGGGTCGGAGTGGAGCTGGGAACGATGCCAATGAAAGGGTACTCCGCATTCCCAAAGATTCAGCATGACTGTAAATTCACCATTAGATTGTTTAGTGTCGACTGGACCCTATATGGAATGTAAACATATTCTTTCAAGATTTGAACCTGATTAGCTGATTCCCTTTCATTCCCTTACACCGCGAGCGCCTTCTATGCGCTAAATGGACGTATAAATACATAAACTTACTCGCAGCCAATAACATACACAAATATATTGATAGATCCATAGTGTTGATGGTATAGTATTTATTGCAGTTCTTTGTAAGCATAATCGTACATACCAAATCACGAAAAAAATATACAGATTAAATCTGTATGTTGAAATTCATTGTGCACTGAGTGAATTCAAGCGTATGTTTTTAGAATGTATTTCGAGGGATATGTCAATCAAAAGACTGTAAATAAAGCTATCCCTTTTTTAAACCACTTTTCTCCCTTTCGTTCTGTCATTCATTTTTCATTTCAATCAGGAGTAAGAAGTTTGGCTTCCTAACCCTATATCAATGATCAGTGTAAAAGAGAAGCACAGTCAAGGCACCAGAAATTCTATAGCGATCACTCATCAATGAAACATATTCTCATGCATTTAATCGAATTTTGGAATATAAGTGGGGCGATGCTGATTTCTTATTCCGAAATTCTATTGCGTCGAATATACATCTACTGATCTCATTTGATGAACAGATATTTGAATAGAATAAAGGTTCGTATGACGCAATATCTTCTATATCAGAGAATTAGAAGAATCTTATAAAATAGAGGGGAAAGACTAAAATTGTATATGAATGTAAATCAACAAAAGATTCCTTTTTCCAACTTAGATATTAAATTTACTCCTAAAGAAGGTTGGTGTGGGCAATAATTCCTGACGTGCCTCCGTACAGGGGTGTTCTCCAGAAATAAACGCTCAGAGAGATTTATCACAAGACTGTTAATATTACAATCATTTTTGGTGGGGTAATTATATTATCTCCTTGAACAAAAATTAGAGTAATGTTCTCACAAGTTTTGTAAGACGTCTTATGAAACGTGCTCAAATGAACATATGTTTTATGGTTCGAGTGGTTACAACATCAGCATCTGTTGGAAGTACCCGAGGTGTAAATAGGTGATCGACGTAAAAAATGGATAAGGCGACACGAGTTCGAAACCTGGACGAGGCTGTTTGTATTTCACATATCGCTAATACCCTTTGAAAAGGTAGAACTCTCAATTGAAACCTGATAAAACTCCACTTAAAAACTGACTGTGTTTCGCATCTTGGTCTTGGGGAGAGGTTAGTAAATACATAGGATATCACTGACCAAAGAGAAATATATGTAATGTGATCATAAGTTAGCCAATTAATTGTGTGCATGAGCCTCAAAAATGTATGACGGGTAGTTTGTGCAATCGACAGCTGAACCATTATCAACAGCGACGGACGAATATCAATGCTTCCTGTTGCCTTCACTTGTCACTTATTTGCTGCGTCGTCGTCAAAGATTGTTCGGCCCTTGTAAAAATAAGGTGAGTTATGATTCCATTTCTGGATAAAAGTTATCCTACTTGTCCTTTTAAACTAACTGACCCGAACGTGAAAGATTTTGGTTAATTGCAATCGCTAGTGATTGGCCCGGTATATCTGTTCAAATATAATGACTGGGATGAGAGAAAACCGGGAGAAATAAAGAGTGCTTAAGAGTTAGATTTGTAATCGGAGCTCAAACCTGAATTAAATAGTGACTTTTTGACTTGTTGATTAAAAAGGATTTGCTTTGAAGTTCAAACGCACTCTGAGAGTTAAGGCCATGTTTGATTAAGAAATCATCCCAAATTCTTTTATTTCGTTCATATATTCTATTTTTTTACTATTCTATTCCAATTCAACATTGAATTATTTTCTTAGTTCAGATCTTAATACGAGGATCGTTAAATAAGTTTTCAGACTTTTTTCGTATGGTCACTTTTATTGATAATACACATATGAAACTCTAGTCCCCTTCGAAGTAATCTCCTCCGGCTGCATTGCACTTTTTGTACCGTTACAACAACTTCTAGAATGCTCCATGGAAGTCCTCTTGCGGGAGCGTATCAATGACCTTCGTCACAGCCTCTTTCATCTCTTCAATTCTCTAATAACGACAGCCTCTGAGAATAACCAAAAGTCACAGGGAGCAAGGTCTGGACTATTCGGAGGGTGGAGAACTGTCTTGATGCCTATCTTGGTCAAATAGACTGTGACAAGGATGGAGTTGTGGACTGGTGCATTTTTCTGGTGGAAATTCCACTGACCCGATTTGAAGAGTGATGGCCTTTTCCCTAGGAATCTCTTCCTGAACTCCATTAAAACATAGTACCCCTATTGACTTAATTACTCCTCATACACCTCTCATCATCGCTCATAGACTCCTTGAATCTCTTATGCCGCTCAAAAACTGATGCTCTATTCATGCAAGATGCTCCAAAACAGTTTGAAGTATTCCATACGTTTCTGAGGCATTTTTTCCAAGTTTAAAACACAATTCTATTGCATATCGTTCTTCTAAAATGTCCTCGCGTCCAGCTAGCATTTTTGAAATTAACCAGCTGTGACAATCCGGCATTAGTAGGATGTATTCCAATTCCTGCTGTAGCTATTCCTTTGAACCTGAAATCATAAATAGATCAGTCAGCTCATAAGATGTGTAGCAAAAACATACTGAATTTTCAAGAGTCTACGACAATTTTAGATGCCTGTACAAAAAAGTCTGGGAACTTAATGAAGGCGCCATGTATGTCCTCATTCATACTTGGAATATATTGTGATATAGCTGTGCATTTTCGTGCATTGACTACTGTAAAGATTATACAAATCAAAAACATTTTTAGCGTTAACTTTTAATCATAATTATATATATATATATATATATATATATATATATATATATATATATATATATATATATATATATATCATATAATAGAAAAGACTTTAAAAGTTACTCATAATGATATTTATTTCAGCAGATCATGTAATTTTCTAAAATGTTAGATCTGCATCTTCAGACAAAGAAATAATTGAAGATTTAGAAAAACCCGAAAATTTCCGGACACCCTATCTCCCTAAACCAAATTCTAATTTTTTATTCATGTAAAGACCAGACCATTTGATTTTCATGTCTAGTTGACAAATGATATTCAATTCCTGTAACAAGATGAATCAGTTTTTCACTCCTCTTTCCTTTTCATCTCTTTTTATCTAATGGCAGATAAACTTTTAAACCCAAATGAAGGAAATTAGTAAAAAATATAGAATAAAGGAAAAATGGTTTGGGGGACATAAAATTATCTACTATGAACAACTTCCATGAGTATTTATAACCTCTTAACAAAATTAAATTATATTACTAAATATTATATTTTATATCAAAATTATTTTATAAAAAAAAAGAAATATGCATACCAATATTTTATACTATTTGATATAATTGATCACATTAAAAGTAAAAATAAAAAATTCTAACATTTACTATTAATACTATTATCTAAAATTATAAACACATACAACTTAATATTATACATCCTCAAGATTACTATCATATCTTACACATTATCATAATATTCATATTATTACTAAACCTCAAATTCATAAATTCATGAATAAAATCATACCCAGTTTTATAGATGACACTATATTAAGAATTAGCATTACGATTACAATTGCTATTACAATTATTACTACTAATCGTCAATATATATATATATATATATATATATATATATATATATATACATTATGTTAGGAATTAATATATATCAATTCCTCCATTCAAAAGTATATATACATACATACATCCTATTTACCCAACCCCTCCACTCGGGCAGGATATGACACAAGGTCAATTTTTAAGCGGAGTTTAACAGGTTTGAATTCAGAGTTTTCATTCTCCTAGACTAGTTGCCTCATCAAGGCTGAAGAACCTAGTCTGTCCTACTATTTACCCATAGCTAGAGGGAGAATAATCGGATTCATACCTTTCCCAAGGGTATTAGTGCTATGTGAAATGCATACATATGTGAAATGCATATATACATACATACATACATATATATATATATATATATATATATATATATATATATATATATATATATATATATATATATATATATATGCGTTGGCTAAGGGAATTTTTATGGTATTTATTTAGCAACAGCAGCAGTAGGCGTTTGTTTACATTTACATATATATATATATATATATATATATATATATATATATATATATATATATATATATATATATTTACATAATGAACACACACATATACATATATATATATATAAATATATATATATATTCATTATGTAAATATATATATGTGTATATATATATATATATATATATATATATATATATATATATATATGAGAGAACTTGTTTTTTTATTATTGTTTTTTTTTCTTTTGCTGTCTTTCTAGTTTTTTTGTATCAAGGTAGAGTTGATAGTTAAAGGTATCATAACTTCTGCTCCGAAGCGCTCATCATGATATACATCGGTTGTCTTTGGGGGATATTTTTGTATATATTGTTTGTTTTTATTCAATTCGCGTGTGATAGTTATTCTTTTAGAAGAGTTTATTATTGATTGGGATGCTTTACTTAAAGTGTCACTAAATGAAGATGTTTGAAAAATATGCTGAATGCAATATATATATATATATATATATATATATATATATATATATGTGAGTGTGTGTGTGTGTGTGTGTGTGTGTGTGTGTGTGTGTGTGTGTGTGTGCGTGTGTGTGTGTGTGCGTCACTAAAGTATTGATAATATCTTTGACATCATTTAACTTCAGGCTAAAAAGACTCACAGACGCCGAATTTATATCCTTCATAAGAAACTTTGATAATGAAAGTAAAATTTTGTTGCAATTGTTTTAGTCTGATTTGCTTTAAATTATATTTTTTTCGTAAAACAGAAAATTTTCGCAATTTTTTAATTAAATATTCTCCCTATAAAATTGTAGTATTTTCTTTGCCTTTACATATTTCAAAACTTTTTTTTATTCATGATCAAGATGACAATTTTATTATTAGATAAGTGTTTTAAGAATCGATAAATCAAATGATTCATCGATAATCAGCATCTACTGAATTTTAAAAGTCTCTTCTTCTTAACTCACACACACATACACACACACACACACACACACACACACACACATATATATATATATATATATAAAGTAATACTTAGTGTGTAACGACGTCCCTATATATATATATATATATGCTCGTATGCATATGTGTGTGTGTGTGTGTGTTTGTGTGTGTGTGTGTGTGTGTGTGTGTGTGGAGAAGACATCTTTATTCCGTGAATATTGCATTTCTTTTCTGACATTTAAATATGAGCGTTAACTAATGATTTTTATAATCATTATATGGTGGTGATAGATAATAATTTTTTCAATTAGCTTGTTCGTATTTTGGAAAACTAATGTTTTATTAACATGGAAAACCATTTAATTAAAATACCCAATGCACATAACAGCTATTTATTTGTATTGAGAAATATCTTTTTAATCTATGATTCTTCACTCATTATTTTTATTAGTTACTTGAAACCATATAAATGACTTTTATTGAATATAGATTATGATAGGAAGCCATAAATGTTAGAATTAGAGAGAAATGTTTGAAACCATACAGCTGTTCTCAAATTATTTGTATTAAATACGAATACTTGATACAATATACTTATTTAAAATAAAACGCATTCTCCAGACAACTCTAAAGCAACTTCGCAAAACATACAAATACAAATATACAATTAATGTAATTCTCTTATCTCTAGGCCTAATATAATCCTTGGCAGTTTAATATGATGTTAAAACCAACCAATCACTCCGTTAACCAGAATGTTATTTCCAGTTCAAATTTTTGCAATATATATATATATATATATATATATATATATATATATACTATTTATTCCATAGAAGTTATGCCTATTTATATAAACCTTAAATTATGGCGTACTGGTCAACTTTTAAGCCTAGAAAATATCTCACTAATAATGGTCAACTAATACGCCAGGACTGAAATCTAAACCTCTAAAACAAAGTCCTCCACAAGTGAGACGGTACTTATAACAATCATTATACACAAATTATCTTAGAATGTGGCGTAATAGTAGGTTTTTAAGCCCGAGAAAATATTTTAAAACATAATGGTCGACTTATACACCCGAGCTAAAATCCAAACTTCTAATACATTGTCAACAAATGGAATAACATTCTTAATAATTGACATACACCACTTAGTACTACTCCAGAAGTCTGCTAAATTCATTTCCAACATAAACTAGTGTGTGGGGAACACAACGATTTATATAAAAGAATAAATCAGTTACACAAATTAAGTTCCATTGAATAATTCTTTTATGTTCGCTATGATATATTATTGGTACAAAGCTAAACTTGAATATTTCTTTCTATATGCATTTTAATCCATACAGATGAAGTTATTACAGCAAATATCTTCATGCAAGTAGTTTAACTTTATTATATGATTTTTACAGGTTATCAGAGCCTCTCCTCATTTAGATCTGCTGGATAAGTTCTGGCAAACCAATATCGTACTGTATGTTTTAGAATTGACCTCGAGAGCAGGAATAGGTCTAACCCAGAATTTAGAGCTAAAACACTTAAGGTGGACTTATATGACCTGATCGACTTGTAAGCCGTTATTTACGGTAAATATATGTATATCTTAATGAGGAGTTGTGGTGTAACAAATATACGTTCATGTTCGGGACGCGGTGAATTCACTTATGTCTAAGTCGGCATCTTTTAACTGTGCAACTGATATGTAATTAAACAAAAAAGCTCAAACTAAAACTTCAGGAAAATATCAGAAGATATTCTTGCATTTCAACACTAATTGACACTTTTTCATATTTAGATTTCGTAAAAACATATGTTGTAAGTGTATATTTTTCTATTTTAGCAGAGGAATTATATTGTGAATTAATTACCAGGACCAGAAAATCCAGCGAACACCTACGCAGGACATACGTAAACAGTAGACAGCTGTTTCGACCTTATTAGGTCTCACCAGCGGTGTATACCGTGATCTCCACCACTGGAGATCGGAGCAGCGACCACAGATCGCAGAGCCAAAACTCTACAACTGAACTAGCAGCCCATATCGCACACAAGTGACACTAAATTGGCTGGATAATTACCATGAATAGTTTATTTGGCGTCACTTGTGTGCGATATGGACTGTTGGCTCAATTGTTGAGTTTCGGTTTCGCTGGATTTTCTGGTCATAGTAATTCAATTCACAATCCGTTGTAAGATCAAAAATAAATATAAGATGTTATAAAATAGTGTTCAATTATTCAGGAAAAAGACATTAAGGTTATTCTTTTTTGACCGAAAGACAAGTGCTGAAATTACCAATATGCTAAATAAGTTATAGCTAAGAGTTACACCTCTTTATTTTGTCCTTCTATAACAGTATTCGTTGTTTTATGACATCAGTCCACGTGAGCTATTTAATGCAAAATCTTTTGTGTTTAAATACACTATTTCGATGTGAATATTTTGTTGGTAATTTTAATTTTAAATTAAGTTGTTAGAACTCATTGTTTACTGTCAGTTAAATGGTGTCAAGAATTCCTATATAACACTAATATTTCTATTTGACATTAATCTTTTGTTTGCGTACAGTTTAATAGTTTCAAGTATTGCTATCTAACTCTTATAATTCGATCAAACATCAATCCTTTGTCTGCACACAGTTAAATCGTTTAATGTATTGCTATTTAACATTAGTAAAACTATTTATCATATGTAAATCAGACCTGACCAATAGAATGAAGCGCAGTTTCTTCCAGGCAGCGGTCATATCGATATTGCTATATGGATGCACTACTTGGACGCTAACTAAACGGCTGAAGAAGAAGCTTGACTGCAATTACACAAGAATGGTGAGAGTAATACTAAATAAGTCCTGGCGGCAACACCCCACAAGACACCAGCTGTACGGCCACTTGCCTCTCACCACGAAAACTATACAAGCTAGACGATCCAGACACGCAGGACACTGCTGGAGAAGCAAGGACGAACTCATCAGTGATGTACTCCTATGGACCTCCCCATATGGCCAAGCAAAAGCAGGACGACCCGCTCGAACATACATACAGCAACTATGTGAGGATACGGGATGTAGCCCTGAAGACCTGCCAAAAGCGATGAATGATAGGGAGAGGTGGCGAGAGAGGGTCAGGGATATCCGTGCTAGTGGCAAGACATCATGATGATGATGAAAACTATTTATAAAGTAGCTTTCTTTGTTAAATGAATTTCACAATTCTAATTATCAAGTTTTAGTAAAGATTGTGAACGTTATATTCCGTTGGATTCAGCTCAACCATTCACCTATGACACATGAAAGTTTTTTAATAGTCAGTAAGTATTGAGCTATGGATTTGTAATAAGTTGCCATACGATCATGCCGAAAACGGCTCTCCCGCAAGATTCGACGAGATTTGATGTTTTTACTCGGATTAGCCATTAGGATTTTGTAAAAGTGAAAAAAATCCAGCTCAATGATCTCACAAAACCTGCGGAAACGTGTCTTGTGATAGAAAGGTAAAGTTTCATGGCTGCTTCCATTGAAATCACTTTAGACGTCTCAATATTCAATTTGGAGAAAGGATTTCGTTAAACAATGAAGAGAACGCATTCACCTTAGCTCTGCGGAAGACACATAAGCGGACAAAAGGAAAAATATCGGTCTACAAGAATCGATGTTTGTCGATAGAACGGCAAAGCAATATGCCGAGCAACGATGAAGAAGAAAGCAGTCTGGAGGGTGTGGATGGAAGAGGTGAAACATTACTTACTATGCCTTTTCGATTAATCGATTTTAGTCGAATCAACTTCAGCATTGTCTGCAAGTACATTTTTATTTTTAGAGACACATTAATAAAAGCAGCACAGTCGAATTGAAACATAGGAATGGACGGAGTTTCAATATCAGCAAGAAACTGAAGCGTTAGAATGACCGCCATGGCAATAGAAAACTTTATTTCAAGTCAATTTTCATCAAGTGTTTTATATTTTTAGACGGAAAATAAATACCAAAATATTCCGCATATGTTCGAATATTGGCCAAATTCTGAAGGGCTAAATTCTTGACAAAAATATATTTATTGACTGATTGATTTTAACGGCATCTCAACACGTCAAGAGGTAATTCATGCCTTGAGGATAGGAATTTGCACTCATCGTACTTTCAAGTTGATTTTAGAATAAGAATAATTGTTTAACAGATCTATTTAAGTCATTGAGGTGACTAACAGATAATACAATCCCTGGTCATACTGTATATGAAAGTAATGGCTATGAAGGCTACTCAACGCTGCTCAGATCTCCAAAAGAGGAGCCGCATCTTTTGTATTATCTAAGATGCATGTTCCAACTCCTTCCGAATATATCGAATTCTTTTTAAGTGTAACATCTGGCTGATTGGTTTCATTGTCTGACTGTAATGGCATGACAATCTGTCTGAGGTTTTTTTGTGCCTGGCTTTTAGGGAACTGAGTAATTCGTACCTTTATATTTACATTTTTTGCGTAAATATTTCTTCATTTTTTAGCATAAGGTTATATAGTATCAAGTATTCCTATCGGATACGAATATTTTTAAGCAACTATTCTTAATCTATTGATAGAACCTTACCACGTGATACAGCTCCGCGTCAGAATTCACATAGGTATACTGGCAATGGACCAGGACTCCACTCTCTCCTTGGTTTATAAAACTGGCTAACCAATACATGGGTAATAATTTGTATGTTTGAAATTATGAGACTCATTAAAACCTTGACTTTAAAAAGTTAGATAAAATAATCAAGAGCTCGAAATTACCTCTAAAAATAACAAAAAAAAAATGCCCTAAGTGTTCATAAAATAAGTTTTGTGAATAGTCTAAAAAAGACCTTTACTGACATCCACAGTCTATCAACATATACTAGCCAACCATTCAATTACTTTACCGACCACTCTGGCCAAGGATGTGTGGAATGCCTCTTTATTCCAATTAGTCTCAGGTCTACTCTTACACTGAGTTATAGTACATATTAAGTTTCCCCATCTTCTGTTCGGATAGATATGTATTAACATCAATTGTATTCGATCACAATACTCGTTATCATTTACACGCAATAGCACGAAAACTATGTAATGTAGGCAATATCTTAACCTCTTGACAGAAAATAAGGGTTGAAATGCCGTTATAATAAATAAAACAATTTATTAACCAGACATAATAAGAAGCCCAAGTTTAAAATAATTCGAGACATTTTTCACTATCGTAACCGACAATTCAACTACTATTCGCCATCACATACAAGAACACCAGCAGTCATCTATTCGTTCGTGGACAATCCAGACAACAGTTTTTGCAGTATAATTTCTCCCCAAACTTCATGATGCATTTATTTATACAACCCTTTCGCCACAAACAAGACATGAGACATTGTCATTTTTAAGCGGAGGAAAGCTGGTTGTAATTCAGGCGTTTACTTCTAGATTGGTTACCTAACTAAATCTAAAGAACCCAATCTTCTCTTCAGTTTACTCATAGCTGCGATTTGGGGACTGGAAGCCGAAGAAATATGATTCATACCTTTTGCCGACAGAAAAGCGAACAGCTTCGTCCAAGATTTGAACTCGGGTCTCCGATTCCATTTTTTACGACGATAATCGTTGCATTGACGCGTCACACAAATCTCTTATTCTACAAGAAGTTATCCTTTGCGATGTCGATCACATGAACTTACACATATATACTAAGAAATTCATATTTCCTGCTTTACGTTATATTATTCGTCCTTTAAGTTAATAAATTTCTTTTTTTTTTCTTCGGAGAAATTATTTCCGACTCATGCAGCCATGTTCTTCAACCAGCCTTTATATTTTCCCCTTTATTTGTGACTTTTAATCGGCCGTTGAGCAGACAATTTTACCCACTCACTTTATGAACAAAAACGAAATAATACTAAAACTAATTCTTAACCCTGAAAGAAATCAATAATTTCGTTACCATAAATAAAAACGTCAACACAAACACGTGATTGATTTATAGACGAGTATATACGATATATCAATAACTGTATTATCAATGATTTATGTGGAAGGTCTTGTGGGTGGGTTTGGCAAAAAATCTAGAGAAGCTTCAGTTCTCCTTGTATTTATTCAATTACTCTTTTTTTAAAGATGACTACTAAAATAACACATATATATATATATATATATATATATATATATATAAAATTTACGATAGAGTAGACATAAATTAAGCGAGAGTAGGTGCCAGTCACTTCTCAGCTATGCGATCATCAGACCGAGTAAGACACACTAGGTGTTTGAAATTTTAACTGCTAGTGTTAGAACTACTCTAAATTCTATGTTTAATGTTTTATTTTCTATTGATTTATGTTTTTTTTTTCCAGGAATATGAATGCCATTCATTGCGGAAAGAAAAAGTGCTTAAAAATTAAACGTAGAATTTTTAGTTTTTTTCTGCACATGTTATAATATAGATCATTTGAAGGAGAATTGGCCAAGTTATTCGATTACGAAAAGATATCAATCACTTTTTAAAACACTATGTATATTTTCTATCACCGATATTGAACACTTTTTATCTATAAATAGAGCTAATTACATATGCATGTGCGTATATATATATATATGTATATGTATATGTATATATATGTATATATATATATATATGTATATATATATGTGTGTGTGTATGTATATATATGTATATATATATATGTGTATATATATATATATGTGTGGATGACTATATATATATATATATATATATACATATCACCACCGGGCAAAATTGATGGAAAGGGTTTACTTACAGAATGTTCACCTTGAATTTAAAATTTAGCAGTAAATAAACTTATAACAGAAAAGATACAAAGCTATTTTTCTTTGAAAGCTGAATAATTCTAAACAAGTTTCTTTAAACATTTACAAATTATCTAGTTTATATTGTTTCCTTCGTGTCATATCTAATTTCATATGTGTAGTGAACATTCATTACCCTCCTGCCTTTCGTTGCAAAATGGACTGCTCGTGCTCATAAATAATTTATGTCACGCTAACAACTCATATATTTTGAATAAAGCCTAAATATGGTTTCTCTACCTCGTAACTTGTATTCATTACTGTGAGTACGAAACGTAAAATATGTGCAATTTTGCCGTTCCTTCAACATCCTTTCAAAACTAGTTTTGTACTTTTGATAGAATAGTTCAGTTGAGTAGGTTCGTGTTTTTTTTCAAGGGCACGGGAGCTGTTTAACTTTAAATTTAACCCGGTTGACTAATTTCATTTTCTCTGACAACAATTATGTGTCTTAATATTATTTCTTTTTATATTTGTTCAATTGTAATTAATTGGTTTCCATTCATAGGTTTCTTTATTGCAGGAGAACAATAGTCGTTGGATCATGTAGACTTGCTGCCTGATTTCGTACAGTTTGCAGAATGCCTAAAAAGACCAAATGAACTCTCATGATGTGTCGTTCAGTTACGACCCGTTCAAAACACGCGCGTTAGTTAAAAGAAGAAACGACCAAGCTCTGACCGGAAGGACATAGATAATTTTGGAATCGCTAATGACGCTTATAATCATATTTTCTTGAGAGAAAACATTTCATGAATTAATTTATCAAGATAAATGAAATCTAAAATATTCATTTTTTATAATAGGCTATGACATATCCTTATTAAAATATATTTCATCGGATTGATGAAAATACAGATTTGTGATTTAAAATATAAAAATTAATTAAAAATACAGATAAAATACAATGCCAGATATTGTTATCCTTATTCATGATAATAGATGTTCAATTAATGAAATTAAAATCAAATTATTATTAACGAAAGATCCTGCTCTGATAAAGCTAACTCAGTTTCAGTATTGGCAGGTCTTTTTTGGTGTAGATAGATTAGATGATTTAATGTTCCACTTATTATAATGTGTCTGTATCTTTCAACCGAAAACATTTTAAAAATTAACCCATTATGACTAGCAGTTAGATTAAGGAAAAATGTCCGTAATATTTAATTAATTTTTTGGTGAAAGTAAATGGAAATTAAACTAAAATGTAGATTATGTACGTAGGATGAAAAAAACCACTGCGACTCCATATTTTAGATAAGTTGTGGTTTCCTTGTTTAATATCATACCCATTTTTGAATATTTAATGCTGAAGTCAACTATGTATAAAACCAGTAGTACTTCTTTTTAACTCGTAGCTGAGTGGGTCAGAGGTTATATTCCTTTCCCAAGTGTATTAGTCCGAAAAAGAACGTAACAATCAGACTAAGATTCGAACTCGCTACGATATCCCTGTCCAGCATGTTAGTTGCCACATCCATAACGTGGACTAATTGGTGCGAAGGATACCATCAAATAATGTTTTTAGCGTGCAGAATATTCTCTAGAGAATTGGGATATCGTGAAACAAGTGTCAACAGACAGAATGGGGATACATGAGTACTAGTCACTTATCAACAGCCAATTTTCGAAATAAATAAGTACTGCCCAAATATTTAAAAAAAGATAGAAAGAGAAAAATTATGAACCAAGCATATTCCGTGAACAATTTATTATTTTATAAGCTGGAATATGAATCTTTCCCCTCTCTTTCCCTATCAAATCTAGTCTCTGAGTGACAAAGATTCCCCCAGTTCTTTAACTGTGCTATGGCCGTATATATGCAAGCAACAATCATAGCCAGCGAGGTGCCTGTGGTGTAATGGTTATCGTCGTAGGAAATGGACACGGCGAAACGAGTTCAAATCCTGGACAAGGCTGATTGCATTTTACATTGCACTAACACACTTGGGAATGGTATGAATGCAATTATTCCTCCTCCAGCTATGGGTAAATATCAGGACAGACTGGGTTCTTCAGCCTTGGTGAGGCAACTAGTCTAAGAGAAGGAAAACTCTTAATTCAAACCAGCTAAACTCCGCTTAAAAATTGACCTTGTGTCTTCTCCTGCCCGAGCGGAGGGGTTGGAAAATAGGATCATAGCCAGCGAGTCTCTGTTGATAAATTGATCAAAAGCCAATGTCTTTTTCGAAAGAAACTCCTCAATATTTGGTTTAGAATTTCATTCTGGCATCTGTCCAAAGAATCACAAGATTTTCCCCATTCCCAGAGGAAGGCAGCTAATTATCAGTGATGTATTCTCTAATCTTTCCCCAGTTCACGAGTCCCCTCCATTTTTAGCTCTGCTATCTACATCTCGATTAAACTGGTTTGCATGCTAACCATTGTATTGCAATAAGCAGTCTCAACGGGATATCAATGTAAGGACTTTTTCACATATTCTGGTTTGGCAGTATTATAAATAATAACGTATTGAATCTACTATTAAATCACGGGGAATTTAGAGATAGTTATTTGGAACAGCTGTTACAAAACACGGAAGAAAAATTAAACTGTGACACTTTGATGGTTGGTTGGTTGGGTTTTATGGCATATTAACCCTTGCAGGTTATTTAACGCCAAATCCATTTTTATGTTAATAATCAGTTATAGTTCAAACAATTCAGTTTAGTATGAGTACATAGTGTAATTGTCAAAAAAATTTCTATTTCACAGTATTCAGTTCATTCAAACAGTTCTAATTCAGCTAATTAAGTTTAGCGTAAGTACAGATCTTGTTTACTCAGTAAAATGTTAAAAAAAAGCTCTATATATAACAATTCCGTTTAGTACAGTTTCAATGTCAAAAACAGTTCAATTTCAAACAATTCAGTTTAGCATAAGCACGTTGTTTAAATATAAGTACAGTTAAATTGTCAAAAACATTTCTATTTCAAGCTATTCAGTTTAGTCAAGCAGTTCTAATTCAGCAAATTCAGTTTAGTATAAGTACAGATATTGTTTACACACAGTTAAATATCAAAACAGTTTATGCTAAACAATTCTATTTAGTGTAAATACAGTTTCAATGTCAAAAACAGTTCTATTTCAAATAATTCAGTTTAGTATAAACACGCAGTTTAAATGTAAGTACGGTTTAAGTTTAGCATAAGCACGCAGTTTAAATGTAAGTACTGTTTAATTGTCAAAAACCTTTCTATTTCAAAATATCCAGTTTAGTCAAACAGTTCAGTTTAGCATAAGTATGCCGTTAGTTCTATTTAACCCATAGATAGCTTCCTATCAAGTGCTACCACGCCGGGCCAGAGTGGATCTTGGAACAATGGCAGTAAAGAGGTGCCCCGTATTCCCCAACGCCCCAGCATTACTATAACCTCACCATCAGGTTATTTAGTGTTATATCCAGGACACTCATTGGGGGTCATACCCCTCTGCAGAGGTGCAGTTAGTGTATTCTACAGCCCCAGCCGACTGGGCAATATGACATTTTGAATATATGTAAAGTAAACATAGCATATTGGTAACTGTGATATATATATATATAAATATTGTGGCAATATAACTGGATTTCTGTTATTGCTTGAATTGCTTGAATATACAGATTACCCCTAAACTGCTTCTGATGGCAAGGGTCCAGTCCTGGAAATCTGAGAATCTGAGAAGTTGTGAATCAATTTCTTGGAAAACCGCTTTGATTTTTCCTAAGAATTTCTACGTCTATTATTCGGATCCAGTTCAGAATTATGAAATTATAAATCTTAACTCCTATGGGAATAAATGTTATGTCTCTGTAGATCTTAGTGATTCCGAAGTTACTCTTCTTCAGGAAGTGAACCCCAGCCTCAAGTCTATTTCCCCGTTTTGTTTTGGTAATACACAGCCTTGCATAATTGATAAGGTATATCATCTAATTTCCTGGTCTTCCGTATTCAGGATGCATTTTATACTTTAGGATGTATTTTCCTGGATATTTATCTTCAGAATGCTATCAATTTCATTCTACATGAAGGTTGATATCTAATTCACCATAATTAATTTTTTTTTCACTTGGCTTCTCAGGAATGTCAAGAGGACTTCCAAGTAGATTTTTGAAATGATCCTTCCACCTCTGTGGTCTTTATCTTAACAGGCATTTTCAATTTCCATCTGTAGGTGTTTTTACTGCCACAAATTTCATTCACTCTCTGACATGATAATTAAGATTGTTTAACTTCTACAAATTTTTTAGATTAAAAAAAAATATTAGTATTTGATTTGATCTTATCCAAAAGAAAAAAAACAAAAAAGAAAAACAAAACAAAACAAAACAAAATATAAAAACAGCTATAAAAATGTAAATATGAAAATACAATGAACATGATTCGCTAATTTGTAAGTACGAAACAAGACTAGATAGGTTCACATGGCGTTAAAATCAGTTTATCAATATATTAATTATATATTACTTGTGTACAAATTGCTTGTAAGATTTTAAACAAGCCAGTTTTCATTTGTTTGCAAATAGTTAAATGGTTTTAAGTATTGCTGACACTAATCTTTCTATTCAATAACCATAGAAAAATATTTGGTCAGCCCAGTCAGCTGGGTCTGTAGAATACCCCAGCAGCACCTCTGTTGAGGTGTAAGATCCCCGCCCAAACAATTGTCCTGGATATAGGACATTAAATCATTTGATGGTGATGCACCAGTAAGGCTGGATCTTTGGTGAATGCAAAGTACACCTTCATTGCCGTCTCTCTCAGGTCCACACTGACCTGGAGTGGTAGCACCTGATCGTGTCCTTATAAGGGTCAAATAGAACAGTTTGACATTTAAACTGAGTGCAAATAGATAACTTATGCTGAATTAGATTATTTGTTATACAACTGTCTGATCATGTAACTGGGTGTAAACAATATGTAAACAAATGACTTATGTTTAATTGATTTGTTTGCGATTCATAGCATATGAGCTGATCTTGTTTGTGAAACACTGTATCAACCACGTCAGATGAATCAATAGAAGCAGTACTACTGGTATATACATTCCTCTCAAATCATGGACCATTTTGAGAAGCCATAGATTAACCAGCTTAGACTCATAGTAACAATACTACGTGTATGTAAAATCTAAAATATGGTAGATAACATTGATAAACCCTATATATTATTGCTATGACTAATACAAGGAATAATTCTGGTAAGGATAATTCTCCAAAATCATCGATCACCTTGCGAAGCCTTGAATTAAGTTTCCTAGAATAATACAAACAACACTACACATACGTAAAAAATATCATGGATCACATTGAGAAGTTCTGGATTAAGTTGCTAAGGTTAACTATTACAAACAATACTACTGCTATGTACAACCCTCACAAAAAGTGGATCACATTGAGAAGGTCGGTATTAAGCTGCCTAGATTGATACAAATAATACTACCTTTATGTGTAATTCCAAAATACGATGGATCATATTTAGAACCTCTGGATTAAGTTGCTAAGATTAACTATAACAAACAATACTAATGTTATGTACAATCCTTACAAAAGGTGGATCACATAGAGAAGCCCGGTATTAAGCTGCCTAGATTTATACAAACGGTGCTACCGTAATGTAAAGTCCAAAATATGATGGATTACATGGAGAAACTTTGGATTAAGCTGCTTATATTAACTGATACTTACAATACCATTCGTTTCTTTGACCCTCGCAAATAATGGAACACCATGGAAAGCCTTGGATTAAGCTGCTCAGATTAACTAATAAAAACAATACTAATGGTAGACTGAATCCAAAATGATGGAGGCGTATCAGTTATCGGGGTAAAGTGTGGAGGAGATGAACAGAAATAGATTTATTCAGTGTATGACTGTTTGCCAAATATCATTAACATAGATTTATCATTCTTAGTTCAATTCTTGGTTATATTTGCGATGAAAACAATATCAGGCTGATAAATGTGAGCACTTTGGTCTATAATCATCCAACCAAAAATGCAGCATTTAATATATTGCACGAGATGTATCCGCCATGCATCATTGCTTTTGCTGAATTTTATGCTGCAAACAAATGGGGATTTTTTTCAATCTATTTAACTGCTGTCTCTTGCTGTCAATGTTTGGTACTAAGGGAACGCGGAAAGAGAATCAGGTTTTCCCGTTTAGACATACGTACCTCATTGCTCCACGTAAAAGACACATACCAAAGTCCCATCAAACCTAATTCTGAAGAATGTATCATTTTTTCATGCGCACTTTATGGATCGAAAGATGAAAATAAGTATCCTTGTTTTCTTCGTAATAAAATTGTATTTCCAGTGGGTGCTTCACTTTAAGCAATTTTTACCGATCTAGGCAAGCAAATACTTATTAATAAGGACTCTTCACTCTGCGTGCCTCATTTTTATGGCTTTCTAAGCAGAGTAAATAATAGACTTACGGAAAAGTTATGCTAAAATAACAGTTTCATGGTAGATCATCAAAGTTAAGCAGCTATAAACCTACCCAGAACGTATGTTTTTAAACAGTACGACATATTCTGACCTGTGACGCTATAAGCTGTTCTGCCAAATGGTGTACGTATTAAAGTGCAATAATGCATATACATGAAAGCATATGCATATCTTCATGAATATAAGTGGGAAGGCGTTGCATACATATACGTATATGCAGTAGGGTTGTAGTATAGCCATTCATTTGATAGCTATTTTGTTCTTCAGGTTGAGTCAGTTCCCTTTTCTTGTTGTTCAATCTTCTATACTGCCCGCTCTATTCTCATCGGTGGGATGAATACCAAATAGAAAGCCTTCTTTTTCTTGTGTGTACACATTGCTTCATTAATTTGAACGTCTTCTCATTTGCATAATAAACGCCAAAAAGAAGTCGGGAGTCAGCTATAGGGACACAGACGGAAATTAGACATGATGCTTTCAACGACTCTGGCTATACTAATTTTATATTGAAAAGTAACTTTGGAGATTTACAAATTAAGGTACCTGAATCTAAAATCATCCAATGATAACTTTGCATTTAATTGTCCTAAAAGTTCATTATCTGTCAATTAAACTGAATTAACTCTCAGTGTCTTTCCCGTGGTTTAACGGTTATTCGAATTCTCCAGTACATACCAGTACAAAGATCCAGTCAATCTATTATTTGAAATAATGAATGGTAGCATATTTAGGTATATACATGCATGTTACTTGTGTATTATCAAAAGGATAACTAAACGAGTTAGAGCATCTTAACAAAAAAATAAGACGTCTACGATTAGGGGATACAAATATATATATATATATATATATATATATATATATATATAATATTGTATGATGAATCAAGAAGTTTATCAAAAAGAAGGAAACCAAATATTCATACACGCCAATGTTTCGGTCAAACCGACCATCGTCAGGTTAGTGCGTTTTTGCTCACATGTGAAAAATATTTTCGAATGGAAAATGAAAACGAAATCTGAAAAACAATAAAAATGTTTAAAAATAATTGCACTCAACAGAGTTATTGCGTTTCATTTTGTTCTTAGCTGACGTCACATTTTTGTATTCGAAAATTCAGAAAAATTAAATATTCAGGTCAAGATGTTTCTATAAGTCTATAAACCAACAAAATTATGGAATCTAAATATAATTAAAATATAATGAAAAAACTTGATTCATATATCAAATAGCATATGCTATCAGCATATATCTCTGACGAAAAAAGTGTAACCGCTAAAATGATGCTTTACGAAAACGCGAAGGCAATTGTTAACTGAGCCAATGGCGAACCCACTCGATGGTGATACAAAATGTTCTCACATTGTTGCTACAGTTTTGTAAGGAGTTTCGTTGGCACCATATTTGTTTATAATCTACCTTGATTATGTACAACAAATGTTAAAAGATCCAATGAATGAAAATGGTTTCGAATTAAAAAAAGACAAGTACGAGACGATATCCCGCTGAAACTATCACAGACGTAGA
>OY757924.1:45889452-45924452 GCA_963585895.1 Sepioteuthis lessoniana | reverse complement strand
TGTTGTAGCCTGGAGAATTCTTAAGCAAAGTTCAACAGGTTTGAATTCAGAGTTTTCCTTCTCCTAGACTAGTTGCCTCACCAAGGCTGAAGAACCTAGTCTGTCCTACTATTTACCCATAGCTGGAGGAAGAATAATTGGATTCATACCTTTCCCAAGAGTATTAGTGCTATGTGAAATCCAATCAGTCTCGTCCAGGTTTTGAACTCGTGTCGCCGTGTACAATTCCTGGAAGTCTGCTCAAGAATGCTACGTACTGTTTTGAACAAATTGTGGAAGCCACAGCAAACAAAACAGCAGCTGTACGGTCACTAATCTACTATCCCAGAAAACATTCTAATTAGACGAAAAAGATATCCGGGGCACTGCTAGAAAAGGAAGGACGAACCCATATGAGAAGTTCTATGAACACCTATGTATGGATGTGGTCGTATTGGCCGACCAGCCAAAACTTATTAACACAACTATTTGCAGACACAGGATGTATTTTGGAGGACCTGCCGAGAGCGATGGATGACAGGCACAGATAGAGAGATAGCCAGGGAAATATCTTCCATCGACGTGACTTGTATTATATATATTAGCATTCGGTATTAATGAACGAAATTTAAAAAAATATAAGTAAGCGGTAATAAATTTACTTATTTTGTCACGATTAACAGTGTCGTAAAATCTCTTTAAAAAACACATTATAAACGATGTTACTCTATGCTAAATTTGTTTGAAAACGATTCAGAAATAAAGAGAGTGATTAAACAAAGATTTCTCTTGCAAGAAAGTGCAGTATCTAAATTTAGAGAACACACATTACCATTTAGATTTATTAATATTAATTATACTAGTGATATAAGAAAAAAAAGCAAAAATTCCTGAACCTAATATACCAATATTGCAACATAAACCGACATTCCTTATTCGTAATACTGCTTTCAAAGTTATTACGATGGCAAGCGGTCGCAAATATGATGAATTGCTTATGTATGGGATTCTCATATAAAAACTTCAAAGAGTGACATTTTGTGGGGTGCTCTCTTAAATATCAGACATGTGCTGTGAAACTGAAAGTATTAAGTCACCTAAAACACGAGGGCTGCACCGGAAAACAGCTCCTTCGCAGAATCGGGTGTTTCAAAGAATTCTCATGGTGGACTGTTTGTAAACATCAATGGCCATTGCGTATCGGGTAAACCAAGGAATTCGGCATGAAAATGTCTTGTAGATGTTTTCTTGTCAATTATGGGAAACATTGCTTAATGCAGTTTTTTTACGTCATATCTCTCGTCTGTAAAAAAAGAAAGAAAAAAAAGAAGAAAAGGTATTTGTAAATGTGCGAGTTGACCGGGCCGATTAAAGTTGGGCAGATATGTTCCAGCAATAAAAGTAAACATAATTTGTTTTGTTCTGACTGTAATGGCTACTCGGATGACGAAAGGGTGAGATATTACTTCTGAGACGCCATAGATTGGAGGTGACGAATGAAGACAAAGAACTACAGCAAAGATGGAGACTCGTGACGAGCGAGAAAACGACCAAAGAACGAAGTGAATTTAGGAGATAGCGATAACCAATCGTCCGAATAATAGCAATATAGCATATATCGGCGGATTAAAAAGCTATAAATAGACATCGAATGGATATATAACACATTCCAAATTTGTGAATACCTCACTGAAGGTTAGAATTGTTATCTCATTGATGTACCTAATGTTATCTTATTATTGTGTTGCTCTTCCTATTCGATTAAAGGACAAAATACATTCTTTTTACAATTATAGTATTGGGCTGCATATCATTTCGTATTTGAGATAATCTGCTATACCTGGATTTAATATTATGCAAAAAATGCCTCTTCTCAAAAATGGAAAAACAATTATCAAATGCTAACGTTACGCTATTAAACGCCCCAAGTTCTAATTTCTGTTCAATTAAATATCTTTGGAAATTTTGGAAAATTTTCGGCAAAATATTAAGACTAGAAAACTGCTGACTGATGTGTGGCTGATACTGAACGTAAAATGAGGCAAAGCCACAGATAAGCTACATGAAACATTTGTGAAATCTTGTGTTCATCGATATGCATGAATAATTAAAGTAATGACCTGTTCAGTTCAAATATTCAGTGTCAATCATCATTGTCATCAAGTCGTGTTAGTAGCAGGGATTTCCTTGACTCCCCCTCTCGCCATCCATCCCTATCAGGGCTCGATCTTGGTTAGTCCTCTAGACTGCATCCAGTATCCACACAGAGCGGAGGAATGTATGTCTTTACTGGTAGGCCAACCTTCGTTTGCTCATGTGAAGAAGTTCAAAAGAGAACGTCACTTTTTAGTTCTTCAGCGATGCCCGTCATGTTTTGCTCGTATTATTGGGAAGTTTTGTGAGATGGGAAGTAAGTGGCAATACAGCTGTTGTTTAAAGGATATTACTTCCAGAATTTGTTCAAAACAATATGCAGAATCCTTGCAGAGTTCCCATGTAGCCTTTTTTTCCAAAGGTTTAAGTTGAGTCCACATGGTGCTGCAATCGATTAGTATCTACTCGGATACAACTTGGAGGAATTCTCGTTTTATTCCATCCAAGTATCAGATTTACATAGGGTCGATAATCGATCAATAGTGGTCCACGTTTTGAATGTACACATAACTTTCGGTGGATGAGATATTTACAACGGTGCAATATGATATATTCTAAGTAAGTAAATAATATTGTTAATTTACTTTACATGATATGTTGAAGAGTCCCTACGAGGTTACGATATATCATCCGGGAAACCAAATGCGTTTATATAATCCCAGGAGGTTTCCTTTCGGCGCTGGTATTTACTTTTCTGGTTGGCCTCAAATATCAGGGATTGACTCCAATATTATCCAATTTTGTGCAAAAGGGATTGATGCAATTTGATGAAACTTTGACTAAGTTTATGTTTTCCTGCTCAAATGCTCGAAATGTTATTGCTCGAGTTATGAAACTTGTAAAAATGTTATTGTCAGCTTTTACACACAATTTTTTTATAGATCTGAGCATTTGGTAATCTTATTGAATCCATGTCTGAATTATATACAGTATAAAACACTCTGTTTTTATTGCTTTCGATATGTCTACCATAAACTGCATCTAACGGCGAACAACCTTTTCTATTGATTAGAATTTCGATAATCATTCTTTTTTTTACTATGGTGGAACACTGAAGAAGAGATGCAAATTAGTTCTAATTAACAAACATTGCGACGTCTAATCAATTAGTTTGTCTAAAGCGTCAGTGAGAACCTATTCTATATTGTTATTCATAAACACAAAAATATTGGCCAATTTCGTGTGGGCGGAAATGAAAATTTGGGCTTTCGATTGGTAGAACTGATTAAATCTTGTTTTCAGTCGAGTTCAGAAGTTACTGTGATTTGGACAGACACAGTCTGCTTGTGGGAGATAAGAGAACAAAGTCATTGGCCTCATTTAGAAACATAGAAAAAACTTCTCCATCGACTTTGTTGAGAGACCCTCGGTTGCAATAAAACATAATTGATATATTTGCTAAAATGAGCTAAGTTTTGTTGAATCAAATCAGGTAGAATTAAATTAGGCATAATTGAAAATGCTAATATAGACGTTTACTTCTTAACCTCATTTTGCCAGCGATGTTACACGTAAGCCATATATGGGCAAACAAAAAGAAGAAAACATCGGTTACAACACAGACTGCTATGAAAAGACTCTTACTGAGATCATTCTTCCGTTAGCACATCCGAGGCACGGTAATCTGGTAGTTGAGCAGAGTTAAGGATGTGATCGGGGAGCATCGAAAGAAGAAGATCCATTTGGCCGGAATTGTTGCAATGTTCGCAGACAACATGTGGATACGAGTTGTAATTTGTTGGTATCCGAGAGATCGGACGAACTCCACAATCATAGGAAGATGTAATTTTCAAGCGATTCGGGCAAATATAAAAAAAAATGTTAAATAATAGATGATTTTATGTATTATTTAAGAGGAAGTGTAGATAATTAAAAGAAAACATTTAAACATTTGTTCTAAAAGCAGGAGCTGTTAAAATCCAAACAGAGATTAAGGTCAGCTGAAAACTTCAATTTCATTGGAAGAGTTAATGTCAGGTGACTTAAATCTTTGAAATTAAGATGCAAATTCAAAGTTGTTAACCCAGAATCGCTTAAACGAAATGTCGATTATTTCTACCTGTGGCCTTGCTCATTCCCGTTCGCACAGTCGGTAATATGCATGGAGTTGAAAAGAGACTTCTTGTTGTGAAGGAAGAGAATTCACAATAAAATAAGTAATCTTCTTTATTCTGCCCAGCAGTAGAGTAAATGGTACAGCGGTGAGTGATGAAAGATGCCGGCAAGAAATGATTATCAACAGTCGAGAAGATCAAGCATACAATTTGGCGATGTAAAAAAAATGGGTTTGATCAAGAACGAAATGGAAATGCGTTGTGGCCAGCAATGTAGTTAACATCAGAAAACCTTGCCAATGTGAGATCAATAAAGATGTTTACTTCATCTCAAGACACTGACTGAATAACAATAATGGAGTAAATCTACCAATAATTAAGTCTGTCTGTAGGCTATCGTTGTCACCCGACCCTACTTTTGGGAAATTCCTCCTTAAATGAAGAATTAAGTCTTTAACTAAATCGTTTAAAAAAAATGCGATGAACAAATAGAAGTCGTTAGACGAGCCTGGAACCCATTGACTTCCTTTTGCAACATCACCTCATGATGATACTGAGGCTTTTAGCTAAGGGAAAGATACTCAAATTATAGCTTCATAATTTTCTCTGTTATATCGGGCATTTTGGTAATACAAAAATGACTATTAGCGACACGTAGATTCACATGAATATTATGAATTGGACTGTGCTTTACGTTTTTTGCTACTATAGATCTTTTTAAGTATATTCCTCAAATAAAATTCTGCTACATAGAATTCGACAACATACAGCTCTGACATACTGTTCCGACACTTTAATGCCGTATATTATCAAAACACAATAGACAGATGGACAAGGGGATGCATCCTTCCCTTCCCTAAAAAGGGTGACCTCGGATTAGCCAAGAACACCCGAGGTATAACCCTTACATCCATTTCGGTCAGGATATAAAATGCTCTACTACGCAACCAGGGAGAACCTACATTCAACAGCTCTGTACCAAGGACCAACGTTTTGTGCTGTATATAAAGAGGTCCGCAGAAAAAGAAATACTCAAACTCGAAGGTAAGGGAAAAAACATAGCAGTCGTTTTTATTCAGCTATGATCGCTGCAACTCGAAAAGTTCGTTTTTGTTACGTCCTTCTCCTCCCTACCTCTCGGTAGTGACAGGGTTTAGGTGAGAGCTGGCTGTTTGACACACGCCTGTCACAGCAGATGGGTCGTAGCAGACTGGGGTATGACGTGTCGGGGCCTCCGGAACCTTTAACGCACCTGTTTTGACAACTGCCTTAAACTCTGCCAAAATCTCATTACTTTTTTTTCTTATATAGAGATTTTGGAGAACAAATCAAAGATCCTCGAATGTTCGGTGTTACGAGTGAAGCACTTGATGATACATCTGTGATTATTTTTAAAATTACGTCTACTTTTGCTGGTCATTCTGCTCGCACACGCTAGTATCGTGACACCTTCACTGATTGACGACAACGCCCGTCCGTAAAGTACACCTTGAGGACCTACTGGAAGCAATGGACGATAGAGAAACGTGGCGGGATAGGGTCAGAGAGTACCGTAAAGATGACTTGACGTGATGATGAGGATGATAATATTTATACGTAAACAAGTAATCTTGAGTATGGTGAGCAAAGAACCTCTCATTATTTTTTTTTAAATCAACCTTTCTTTGTAGGTGAATGTATTTAAGGAGTAAGTGATTTCATAACAGAACATTTTGAGTAGATTAAAACGTTGTTAAAAAAAAACAAGACAACAAAAAATGCAAACCTGATATATGATTTTTATAGTCCAAATCTTCTTCTTCCCAAATACTTGTTCCATTTTCTCTTTAAATTTTCTTGATTATAACAATTTTAATGTTTCAAAATTAGTTAATCTATTGATGTTTCTGTAGGTTTTTCCAGTTCGATAAAGACTTGCAATTTTTTTTCCTCTACGCTGATTATTCATCTTTCTGGCTCTGTCTCTATTTAATTCGTGTTTTTAACTGGTTCAGATGAATAAACATGCAATAATTTCTTCATAGTTACTTCAAAAAGATTTGCACAATCAAAATAAATGTTCAAAATTCAGTCTGTGATGTGAAAGGAAGGGATTGATCTATGATATAAATATTAAAAGAAATATAAGAGCAGATACACCCCAATATATATATATATATATATAGAGAGAGACAGACAGACAGACAGACAGATACTACATGAATAAAAATGCAGGTGAACTGAAGGCATAAGTATTTGTAATAAGGGTAGAATTTTTTTTATTTCAAAAGATTTTCTTCGTTTGTTTGTTTGGTTATTCAGTGACATTTCAAATTCACACACACACACACACACACACACACACACACATATATATATATATATATATATATATATATATATATATATATATATATATATATATGCTCCCCCATGGGGGTTGAGCTCTCTGGCGAAGGAATTTTCGGCCGCCGCTAGCGTAATGCAAAGCTCTTCGAAAGAACTGAGCACTCTGGTAGCCGATAGGGTATAAAAAATGTAAACAACCGGCTGCTGCTGCTGTTGCTAAATAAATCCCTTAAAATTCCCTTAGCCAACGTGGTCCACTTGGTGGCCGAAAGGTTTGAAACTGAGTCTAACGTAAAGTTAGACGGATTTCGATACCGGCTTCGAGCGTCCTGCGTGTCTAGCCACACTGAAGAGTTCTGATAGAACGAAACAGTCTGTCCGTGGATGAGTATATATATATATATATATATATAGGGGTGTGTGGTAGTGTATGTGTGTATATATAATGATAGAAGAGTGGTAAATAAGAAAGGTTTTTATATTAAAAGTGTGCTTGAGAGTATTATCGCAAACCATATATAAAACAAATGAACAGTAGAAATGTGAACACTATATATCAGTTAATTAAGTTTTATGTGCTTCTGAAAATCCTTAGAAGACAGTGTGATAAAAGTGGCCAGTTAAGCATATATATATATATATATATATATATATCGTAATGTATAGTCGCGTAAAGAATGTTGGTTCCTGTGACATTTACACAAAATAATAATGTAATAAGATATTCGTACTCATGACATTCATTAAAAGAAGTAATTTTTCTCTGGCTTTTTGAAATAGACGAGAATAAATTATGGAATTGATCAGGGTCCAATGGTAGATGACACTTGATTAATTTGTTGATAGGTCTGCTCTTAGATACTAATTCGCTATTTTTTTGAAGAAACTGTTTTCAGAGTGTTCTTACAGGGGCCCGACAATATTTTTCGGACACTTTAAAAAAAGTACTTCAAGGTGGTCAGTAGTTCCAAACACTTTTGAGATTGTAAGTACGTAGTTGAGGACTGAAAATCCACTACTAGTGTAATCTTTTTTTTTTAGTTTGGCTTTGATAATTTTAGTTTTTTGAGATTTTTGCGAAGACTTGCGCGACACTATTTTTCGGACATGACAAAAAATCCTATTTTATTAAGAGCTATGTTCATGTATATGTTGCTGTATGCATATTTTCAGCTTGTACACTGTTCTAGGGCACTGGCGCCCCTACTACTATGTTAACATAGGACAATCTAACAGCATAAATAGTCCGGACATTCCTTGGCAAAACAATTAAGTTTAATGAGGTAAATGCATTAAAAAGAAGTCGTTTGTTTGGCACGGAAGAAGCGGGAAGATGGCCTCAGCATCAGAAGGATCGCCATGGATTTGAAGCTGTCGAAATCAACGGTCGAATACATGCTGAAGACAAACTCCGAGCGGAAAAAAGAAGAGAGGTCAGAAAAGATCAGTTGGCAAGAGAACTGAAAGGAGAATGAAGAGGACTGTGACACGGCTTTTGACATATAGAGAAAAAGTTACAGCAAGAAAAGTGAAGGAGAAATGTGAATTGGATGTAAACGTCCGAACAGTATAAAGAACGCTGCATAGGATTGGTTTGAAGTATGCAAAGGCTAAGAAAAATATACACTAACAAAGAAACACAAAGGAGCAAGACTGGAGTGTGCTAAAAGGTGGTTAACAAAGCATGTTGACTTTAAGAAGGTTATATTTACTGATGAGAAGCGTTTCAAGTTTGATGGGCCCGATTGATGGTGTACTTGGTCGAGAAGGCGTGAGCCTGTTGTACTGAACAAACGACATATCGGAGGAGGAGGAGCAATAGTTTGGGGTATGATCTTTGCTAATGAAAATATATGGTTGAAGTGGCTGAAAGGACGACAGAACAGCGAAAGCTACAAACAGTTGCTGGACGAGAAAGCCCTACCAAGTATAAGAAGAGAGATGGGGAATGATTTCATTCTACCGCAAGACAATTGCAGCATCCATGTGTCAAAACTCATGAAAGAATGAATGGTTAAAGTGAATATGACTACTTTGGATTGGCCTGCAAGAAACCCAGATCTAAATTTAATAGAAAATGTTTGGGAAATGCTTTCGCAACTTGTCTATGATGGACCTGAAATAACGAAAGAGGCTCAACTGTGGGAACGAATACTAGGAGCCAAAAAACAACTAATAGAAACACGAAGAGATGTTATTGTGCATATGTTTGATCATTATGAAGAGAGATTGATAAAAGTTATTGAAAAGAAAGATGATATTACAGACTATTAACAGTTTTTCAACGATGTTCGAAAAATAATGTGTGTGTTTTGTGAAAAACGATGAAAATTAAATATTTTCCGTACCTAATCGATTTTCTTCCATTTTTATTACAGGTATTGTCTTTATATGTTTATGCTATTCTATTGAAGGAATTTTGCCACTCTATGGTACTCGGAAAGTCGAATACTAAAGTGTCCGTAAAATATTGTCGGGCCCCTGTAGTTACATAATTTTTTCTTCAAGACACAACATACAATAACAATCACGTTTATGAGCATGAGCCTTTTTCATAATATCCACTTTTATCGCTCGTTACGTTTTTTATTTATCGTTCATAGCAAGAAGTGACCAATAACGACGGAATTACAAAGTCTATTATTCTACTATATATATATATATATATATATATATATATATATATATATATATATATATATAATGAAATAAAAATTTTCAGGGAATGAGTATAGAATTTTTCTGATTGAGAAAATATGAGAGGTTTTAAATAATTTTCCAAGAATGCTCGATGCATGACTCTTACTATAAAATTTAAAGATACACCAAAATCTCATTCAGAGTAAATATATCTGTAATGTATATATATGTATGTATAATGTAGTTGGCTATATTTATAAACATACTGTGTCCGTTGTCTATAAGAGAGTATAGATATTCAAGTTAGCAAGCATAGACGCTGAGTGAAAGATGCAGTCAGGTTTTCACCTATACGATCACCCAACCCAATCTATGTGATCATAAAGCCAAATGTATGTGATCATCAGACTATGTCTTGATCTTACTATTATGATTCATGATCTGCCAATCACCATGCACTGTTGACTCTAGGTTTCCGTTTTTCCTAACCGTATATATATATATATATATATATATATACTTAGTCAGAATATTGATTATATATAATTCCTGTCCTAGTAGAGCATGCACAACAGGATTATTTTATATTTTTGTTTTGCTTACAGAATTCATTAGAAAAATTGAAATCATTCAGACAAGGAACTTTTGACAGATATTGACCGGAGAAATATTAACTGCACTGATAAGTTAAAAAAGATATTCTTAGCAAGAGATATCATGATCGACTATTAACTTGCCACATGGGATCTCGAGTATTTTCCCTTAAAGTCAAAGTCAGATTTAAAAAATAAACTGATACGTTTTACAAAAGCAAATATACAAAGAAAACAAAACAAAATAACGAACAGAAATTTCGACCTCTTCTCAGCTTGAATTTCGGAATTTTTTTCTTTTATTTAGCCCTTTCAGTGTTCAAAGCAAGTTAAAGTTGTCTTCCTTACACGTATTCAGGGGATTTTATGATTCATTTTAAATGTGGTTTGACAATCCCATATTGCTTTCAAACTTAAAACACTGAAGCCGAGTGTAATTTTCATGACAGTGAAAGTTTCATTACTTAAGCCTTTATCTTCATGATAACTAAAGTTATTTTTAAACCTTGGTTCCGTTTTATATAATCCAGGCACTGAGTGAGAATCAAATTCACTAGTAATAATAATCTAACCCATTTCTTTAACCATTACACCAAGTGAGTTGCACTTTCAAGATTTCAGAAAATTCAATAACTATTCTTTTCTTCTCTCCGTATTTATTCATCTTTTTAAAAATCCTGAGATCGCCACACTTTATCAAGAAGCCATATTTACTTTTTCCTTTTAGTTGGAAAAACTGAGAAAACTTCTGACCGAGTTTAAACCTGATTGCAATGTTCGTGCATTCAGAAAGAAAAAAAATGCAAATTTAGTGACACCGATAAACAAGAATTGGCTTGCTGCCGAAGAGTAGGTGGAGAAAGAAACAATGTAATGTGCTGCATAGGGAACGCAGAACTGGGGGAATTGTCTGGTATGTATCATTTGGGAGTGGACAGAACATTGTGTTTACTCTGAAAAGTCGACCCATTGGACAAAAGAGAGGAGGTCTGCAATGTGGTCAAAATCTGTGTTACAAGCCATTCGACTGACCCTGCCCCAAGTTTGTATGACACCAGGGAAATAAGATCTGCCGAGAACTAAACATTGTTGGGCTATTGACATAACTAACTATTGCTTATGGAAAGTACTAAATGGTTGGCAATGGACTAAGGTGACTAGCAATATGGAAGACAGCTTTTTCCGCTATCTTACCTTTACAGTCCTGTATCAGCATACATTTTTTGGGTTTCCTAATTTTTTTTTTTAGTATTGATCTTTTGGTTATTAATTTTTATTAGTTTTTAATCATTCAGAATCGACGATAAATAAATATTTTTGAGAGCTGGCTTTTCATTGGTTTTATATGTAAATATGAATTGTTTTCTCGAGTATTGTGAGTTGGTGATTCATAGTTTTAATCGGTAATTTTTTTATGATTGATTCATTCTTTGCATATGTTTTATAGCATGTCACTCCTTGAAGATTATTTAATGCCAAATCTTGTTTACACACACACACACACACACACACACACACACACACATACATATATATATATATATATATATATATATAGGTAGATAGATAGATAGATAGATAGATTATTGGTAAACCAATAGTTTGTTTTAGTTTTTTGTGTTATGGCATTTCAACACTTGTAGATTATTTAATGCCAAATCCTGTTCTAACACACACACACACACACACACACACACACACACACACACACACACACACACACACACATATATATATATATATATATATATATATATATATATATATAATTTGTAAACTAATAGTTTGTAGATAACATTATTTTTTAAATGTACCAATGATAATATTAAGTATAGCCATCTAACACTAATAGTTTTATTTGCCGGCAGTTAAAAGATTTCAAGTATTGTTAATACCAATCATTCTATTCAACATTGTTAATTCACTTGCACGCAGTTAAATGGATTCAAGTATTTCTCGGTAACATTTTATAATTCAATTTTTGCACCAGAGTTAAATGGTGGCAAGTACTGAACATTATTATGTATTCCTATTCGACTCATTGATGAAATTTTAACTGGTACAACCACTCCGGATCAGAGTGGATCTGGGAGTCAGGACAATGAACGTATTTGATCAGATGTCTTGATTTTCCTATGATTACATGTTTCAATGCTTTTTGATCTGATATCTTGATTCTTTTATGATCAGTAGTTTCAGTACTTTTTGATCAGTTGTCTTGATTTTTTTATGATCTGTACTTTTAATACTTTTTGATCAGATATCTTGATTCTTTTATGATCCGAAGTTCTAACACTTTTTGATCTGGTGTATTGGTCCTTTTATGATCAGCGGTTTCAATACATTTTTATCAGGTGTATTGATTCCTTTCTGATCAAAACTTTCAATACTTTTTTATCTGGTGTCATGATTCTTTTATGATCAGGAGTTTTATTATTTTTTGATCAGATATCTTGATTCTTCTGTGATCAGCAGTTTCAATACTTTTTGATCTGGTGTCTTGATTCTTTTATGATCAGCAGTTTTTATACCTTTTGATCAGGTGTCTCAATTTATATATGATCAGCAGTTTCAATGCTTTTTAATCTTGAGTCTTTTTTTGCTTTTATGATCAGCAATTTTAAAACTTTTTATCAGATGTCTTATTTCTTTTATAATCAGAAGTTTCCATATTTTATCATCTTTCTCGATTATTTTTCATCAGAACCCTGAATATTTTTGTTTAGAATTATTTTGTTGAGATATAAGATTATGAATGTGCAGCACTATCCACATTCACCCAACCTATCGCCGTTCAACTTTTTCTTGTTTTCTACACTGAAAATTCACTTTTGAAAATTTCATTGTGAAGAGAACATAAAAAAACGACGCCGTAGATTCACACCATATAAAAGTAGTTTTCGTGGTACCTCAAGCAATGTGAACGTGTTGAATGCCCAGGGGATTATTTTGAAGAAAATTAATGTTTCGTGTCCCATTTTTTTCTCTGTTTTGGTTTATATTTTTATGATATTTTTTAACATAACTTGTACACTAAAATACAAGTTAACTTTTAAAGGTCGAGCCTTGTAATATCATCATGATATCATTGGTATATGAAATTGATTTTTAAAGTCAAGTATCACATCTGATCCTTTTTATGCTTGGATTTCAACGTTAAAAATCATTACTCAAGGAAAAGTCGACACGTGCTTTTCGTAGGAATTAGGCTGACAGAATCCTTCTAATATAAGGGTACAGGAATATGGAAGTAAATATCACCCAACCCATTCGCCATGAGTAGGAGGTGTTTCCAATTCAGTATTTAAGCAGAGTATGAATTCAGAGTCATCTTTCTCCAAGACTGCCTGATTATTTATTCGTAGGTATGATGAGAAGACATCTATTCGTACTTTTCTCATCGTTATAAGTTTGAAGAGGAACGCAAACAGTCTGGTCCAGGTTGTAACACGGTTCGACGGATCTATTTCATCAGATGCTACTTTTTATGCCGAGTGGGTCTCTCTAATTTGAATTGTGATAATTCTTAACACAACTTGGATATCAAAATACAAGTTATCAAGTGTAAAGTTCGAACCTTAGTTAATTAGTAAAGCCAAATATTACTTCTAATCACACCAAATATTTTTCATGTATGAATTTCAACCTTAAAAGTCATTTACTCATGTAATGAATGTTAAATTCAAAGAGAAATATGATGAAGAAAATTATCATTTCGTTCCCTGTTTATTTCCAGAGAGGGAAATATCATTTCATTACGGATATTTTTAACACAGCTTATATATTCAAGCATAAGTTTCTCATGTATATAGATAGCGAGTCCTGTTGTGTAATAGCTAAAGTGTGAGACTGCGGACTCAATCTAAGCGAGTTCGAAATCCTCTTGCGCTATGACATTAATTTTCGGAATGATACACTTGGAAACAATAAGAACTTTCTTATCCCCCAACAATACATTTAAGAGTGTCCCTGCTGTTTCTCAACAGGGATGGACTTTGGAATTAAATAAACCACGACGGTTGATATGCCATTAAACAAAAACATCAACACATTTAGATCGATACAAATTTTCTTTGGTGTTAAGTCTATAGAAATCGACTTTTACACGAGTTGATGGATTTTAACAGCATATAAACCGGTCGTCTAGTGATATTTTATGGCAACATCTTAAGGAATAATGTTCATCGCACGTTCAAATTTTTATTTTCGCTTTTTTGTTTCTTAAGAATTTTCTTTTTAAACACTGTCATATCGGATACAAATCACTTTTAAATAGGTATATTTGATATATAGATAAGACCCTAACAGCTACAGCTGTTCTTGTTATAAAATGATCTGGGAGTCATAGAAATAGAGGGGTACCATTTACTCCTGATATTTCTGGAACAAGAGACTCACCATTAGATGCAGAAAAACGTCACATCTAGGACACCCCTCTTTTGTGTGGATCTTACTCTTTCGACAAGGGTTACAATCAACGTTTTCTAAACGGTAGGGTCATACACAAGTACAGGAATTGGTAAGCATGATTGTGTGCTCGTCTAGAAGTATGCACAATGTATCATCGCATAACCATATCTTAGTGGATGTTTCTATCTACAAATTAATTTGGAGAAATTTGTCTGCTTGATAGACAAAAACATTGTAATAAGATAGAAATATAGGTAGATCTAAAGGTAGAGGTAAATTCATGTACCTAATATTGTACAAATGAAATGATTTGAACCAGTTTGGATCGAAAGTGCTTAGGAATTGGTTGATTGTCAGTGACAAGATTAAATGAAACTTGATATAACTTGAGATCCGAGATTTCGACGAACGCATTGGTTTGGTTTTATTTGTTTTGGTTTTATGGCATATCAACCGTTGTAGGTTATCTAATGCCAAAGCCTCTTTATATATATTAAATATATATGATTTGTAAACATTTTGTTACAAAGAGCCTAATCTCATTCTTTTGCACACAGTTTTATGGTTCCAAGTATTGCAGTATATCACCAATAATTCAATTGGATATCCGTGATCAGTGATCCATGGTAGATAAATTATATATATATATATATATATATATATATATATATGTGTGTGTGTGTGTGTGTGTGTGTGTGTGTGTGTGTGTGTGTGTGTGTGTGTGTGTGTTTGTGTGTGTGTATGTGAAATGGTAAACACGATGACGATTCATATATATTTATATACAGAATTTCTGGATAAACAATTTGGAGGGGAATTCACGGAAAAACAAAAGAGTTTAAATCAATTCAGAGCGCGGCTGCTACATTCCCAGTTAAACGTTGATTTGTTTCGATAGTAAAAATCAACTGCTGTAATGTATATTTCAATACCGCAAATGATTAGAGCTACACGTTTATCCGGTTCCCTTAAGGTCGTCATCCTTTTTTTGTGAGATTTATTTGAGCTATACGATCTTTGTTAGTTTGCCATTAGGTAAGTATTTTTAATGGTTTTTGCATGTTCTTTAATTTTTGGATTGATATTGTTCGCACTGAATGAGTTAATCTTTTCTTTGAGTAAATCTCTAATATTGGTCCAAACTCGGAAATTTGATTATGTATTTTCAATGTTAGTCTTCAAAGAAACACTCTCCATTAGTTTTTTTTCGGGGAATGATTCGATTTTTGAAGAGAAATATTGTTATTAATGGGTCAGGAAGAATAGTCTTTCGTGTCCATGATTTTAGTTCAGAATGATTTGTAGTTGTTCCACTGTCTATTTTCTAGTTTAATCACCACTAACAAAAACTTCCCCCAACACTCACCCAACAACATAATTGAAGGCCCCCACTGGAACATTTAAGAAACAACAATAATAAACTAATTTGTTGTTCATAGAATTTTTGTGTATTTAGCCATTGGTGGGTTTTCTTGGTTCAGCAATATTTATAGGGAGAACAGTTTTACATGATTTACTTTAAAACTCTCTTTAGTATTTTGTGATCGCCTATGTGAGAGGATTTGCATCATTCATTTGTGTAGGAATTTTCTTCTTTCTTGTTTCGTTTTTTACTTTCTGATCTGAATTGTGGCTCCGTATTTGTTTGCTGTATTTTACTGTTTCATTTTATCAGTTTCCATATTTTTCTTTGTATTTATTATTAACTCATTTGTTGTTGTGATTATTATTATTATTATTATTATTTGGTGTAGTAGTATTAGAAGTAGTTGTAACAATAGTAATTGTTATAGTAGTATTTATACCGATAGCCGATGGTCTTTAAACTTTTACGGAAGTGATAGCAAGTTTTCTAGACCCCTTTCAGAATTTTGGCCAATCTGAACAATGCTGCAATTTGGATGGTCTTGATTCGTCTTCTGCTTTTCTACTTTTTTGATCCTATTTCCAAATCTTTTTAGACTATTTTTAACCCTTCAGTGTCAATTGTTATCACCGCTACTTTCATGTTCTACAAGTGTTTTAGGCGAGATCTAATTATTTGTCTCTCTTTTTGTTTACTTTTGATTTTCACTCTGAGGTTCGCCGAAACAGCAAAATTCACATAATGGAAGGTTTTTCGTTATTTGTTAATGACCTCTATGTCAGGTCTCCCGTTCGGGATTAAGTGATTGATTTATATCTTGAAATTCACGGAATTTTAGCGTCTCATTCTCTAAAGCGGATTCTGCTTTGTGCATATATCACTTGGCAGTATGCGGAAACTTTAATTACTTGAACAATTGCTTCTGGATCACTTTTCCAACTGAATCATGTGTAGTCTTATATTCTTTTGTGCAAGTTTGCTAGTTGTGCTTATGATCGGATATATCGTTCGTCTTTGTCATCACATAATCTACATTTACGATTCTGTTGCATATTAATTTTGTCCTTAATATAAATGGTTCTGTTGTCGCTGTTTTGTGCTGATATTTGAGTCGATTAAGTTTCTCTTTTAACCTTTCGCTTTCTTAAACATATTCAGGTTTTCTCGTGAGATATTTCGCCAATTTCTATCTTGAAATATCCGTACAGTTGTTTTTCTTGATATTTCTATTTCTTAATTTGTCTTGTTTTCCTTATTCTTGTGTTGTCATTGCTGTTACTGGCTGTTGTAATTGGTCTTTCTTTACTCGTTTTATTGTAGTCCTCGTTTTGATGTATCCACTCTATCTTGAATGTTGGCGAATCTTCTTCCACCTTATTTTCAAACCACATATAGTCTGTCTATGTTATCTCCCGGATGTCAGGCCTTATACATTTTCATTAATTTTCTTATCGTCTGGTTCATTTTTCTCTGTCCCTCCTTTGTCTATCCTAGCAATGGCCCATAGTATCTTACAAGGGGACAGTCCATGTGTTTAGTCATTCAAAGAGATTTCTATTGTCGAGTTTGGTTTCGAGCTGTTTTCTCATTCGTCTGAGATAATCATTTTCTTTCATATAGACTTGCTTGATAGTGTCTTCTTGCAATATTCTCTAGTCAGCATCATCATCATCATGTCGTGCTGGTAGCACGGATATACCTGACCCTCTCTCACCACTTTTCCCAATCGTTCATCGCCTCTGGCTGGTCTTCAGGGCTACATCCCGTATCCTGACATAGCTGCTGATTGTATGTTCGTGCTGGTCGTCCTGCTTTTGCCCGGCCATATGTGGGAGTCCATAGGAGTACATCACTTATAAGCTCGTCCCTGCTTCTCCATTAGTGTCCTGCATATCTGGTTCGTCTAACTTGGATTGTTTTCATGATGGGAGGCAGGTGGCCGTATAGTTGGTGTCTTGTGGGGTGTTGCCGCCATGACTTGTTCAATATTGCTCGCAGCATTCTTGTGTAATTGCCGTCTAGCTTCTTCTCCAGCCGTTTTGTTAGCGTCCGTGTAGTGCATCCCTACAGCAGTATTGATACGACAGCTGCTTGGAAGAAACTCCGTTTCATTTTATCGATCAGGTCTGATTAATCAGACCTAACCGATAAAATGAAAAATAATTCTTTAGTATTCGATTATAATTTCATTTCTCACCGAGTATTCTGATTCTTTTTTATTTGGTAGTTCAATTTCTTCAGCTGTTTGTCTTTTTGCGCTTTTCATTATAAGCATGGTTCATTTTTCTCTGAGAAATTCCATTTCTATATCTTGTATGTATATTCTAATTGCTTATATCAGAGTCTATAATTCGTTTTCGTTTTTTGCAAACAATTTGATATCGTCCATATAATGTTCTCGTGATTTTGTAAATGTTAACCCTCATTTTATTTCCTGAGTGCATATGTTAATAGCATGATTACTATTAAAAATAGCAATAGTGAAAGCGCATCTCGCTGGAAGATACCTCTCTGGATTTTCACCTTTACTAAGAATTTTCCTTCTGTCAATTTCCATTAACCATGGTTTCCATGATGAATTTTATGATTTTGTTGGATATCATATACATTTTTAGACAATCTACAATCCATGATTTTCTAATCATATCATAATCCTTTTTGCAGTCAATCTGGAAAATAGCTTCATTTTTCCGCTTCGATTTTTTCTCTTGTTGAGGATGTGATCAATGTAGTATAAATCACTTGTTTCTCTTGTTACCGTCTGGCATCCTTTCTAATCCGGAAACTGTCCGCAGCTTAATATGGAGTTGTCAATTTCCTCTCTAATCTATTCTGTTAGGATTTTACACATTATAGGTCGACAATTTATCAGTCCATGGTTGCTATGGAATGTCCCTTTTCGGGGGTCTTTCTGGATCAGGTTTTTTTCGGCTAATCATCTATTCGGATATTTTTGCTTCTGCTAGACATCTACTCAATTCACGAGCCAGTTTGTCATAGATGAATATGAATTTTTTTTATCTAGAATACATGTACCACATTATTGTATGGGGTTTTCCAATTCAGTACTTCCTTGAGAGTTCATCAGAGTGATTCCAAGTGAACTTCCGCTTCAGAACGTCCTTCTTAGAGTTTTTGTAATTCTTTTTCCATGTCATTTATCCATTCAGCTTTTCGTATATATACTTTCTGTTCGCATATATTACGCCAATTTTCTTTAGGTTCCTTTGCATCAGGTTGTTGGTTTGTCCTCGTGCATTACCCACTTACTTGTCGGTAGAATATTCTTTCGTTGTTTTGGAATTTCCTGTTTTGTTTTTATTGCTTGATTCTGTCTCGGTATCTGTAAAGTTTTCATCCTTTTGCGAACATCTTTTGATTTATCTTTTCAAGTCCCGTTGTCCGATTTGCTTGTATTGTTTTAGTCTTCTCATTCCAGTCTATGCCTTTGTTATTTACTTCCTTAGCACTTTAACTTGTCGTAGGTTCTTTTGTTTCCTTCCTGTATAATCTCCCATCCAGGTTTTATATTTCTGTTCAAGTTCCTTGGACATCACCGATTATATCACAACCTAATTTCATTATGCATAAATCTGCTTGTTTAGTTCAGTGATGTTGCCCGTTGGGATATTTAGTAATAATTTGATTACCTTTTCGGTTTCAGCCTTAACTTTTTCCAGTCTTCGAATCTGAGGAATGGTTTTGTTGGATAATGTTTAGTCATAGTTTTCTTTATTAATTCTACACTTATTTGTCGTCTTGTGATAATTTTTGTTTTGAGCTGACAAGGTCAGTGATCTTTGGGAAATCAAAATTATGCTTTTTATTGTGTTAGGGGGCTCTTGTTTTGCAGTGTTTAGAGTTTGCAGTGTTTAGAGTTTCGCTTCCCGACATTTCCACATATTTCAAGCGAATCTTCACTGTATATTTTTAGTATCTCAAGCTCAGAAAACCAACAGTTCCTTTACATCATTCTTTGGTCCTGATACTTTATATGACTTGGTCTTCTTCACAAGAACTAATTTCAGCGTATCACAAATACGCAAAATAGAATGAATTCATTAATGAAAGATACTTACACCATTCAAAAAGGTATATTTTAAATTATTATATGTTCGCAAAAATTTTAACTTCATATAGGGAAGCGGTTATTTTGCGTATTTTGGGAGGATCGGAATAATTTTTTCCTTCCGTAAGATTCTAAATTCAGTTGAGGATAGCATTTTAACATTACGCTTTCTGTATTTGATTTTACATTCAGGCATAGAAAAGTTTTGATAAAGAATATCCTAAAATTTTTTTAACATTATTGTGTTAATAATTATTATTATGTTATTTATTGTTAATTTCATTGCATTTATTATTTCTTCGTTATTTGTAATCATCTATTTTATTACTTTACTTATTATAATTTATTGAGTATGTTGTTTGTTGTTATATTTATGTAATTTGTTATTACTAGTTTTATGTTGTTAACTGCTATTTATTATTATTATTATTATTATTATTATTATTTTTATTATTTACACCTCTAGAGTTTTTCACATCAGTATTAGCTGATGGTTTTTCACTGGACTTTGAGTGACAACAAGTCTCCTCAAGTTTCCAGGACTCGTCTCAGGATTCTGGCCGTCCTCAGCAATGCTGTCGTTTGGATAGTCTCCACCCGTCCGCTAACTTCCAAGTCCTCCAGGCCCTTTAATAATCATTTAGTTACTGTGCATAACGCATCAATCACAATTGGCACAATCGTTACTTTCATGTTCCACAGTTTTTTCAATTCTCTAGCAAGGTCGAGGTACTTATCCTTCTTTTCACTTTCCTTCAGATTTTTTCTATGGTACGCCGGGACAGCAAAGTCAACAATTTTGCAGGTTCTCTTTCTTTTGTAAATTATTATGAGGTCTGGTCTTCTGGCTGGGATTAGGTTATCCGTTTGTATATTAAAGTCCCATAGGAGTTTATGCGAGTCATTTTCTAGGACAGGCACCGGGTTGTGCATATACCGTTTGTTTGTATGGTCGAATTGAAATTTCCTGCACATTTCCCAGTGGATTACCTTGCCGACCCAGTCGTGTCTCGCCTTGTACTCCTTCTGTGCTAATTTGCTGCATTCGCTTATAATGTGATTGATCGTTTCCTCTCTGTCACCGCATAGCCTACATTTACTGTTTTGTTGCGTCTTATCTATTCTCGCTTTGATATGATTCGTTCTTATGGCGTTGTCCTGGGCTGCTATTAGGAGGGATTCCGTTTCTCTCTTAAGGTTTCCTTTTCTTAGCCAGGTGCAGGTTTTCTGGTGCGATATGTTGTTTATTAGACGCTTAAAGCGGCCATAGAGTTATTTTCCTTCCCATTTTTTGTTTCCTAGTTGTTGTCATTCTTTCGATTATCGTGTTGTCCGTATCGACTCTGATGGTTGTAATTAGTCCTCGTTTGTGTTTTTCTATGTAGTCTTCGAGCCGTTGTATGGATGCGTCAACGGTGTCTTTGATGCTGGCAAGTCCTCTTCCTCCCTCTTTTCTAGATACATATAGTCTGTCAACGTCGTCTCTGGGGTGTAATGCCTTATGCATGGTCATTAGTTTTCTTGTCCATTTGTTTAAGTTCCTCTCTCGTCCACTTGAGAAAGGGTTCCGAGTATCTTACTAGTGGCACAGCCCAAGTATTTATTCCTTTGATGAGGTTTCTGCTGGAGAGTTTTTTCTCGAGTAGTTTTCGCGTTCTCCTGAGATATTCTATTCGGATCATGTCTTTCATTTGTACTTGTTTGATAGTGTCAGCCTCCAAGATGCCCAAGTATTTGTAGGTTTCATTTTCTTCCAGCGTCCTAATTCTGTCGTGATTTGGTAGTTCCATTCCGTCAGTCATATGTCGTTTTCCACTTTTCATGACGAGCATTGCACATTTTTCAATGCCAAATTCCATTCCTATATTCTGACTGTATATTCTAACTGCATGTATGAGAGTTTCCAGTTCTCTTTCATTTTTTGCAAATAATTTAATGTCATCCATGTACATTAGGTGGTTGATCTTCTCTTGCGATCTGCTGAGTTTGTATCCGGCAGTGCATTTTCTGAGTATGTGGTTCAGTGGCATCATGGCTATTATGAATAGTAAGAGCGATAGTGCATCTCCTTGGAAGACGCCTCTTTGGATCTTTGTTTCAGCTATGTTTCTTCCTCCTGCTGTCAGTTCCACTCTCCAGGTCTTCATGGTCTGTTCGATAAAGTTTATGACTTCATGTGATATTTTGCACATTTTGAGACAGTGTAATATCCAGCTTTGTGGGAGCATATCATATGCCTTCTTGTTGTCAATCCAGGCCATAGTTAGATTTTTCCGTCTTGTCTTGCTCTCATTTAGGATGTGTTGATCTATGAAGAGTAATTCTGCTGTGCCTCTGGATCCTTTGCGGAATCCTTTATGTTCGTCCGGGAACAAACCGCGGCTTGTTAACGAATAGTCGATTTTTTCCCTTATTTGTGCTGTTAGTATTTTCCACATCATTGGTAGGCAGGTTATGGGTCTGTAATTGTTTGGGGCAGTTCCTTTACTAGGGTCCTTTTGCATTAATGTAGTCTTTCCTTTGGTCATCCATTCAGGTACGTGCGCGTCTTGTAAGCATCTGTTCATCTCTAGTGCTAGTCTGTCGTGAATGGAGGTGAATTTCTTGAACCAGAAGCGATGTATTCCATCATGGCCTGGCGCTTTCCAGTTTTATATTCTTTTTAGTGTTGTTTTGAGTAAGTCGACGTGCATTTCGATTTCGGGGCCTTCTTCAAGTCCGTCTAGCTCTCTTGTACTGTTCTTTATCCATTCAGCATTTTCGTTATGTTCCTTTGGTTCCCATATTTTAGCCCAAAATCTCTCGGTTTCTTTTGCATCCGGTTGTTGGTATGTTTTCGTGTCACTCCTTCCCAATTGTTGATAGAATTTTCTTTTCGTTGCTTTGGAAAGTCCTATTTTGTCTGTACTGTTTTATCCTTTGTCGATATCTCTTTAATCTTCCTTCTTTGGCCAGTACTTTCTGGTTTATTTCCTCAAGTTGTTCTGTTATTTTTCCCCATGTAGCCTGTTCCTTCTTCTCCTGCTTATTTCAGCGCCTCTCTTCATCTTTCGGACTTGTTTTCGTAGTTTTTTTATTTGCGATTCCAGTCTAAATTCCCTTCCCGGTTTTTGCTGTTTCTTCGTGCTTTTTGAGGGGATCCCAATATTCTCACAAACTAATTTCGCTCCTGCATATATTAATTCATTTAACTCGGTTATATTATTCGTTGGTATGTAAGGTAGTATGTGATTTATTCTATTCGTTTCTATATTAAGTGTTTTCCATTCTATGTTTCTTAATGAAGGTAGAATAGTCTTTTCACTATTCATAATTCTCTTTACATTTTCTAGATTTACCTTTCCTTTTGCGATAGTGTTTCTTCCTGGTTGTTTGATAGTGTATCGTTTGGGAGTGTGGTGTTTTTATTTGCCGAAGTTTGCGGTTCTTTTTCGTTGGATTGTTCTTGTTCGACACCACTTGGTGTGTCTGGCACTGCGTAATAGTTTTGCTTCAGTGTTTTTTGATGGATTTCTAGTAATTCTAGGTCAGAAAACCAACCCTTCTTCGTTATTGTCCTAACCTGATCCGCTAACCTTTGGCTAGTTGTCTGAAATGTGGAACATTCTTGCCTGATCTCAAACATCCTTTTCCTTTAGCCTCTTTGTGAGGGGTTGCTCCTGAAATAGCATTCTAGCACAAGTTTATTATCTTCCCTAGTCCATGTTCTACGTTTAGGTCTCTGTTCGTTGTGGTTTTTTACGTCGTCATTTATGTATCTGAAAAAGAACAGCCAACATTCGTAGGATGACGATCGGGTCTCCCATGTTGGCTATCAGGAGAGCACCTGCCGATCACGACACCCAGGCCTGTTGCCTGGGTCCCACATTGTGTAATATTGTGATTTGACATTTTTATCATGGGTGGTATAATGTGGCTATACCTGGCCCATGGGTTGTTTATGATCTGCGCACCTGACACAGATGTGACCATGAACACTCAGAGACTCTACCCAACGAGTCTTATTATTATTATCATTATTATTATTATTATTATCATTATTTTACTCCTTTCAGTGTTTTTAACACCAGCGTTAGATGATTATCTTCCACGGGAGCTTCGGTGACTGCAAGTCTCTTCAAGTCTCCATGTCTCTTGTCAGTATTCTGGCCAATCTCAACAATGCGGTCGTTTCTATTGTGTCCAGTAGTACTCTTATTTCCAAGTCTACAGTCCCTTTATCAATCATTTGGTGACTGCACCGAGAGAACATTTTACAATTCAAAACACCGTCACTTTCATGTGCCATAGTTTTTTCAGTTCTCTAGCAAAGTCTGTGTACTTATCTTTCTTTTTGCTTTCTTTACTTTTATTCTTTGAAGGGCATAGACCATTATTCGGGAAGTTGTATTTTTTGGTCGACTATCACTACGTTTGGTCATCTGGCTGAGATTATGTGATCAATCAGTATCTCAAAATCCCAAAGATGTTTATGCATCCCGTTATCTTGGACGGATTCTCGGTGGGGTGTATATCCTTTGATTGTATTGTCAAATCTTAATTTCTTGCACAATTCCCAGTGGATTACATTCTCCATTCAGTCTTGCCTAGTCTCATAATTTTTTGTGCTACTTCGCTACATTCGCTTATTATGTGATTGATCGTTTCCTCTCTATGACTACGTGAGTCATATTTATTTATTTATTTATTTTTTTTTGTGCATTCAATTCTTTAGACACTTTTGGGGGAGATTCAAATCCCAGGGATTTGTCCAAATTTTTAATGGAGATTCGGAGTTAGTTCTTCTGTGTCTGCGTCGTCTGTGAAAGTAATATTCGAGTATTTAAATCATTTAGGGGAAATATTATATATATATATATATATATATATATATATATATAGAGAGAGAGGCAGGGAGATCAAAGTAATATCGGATCATCTACGTACTTTGGCTCATACAATGGAAATACTTGTGCTAATCAGAGTTAGAAAATTTTATGTTGATCAACAAGCGGAAAATAAAATGACATAGAGTAACTAATAAATTTAGCTTGCCATGTTTATCAGGAATTCTAAAGCCCTGTGATAGGTTTGACATAAAACATGCATCTTACCATCTGAAAAAAGGGAGAAAAGGACGCAAGTTATCACGATGAAGATCTATAGAAAATTCTTAATTCATGAACATTATATTGCTTACCAAAGTTCGGGTTTTTACAATGCATCCTCAATAAAATAATAAACAAAGGGCGAGGAATACGAAAATACTTATAAAAAATTTGCCTACATCCATTTTCAAAAGTTAATTATGCATACATATGTGTGAAGAGTTTACGTGGCTAACGTCCTGGGCAGCGATATCTTATTGCCCAGTTGGCTGAAGCTGTAGAATACACCGGCCACATCTTAGCAGAGGTATAGAACCCCACCAAGGAGTATCCTAGATATGACACTAAGCAATCTGATGGTGAGGTTCCGGCAATGCTGGAGCTTTGGTGAATACCCCTTCATTGCCATCGCTCCCAGGTGCACTTTGGCCAGGACTAGTAGCATCTGACAAGGTCCTATCTATGGGTCAAACAGAAGTAAACTGTATCTTTAAGCTAAATAGAATTGCTTGAAATAGAATTGTTTTCACATTTAAACTGCGTACTTATGCTAAACTGAATCGTTTGAAATAGAACTGTTTTTGACATTGAAACTGTACTTACGCTAAACTAAATTGTTTAAGATAAAGCGGTTTTAACACTTAACTGTGTGTAAACAAAAAGCTGTACTTATCCTGAACTGAACTGATTTGTTTGAAATAGAAATTTTTGGCTTAAATGAATAACTTGAAATAGAAATGTTTTTTGAAAATTAAACTGTGTACTTATGCTAAACTTAATTGTTTGAAATGGGACTGTTTATTTGCATTAACATTGATAAGGATTTATGCCGTAAAAACCCAAGCAAAGAGACAAACAAACAAGCAACATTGTAGTAAGCTAGCTGAAACTCCCGTCGTCCCATTGCCTTCACTCTCGGACTAATGCTCTTGAGAAATGTATGTACGTCATAAATTCTGTTCAACAAGGATGTTTTTGGGCATTAAATGACTCTCAATAGTTGATATGCTATTTAACAAAGAAACCAAACCAAATTCTTTCTGTCTCTATCCCCGTCTGTGTTTCCAGCAAAATCATTTCCTTTTTAAATCAGCATTTGGCATTCTAAAGTTTTCTATGTAACAGATTTCTCAGTCACTATGTAGAACTCACTTTTTCAGTCTGCTCTTCATCTATTTATTTATTTATTTTCTTTCAACTGCTTGCATAGCAATGTCTGCGACACCGTACAGGTCAGTCGTGTTTCAAAGAATATAGAAAATAAAATAAAGAAAAAAACAATGTCGACAATGTTTTCATGCCATGAAAAAAATTAGTAAATATGATGTAGGTAAAAATCAGATAAAATAAGACGAACACTTTGAGAGAAGAGCGTAAGAAGTGCTTTCCTTTCAAATTTTCTTCATCCATTTTCCTTTTTTATTCAATTTTGTTTTCAATGCCTCTTCTCCTCTTATATTGGAAGTTACTCTTTCATAAATCAGACTTCACAAGTTTCAATATATTTGTCATATTTCACGTCATCTCAACTGCATACAGGCACTCAAAAAAAGAATTTACGTATACCAAAGAAATTTTGGATCTCATATATTTTATCAATTATATTCACTTCTTTTTCTTTTATTTGGCTTTTAAAGTCGAATTATTAACTGTTCAGACACACTTCATCAATGAATGCGAATTCAATGTGTGTTTCTGTTGTGTTCTGTTTAGTGAACACAAGTTGTAGTAATAATAAGACAAACCACGATATGTGAGGTAAATAGTTATATTTACAGGAAAGAGTATTTACAAGAGAAATACTCTTAGTAATAAGAACATAGGATTAGTGATAGAGTAAGGATATACTTCAACAATAGGAACAGCTCTTCTGGTCTGACTTGTAGGCTTATTCTTTTATTCCTTGTAATGAATACAAAAAGGCACGAGGCCTTGTGGTTTTGGGGGAGGGGTAGGGAGCGGTCATGCTTTAACTATATTTTCTATGGGGAACCTAGCTAGCCACATTCACCGACCCATTCAACAATACAATATATAATCACTCGTCCATCTCCATGCACGCAGCAACCACCAAAATACCACATTTGCTCTATGAAAAAGTCCTACTTAAAACCCGAAAGTGATGCATGATTTTATTTACAATGTATGATTTTTTACAATGGATATGCTGGGAATGGGAGAAAAAAACCCGAAAAACATATATACACGAAAAACAAGGAAAAAATTCCCCGTTTGGTTTCCCTCCCATCCCCCCTCTATAAAATTGGAGGCCGACTGTTTTCCGGGTCGAAAATACCGAAAACAAGCCGGACCTACCGTAGGTGGGGCGGGAATCCTACACTACAGGGATAAAAGAAATAAAAGAACGAGCTCCGTATGGGTCGATAGAAGCGGGTAATATGATTTTTTACATATGAATGTTCAAGATCTTCAAAAAGAAGACTGGGATACAAGCTGAGGTACAAAAATAATGGGGGTGGGAAAGATCTTGAGTGCTAGCGACTAAATCACAGGGACAATGACTCGCAACATACTGCCAACTAGGTTACAAGGGAAAAAAAACCTACTTACCAAGGGTACCATAGACGCCATGGGCCGGCAGAGGAGGGAAGGATGACTCCAACATTGCCCTCTTTCGTACGACCAGGCTCGCTGCAGTCACCCACCTTTTGCTGAATGTTATGCGATCCAAGCGTTTTCTATCGCATCTGATTTTGACCCTCAGCTGATGAAGAAAATACAAAACCAGATCACGATGAGAAAAGTTTGCACTGTCATACAATCCCTTGTTTCACGTCGTCCAAATCACCATTCGAGCTACTGCCAGGATCGCGAGAAACACCACACGCTTCTCACCATGAAACGGAGGAAGAACGTTGTCTACGACGTAACCAACGTCGAGCAGCACAAGCTTTTTGCGTTCGATGTGAGCCGTCCACTCCTGAACGTGATCCCAAAACGGGCGAACTCGCTCGCAGTAGTAGAAGGCGTGCTCAACCGTTTCTTCCAACCCACTGCTGCAGCGAGGGATATCAGGCATGTCTGCCAGGCCCGCTTTGTAGTTCAAGTCACGAAGGGGCAACGCATTCCGTGCAAGTTGCTAGGTGAGCGAGAACTCGGAGTTGTTCAAGAAGCTCGATCCTGGCACCCAATTCCAGTGAGAGCGGATCTCCTCCGCCATCCAGCCGCTCGCTGAGAGGATCAGAAGCGGAACCCACCACTAGCTCCCGATACAGTTCCATCCGAGGCCATGAAAGGTCACTGGACCCAAGAAGGTTACGAAGGGCCTTTCGGCACTCTCAGACAAACAGTGCTTCGCCCAAAAGCCTACGTCGACCTTCAGCTTTTGGGTCTGAGTTGAGGTGAGGAAAAGTCCGACTCGCCTTTCGTCTCCACACTGAGTCCCCCGTCAAGACACGGCCCAGATATGCAAGTCTTTCAGCAGGCCAGTGGCTCTCCAGATCAGGCTTACCCAGACCCCCGTTGCGAGTACGTTGGATACAGATCTGCCTCCGGACCATCGGCCTTGCACCTCCCCAGAGCAATCTGGAGAGGGATCGTTGCAGTGCAAACCGATATGCCTTAGGCAGAGGAAGTACAGCCAATCGGTAATGTGCACTCAAATAGGCGGCGAGAACATCTCCGTTAAGCTCCATGGAAGCATTGCAAACGGTGACTTTTATATGTCTTTTTCCTAGATATTCCGGTTGAAGCCGGAAGTACTTCGTGTTAATGTTGTTTGTTGCTAGCTTTTTAGCTAGCTCTTCTGTTGGTATCAAGACATCCCAGGTTGCAAAACTTCTTCTGCATATATATTTCCCTGGGATGCCTGCACTCTTTAAAGTCTCTTCAAATTTTTCTTTATTTACGTTTGCAAGTCTCCTGGTCTTAATGTCAGTTATTACAAAATATATTGTTTTTGGTTTGACTGCCTGTACCAATTCAGGTATCGGCAGGATTTCGCTTTCTTTAAAGTACTTTAAGTACTTATTTTTTCTATCATTTTCGTAATCTTCTGGTTTCTTTTTTTGATTTTGTATTTGCGAAGACCAGGAGACTGACTGCATTTGTCGGTGTTATTTGTCCAGGTGGAATGGTTGAAGACGATGATAAGTCTTCCGTCTTCGGGGAGGGTTCAATGTCAATGAAAATGTCTTGAGTTGTAGGTAAGGGAGTTGAAGGAATCCGAGATAGTTCCCCCATAGTTGCGTTTTAAAAGGGCAACTAGGGGGAATTGTGTTTGAATTTCGAATGGACTACAAGAAATACAATGAATTGTTGGGTGACAATATGGCGGTCGTTTTGTTTTGTTTCGTTTTTTAAAAAGGTAAAACAATGAAGTAAAATCGAGGTTTGACCCTCCTCACAAACAAGTAACAATACCAATTGTTTGAGGGAGGTCATGTAGTTGTAACAATAATAACAATACAATAACAATCGATTTCAACAATAATAAACACTTACTTTTCAGTAGAATAAACGTAAAGAATCCAAAAAAATTGACGTGTGGGCTTATTGCTAGACTAATCTCCACTGCTGCCACAATGGCAGATGGAACAGCTCATTATGCTGAAAAGGTAGGTGATACCGTACAGTTTCAATAAGCAGAATCACATCAAAAGGACCTATATCAGGTTAAATTGTTTATGCACATGAGCAATATGCAATATCTATAATATGCACAACAAATGTTTCGATTTGGTTGCTGAAGTTAACTTTGTAGAAGTTATAGAACAATTAAAGTCATGCTCTTTAGTTACAACGTCATGCGGGCTTCTCATGAATGATTGTGGTTTCAATCGTTCTTTTGAATACAAATACTGTCCACCTGACAACTTCTGTAAGCCATATATGAAAATGAAGACACTGTGTCACACCTGGAGTAGTTTTTTTGTTTAATGACCCATCAACGTTTGTGGGTTACTTAATGCCGAAGCCGTTGTTATAAAATAACAACAGTGACACTCTTTAATTCAAAGTAGTGATCAGAAGGAAGTTGATAGCTTTTTTAATGGTATTTGTTCGAATAAGAATATAATAGTGCGACTGGAGTTCTAACTCGCTTATTACCAGGCAGAGTTCAAGCACCTTAACCCTTATGCAACGGGGACTCCCTCTCACCTTGTGTAGTGGTTTGCAAATAAGATTCCAAAACATTAGAAATGAGTTCGAGTCTCATTGTGGGCCCGATAGAGGCGGCCAAGTACTTTAGCCAATACACAATCGGGATTGCCCTCATATCAAATGATATTTATCAGTCGGACTTTAAAAATGCTTTAATAAAGAGCTCTCCAGTGTTTTTTAATTGTATGTTTTGCTTTTGTTTATCCTATAATAAGCATTAGTCTTGTGTAGAATAAAGACAAAAATTATTTTAATTTTAAAAGGTTCTAACGAAGGGGAGCTAGCTGTTTGCTATATGCATACTTGTTTAGGCATTTTTAATGTATTGAAAAATCCAATGCTTTATCAAACATGTGCTCGAGCGAACGGACACGAAATTACAACTTCACAACAAATTGGTTTGGAACGAGGAAATTCAAAGCCAAAATATACATCCACAATTATATGGTGACAATAATTTCATTTGGCCACACGCAGTTTTTTTCTCGCTTGAAGATACCTGAAAACGAATGAGTCAAACGATTGTGGTCAGTATCGTCTGTTTTTTTTTTTTTTAGCATGACGGTAAATGAAAACCCCGGTGCATTTTTGGTATTGTTTCATTGACTGATGCCGAATGTCTCACGTATTTTTAGTGTTAAATAGCGATATAAAGATTCAGTTGGATGGGTGGCGTGACTGGATGTATTCTTTTTTTCTAGGGTGAACAGGACAATGCATTTGCAGAAATGCCGCATCGGTTGCGTGGTTGGCATAGCAGGATGCCCACTTACTTCCTAACGTAAGCAGAACACAGGTGTTCATCAGTGGAAGCGCCACGTGGGTTGCGTGGGTTGCATGCTCGACAAAAGGCATGTTCACGTGCTGCGCGTAGGCATAAGTTGTGGCCACGAGGATTGTGTCTGTGTCCTGAAAATTATATAAAGCAGGAGAAAGTGTTGATACAAACAGAACAGAGAAGTTTCACTGAAAACCACACTGTCACTCCTGTTTGTGAGTGCATTTCAGCTATTTTTGACTTTCCCTTATTCTACCCATACCTACATTTCGCGTAATAAAAAAAACAAAAAAAGAAGCAGATTGTGTTTTATACATCAGCGTTTTTGTTGTTTGTTCCTGTATACGACAGCAACATATTTTCTATGGTGGTTTTTAGTATGTTTTCAAAGCCTACATTCTTGTTTTGACATACACTTAGGTTTCTGGTATGTTATAGGTAAATAGAAAACACTGTACTTTATTCTTTTTTTTTCGCCATCCAACTTTAAATTCGTGGCGGTACTGCTGACCTCAGCGTTGATATTTACATAGTACACATGCTATTTTGTGATGCTTAGTCTTTAGTTTTCTATAAAGCATTACTATATTTTTCTATAAAGCATTACTCTAGTTTTCTATTAAGCATTACCCATTAGTTTACTATAAAGCCATGAGTTCACAATTACTTGATCGATTACTTTTTAACACAGGTCAAATCTTGATGTATTTTAAAGCTAGAGTCAAACTTTTTGCTATCTAATTTTAATCATCATTTGTAAATAATTATGTCAAATAACTGCTGTTTATGAAAAGAAATAGTCACACACTTGGGTTCAAATATTTTCGGGGGTGTCCTCGTGGTGTAATGGTTAAAGTGACGGACTGCGGAATCGTAGTAAGCAAGTTCGTACTTCAGTAACGCTATTACGTTCACTTTCGGACAAATACTCTTGGAAAAGGTATGAACCCCCTTATCCTCCCAAGTATCGGTTAAATAGTACCACAACTGTTCTTCTGGGAGAATGGCTTTGGTATTAAATAACCTAGAAAGGTTGTTATGCCATTAAATAAAAAAAACCAAACCAATCAAATATTTTCATCTGATACTAATAAATTTGAAACCTTTCAATTTCACCCATTGATGAGACCTTCAGAAGTTGGAGTAGGCCTGGGGGTAATTGCCATGATTGAGTGGATCACCACCCATGACACGTGAGTATTTCAAGAATAAAAATGTGTAAGATTCATCAGATGTTATGAAAACCGTTTCAGATGCATCAATTTTCTGTCATTATTCTAAAGAATCTCTTTATTAATAATCACATATTCATTCATATTACGGATATCAAACATTTACTAGTAGAACGTAGTTAAATCACGGTATTATTCAGTTAAAATTTTCTTCGAATTTAAAACTATACGTGTATATATGCATCTAGTCTCCTCCATAACACTTTCGATTTTTTTCTTCCAATCTAAGTCTCTTTTGGTGTTTGCTGGATGGGAGAATATTATTTAGTGAATAATCACAAGATTCTTCTTTTAGAAAAGCAACATAAAAAGGATTGAATGATCTTTTATTACTGTCTGATGATAGAGGTTTATGCTACATGGAACACAAGCCAGAGAATTTTGATTGCTTTTCATATATTTACCACTTTGCATTCAGGTATCGAACAACATTATTTTTATCACCATTTCATGCTACGGAGGTGCCCGTGGCGTAGTCGTTATCGCCGTAGGAAATGAACACGGCGATACGAGTTCAAATCCTGGACAAGCACTAATACCCTTGGGAAATGAATCCAATTATTCTCCCTCCAGCTATGGGTAAATAGTAGGACAGACTAGGTTCTTCAGCCTTAGGCAACTAGTCTAGGAGAAGGAAAACTCTGAATTCAAACCTGTTAAACTCCGCTTAAAAATTGACCTTGTGTCATATCCTGCCCGAGCGGAGGGGTTAGTAAATAGTACCATTTCATGCTACTGAACATATATATATATATATATATATATATATATATATATATATATATATATATATATTCAATCATGATGAACTCATAAACGAAGAGTGCTTAATGTCGCTGATAGAGCGACATTAAGATGTAAGTTAGGAGAGTGTAGCCACAGAGTCAATAGGGCTTGGTCTATATCAGTTTTTAGTCATTGATATCATCAGACTAAATCTTGATCTCTTAGTTTACACAATCATATATATATATATATATATATATATATATATATACGATGGGGGTTGTACTACATTTCTCATTAATCATCATTCCGTTATCTTCATCATCATCATCATGTCGTGCCGCCCGCACGGATATCCCTGATCATCTCTCGCCACTTCTCCCTATCATTCATCACCTCCGGCAGGTCTTCTGGGTTACATCCCGTGTCCTCACAGAGCTGCTGTAAGTAAGTTCGGGCTGGTCGTCCTGCTTTTGCTTGGCCATATGTGGGGGTCCATAGGAGCTCGTCCTTGCTTCTCCAGCAGTGTTCGGCGTGTCAGGCTCGTCTAATCTTTATAGCTTTCGTGATGGGAGGCAGGTGGCCGTACAGTTGGCGTCTCGTGGGGTGTTGTCGCCAGGACTTTTTCTCTCAAACATTATTCTTTCCATTTCTATCTATTTTATGTTGTTTTTGTAGCATCCATCATTTTTCCCCCTCATTCTTAGAAATATAGAACGAATAAAAGAGTTATCACTTTCTGATAGCAGATGAAGATTAAATTAGTATTACATACCTTGCTGCTGACAAATTCTAAACAAAATTTCTTTTTTTTTCCTCTATTTAAAAAGAAAAAAAAACCTTGGCTGTCACATTGTTTTTAAGACAGAACATTGTTTTACTTTGTTAGTAGTTGATGTCACCGGAAGAAGAAGAAACATGGCATCTCTTCTCGAGTATCAAATCCTCTAATTGATCCGGTAAGACAGTTAACCATACGTATTTATTCATATAACGTCGAATTTTCTATTCATAAATTTTGTAACATTCTTCTTTATTTTTATTTTTTCAGGCGCATTTATCCAGTGAGGTAAACAGTTTCTCCTAGCTTCTCTATTTCTTTTAAAATGTTCTACTGTCAAAATAAATGCTTTCAGAGAAGTGCTGACTTGGTATAAGATTCACGCAGTTTCATTGGCAAATAAATAGTCGCAGTCCAGCCATGCCATTGTGAATGTATAAAGTGGAAAACAACCAAAGACTTGGCATTATTGAGATTTTGTATAATGACTTTTTATATCAATTTCACGAAAATTCAATTTCTAATTCCTCAATCAGTGTTTTTTCGGGGCTTCTATTTTGGTAATTATAATCTTACATCAAGAAATAAACACGTCATTATTAGTCTCGTTTACATCAAATGGGAAATTCTGAATCCAACAAAAGAAAACATAACGAGACAGCGTAGTGATGATATGTAGTGATGATATGTTTAGGTGTATATCTTTTTAGTTGTTTTTTTATATTACATTGTGATAGAAAAGAAAGTAGAAGTGTAGAAAAATAATGCTGGGTAATTCTGAGTTAAGTAATTAGGGTTTGGCATCGAAAATATTGTCCACATGACCTTTAAAATATCATCTGAACTGATGAAGACCTTGCTGGCAGCAAGGTTTTTGTTTTGACGTGTCCTTATACACATAGATCATTTCCAAATAGATACGCAAATATATATACGAACATATGTGTATTTGTGTGTTATGTGTGTGTGTGTGTGTGTGTGTGTGTGTGTGTGTGTGTGTGTGTGGTCAAATTTAATGCACTCTCTCTTGGGAGTATATCCACTAAAGAAAACCTTTTTTTCAAAAGTTGGTCAATTTTTATATATATGGAAAGAAGAGAGAGAGAGAGAGAGAGAGAGAGAGAGAGAGAGAGAGAGAGAGAGAAAGAGAGAGAGAGAGGGAGGGAAAGTAAGGGAAGAGGAGCAAATATAGTAATTTATAAAGATACAGACCTATCTCTCTCTCTCACTCTCTCTCTCTCTCTCTCTCTCTCTCTCTCTCTCTCTCTATATATATATATATATATATATATATATATATATATATATATATTGCGCTAATCTGGTTTCTCCCACAACTAAATCAGCACGTGAGAACATTTAGAGCCTTTTTGTATTTTTTCGAATGTATAAAAAATGTATTTTGCACTAATACTGAGAAATACTGCTTACAATGATATTTACGGAGATATATGTTCAGATGTATTTAGATTTACCTACGCACACATGAATATATGCGCAAGAGCGCGCGCGAGTGTGTGTGTGCTTGCGTGTGTGAGCATGTGTGTGTTTTAGTTTAAATCAAAGATCATGCTGATTTGATCTTGCAACCAAAACGCTTTTTGAGAGACTGACCAACACATAACGGTCGTTTATTTTATTTCATTTTTTTATCGACTGAGCTTTGGGAAACTAATGCT
>OY757924.1:45661952-45886952 GCA_963585895.1 Sepioteuthis lessoniana | reverse complement strand
AGACAGACATAAACACTCACACATAAAAACTTACAAATTTACCTTATCGTTATGAAACTGTGAAATTATCAATGCAAACACACACACACACACACATGCGCATATATATATATATATATATATATATATATATATATATATATAGATGAATAGATTTCAAGAGTTCCACTCATAAGTAAAAATGAAAAAAAAAGAATGAAATATTTTGATGTTACTGTGATGTTCCAAAGAAAAAAAAACATCTAATATAGAATGGAAATGTTATTTTTGAATTTTCAATCTTGAATCCTATCTTTATCAACCAGTTCAACGATGAATGTTAGATTTTTTAAAATTTTTTTGATCACACCTTTTCGATTTGCCAGACATCTTTCTATCTCGATCCAATGCGTAAGATGATTTATTTCAAAGAAATTATTTTGAAATTACCGATTGACCGCAGATAATTTTTCCTGTATTGTACTTAAGTCAAGTAAACGTCATTCTTCTGGAAATGGATGACATTAATTTTGAAAGACGAAATGTATCCGATATTCACCGAGAAATGAACGAACTCACAATGATCTGTTTGCATAACTTGTTAACTCTTGAACAATATAAGCTACCTGTTGAGGTGCAAATAATTTACGCTGATATGACATAAATAATTTACGCTGATATGACATGTGGTAAATGATATCAGCTAGCCATATAATATAAGAAAATATAAATATCTATACCGTGTGTGTAAGGGAAAATGCAACTAATTTAAGATATTCTGTGTAAATATATATTTAAACACAAGACCTATCTATCGATCAAATCATCTACTTTTTAACCTTATTATGGTTGTATATATATACATATATATATACATATATATATATATATATATATATATATATATATGTGTGTGTGTGTGTGTGTGTGTGTTAGATGAGTTTTATTATATTGTACTTGCTCTACAATTATATATATATATATATATATATATATATATTTGTAGTGGGTATTTCATAGAAAGATTTTGAACCGAAATAGAAGTGTTTCACAGAAGAGCCATACACGTCAGCCCTCTGTAACTGCAGCTCAAACATCTTTGACCATCTTTTCCTCATTATTTCCATTCATTGGGTAATAAAATATAGAAGCAGATTATGCGTTTGTCGTCTTAATGCACCATGTGAAGTGGATTAGATTTTTTTTAAATGACCTCAATAAGAACTAAGATAATATAATACAAATTTGAAATTCCTCAAGCTGTGAATCAGAACATCACTCATCTTATATAATGATCATCGGGCTTTGATTTGTATGCCAAGCTGTTTAGTTTTATATATCAATTGAACTAGAAACTTTGAACTCAGAAGAGAAGAAATAAAAGAAAGTGGGTTAAAAAAGAAAAAAAAATCAATGGGGTAATCGTTCAGAAAGAGAGAGAGAGAGAGAGAGAGAGAGAGAGTAAGAGAGACAGAAAGAGAAAAAGAGAGAGAGAAAGAGAAAGAGAATATATCAAGAGAAAGAGAGAGAGAGAGAAAGAGAAAGAGAAAAAGAGAGAGAAAGGGAGAGAGTTAAAGAAAGAGAGAGAGAGAAAGAGAGAGAGAGAGTGTGTAAGAGAAAAAGAGAGAGAGAAAGAGATAAAGAGAAAGAGAAAAAAAGAAAAAATAGAGAGAGAAAGCTATTAAGAGAAAGAGAGAGAGAAAAAGAAAAAAGAGAGAGAAAGAGAGACAGTTAAAGAGAGAGAGAGAGAGAGAGAGAGAAAGAGAAAGAGAAAGGGAGGGTATGCCGAAAAGTATCTGAGGACCAATGGCATGAGGCTAATAGGTATTGTTGTTTGCATCTTGGCTTTAGTTTATTGTGTTAAATCGTTAAACTGTGGGATATATAATTTTCCAGATAGTCATAACCAACATTTACTCCTGCGCAGTCTATCTATGTAAGTCAAGTTTGTACGTAATGACCATAAATAAATAACTGGAGTTATGAAATATATATATATATATATATATATATATATATATATATATATTGTTACGAACCGACTTTCACTGGGACTGCGAAAACAGGCACGTAACGAGAATAATAAAATATATATATATATAATTGCGAGAATGTCCCAAGCTTCGATAAAAAAAAAAGTGTGAACTGTGGGAAGGGAATTTCTCCAATATAAGACCCACGGTAAATCACAGCAGAATAAGCGACAAGCACTCACAAAACCAACAGAACACAATTTGAAGATTTAACAACAAAATTTTATTACAACAATAATAACTTATTTAGGGAGGATTTAGAATATGTAAAAAAATGCTTTAAGAACAAAAGGGAAGGGAAAACTAATGTTACTATGTATGTAAGAAGTCCGAGACGAATCTTAACTCAAACAGATTTGCATGATAGACACATAGAGGCAAAAGAAATACGACACTCACTGAGGGTTTAGGACTGGTTAATAATCTCTCTTTTTTTTTTTTCTTTCGTTCTTTTTCTCTTTCGTTCTCTCTTTTTTCTTTCTTTCCTTTTTCTCGAAGAAGCTTGCCACAAGGAGTTAGTTTTCTGCTGTCCTTTTTCTTAGTCACATTTCGGGTTGTAGCGAAACAGAACCCAGGGATTAATGTCGACGCCTTGAAGTCAAAACCGCTACTGCTATAGTCACTTTTCCAGTCAAAAACCAAAAGTCCTTCCTTGACTCTTAGGGGCGAACACGTGGTTGATAAGGTCACCCAAAGTTCACTCCAAGAGTTCAAGGCTAGCTGAGATGGGTAAAAAGTGGAAAGGGGTTGACTTGCAATTCCATTTCTTGTCGTCGTCTTTTTTTTTTTCTCTTCCTTCTTTAGGCCTCGAATGATGCGTGATTAGAAAAGGTTCATTTGGCGCCTCCTTTTCCAATTTTATTCTTCCTCTCGGAATAATACGGGTGAATGAAACACACCTTGTAATGTACATAAAAAATATATCTCTTATTTTCTACCCCACGTAACAATATATATAAAGTTGATGCAATCAAACTGTTGCAAGAAAATTAAGTAAGGTATTAACAAAACCTATTCCAACAGAGATGAATAGAATACAAATAGCAACAAACACACGTATATAGTCGCACACACACACACACACACATAACAGTTCATTTATGAAAGCTTTTGGGGAAAATTGATGAGGTTTTGACAAATTTGAAAATGTTTTTTTTTAATAAATTAAGCCGACAGATAATGTAATCTGGACATAGCTACGAAAGAGATATCTCGAGATCTAAAGCAGAACAAAACAATGCCATATGTTAAAGCGAAATCGATGATACAAGACTGAATAAACAGTGTAGGTTATGCTGAGGAAGAGATAAAATGATTAATCACATGTAAGCTGCAAACTAACACAGAAGAGATCAGAAACTAGGCACGATAGTGTGGGGAAGGGGATCCATGGAAATTGTGTGATAGACTGAATTTTGACCATACTAATATATATATATATATATATAATATATATATATACACATATTTAAGGTGGTTGTTGTTGGTCCAAAGAAAGAATAAGGGTATATTTTAAAATAGGAAGCTCTACGTGTATTTCTTGAATTTATTTTTTTTTGTTTTTACATACGTGTTATATACATATCATCATCATCATCATCATATCGCGCTGGTAGCACGGATATCCCTGACCCTCTCTCGCCACTCCTCCCTATCGTTCATCGCTCTAGGTAGGTCTTCAGGATAACATCCCGTATCCTCACAGAGCTGCTGAATGTATGTTCGTGCTGGTCGTCCTGCTTTTTGCACGGCCATGTGTGGGGGTCCATAAGAGTACATCTCTTATGAGCTCGTCCAGCTTCTCCAGCAGTGTCCTGCATGTCTGGTTCGTTCTAACTTGAATAGTTTTCGTGATAGGGGCAGGTGGCCGTACAGTTGGTGTCTTGTGGGGTGTTGCCGCCAGGACTTGTTTAAAATTGCACATAGCATTCTTGTGTAATTGCCGTCTAGCTTCTTCTCCAGCCGTTTTGTTAGCGTCCGTGTAGTGAAGCCATATAGCAGTATCGATGTGACCGCTGCCTGGAAGAAACTGCGTTTCATTTTATCGGTTAGGTCTGATTTCCATATAATCGATAGCCTATTGATAGCTGTCCATGCTTTCGCTAACCTCGTTTCGATGTCCTTTTCGGTTGATTCGACGCTGCTTCCTAGGTACGTGAATTTGTCTACTAGTTTAAGAGGGGTTCCTTCTAGAGTGGAGATGTCCCCCGTTTGATTATAGCACATATATTCCGTTTTGTGTGCATTAACGTAGTGGGCTATGCTTGCTGCTGCTCGTTTCAAACTATGCAGTAGGGTTTCGGCTAGGTCATGTGTATTTGCCAGTATCGCTATGTCATCGGCGTAGTCAGCGTCGGTAATTGTTGTTGCGGGGTACCTTCTGCTTCTTTTCTTCGTCAGTTCGAAGCCATTCTCTTTGATTTTGTCAGTCGATGTTCTAAGTACGTAGTCTAGACAAATGATAAAGAGGTACGGGGCCAGTGTGTCCCCTTGTAGTACTCCTGCTACAATGACGTAGTATTCTGTGTCTCCATCTGGTGATCGTACTTTTACTTTGGTGTTTCTATAGAGAATCGTTATTGCCGCAACGGTTTCTTTAGGTATGCCGTACGCTAGTAGGATTTGTTCCATCTTTCCTCTGTGAATGGAATCGAAAGCCTTGGTAAAGTCGACAAATATTAATGTCGCTGGTAGGTTTTTTGCCCGTACACCTTCAAGGATTCTACGATTTTGGGTTCTATACGGTTTCGTAGTAGGGCATTGTAGATTTTGGCTGCTATGGATGGAAGTGTTATGCCTCGGTAGTTTTTGGCTAATCCGAGGTCCCCCTTTTTAGGGAAGGGGAGTATGCATCCCTTCATCCATCTATCTATCTGATTTTGATTATATACATATATATATATATATATATATATATATTTGTTTCCAGCTTGTTGCTTCAGTCAGACAATATGTGTGTTAGCGGGCCTTTTTAATGGAGTACTCAATGAGACTCGAATTCACTCTTGTTTACAGTCTAAATGACCCTTAGTTGGTCAAACTGGTTTACATAGGGGTCGTTGTTCCACGTTCCAGGAGTGTGTTTTTTTTTTTTTTTGGTCTGCTTAGCGTTTCTTTGATATTTGATATGTTCATAGTTGTGTGTGTGTGTGTTTGTGTTGGTGTTGGTGTTGGAGTGGTTTTGCGTTTCACTAATAGCTTTTTTTGTGTGTGTAAGTGTGTATCATGGGTAGTTTTTTGGTTTTAAAGTTACTGATAGTTCTTTCCCCTTTTTTTTCTTGTATATATATACATATGTCTGTGTGTGTGTGTGTGCGTGTGTGTTTTGAGTTTTTCTTTCGTTTTAGAACATGTTTGGCATAAGGTCTAGATAATGGGTATTAAATGAGATTTTAATTGACTAGTGTTTGTAGTTTGAATGGTTTTTAATTACTAATGTTTTGCATATATATATATATATATATTCAAAACAGACATTGTTCTTGGATTCTGAGATTTTGAGATAGTGATGACTAACAAAAATAAAGAAGATATATATATATATATATATATATATATAGAGAGAGAGAGAGAGAGAAAGAGAAAAAGAGAGAGACAGAGAGACAGAGAGAGAGAGAGAACTTGCTAACTAGTGAATTTTGCTGCTCAAACAGACCACAGAGTGAAACTCATTGAAAGTGAAATGAAAGAATATAATTGAAACGTGCCTGTGAACGATAAAAAAATACTGTGGCACATGAAGGTGACGGTGATGCCAATTGTAATTGGTGCTCTTGGAATGCTCTCCAGTTGAATGGAAAAAGGGAGTAGAGCAGTTGGAAATCGGAGAAAGAATCCAGACCATTCAGACTGCAACATGGGCAAGATCGCCCGGAATACTGAGAAGAGTCCAGATGAGACTTTGTGTGACCCAAACTCCGGTGAAAAGACACCAGCTAAAACTTGTATGAAAAACTTTCCAGAAGTAAAATAATAATAATAATAATAATCATAATAATAATACCGGCTAGAATACTGAGAAGAGTCTTGGAGACCTGAGGAGACTAACTGTCACTCAGACTCCAGTGAGAGACCATCAGCTAATGCTGGTGAAAAAGAATCGCAGGGGATTATAATGATGATAATAAACAAAGAAGGTATAGGGAAAGGATTATAGAAATTGGGGTCAGAATTTGCTAAATCTAATAGAACAAAGTAAAGATATTCAAGTATTGATATTTAAAAAAAATAGGGTGGTTTTCTGTCCGTGATATGCTAGAAGTATGCGGTTTTGTACGTTGCGAAAATCATCCTCTAAAAGAGCCCTCTACACAATAGGAAACACAAAATACTGCAAACATAAACATCATAAAAAGTAGAAACACAACTTCAATGTTATTTCTAGAAGGCAGAAAAATGTAGAGCTAAAACCTCCCAAAAAAATCACTGAGAATATTAGAACTCCGAAGGAAGGAAGAGTGGGAAAAAATCTTAGCAGAAATCGAAAAGATAAATAAATTCTAAAAGATATCCCAACGGACAACATTTCCGAACTAAAGGAGCTAATTTATACGGGAGCAAATCTAGTCTCTGATAACATTGGTATTCCCCTAAGAAGGCCGAAAAGAAATACAAAATCTGAATGGAAAAGAAAGGTAAAAAGTAAAAAGAAAGAAATTGCGACAACTAGTGAAACTACTTAGGAAGGTAGAATACACAAATGCAAGACAGAATGAAAAGCCCCAAAAGATCACAGTCGACCTGACTAACAATTCAACTGGAGACAATAAATCAAAATACATTGTCGGAAGAAGGAAGGCTGAAAAGATATCGGTGCGGGATCAAGCAATACAAAGAAAACAGGACTTTCCAAAATAACGATAGAAATTTCAACCAACAGGTTTACAGGGAATTAACTAGGACAAATCAACAAATGAATGCAAAGGAAAATAAATATTTTGGAGTAAGATATGGGAATGAAAAGAATATACCAGAAAAACAGGATTGACAAATAACATGAAAAAGAATTACAAGTACATGAAGAAAGCCTCTAGGCAGACATATAGCTGGACACATTAAGAACAACACTCAAAAAATTCCAAATTAAGAAGCACAACTTCTTGATGGCATAAATAGATTCTGGTTTTAAAAATTTATGTCTATACAAAAAAGATTTGATCTGCAACTGAGTAAATGCCTAAATATATCAACATAGCAAAATAGATGAAAGACAAATCTACCCTGATCCAAAAGGGCCACAAAAACTAAGCTTCTCCAGCAAATGTTGACCGATTATGTGTTTAACTATGGCGTGAAAAATCCTAATCGCACTAAGAAAAGAAGATATCTATGTCTCACTTAAATGCTGTGGACTTTTTCCGGAAGAAAAAAAGAAGCAATAAAGGAACAAATGGATCACAAGGTTTATTGTATACAGAACAGAAAATTTTAAGGCAGTGAAAATACCATGGAATATTTTTTGCAAAAACCAGTTCTTGTAAATTTATGAATACCCAGAACCAAGTTTAGCTTAAAGCAGGGGTTCTCAATCTGTTATTCATTTAGACATGTTTTAATTGGGAAAAATAAACATTATTTTTTCACTATTGCATGTGGCAATCTAAACATAAACCTTTACGAATGTATCCGGCCTGTCAATAGGGTTAGCTGCTACAGCTGTGCTTGTGACAGAGGAAATTGTTGGTGAGCTCTGTAGTAAAAGAATTGTTCCCAAAATTTTTGAATCCATCGATTCGATATTCTCGTCCAAAAAAAATAGGGACTCATGGAAATATTAGAGTCAAAGACAACACTTAGTAAAATTGTTTTCAATATATTGCTTTTAGAGAAGTTTGTGGACCACAAATGGGAATATGTCGTCAAATAAATCTCATTTCTTCCATTCCAAGAGAGTATCTTGGTCAGCCAATGAATTTTTCACACATAAGGGAAGTGTCCCCGTGGTATTTTAGTTGTAAAAAGGCTGCACTGCGACATCGTAATGAGAAAATTCGAACAACATTCACCGTGTTACGTTTAATACCGGACTAATACCCTTGGGGACAATGTGAATTCCCTCCTCAATAAAATGATTAAATACTCCTGTTTTTGTACAAGGATGGCTTTGACATTGAATAATGCTCGAAGGTTGTCATTCTTTTAATAACGAAACCGAAACACTGCGATAAAAAAAATTGACTCTGCGTCATATCCTACACACAGACACACTCACACAAAGATACACACACACACACACACACATCTATATATATATATATATATATATATATATATGTGTGTGTGTGTGTGTGTTTTAGACATGCGTGTGTTGCACATCATGAAATTTATTATGGGACAAATTTAATTATATTTCACTTATAAATCGCTATTTGCAGCCATTAAGTTTCATATATCGCTAACTATATATATATATATATATATATATATATATATATATATATATATGCATAAAAATGTATAACCGACAAGAAAGAAAATCGACCATATATATATATATATATATATATATATATATATATATATATATTTGTATATATATACATATATATATATATATATATATATATATATATATATGTGTAAGTGTGAGTGTGCGTGTGGAACTTTACAAAATCTTTAAAGTGCTTATGTTTAAATGGTCGTGGTGCAATAGCTATCGTCTCAGGGAATAAATACGATGACCCAAGTTCAAATCCTGAACAAGGATATTTGCAATAAAATATACACATAACACTTTTGACTAACCATCGTAATACCTAAGTTTGTCTTATCGTCGAGGTTCTTTCACCACGAGTAAAATAATTTGAACCATCAATTTACTGTATTTTACATGTTTGTCAGTCTGACTTTTAAATTACCCTACTACTAATCACAGTGGCTACATTCCATGGTTTGAACTGTTTTGGTCATATGACACACGCTGACATGTTTCTTCACCCCAGGCGTTTATATGGACCGTTTTAGAAACCTTTGCTAAGTTTGTAAACGTTAAAAAAACTGTATATACAAATTTCTATGAGATACAAGTAAATACAAACAAATGAAATTTTCCTACATTTAAAAATTAAATTTATCCCGCTTGTCATCTCGAGAAAGATATGACAGGTAATTTTTAGCGGTGTTTAACAGGTTTGAATTCAGAGTTTCCCTTCTCCGAGACTGACTGCAATACCGAGGCGGGAGATTCTAGTCAACCTCATCATTTTACTCATAAGAGGATGGAAAATTGTTAAATGCATGTCTTTCCCTAGGATTTTTGCGCTGTAGGAAATACAAATATACACTCGGGTCGTCGTGTTTATTTCCTTTAACGATAACTACTGCAACACGACCATGTAATTATCAGCATTGTAGCGATTTTTTAATCCCCTATATATATACATATACATATATATATATATATATATATATATATATATATATATATATATTCATTGTTATCCCATACTATTAAATTGCTACTTAAGCTCTATACTATAATGTTCTCTTCAGGCAAATAAAATTTTATATATATATATATATATATATATGTGTGTGTGTGTGTGTGTGTGTGTGTGTGTTGGCATCATCAGCTGTGTTTATGTATATGCAGTAATGTACATACACTTCAAGAGTGAGATTACATAAGTGCAGTCGCCGATCATATATTATTCCAGGTATAAGAGGCATAGCAAGAACTTATATGAGGAGATATCTAAGTACTTGCTTCCTATTCACGGATTAATACATGTAAGGTGAAACCCACTTATGTACTTTCGGGAGAGATGAGTGCGTATATTACCACACAGGTAAGTGGGTAACTAGGGAGGCTGCATACAATTATATTTAATTGCCAGATGATCGCTTTACAACATGAAACTCAGCATAGACACTTTAATAGAGTGTGTTTATAGATAGTAGATTGAACTATTGCTTCATGTTGAACATTTATAGGTTTTATGTACGGGTTGTCAGGTAAGATAATATATTCTCCGATTTTTAGCTTTATATATATATACATATATATATATATATATATACGTGTGTGTGTGTGTATGTAAGTTTGCATATCGACGTGTATGAGTGTTTACATAAGCAGGGCGTGACAAAAGGTCAATTTTTTCGCGGTGTACAGCAGGTTTAAATTCAGAACGCTTCTTTTCCTATTGATATTCAATATTGATCCTAAAAAAAGAAACAGAGAGAGAGAGAGAGAATTTCCAAAACTATAACTATACGGTGGGAGTAGGCATAGATCCATGTCTCTCCAAGGGCATTAATGCTAATTGAAACGAAAACAGCCTTTTCAAGTGTTTGAACTTGGGTGATCGCATCCAGTTGTGACCACGATAACCGTTACGCTGTACGCATCCTCACTCTCTCTCTCTCTCTACATATATATATATATATATATATATATATATATATATATATATCTCTTTATATATATATATATATATATATATATATATATATATAACAGGCAAATCGTGTTTCATATATAGGATTTAATGTAAATAAGGAAATATAAACAAGACTACGTACACTATAATAAGCATTTAGTTATTTTCTCCTTTGATACAATCTGAGTGAACGGAATCTAAAAAAACTATAATAATCTAAAATTTGGAATATAATGACTTTTGTAAGTTGGTAACTAGATTCATAATTCAAATATCCTTTATGTCTTCGCTACTGAGGATATCCTTTCAGTTCACAGACCAGTCAGTTGCACTCCATGTTTGTGATAACACTCAGCTGCTTTCCATTTTAACTCTAGATTTCACAAAGACATCAGATACTAACGGGGATTGCAAATGTATATGTATAATCGGTTGTTTGGTATTTTAAAACATATCAAAATTTTTAGGCTATTTAATCCCAAATCCAGTTACCTATATATATATTTATATATATTATGCAAATTGAAGAAACTTCAACCACTATTAAAGTGTCATTATAAATTTATTTCGACGAATAATATAATTTTAGCCTCTTCAGATGATATACACGTTTCTTCTTGGAATGAAATTAGAAAATATAATTTACTTTATATATATATATATATATATATATATATATATAATTGAACATTATAGACATTTTTAGTCTACATATATTTTGTTAATCTTTTCGAGTTGACGTATCGATCTTAAAATATTCGGCGGGAATTAGTTGATAAACGTTCTAAAATTATTTTTTTTCGAAGTAATTCTACCAAACCTTGGGCCGTCGTCAGGAGAGTATGTATTACAAAAAGGATGTAACTTTTTGCACATTACACCTTCGGGTTGCATATTTCTAATATGTAGCGCCTTGCATGTGATTTTTTGTTCTAGTTTTGTTGTATTTTCGGTAAGAATTTTCCGAATTTAGATGCCGATCATGAATGGTTTTTTCAGACGTTGTTCTAAGGAACTAGTATCAGAAAGGGGAATCATAAGGGTAGCTGAGGCGAAACCGACGTATATATTGTTGCTTTCAGAGGACATTTAAATTTATACATTTGTCTATAACTCAGCGAGTCTTGTGGAATGGCAGTAATTTCTTGACGAATTGCAACTTTAAGTTTTTGAGGGCGATTACTGTATACCTTTGACTTGAGGTATCCCCAGAGAAAAAAAGATCGCACGGATTTCAGGTGAAATCTACAAATGTGTCAGATCATTTTGCCTGACCATATATATATATATATATAATTGAAAGTGAATAATTTGTCGATGCCTTAAGTTTTGAAAGAGATATAGTTCATTTATTTCTACATAAATGGTTTCGACAGATGCTATCAAAAACTATTAATTTGTTTAACATTTGACATTTGTTTGCTCAAAATAATATAATCTTAATATTACCAGCAAAAGCTAATAATACTATTCACTCTCAATCATTCGTTTGCACACATTTCAATGGTTTCATGTATTTCCAACACTGGCTATTTTGCTTAATATTAATTTGCACAGAGTTAAATAGTTTCAATAGTTTCATATTTAAAATTAGTAATTGTGTTTATCATATCCAATATAATACGAAAGATTTCCTCATAACAGTATAGTTTTAGATAAGTAGTAATATATATATATATATATATATATATATATAGGGTAGAATTTTGAAAATAAAATAAATAGGTAAATAAAAAAACGGAATTTTAAAAAAAACAAGGAGGTAACTCTTCACACCTCTCACTCCCCTCCGTGTCTATTCTGGTTTTTTTATCTATTGGATCTGAAGAGGTCCTTTTATATTTTTCTTCGTGTTTTTTGGTTTACATCAGAAACGTAAAACAGGATGGAAATAAATTTATAATCCTAAAATAAACGGTCTTTGTTTTTGTTTTTCTATAAAGAATATATATATATATATATATATATACCCTTAGCAAGTGATTGAACACTTCTATATAACCCATCGATGGGACTAACAAGCACTACCACTCCGGGCTGAGTGGAGCTGAGAGCAATGGTAACAAAAGGGGTCCTCTATAATCCCCAAACTCCAGGACTGGTGCTTCATCATCAGATATTTTAGTAGAATAATCAGGACACTGAAAGTCTAACTTTTCTCAATGTGATTTACCCACAGCCAATGCCTTCTAATACTTTCGAGATAAAAAAATAGTTGGGTTGGTGTTTTCTATGATTGCAATATGCAGAATACGATCATATTGTTGCTAGGGCTTGACTTGAGCAACCAATTATTTTAATCAGGCCTCTCCGACTGCCCATTTAGTCCAGTAAGGACAAACGTTGGTTGTTGCTGGACACGTGAACCCTTTGGCTACTGAGCTGCGTACTACTCAGCCAATAGGATCCCGATCTAGAGCGTTGCAGGTCAACACCTACAGCAAACGGATGTTTTTGTTTTTTGCTGGAGGTCATACTCATCTGCAAAGATATTTTGACTTCCGAGACGTTCGTATTCTTCGCAACATATTTTCAAGGCGGTAGATTTGGGAGTAAATAATATATGTTTATATATGTTTATTTTTAATATTCTACATGAAATATCAAAATTCGGTCACCTTTGTTTAAAAAAAAATTCATGAATACTTGTCTTTCAACACTCCACCTCAGATTGTTCAAAGAAGAAAATTCAATTTATAAAAAACATAATTCCTTCCTAATATCCTACGCAGATTATTATTGAGCCTAGAATTTTCTGTAAAAGCCAAGAGAGGGATAAACATACCGGTGTCCTCAGTGGCGCTTAGATTACTTTGCTTGTCACTTGTGCATGGTATTCGGTGCAGCATATGTGTGTGCGACGTTGTGTGCGTCTCGTACAGATTTGATTACATGTCGAGATAGTATTCCTGTTAAATTTCCATCAACGTGTTTCGTTGATCTTTCGGTCCGAATTCCGTGGGCTTAAGGCCCTTCCCTTTGAGGACTTTCCCCAGCGCATACGTTATATAATGTTAGGAGCGTACATTTTATTGGGGAAACCAACCATCCTAACACTTTTGTGCAATCGATTCTTTTGTTTATTAAAAATAAAAACCAGAAATAACTGTCAACTACACATACTCATTGTCGCATAAATTTATATGGGCACACATATAATCATGTTTTTTTATGGTTAAATTTTACATTTTGATTAAACTTTGTTATATTACACAATATATTTTTTAGTAAAGGTTAATGATTTTCAATCATCATCATCATGTCGCGCCGCCAGCGCGGATATCCTTGATCCTCTCTCGCCATTTCTCCCTATCATTCATCGCCTCCGGTAGGTCTTCAGGGTTACATCCTGTGTCCTTACATAGTTGCTGTATGTATGTTCGTGCTGGTCGTCCCACTCTTGCACATCCATATGTGGGGGTCCACAGGAGTACATCGCTTATGAGCTCGTCCTTGCTTCTCCAGCAGTGTCCTGCGTGTCTGGTTCGTCGAACTTGTATAGTTTTCGTAATGGGGGGGGGCAAGTGTCCGTATAGTTGGAGTCTCGTGGGGTGCTGTCGCCAGGACTTGTTTAATACTGCTCTCAACATTCTTGTGTAATTTCCGTCCAGCCTCCTCTCCAGCCGCTTCGTAAGCGTCCATGTGGTGCATCCATATAGCAGTATCGACACAACCGCTGCCTGGAAGAAACTGCGTTTCATTTTATCAGTTAGGTCCGACTTCCATATGATCGAGAGCCTATCGATAGCTGTCCATGCTTTCGTCAGTCGTGTGTCGATGTCCTTTTCGGTTGATGAGACGCTACTTCCTAGGTAGGTGAATTTGTCGACTAGTTTCAGAGAGGCTCCGTCTAGTGTGGCAATGTTGCCCGTTTGGTTGTAACACATATATTCAGTTTTGTTTGCATTGACATGGAGGCCAATGCCAGCTGCGACTCGTTCCAGACTATGCAGTAGTGTCTCTGCTTGATTAGGCGTATTCGCTAGTATCGCCTGGTCATCAGCGTAGTCGGCGTCCGTGATTGTTTTTGCGGGGTACCTTTTGCTTCTTCTCTTAGTCAGCTCAAAGCCATTTTCTCTGATTTTGTCGATAGGACTTCGATCGACAAAATCAGAGAAAAAAAATGATTTTCAATAACACTGCAAAATTATGTTTCATTGATAGAATATACACTAGCAAACCCACATAAATAGATACACATACATACACACTCACCAATATATATATATATATATATATATATATATATATATATATATATATATCCTGGAGATGACACTAAACGGTATCCAGTGCTGAGTATCTCATTCAAGAGCTTTAGAAAATAATTTTATTATCATTACTCCAAGGTACACTCTGACCCGGAGTGTTAGTACCTGTTAGTATCTCATGTATGGATCACATAGATCTGAATAACAACTAATCGTATTTGATGGTACAGTGTGCAAAAAATACCCTTTAAACAATTACACAAATTATGCAAACGTAAATATGATATTCTTGATTTCCTAACCTCTAAACATAAATTAATATCAAACTGGTCGATATGCCGTTAAAATCAATCACTGAATCCAGCAATATATATTAGTTTAATTTCGTAAAAAGAGATAAATGCCTGGTACCAAATGAAATTTGAATCACTGACAATGGTCTGCAACCCTAGCTCGTAAACATTAAAACGTTCAAAATACCCGACTATAACCCTTAAGATCAATTTAGACTATCAACATCACCACAACTAGTAAATGCACAAAGGAGAACCTATCAGTGAATGGGGAATGCATAACATTTTCCGGATGCTTGAAATACAAGTGCATCACCCATTGTAAGCCAGAGGGCTATACGAGGTGGAACGATAAAATTGTCGCCCTAGAAAAGATGACATGATTCCATTTCCCTTAAACGAAAATCGGCTTTATTTTTTTGTTGCTGACCCTCTACTAGTTGGCCAGTTGTCTACAAACCCCAAGAGCGATCGGAGCCTTCTATCATGTCTGAAAGTGACACAATGTTCAACGAGCGAGATCGGAGATGGGCCGCTGTACAACTCATGCTCTCTACCAATCCAAGTTATGACAACAGTACCATTGCCAGCACCCTCAAAATGCAAATCCGGACGGTTCAACGTCTGAGGGCACAGCTCAACGCATCGGACGACCCTTTGGAGGTGGTGGAGCAGAAGGACACCGCCAGGAAAACCCGGACCGAGGAGTTCATCGAAAAGGTCCAGGCAATCATTGATGAAACTCGCCAGAGGTCTATTCAGCAGATTGCCAGAGATTTTGGCGTATCACACACAACTGTGAATGCATTTGTGAAGGAGAACTTGAAGTGTAAGTCCCACAGGCGGCAGACAAGCCAGATCTTGACTGAGAAGACAAAGAACCTCAGGCTAATCAAGTCCGTCAGGCCCCCCTCCTACCCCGAGCTGAACCCGCTGGACTACTTCATTTGGTCATACGTCGAGAACATCAACAACATGACCTCCCACAACACCAAAGCCAGCCTGATCGCCGCCATCCACCGAGTATTCGCCGAGCTCCCCCCGGCGCTTGTGGAAAAGGCATGCTCCCAGTTCCGGATCCGTATCGAGGCGGTGATTGAAGCTGAAGGCGGCTACATTGAATTGATCTCAGCTCCACTACATAATCAACTTACCTGAATTGATTTTTTCAATAAAAGTTTAAAAATGAAGCTGTAGTGTCGTTTTCTTTAGGACGACAATTTTAAGGTCTCACCCTGTAGTTTTAACAGATGAAAATATATATACATATATTAAAGCGATTATTGATAATACACAACAGAATAACAAATGTAGTTTATGTATAGAGAGAGCTGAAACACTTATTTACATAATAAGCGAATGAAGTCAACTAGCAGAGAAGGAGTAGAACTCTCGGTATGACTGGGCGAGAAAGGTGATCAACAGGGAATTATCTAAGAGATCAAAACTTGAATAAAAATAAAACCCAAAAAAAGCAAATGGTTTATACTCAAACTAGAATCCTTCCAACAGAATGAGCAGAATACTATTTTCTAAGATTTCGAGATACAAACATATCACCTAATGAGGCCTCGTAATTATTAACGAGAAAAAATTAGATATCTAATTGTTATGGGACCGGTACCTACCCATTTATGGACTCTTCCAAATTCTATATTAATCGAGAGCCAAGTACTCTCGTAAATATTGGATACTCTACCTATATTTGGCTGGCAAGTAAACCAAGCTTGTGCCACCACTTTTCTCTGTATCTTGTTACCTCACTATATCTTTAAACTTATACCGTGTTCCGAGTTGTCTTTTCGTGGTCCCAACATGGGTCCACATCACTAATGGATTTTACCATTTTAGTGGACCACAGATTAAGAATAAAAGAAAACGAAAAGGTAGACAAAGTTTTAAATCTTGCTCGATAACTTGAAAAATCCTGAGAAGGATGTTGATGGCAACTATACTCGGTGCTCTAGGAACCGTCCCAAAAATGTGGAAAAAAAGATGGTAGGAGTTTAAAATCGAAGAAATGAAACCATCCTGATTTCAACCTTAAGACAGGCGAGAATACTGAGAAGAATCCTCGATACGTGTGGAAACTTGCTGTCCCTTGGACACCAGTCAAAGCTCAACAATTAAAACTGGTACGAAAACTTCGCAAGGGGAAATACTACTACTATCACTAATAAAAATATTAATTAGGATACATACACACATATATATATCATTTCCCTTCGTGTAATGGTTAGCAATCTAGATAAACAGAAAATTGTTAGTGAGTTCGATTCTCATTGGGTGCCTCATACTTCTGGCCTGGTGATAAAACTAAGCTAAGTGAGGTAAATAACTAAATGTAGATATGTATGTATGTATTATATGATAACAAAAAGAAACATGTATTGGTAAGTACTCCTAACGTTACTGAGAGAGAGAGAGATAAATGGATAGAGAGAGAGAGAGAGAGAGAGAATGAGGGAGAGAGAGAGAGAGAACACGTTAGATTGCATCAGTCGAAAGATGTATGACAAAATATAAAATGGGAAATGTCATATTTTGATTATATGCTACATTGTTCTGATGGTTTCGTCTTACGTGTAATTTTAAACCGCAAAATGAAATATAAGACATGCTAAAGAAATGACGATAAACCGCGATACTAAAAGGAAATGCCAGTCTATTAATGATGTGTGTTTCTCGACTTCGACTTCACACATACTGTTTAAAAAAATTCTTACCAGTAGAAGGTATCCCAAAATGTGTGTCTGAAATATCTTTATGTATATGCATGCAATTGAGTAGCTTTAAAAGGAAATCATACCAATCCTTAAAGATGAAAAATAATCTGTTACCTAAGAGAGTTTGTGTCATCCTGAATGACAAGAATATATTTTCATTGTCAACTTTGTGATTAAAATGTTGTCAGTTTTTATAGAAATTGAAATTTTGATACAAAACGAGTATAAAACACACGCACACTCACCCCCACCATATATATATATATATATATATATATATAGAGAGAGAGAGAGAGAGAGATCTGTAAACATTTAAAGTAAATACGACAGTACGAAAATCTACAAATATAAAAAAGAGGATTTTATCTTTAGGCAATGTTAAACATTTCGTTTTTTTTTAAACGAGAATATTACACTTTCAAGCGAGCATGTAAATTTTTTGATGAAGCAAAAAAAAAAAAATGTGAAAGTTTTAATCATTATATTTGCATTGATGGCGTTCTGGTTCAAATGTGTGTTACGTAATTAATGTTAGAAAATTTATTTTGAAAAAGTGAAGTATTTTTGAAATAAAATCCCATCATTCTATCTATCCATTATCAATATATGTTTATATCTAACTTATTTTGTTCCTATCCACCTATTTACCCTTATTAGTGCTATAAAGTGACATAATCTCTAATTTAAAATTATTTGGTTTCATCATTCATATATACTTAAATCAATTCATAGATAGATGGATGAAACAGATCGAAAGAAATGTAATGACACTGACTTACACGGATATATGTTATGGGACATTTGAAATTAGTATATATGAACAATATATATGTATTCTAGCCATGCTACCGCACTTTCGCAGGAAACCTTTTTAAAAATATTTTCAATCTCTATCATGGTCATGAAAATTAAATGCTCTATCTTTAGTTAATGTTGGTCGGAATGAAAGTACTTTTATTAATTTTTTTATTAAAAACAGTTATATTTCTAAAGGAATGATAAATAAACGTTGGTGAATCGGAATCAGCCCACTATTCAAGATTTAAACATAATTTACGAAAGAAAAAAAACATCTTTCACATTATTAAGATATTAAACAAGGGAAACCTAATAACTGTAAGCAATATTTTTTAAAAGTAGAGTGATGATTATTTTAATTATTTTCAGATTTAAAAATGGCAGCATTGACTGATTTCGGTTTAAAACTTTCTTTTGTATACAGATGTCGCTCAAACCCACGCCAATCAAATTTGAGTCATGCAGTATCGAAAAATAAAGATAGGGCGTTTCTCATATGGTATTGGTTTGCAAACTAGACAAACAAACCATTGCAAGTGAATTCGAGTCTCACTGGGTGCCCTATCTGTGTGGCTTTGTGCTACAAGAGAAAAAAGTTTAGTTAATAACTATGAAAATTAAGATCATGTCGATGTATTTGCGTGTGTACATATGTGCGCTAAAATTTTTGCTCATCGTTGACATCGTTAACAGCATGGGATTCTTTGACTCTCTCTCTCTCTCTCTCTCTCTCTCTCTCTTGCTATCCGTCTCTATCATCAGTCGCTACTGACAGGTCTTCTAGACAGCATCCTGTATATGCATAGAGCTGATGTATGCAAGTATTTGCTGGTCGGCCAACACTAGTGAGTCCAAAAGAGAACAGCACTGACGAGTTTGTCCTTCTTTCTAAAGCTGTGTATCAAATTCCTTGTTTTTCTTACTAATATGATTTGTGAGATTGGAGGTAACAGGTCGTACAGCTCGTCTTTTGTGGGCTGTTGCTTCTAGGATTTGTTCAAAACAGCTCAAAACATACTTGTTTTGAGGTAGACCATAAAGTACTGGACTGCAACATCATTGTAAGCGAGTCGTGCTTTGACGTTCACTTTTGGACAAATACCCTCAGGAAAGATATTTACCTCCGTAGTCCCTCAACTATGGGTTAAATAGTACCATTACTCTTCTGCAAGGATGGCTTGAGCATTAAATAACCCATGGAGGTTAAAATGCCATTAAACAAACCAAACCATTTCGTGCAGTTCTCATCCAGTTTTTTCTCCATACGTTTCGTTAGCGTCCAGGTGGTGTATCTATAGAGTAGTACTGACATAGCCATAGCATTTTATTATATGAACCCCTGTTGTTAGAAAAAAAAATGAAAGACTTCTTGTCCCATATCTTCTTCCTGGAGCCAGTGGGGTGCCAGCACATGCACCTCCTTGCAAGCTATATCATCAGAGACGACTTAACGCCTCTAGTCGGCTGCATATCACTCGCTCGACTCTCGATTCTGACAGCACTCTAAATCTGACCTCGTGGTTCTCATATCACAAGGTCTCCTTCCGGTTGCACACCAGCTCGACTGGCCTACACCGACGCACTGCCATGCCCTTTTTTACTAATCATAACGTGACAGCTTGTTAATAGAGGTGTCCGTGGTGTAATGATTATCGTCGTAGGAAATGAACACGGCGATACGAGTTCAAATCCTGGACAAGACTGATTGCATTTCACATTGTACTAATACGAATGATACTAATACTAATATGAATCCAAATATTCTCCCTCCCGCTAAGGGTAAATATTAAGGAAGACTGGGTTCTTCAGCCTTAGTGAGGCAACTAGTCTAGGAGAAGGAAAGCTCTTAATTCAAACCTGTTAAACTCCGCTTAAAAATTGACCTTGTGTGATATCCTGCCCGAGCGGAGGTGTTGGTTAATATGATAACGTGACAGCTGGTCAAAGCACACGTTGTCACCAGGAACGAACCCCAAATCCATGTCAACAGTCATTATATTACACTTTCTCGTGAAAGTCTGACAGAAAATGATTGCTTTGGCCTGGTGGGTTGAGTGTTCGCCAATGGTCTGGGAGACCACGGTTCAATCCCAGGTCGCGTTATACCAAAGACTTTTAAAATGGTACTTGATATCTCCTTGATTAAGACTCAGCATTATAAGGTACATATCAAGGGTAAAGTGGAGCAATCTAGGTAAAGTAGTAGTGCCCTCCCCTACACCTCGGTGTTGTAGCTATTGAAAAGGGAGCCTTCAGGTCGCTCTCGACTACAGTCGCCAACTTTACTTATATATATATATATATTCTATAAAATGAATAGGTCCCACTTGTGAATTTGGTATTTAAGATTATTGTTTTTATAGATTTCCTCTACATGTGTTTCAGACTTTATAGTTGTAATACTACTTGCCAAATCTGGAAAAACACAATAACAGCAAAATCAAGATAACACGCTGCGTTAAGTTTTCGACTTATCAGCCAGGTGGCCCCTCTAACACAAACGTCAAAGTTGGCTGGTATATCTTTGAAAGTCCACCCCCACAAAGTCGGATCAAATCGAGTCTGCTGTATATAACAAATATCCACTGCATAGAGCTGGAGGCGAAAATGAAGTTGATTCCTTTTCCAGTCAAACCTATATCTGCTGGCATTTAAAGTTACTTACTTTAAATCTGTCATCATGTTAATAGCAGTTGGATGTCTGGACTTAACTAGGAGGGGGATTCATGACACCGACAGTCTGACTCAGGGATTGAAAGTTCACACTTTTTTGATGATTGTGTCATCAGTAAGACTCGATATTTCATGAAAATGTTAGTTTTTGCATAATAGAAAGTAGTGTGCAAATAAATTGCGACCCTCCCAGACACAAATTTCATCATGTCCCTCTCAGTATCGAGAAGTGAAAAAAAAAGGTCAAGGTCCTGAACGGATTCTTTAATCATGCTCCTAATTTTCACTGACCCTTATTTCGTTCTTATTACTGACAGATCCAGTGCTTTGGGGAAGTTGTTAGGGTCTTTCACGTTTTTGTCATCTGCTTCAAAGTTGGGTAGATCCCTTGAGTTTCTATTTATGCAGATGATGCTTTTTTCTCCTCCCAAGGATCTCCGCGTCTACCCGCTTATTCTTTTCTAAAATCTAGTGGGGTCATTTGAATTGTTTCCGTAGCTTCCTCCCCGAGCTTACAAATGAGGAATTCTGCTGAGGTTTCTTTTAGGTTGATGTTGCTGTTGCTGTTTTTGATGATGATGATGATGATGATGATGAAGTGGGTGGTGCTGCTGCTGCTACTGCTGCTGTATCTATTATTTTTTATGGTGCTATTATTTTGGATGGTTATTGGTGCTATAGCTGTTGTTGTTGATACTGCTGATGATGCTGTTGTTGGTTCTAACAGCATCGGCGGAAGATTAGCTCCTTATGGGCTTTTTAAAACTAGTAGTTTTCGGAGTGGCATACTCCGGCCTCGTGGTGTGAGGGGTGATCTGATAGTCCACAGCCTGATAACTTTTCCCCAACAAGAGCCGGAACATTTCCCCCGACAGCAGGCGAGACTATGGGAGCATCCATTTCATCTTTCATCATAATAGGTGGGAAGAGATCCTGTATACATTTAGGGCTTTATCATAGACCTTCTTAGACCTGGTTAATTTGCAGTGACCAGTCTTTCCACAATACCAAGCGGCTGGTCTCCTTCCAGTCACGGTGACAGACTGCGTACCTCATTCCATATTTAATCAGTTAGGAATAGAGTAGAAGATTATGTCTTCTAACATGATGCCATACCTCCACTCCTCGTGCATAGTTTACTGAGACACGAACATGATATTTCGAAAGTGCAATATGCATGCGGCTAAATTCTCGTCTGAGATAGCTCGGAACCTCATATTCTGCCACAATGGTCTTCTGTCGCCCTATATACTCTTTAATTTCAAGAGTTTTCTTTTAAGGGCAACGCCATCTATTGTGAGCAACAGTGCGTCTCAAAAAGCACACGGAGAGCCAGCTATTACGGCTGACATCTGTACACCTTTGCTCGTCAACAATTTAGGGATCATATCTCTTCTGTTTGGGACAATTCTTTTTGTTTTCTGTCAACTACAAAGACTGATACTGTTGTTTGTTTTTGTTTTTTTTTTTGGTAGATCTTGTGTGAGATGCTCCAAACTGAACGAGAGGACTTTCTCCCCCAATAGTTGGGACATGACCTTTATCCACGAAAACAACTCGTCAATATTATCCACTACTTTTAGAGGTGGGTTCCAGGCATAAGGAGAGTCCTTTTTTTTTGGTGTTCGGTGAATTTTCTTTTGTTTTTTCTTTGTAAAAATATCTTTTCTCGGGTCACAAAAAAGTCCCCTTATGGCTGAACCGCTACTTCTGCCGGCCATACGAAAGCAAAAGATTGAAATAAAACCTACCTTAATACTAGTGGGGGTGTCCTCGTGGTTTAATGGTTAAAGCGATGGACAGCGGAATCATAGCAAGCGAGTTCGTACTTCAGTCGCGCTATTACGTTCATTTTCGGGCAAATACCCTTGGAAAAAGTATGAAACCCCTTATCCTCCCAGCTATGGGTTAAATTGCACCACTACTGTTCTTCTGGGAGAATGGCTATGGCATTAAATAACCTACAAAAGGTTGATATGCCATTAAACAAAGAAACCAAACCATTAATACTGATGTTGGTGTTTTTTTCCACATCTCGAAACAGACGCGCTAATAAGGTGTACAGCTAAAAGAGAAAAGATGTTTCCTTGCATGAGACAGTCAAACAAAAAAAACAAAACAAGTCAAAATGAATAATAAGACACGCGCCAGACTTTTTTCCACTTTATAAAAGACGAATACAGAAGTCACAGTAATACGACTAAATTGGTTTATTGTTTGGGTTTTATGTCATATCAACTATTGTTGGTTATTTAATGCCAAATTCTATTTATACTAATAAGAATTTCTATTTGAAACGATTCAGTTTAGTATGAGTGCACAGTTTAATCGTCAAAAACTTTTATATTCCAAGCTATATAGTTTATTCAAACACTTTTAATTCAAACAGTTCAGTATAGGATAAGTATAGTTTTTAGTCCACACATAATTAAATGTCAAAACAGCTTTATTTCAAACAATTCAGTTTAGCTTAAGTACAATTTCGACAGCAAAATGAGTTCTATTTGAGACAATTCAGTTTGCATAAGTACGCAGTTTAGTTCTATTTCACCAATAGATAGGACCCTATCAGGTGCTATCTCTCTGGGCCTAAGTGGACCTGGGAGCAATGGCAAAAAAGGGTACTCCGCATTTCCCAAAGCCCCTTCATTACTGAAACCTCACCATCTCATAGCTAAGTCTCATATCCAGGAAACTCATTGGCAGGTATTACCCCTCTGTAGAGGAGATATTGGCGTTTTCTACAGCTCCCTCCACCGACTGGGTAAATTTTTCCGTTATGGAAGGAGCCATATTATCAATATCAAATATAATATTATACAAGCTAGTTCCCCAAACAATAAGTTAGGGGGAACATTTACACATGAAAATATAGGGTATGTCAATATACATTGGACCCATGTAACTGCTAATAACTGTACTATTCATAAGTTGTTCCTTTTTGTTTTAGATTTGGAAAAAAGTATAGCAGAACAACTATTAATTCTCGGTCACAAAGCCTTCGTCAAGAGATGAAAAATATTTTGCGTCATTTTGGAGATGGAATAATTTAGAACTGTCTCAAAATAGATGCTACCCTTTATTATGAAAGGATTTATTATTGAGACAAAAAATACAGATAATTATTGAATCTCCTGGAAGCTGACATGATAACAATTTTAAAAAATACCTTGATTTGATATTTTTTAGCTCAAAGGATGCATTTTTGCAAGACGTGTTCCGCATGACCACGATTTTTCTTGTCTCAGTAATGAATCATTCTCACATAAACGGGTTGCATCTATCTTGAGACACGGTGTATGTATATGCAAAGTGCAGAAGCACATTCCTGCAGAAACTCTCTCTCTCTGTCTCTGTCTCTGTATCTGTCTCTTTCTCTCTTTATATATATATATATATATATGTGTGTGTGTGTGTGTGTGTGAAAAACTGGAAATATATCTGACTTCGGCTTGAGGTAAAAAACAATCAAAACGTTTAGTTTTGGAGAATAACTCAGTAAATAGAATATCCTCTGAAGCCCTGGCGTGTTTTCATTTTGTACATTTTCATAAATATATATATATATATATATATACATATATATATATATATATATATATATATATATATATATAATGTGATTGAATCTGTCTGTGTGTATTGATGTGATCTAAAAATTTTTGTAAGATTGGTTTTTGCCGACAAGATTTATTTTGTCCTCTCGACCCATCTAGTTTTTAGGAATGTACCTGTCAAAACATCGATGTTATAAAAGAGAAGAACTCTAATTTTCATTTGAATTATCATAATCTTTCTGAAAATCATAGACGAAATAATGAACCTTTTAAACAATATTTTTACAGCACTACTAAATGGACGCGATTTAAACATAGCATATTTAGATGCGTCAATATGTGTTTTTCATTTTTATAAAAAAATATAATCAGTTACTGTTAGTGTGAATATTAAAATGATCAGATTTTAAAAGGAAGCTGGTATCAGTTTTTACTGATTGACACCTGCTGGTTTCCGCTCATCAAATAATTTGTCATCGAAAGCAAACGTCTGTCTTTCTTGTCAGTGTTTATCTTGGTTTAATCAGAAAAAAAAAAACTTTCTTTGATCGTCAATAATTTTTCTATGATGGGTATAGTAACCTTCATCAAGTATCCTTTGTTGAGAAAACGGTCCGATAACTTCATGATTAAAAACCAAGAAACTGCTTTTGCCAATTTCTTTTCCTCTTAAAGATTAAACAAAGTAGCAAGTGTAGAATATATTTAAAAAGACACGAAGTATTAAACCACATATATGAATGCAATAAACAGTACCAGAAAAAGTACAAGTGTTGTTATTACAATTATGAAGGGTGATTAAAACGGAATTGAGAAAATAACTAAGATTTAAACGTAATGACATTTTGTACTTTTGTTCTTCCCAGCAGGTGATTATTATCCTCCCACACCATTTCTCGCTGTTCCATGTTCTTTGCTGGAATAAATTACGAAGTAACATCTCCTTGTGTGTATATCTAACTTTATTCATCTTCAAGGTGCTTTCACAATTGCATTACCGACTTCGTACAAAAGTCGGATGTTGCCGATAACATTGAGGGAAAATGAGTGTTCATTCTCGTAAGCGGTTCTGGGCTAACTGGTTTAAAGTTGAATCTAAGATTTATGTCACCTGAGTTCGAGTTCTGTAGTAAAAGTAAAGCTTTCTACTGATTTTAAACAGTCAACTACCTCGAGTTGATATTAACTGTTTCTTCTTTAGGGGGGCAGTTTAAATCTTTTTCAAAATACTCTACACTACATGCCGACAAACAATATTTGCCAATCTGTCATTGGTGAGTATATTCACAAACCAGAATCTTTCGAAAAAAATCAAGAACAACAAATGTTTCCGGGATTTTGATACAAATTGATTAGAAACCATAGTTGTAATATAAAAAAATGGTTATGAAGATAACTACATACTTCAAGCGAGAGACTAAAGAAATTGTACATGTCTTGATCTAGACCTGACTATGAAGTACGAACCTGAAGAAAGCAAATGAATCTTTTTCAATAGCATCCTAAGATAATGCTATTAGAACCAATATTGTCAAAGCAAAAATTGTACTCAAACACTTAAAAAAGTGCACAGAATCGCCTCGTCAGTGATGTTCTTGGGGTCCTTACAAGTTTCGGGTCTTCCAACATCATACTTGCTCTCCCAAGTGACCCTAACGAAACTTTTGTTCCAGCCGGCGATCCTGCAGTAAAAATACGCCCAGCATGCAAAAACACACAGTACACACACACAAAAAAAAAAAAATTAAATGCAACTGCTAATGAGTTTTTAAAATGGTATTGGCCAATGAGGAACGACCTACGTCACTTCCCTCGGAGTCACGGCAAAAATAATGTTAAGTAATTGCTAGTGTAGACTATGAGACTGTTGAAATGAAACAGATAATCACATGATAATAATTGCAGCAAAATTTCATGAAAAAAAGAAAAGAGAAAGCATAATTGGATAGGGAAGTAATGCGAATCTCTTAGAAAAATATTAATTTTTCAGATTCTAATTATAAGCTCAACACAATGTAAAATTCTGTATTATAAGTATATTTTCTAACTGTACTAGGTTAGATAGTTTTATTGATGTAAAGTTTGGAAATAAACAGTACCTAATTATATCTGCTTTATAGAATAATGTTAAACTAGAAACAATAAAATCTTGGGAGTGTGGGTTTAGGAGAAAATTAACCGTTTATTTACAAACAGGTCCTTGCTCTGGGCATGCAGCCGACAGCATTAATTTGCTGTTGGATTTGGTCCTGGCTGGCATTGACCTGCAAAGGCAGACTTGAGACCGTATGGCCACCAGTTTCAGCTGGGCCACTTTCGGGTGGGCGTGCTAAATCACTGACAACTTTGTCATCCTTGTATAGTAGTGGACCTTGCAGTCCAGTTTAAGATATAATCAGGCATACGTGCCTGGACCCAGATTTGAGTCCAAGTCCAGCTAGGCTCATCAAGCCCACATTGCACTAAGTGAGCCGATGACCAGCATGTTCTAGCAGCACTCGAGTCTCGGCTCGTGCTCGACTTTCCTCTCCCCTAAATCGCCACTATAATCGACCCTCGGGTCATTGACCTTATGTCAAGTCCTGTCTGGTGGGAGGCTGAGATAAATAGGCCTTTATTTACAAACAAATATTTGCGTGTTTATTTTTTAGATTTTATTCATATCTATTTTGATTATATCTATATAAATATGTTTTCAAATACAACCATAACTCTTTTATCTATATTCGTTCCTGTTTGATTTGAAAAAAATAAATAACCCATAATATGGTTTCGTCGTGTGTGGTTACTCATGAAGTCTGTCTTAGATACAAATAGCCCTGTAGGGCTCAACCATCTGTAGGCCTGGTTTGAATTCAGCTTTCCTTCTCCAAGACAGGTTGTCGTATCATCGTTAAAGAGTCCAATCTTTCTTGCAATTTATGTATAATTGGAAGGAAAATAGTTTCATTCATAGTTTCCCAACGTTATGAAGCGTTATGTAAAATGCAAACAGCCTCGAAGAGGATTTACATTCAGGTGGTCGAGTCCTTTTCCCACAATAATGATAGTTACATAACAAGCACTTCTTAACACGAGTGCTTCCGGCTTGATTTACACATCACTAAATATTTTACTTTTCAAGATATGCTTTGATTTTCATCGTGAATAGAATATGATATCTAAATAAAAAAATTGTAAGGGTAATAAGTTACAAAACTTTTTAAAATCAGACTAATTAAACAGACCACCATGACGTCACTAAACTTATCACAACTCCGGCAAAAATAATAATCATTAGAAATGTTGTACCGATGAGGGATTTTTAATGTTCCATGAAAGACAGAAAATAAATCGCGGTACACGAATACAATCGGCTGAGATCAGAGCGAACAAAAATGCAATAGATCATATAAACAAAGCAGCGGGAAAATGATATCGATTCGATGAACCAATGTGTGAACTAAGTGACCTTAACTTGGTGCAATGAAAACAGATCGTCACGCTAAAATCGTTTAGTAAGGGTAATTAATGACGACGTTATCAAGTATAATACACACACACATACACACACACACACACACACACATATATATATATATATATATATATATATATATATAGTCATCCACAGGCATATCTGTTTCGTTCTATCAGAACTCATCAGTGTAGCTAGACATTAGCTTCCCGTAGCTGGGATCGAAAGCCGGTTAACTCAAACGTCAAGCCAAGCTTCTAACCATTCATTCATATATATATATATATATATATATATATATATATATATATATATATATATATATATATATATATATATATATATATATATATATGTCGAATGGTATTATGATCAATAGCGAAAATGAATATACAACTAATAACTAAACAAACAGAGTTTCTAGGGTACCCCATATATCTAGCCTTGTGACACAACATGACAGATGGCAAAAATCATGAGACAATCAAATACACAATAAGATCCACCATATACTAGATACGATCGGTGAGTGGCCCGGCAGATTACAGAAGACACAGTGATACTCTGAAGACCTTGCATTTGGGCTACCCCCATTACCCACTCACACCTCATAAAAGGGGGAGATATCTCAATACGCATAAAACCTCCCACATTCAAACACATTCTCTTAAACAAGGTGCGCCTTAATACTGTATATTTATCATATCCCTTACATACATAGCATTACAATAATGTACACGAAATATAACATTAACACAACATAGACCACTAATACAAATGATTATTGCAATTTCGCACAGGATTATTTCAACATTCATATGCTAGTATTGAGTATATGATGCAGAAATAACCCGAAATCGGCAATGAAGACAGCGCATCACTGAAGACCTCCCGGATGCATCTAAGATGTATGATTGAAACTAAGGCCCCATATTATAATACAAAATACAATGTCCCTTAATACTACAAAATTCCCACCTCACCTATTATTTTTACGTTATAGATCCAGTATCCATCTCCGTCTATTATTCTTACGTGACAAATCGAAAGAAATAATTTTCTTTGTAATGAAATGATGATAAACTTGCTCAGTAGTTAATATAATCACTGCACACCAATTTTGTTTTTATTCAACCAAACCCCCAACGGTCCCATGACTTCTGCTGCAAATCGCTACATATATATTCAGGAGACAACCCCATACCGGCCACGCGGTGCATTTATTATCATGTACACACATACTAATAATCGCATATACCACCACACTCCACAGGACGCAAATATAATCCAAGCAAACACACACATACACATACCAGGTCACACACACAAAGAGTTTTATGCAGAAATAATGTAAACATATTTTTGACTAAATTTCTCGAGTTTTTCGATTTCTCCAAAATCTTTCTTTCTCTGCCTGATGATTGTTGTATAATCACAGCATGAAACCAGTCGTCTCTGATAAGCTTACATGCTAATAAATATATATAAAAACTAATATGTATTTATTTATTGTTATTATATAATAGCTCTATCACAGTTATGGGCATTCTCCAAAGTATATCGCATTTTGTCAGTCACAAACCTGCCAAGTGAAATAGTGACAGCCATACACTGTTGTAATATATATATATATATATATATATATATATATATATATATATATATATCGGGGATATGTTAAGAATTAGTTTGCATTTAATTTTATACATGGATGAGTGTTAGTGCCCCTTCTTTAGCATACAGCTTTTTTGTATAACTATCTGTCAATTATAATTCTATTCATCAATTATTCCTTTATAATACAAATAATTTGCCCACAAATATGTAGTTTCAAATCACTCATAATAATAATCCTTTGTAAATGTATGTGACTCATAGATGGGACTTTAACAGGTGCTACCAATCCGAGTCAGAGTGGACACTAAGTACAAAACGGTTTTCCATTTACAAATATTAAAAAAAGAAATAATCCTCTCATGAAGATGCTGCTTCATTAATCATTTGTCTTGTCGAGATTCATAGAACTATTTTCTTTGAGTAGGAGGTAAAAATTCAGCAGGTGTTTTTTTTAATAGATACAAAGAACAATCACATGAATATAAAAGAACTACACAACAAATATTAAAAGCTGCATCGTTCCACAGACGCTGATAAGTGATAACACGTAAAATAAATGACTCGTTTTCAGCAAGAATAATTAATGAACATGCATTGTTTCATAAATTTACATAGAATAACATTCATTTTTCATGCGGACTAAGCGTCGTATCCTAGCATGAATAATTTAGCCAACTTTCAACACTAAATTCTGTAACACAGTCACCAAGGGCATGTGAAATGATTAAAGTATAGGTTTATTTGTCAAATGGCGGAGAGAAAGCCTAACGATAAGTTATTTGCGAATTTCCTGATGGAGAATGAGAACATATTGATGTTTGAGTTAGAAGAGAAAATGTGGAATTTCTATATTCAACTTCAATAACTGAATTGTTTGTTTTATTCAAGCAACAGCAAAATTAATTTAGTAGTGGGACAGAATCAATTGCATCGAGGAAGATATTAAACGACAGAGAAATTATTTTAAAAGATTAAACATGGAATCCCGAAGAATATCTGAATAGATATATAGATAGGTAGATGCAAACTTTTACAGATAAATAGATAGATCGTATTTCTCAAACGAGGAAAGATTGGAAAATGTTGCTGTTATATGATTTCCCCTAATCTGATGAACAGAGAACCTGCATCCATACTTGGAGTCCAACAAAAATAGCACATGAACACCAGCAACTTCGACGTAAGCCAAGAATTGACAGTTAGCTGTGAAAGCTTAGGGAAAGACAGATAGGTGAATAGATGTATAAAAAGCAGTGAAAACAAACCAAGCGACCCAGCTTTCTATTCAAGTAAATAGATACATAGATAGATAGATAGATAGATAGTGATTTTTTCTATAATGATGTTTCTTACTTAGATCCTGACATAATCGAGCAATAATTAAAATATTGAGTGGAACAAGACAGAAATATTTAATGAAAACAAATCTAATAATATGACGAATCGTTCAAGACAAGATACTTATATGTCAAATATAACTTGGTGGGAAATTGGATAAATCCATTCTTGTAACTTATATCTGAACGTCAAAATTTACACATGAATGTACACTTTTTCAAGTACAAACAGCTACCGATATATGTGTCTGTAAATTATATATGTGTCTGTACATTATATATGCAGAAATGTAAAGCCTACACATGTATATGCGTGTCTTTGTGTCTGTGTAAAGATAAAATATATATATATATATTATTTAATTAGCTTTCTTTCCCTTGATTCTTTGAATTTATTGTCCGAGACGATTAGGCCGTAATTTTGCCTTAATATCTTCTGAAAGGGATCAAACAACCAGTACAAAATTAAATGTCATATTTCGCGCTTCGTACGCTGGCGTTGACAAATTGTTTTATGTGTAATGGTTGCCATCAACCCGAAGTTTGCTTATTACAGATAAATCTTCGACGGTTTACATCAAAGGTTGGATCAAAACATCAGCGGAGTCATTTCCAAAGTCTCTATCTGAATTTTATTGCCTCGCACAAATCGAATTTTGATCTTCATCTCTAGAGAGCTACAAAGCATTCCGTTCATCCCGATCAAAACGGTTTCTTTTGAGAGTCACTAACAATGGGAAGATTTTCTCTTGGGTTGGTATCCTTAACTCCAAGACATTCTCGTTTATATAATATTTCAAGTGGATAATTCTTAATGCAGATATTTCCGGTAGTCTAACTCTTTTAAAGAATTTTTCTAAATTTATTATGATATGATATTTGCTGGCATCGCACAAAAATGAGCAAAACGGAGAAAGTAGGTCTGTATCAACTTGTTGGCTAAATATCTTGAACTAAGATGCCATCTGAATTGCCATCAATGTCTAAACTTCTTCGTAGAAAACTTTAAAAATAAGAAATGAATAAATGAAATAATGTAGTGTGAAGGGACGAAAATAAAGACGAAAATTAGCTGAGTAGAACAACTCATGAAGGAAAGCCTTAACAAAAATGATTGTTATATTTTAATTTGCAGTTAAGAAAGGCTGCATAAAAACAATTCCGTTTAAATCAGATGTCACAATCACTTTTTCTTTGGAACCAGCATTCTAACTCATTTAAATTATTTTTCAAAATTTCTTTATTCATGATGAGATTTTATACACATGTGAAACATAGGTTACCTCGAAGGAAGAAAAAAATGATTGGTTGCGATACACAAAGATTCACGCTTTGAATATCGTTTCGTGAACACATCTGAAGTGAGGTAATTCGGGAGCGGACCGGAGTGAAGGACGTGATCGTGGTGTTTGTAACGCTGAATTTCAGCTGAGTAGTACACATCACAAGGTCAACAGCTAACAGTTGGACCCATATGGTTATCGGATGGTATCCAAGAGGCTTGATAAAAACCACTTGGAGGAGATCCACGGGAATGGGAAGATGACATTATCAAGTAGTCTGCATTAAAAGACTTTTTCAATTAAGTAAATAAGGAAAATCGGGATTTGTTAATTATTGGTAACCCCGAGGGTATAAATCTACAATTTGTCAAAACACTTTCATTTAAGGTGCCATCTGAATTGCAAGCATGGTTAACATTCTTCTTAGCAAAAAAATCTAAGAAAGATATAAAAGTAATGGAATATTGTAACGTAGCGTCAGATGGAAGACGAAAATGAAGAACTTTAGATCAGTAGTCATCGGAAAATGTTTGTCACTTTTACCTTGGCAGGATGGCAAGATAGCACAAATACCACTCACATTTATTTAAGATTTTTCACTAGCTTTTCACAGAATAGTCTTAAGTTAGACGTCGTGTGGCTCGTCTAGTCGATCAAAAAAAAAATTTAACTCGATTTATAGTTCTTTTCTTCGTGTTGATTAACACTAGGTCTGGTTTTCTGTTTGTTATTTTTTATTTCAAAATCCCAGTGACAAGGCGGTTTTGCCTAAGGCAACTTTACTCATTCGTGTCCAACAACCAACTCTCATAACTTTGAATCTTTCAAAAAACACGAGACTTCCCATAGCCAATCCAAAAAGGGCTCATGCATTGACCAAAAGATTCTCCAAGTCTGTTTCTGCGGAACTGAGTTTGACATTACACATCCATATTTTGCTGCGCTACCCGGAAGTTGGTGTAGGGAGATTATGAAATTTTGAACCATGAGTGAAGATTAATGTATTTTTTCTTCGATTAAAAGCAAATTATCTGTTCAGGTGGAAGAAATGCAAGGACTGAGAAGCCATGAATTAAAAAGTTTAAGTAGAAAGAAAATGCATTATAAAGGATAAAAAGAAATTAATTATCTGTTTAAAGGATATTTAATTATCAAATATTCTCTGGCACTTTGACGTACGATCGGAATACTGAATCCCTACAAGAAAATCAGACCTATGATTAATTAAGAAGAATAAAATAACTTTTCATCTAATAGATTTTACTCTGCCAACATACGATAAGTTTTAACTAAAAGAAAGCGAAAAGATAGACAAATACCAGGATCTTGCTAGAGAGAAGAATAACGATGTGAAAAGTGACGTTTGTTAGTTTTGTTGTTTAATGACATATCAATCTACTTAGGTTATTTAATGCTAAATCCATCCTTCTAGAAGAAAAGAGGTGGTACTATTTAATCCATAGCTAGGAGGAATGTGACATGTTAGAAATTGTAGTTGGTGACCTTCGAAAGGTCCCAGAAGGCCTGGGGAATTGTTTGAAGGAACTGGAGATCAGCGTGTGAATCGAGACTTCCAGACCGTTGCGCGGTTAAAATTGGCTACATTAAGAAGATTTTTGGAGACCTGATAAGACTTGCTAGTATTATGAGTTCAGTGAAACACAACGAGTTAGAGCTGTTGTAAAAAAAAACTCAAAAGAGTATAATAATATGAATACTAATACATAAAATATGTATTTACCAACTTCTCCAAACTAGCAGGATGCTACACAAAGTCATTTTGAAGCGGTGTTTATCAAGTTTGAATTCAGAGTTTTCCATATCCTAGACCGGTGGCTATACCAAGATTAAAAAGCCTAGTCGGTCCTACTATTTAATCATAGCTCGAGGGAGAATAGATAGATGAGTACCTTTCCTAATGGTTTTTACTCTATGTGAAATGCAAGCACACTCATCCAAGATTTGAACTCGGGTCGCTCTGTCCATTTCCAACGGCAATACTCACTACCACACAGGTATGCACGTAGGCTTGTATGTATGTATGTATGTATGTATGACTTAGATAGTTACTCCTCAAAAATTGGTCTGTAACGATTTTCTTTACTCCTTACTGTATATTTATTTTTCTCTTCTATGATTGGTAATTTTCATCGATTAGTGACTAATCTTGACAAAAGGGTCTTAACTATTAAATGTGGTCATTCAAAAAAAGACAGAAGACCAAAAATACATAGAAATAAACTCAATCACTTAATTAAATATTGTATATAGTTTATTCCTTTCAAAACTAGTTTTCTTTGGGATGATTTCTTGCCAGTTCAATTGAAGTGCAATTCAACTTTTGCCCTTTATATATCACGTTATTCCCTTTTTTCATGATTTTTCAGAAACAAAAAAATGACGCTACGCTAGAATAATTATTGGTATTTAACGTCGTTGGCATTTATATCAACTTGTGTTATCTGGATGAGTTAGTTTGAAAGGTTTGTGTAGACAATTTGACTTTTTATTTGAGATTCTGTTTGATTCATTCAGCTTCTTGCGTTGGGTCCTACCAAAACAATAGAAGTTTTGTGTCGAGAAGTCACCGGACTGATTTAGAAAACAGGAGAAAAATACACTTGTCTGCCGCAAAAAAGCTATACTTTAAACGGGTTCACTTTTGTCTTTTAGTTTTAAATTACTCGGTAGGATATCCATCATCTTTCTGAGCATTTATTCTGTCTAGAATATATTGTTAACAAATAAATGTCCTTTCTATTCTTTTATTCCCCAGCAAATGTTGGCAGAATTTTATACGGCAAATAATGATTCATCCGCATAAGATGACACAGGAAGTAACAAGAATAGCGTTTTTTCTTCTTTTCTTTAACTTAACAAATGCCAGAGTTTACACTCATTGTATTTTTGTTAAAGCTAACGTGATTTTAAAAGTTTTGCATCAATTGTCTCTCAGTTTTGGGGAAACAACTTAGAAGGATTGAACATGAAGTGCACGTATCAAAAAAACTAAGTTTTCACACCCACTGATTTTTTTAAAGAGCTGTATAGTTTTGGAATAAATTGCCTGATCAGATGAAAAACAGCAGCAGCGTAGAAAATGTAAATATTAACTTAGGTTAACTTAGAAATAAAAGAAAGTAAAGTCGGCGACCATATTCAAGGGTGACCGGAAAGCTCCCTTTTCGATAGCTTACTACACCAAGGTGTAGGGGAGGGCGCTACCCCTTTCCTTGGATTGCTCCATTTTACCCTTGATCCGTACCTTATAATGCTGAGTGTTAAACAAGGAGGGATCAAGTACCATTTTTTGAGTCTTTGGTATGACTCGACCTGGGATTGGACCCAGGTCTCCCGGGCCATTGGCGAACACTCGAACCGCTATGCCAATGTGCGGTACAACTTAGAAATAATGGTAAGAAAAAGAACTCAATACCTTTTTTTAAAAACTACTGGAAGAAATATGCAACTGAATTTGATTGGCTAGGATTGGTTTGGTTTAGTCTTATGGCATATAAACTCTGATAAGTTTTTTATACATATAAATAGTTCTATTTCAAACAGTTCAGTTTAGCATATACATAGTTTAATTTTTATTTGTCCCATAGATAGGACCCTGCCAGAGTGGATATGGAAGTGATGACAATAAAAGAGGACTTTGCATTCTCCAAAGCTTCAGCATTTCTGGAGTCTCACCATCAGATTGTTTAGCGTCATATCCTCGTTTGGGAAGTCTTACCACTCAGCAGAGTTCCAGTCGGTGTATTCTACAGCCCCAACCGACTGGGCAACAGACTTTGATCTATATATATATAGATATTGTATTGATATTATAAAAAATTCGATGGAAATATTTTTCTTTTAAATGTTGCACTGAGAATATAGTAAATAAGGAATAGACATGACAAAACAATTCTATATATTTGATGTTGTCAATCTGAAGTTTATGGATTGTTTCGTTTTATATATTAAGACATATTTGAATATCTAAAAACACCAGTGAAGTGAGTAAATTATAAGCTTCTGGCCATTACTTGACAATACTCCACCTTTTATATATTTTACTGCCCATAGCGTAGCACAAAACCAAACGAAAAATAAATTGCCTCATGAATGTTTATAACTGTTTTCAACTAATTCTGTGGTACTGATTTCGAAAATGTAGTCTATTTTTATTCATATCATATTTGTGTGACGAAAATACTGTATATCTGGTCGATTTAGAGCTGTGATGATTTTTTTTCGGAAAATGCCTATGGTACCGTTCCTCTCTGATTATTTGATAAAACGAAATGGACTGTTATTGTCTTAAATTTTGAATTAAAACAAGAGATGTATGTTTTTAGTCAGCAAGATTTTGATTTGAAAATGGTTTGTGTTTTGTAGAATTTAATATGTTTAATATGAAGTTATGAATTTGACTATTGCTGTAACTTTTTTTCAAAGTATGACAATGTTTATAAACATTTGTTCAACTTGTCGACGAGAAAATCACTCAAAATATTTAGTACGAGATTTATCAAAATTCAGGAATTTGTTTAAAACTTTTGTAAAATTTTTGCTCTTTTTTCTTACTTCAATATTACGTAGATATAATTTTTTTAATTGTCTGTTAAAATTTAAAGACTTATGAAATCTTCTAAAGTTACTGTATGGATTTGAATTCTATAGTCCCGTAAATAGGTCCAACTTGATGTTTGTTCACTGGCATCATTAGTTATTGGAATATTTACCAACGAAGAAGAGCAAATAAACTGAATTTAATACCACAGAAAATGAGTTCGAACGTAGTTCGCTTGTTTTTTGTATTGGCACTTTGTTTTGTTAATTGTTAATTCTTCAAGACTTTGTGTTTTTTATTGTTGTAAACATGTTCAATGGGACATTATTTTTACGGTATTTATATTTTTATTTTGAACATATTGTGACTTTCTTTTGCAAAACATACAGACGTGCTTGGCAAAGATGATTTTAAAAAATAAACATCACGAAGCTATTTGAAAAAAACTATCTTATGAAGTGAGAGTTTTTTTTCTGTTGGTTAGTAAAATCTGTCATTGATGTGTTCCGTAAACTTAATATTTGACTCAGATAACAATTATGATTGATGTATGCAATTTACAGATAGTTACGAGAGCAAACAATAAGTAAACCCTGTTTGTTTCCGTTTTTATCCTAAGTCTTAAAAAACTTTTTCAAAGTGAAATGTTTAAAAGTTATTTCTAGGTAACTGAGAAACTAATGATTTTCGGCTTTTATCATCGGATATAAAGCACGCACCAATGGCTTCTCCATCCACCGCAACATCTCTAACCAAAATAATTGGACAGACTGAGCTCTTTAGAACTGTTGCAACCAGTCTATGAGAAGGGTAACTGAATTGAAAATCTAACAACTAAAGTCTCTAATAAAGTCAAACATTATTTTCATCTAGAGACAAACTCTGTCAGTCTTTGGGTTTAATTGATGGTTTCGTGTGTGAAGAGTTACTGTATCTTCCTTCTTACAAAAGGCACAAATGATTTGTCGATAACAGTAAAATATATACAAGTTTGAGAAAGTTTTATTATCAGATGTTGCAAAAAATTTTAAAGTTCATGTTTGTATCTACAATTTTTGTCAAAAGTTATCATTTGAATCCAAGTCTAAATTAATCTTGGACAAAATTATAAATCAAATGTAAAATGTAATTAAAAATAAATTTTTAAAGAAAATATCTATTTTAGATTTGATGTAAAGTAGAATTTTCTATGCGAAAAGAAAAATACGTACAAACAACAAGAATAAAAAATATGTTTAGAATGACGTCGACTGAAAAATAAAACAATTATTTCGTGTTTTTCTTTGCAAAATTGCTAAAATTTAGTCTATTTATAAAAGTTCATGCAACATAAATCCAGGGTCTGTTTTTAAAAACAACGTTTTTCACAGAATTAACTATATATCAAAAATCAATAAAATGACACTTGAATTTTCTTTTCAATTTGAATTTAGTGGTTCACAGTAAAATAGTCCAAAGTATGTTCTGAAAATAAAATAAAAGGAATGAATTTGAGATGATGGGTTTCATTCCGAAACTCTACTTGATACTTGAAAATAAATATCTCAGAAGTTATATTTAGAAATCGTCGGCAATTTTTTGTTGATTTTTTTTCATTTACTTAGCGCCTGCGCGACGCGGAGTACGAAACATAAGGTCAATTTTTAGAGGAGTACAGTTGGTTTTAATTCATGTCTTAACAAGCCTAAATAGCCCAAATAACCTCACTATATAGCCATATATGGAAGGGTATAGTGGATTTATGATTTTACCAACTGTATTCGTCCAAAAATGTAAATAGCTTCATTTAAAATTTGAACTCGGGTTTCAGGTTCTCTGATTACAACGTTACGCTTCTAGGGTTTCTTTTTGCATCTTAATCTTTTTTCTCTCTCTTTTCGAACTTCGACTGACCACTTCATTAAGACTCTCTATTAAAAGGACACATGGAAAAATTCTTCGTCAAAGATCACGCCAATAAACTGTCGTTTTTAACTGAATCATTCACAAAGAAGAATAAAAAAACGAAAAAATGAATTAGATTTTTTGAATTAATTCTCTTGGATTTTGGAAATATTTGCTTACAAATTTACAGATCTTCTAAAGTTTCTTTGCAAACAAGCCAAAACAATTGCTCTTCAACCTAATGTATACATTTCTAACCTGAAATTTAAAAAAAAAAGTATTCCTCAAGGAGATATCAATTGATTTAACTTTTAAATATATTTGAGCAAAATACCAAATTAAACTATTCTAATCTTAGATTTTCTTCAAACAGTATAAGTGTCTTTAGTGAGACATTATTCTAGAAATTTGCATATCATCTTTATCATCTCTCGATTACCTTCCCATCTGACTGTCAAAATAATTCTTAACCGCTGTAGATATCTTCAAATCTGAATATTTTACATGTTTTTTAAATAAATTGTATTGCTATCAACTTACTTTTAGTTTAACATTAAAAAAAAAAAAACAATTATAGTAGATTTCAACAAATGGCTGTAATTTTTACTAAAATAATGTTTCTAATATCGGCAAGTGGTTTAAGGAAAGTTAGTATTACATTATAAGATATTTTAGAATAGAATAATCTTCGATTTTTTTTTGTTGGTGGAGAAGAGAGACTAAAAACGAAGTGTATGGTGTATTTGCGAATTAGATAATAAATGCTTTAATTTTCTATGAGAATCCTTCATACAATGAATTAGACAAAGAACAATCTGTTTGTAGAATTCAGCTCTTAAATTTGAAAATAAATATTCTGCCGAGTTTTTGTTTGTTGATTAAACATAATTCTCAGTCAGAATTTCAAAACTGTTTGAAGAACTCAGAAACGTAGGAAATGATTAAAAACTGAAATGTTTTATAGCATACTGTGACCATAGAATAGCTCTGCAAGATATATGTGCGGAAAAACTAATATAACATTGCTATAAAAAATGCGAAGAAACCTTATGTTTGAAAATAATACAACCTTATTCAGTTGACTATCGGCGATTATGCTATAAGATCACTAATTATCAATGTCTGGTGTCATGTTAGTCTCCCTAATGTTGAGAGTTCAAATTTTGTCCGTCTGCTCTACTAATTTTTCTAGTGTAAAAGAAGATTAATTTTGAATTAAAAGCGGCTTTACTACGCTTAAAAATTAACCTACTTTCGCACCCGACGTGTGTTTTTTGGGGTTTTTTTTTGTTTCTTTCGTCGCTCTTACTCTGATTTAAATATATATACAGAAAGATCACAATTGACTGGTAATGATAAACTAGTTTGACCGATTTATTAATAACCATAAAATATATGTTAAGTGCGTCATTCAATAAATAAATGAAGCGTTTTTAAAACAGCTATATATTTTTTTAAATCTGAATTTGTTGATATGAATGTAGACTTAGCATTGTATAAAATGGGTTTCAAGAAAAAAAAAGTTACTATATTGTTCTGAAGCGATTCAAAATAAATGCAAATCAAATAGTGTACTTCGGGCTTGAACAGAAGTCAAATTTTTGATGGCTGAGAATTGCAAAAATGTAAAATTTATAGAAGTTCATGTGATATGTACGGAAAAAAACATGTTTTATATTAAAAAAAAAAGAGCTAATCCCGGGGTTACAACTGCGAACCTGATTGGAAATGACCGACTAGTAGTACGAAGACCTTAAATATCCCTCAAAGAAATGATTCTGTGTGAAGCCGTTTGTAAAGCATGTTATGCAGACAATTTTCCGTGATAAAAAAGGACCCATCTGTCTTGTGTTCCTTGGAAAAGGTGAATTTGTAAACAGTTTCCTGTTGCTAATTTTGAAAGCAAAAGGCTCCTTCTTAAGTTAATGAACCTCGTGTGAATAGGATATAATTTTATTTTGAGGTCAATAGTCACATAAGCCTTTTTTATATTTATAAAAACATAAATATACATGTGTTGTGAGACCGAAACTTACCTATACTGTTGGTCTCTTCCAGCACTATATTCCTAGCGTAGTAATATCCTAATTGCGTAGCAGTGGGAGCATGCAGTAGCAGTAGTATAGCAGTGTGAGACGTACGACTACCAATATTGGATACTATCCTTTGTAACTTTTGTTATTATATATTTCTTACCTCTAAACCATTTTCCGTGTTTTCCTTCTGTGTACCGACTTTGGGTCAACATCAGTGGCGATGTACGGATTCGAGAAATGCACTCAAGCCGAAAGCCTTACCAGTCCCACATCAATAGCGACAGAAAGATTCGAGAATTTCGTCTTCAGCACATCAGAGGACCCGCTCAAATACACAGTAGTGTCGAACGAAAAAAATTAATCTGGCATCACTACAAGATACAAAAATATTCCGCTTAGCAACATCAGTAACGAACTAGCGATTCGACACCTACGGAAAATTTAAGATTATTAAATACTGTCCAAATAATATAACGATTGCTTACAAGAAAAAATGAAAGAAGCCAGAATGTTCACAAAACAAATTGACAAACTCAAGCTTTTGGAAAAACTATTCACCAAATTCAGCGAGTCGATTTTTTTTCAAAGAAAACAAGTTCTCATACAACAAAAGAAGAAAAAAAAATCTCAAGCATTTTTTTTTACTTCGGTCTGAAGAATAATTTTTTCTTCTTCCCTCCCCACAGTTCTAAAAAAAAGTTTGTCTACAATTACAAAAATCCCCCAGCGATCGTTCGAGGCCTTTTACAGGCGCTATGAAGATATTTTCAACGTAGACTGTAAATGGCCTAGTAAAAAAAAAGGTACATCTACGATTAGGAAAAATGGGAACAACCGAACATAATAGGTTCGTAGACTTCATATTACCGAAGAAAACCACAAACTTGAATTTTTCAGAGACTATTAAACTCCTATCGGAACTATTTGGGCCTAACACAACCTTGTTCCACAAACGTTGGAAATACCTGAACACAGTCAAGGACAACCAGCAAGATTTCCTAAAGTTTGCAGCATTGGTGAACAAGCTCTGTAATGACTTCAAACGAGCCGAGCTGACTGCCGATGATTTAAAGTGCCTAATATTTGCACAGGGTCTAGTATCAGCAGAAGCCGAAGTCAGACAGCGGGTACTGACCAAGGGTGAAAACTAACAAGGAATGGCTCTCCAAATATTGGCAGAGGGCAGTCACAGAGTAATTTCTCTCGAGTGTGATTCCAAAACGATCGAGGAAAGAGGTGTGGCTCAGATTAAAAAATCAGAAGCAAGTCAACAGCCTATTCCCCTCAAAAAGACAAAAGGCAAAATTTCATGTTCAAATTCCCACAATACACAAAACACAAATAGGTTAAAGAAACCACCAAGATCATGTTACCATTGTGGTAAATGGCATTGGATGAAATTCTGTCCAGTCAAGAAGAAAAAAATATTGCAAAAATTGCAATAAAAATGGTCGTAACTTAACTCAGTGCTGGTACGCCAACATAACAAGAAAACCCAAAAGTAAAATTAGGTAAGATCAATCAAACGACACAGTCAATAGGAATTTAAGGAAATATGTGACTGTTGATATTTTCAATAGCTCCATAAAATCCCAGCTTGACTCAGGTTCTGATATCTCAATCATCAATTGGTGTACTTGGCGAAAATAAAACAAGCCGACCTTACTAAAGACGGATAAAACAGCAAAATCCGTAACTGGCAAGAATATAAACATCTTAGGCGAGGTAATCCTTACAGTAACACTAAATGAGGTTACCAAAAACCTGAAAGCCTACGTGCTAAAAAATTTTGACAACTTGTTCGGAACAGATTGGAGAGAAAATTTCAATCTATGGGATTGCCCAATGAGTACATTTTGTCCCAAAATAGGAAGTATAACGTCAAATTAAGTAAATCTCAAAAAGGAACTCAAAAAGCGATTTCCCCAGGTTTTTTTTCTGGCGGCATTGGGAAATGTTCTAAATTAAATGCTAAGCTCAAGGACGGTGCACAACCGGTATTCAAGAAGAAACGGAATGTCCCTTTCGCTGCTCAAGAGCAAATCAACAAAGGATTAGATAGACTCGAACAAGCAGGCATTCTGTCAAAAACAAACTTTAGCGGTCCATGTAAAAAATAAGTCCAACCAAATACGAATCTGCGCCGATTTCTCCACAGGGTTAAACGATGCCTTGCAAGATACCCACTATCCTTTACCAAGCCATGAATCAATTTTCGACAAACTAAACATTAAGAACATGCAGAATTTGAGAGGGCCTCTCAACTACCTCTTAAAAAAAGACAAACTATGGTTATGGACCCCTGAATGCTAAGAGTCATTCGAAAAGATCAAGAAAACCCCTGAATGCCAAGAATCATTAAAAAAGATCAAGAAACCCTTACTTCAGATCTCTCCCTCATCGACTACGACCATACCCTCAACATACTAATCACAAGTGATTCAAGCTCACACGGTTTTGGTGCTTGTATTCTCCATAAACTGCCAGATGGTTCGCGAAAAACTGTGACACCCGCATCTAGATCCCTGCAACCATCTGAGAAGCAATATTCCCGAATAGAGAAAGAGGCTCTAGGGATAATATTCGCCGTCACAAAGTTCCACATATACCTACATGGAAGACGGTTCGTACTGCAAACGGACCATAAACCTTTAATAACAATCTTTGGGTCCAAGAAAGGTCTGCCAGTCTATACTGCAAATAGACTACTTCGTCAGGGAACGATTCTCTTAAACTGCAATTTCAAGATCGAGTTTCTAACATTTAAAAATATTTGCCACGTGGACAGCTTATCGCGACTCATTCCCAAAAATACCGAAGTCTTTGAAGACTCTATTATTGCTACTCTAAGGACGAATTTGCGAAATCAGAAACAATGTTCGCAAGAAAATTCAAGTCCGTCTCCGATAAACTCATTCTACGGCCAGCAAAGTTCAAGAAAACTGTCTCGCCCCATAAGAAACATTTCTTTCCTTGCGATGAAGTTCTTTTCAAGGCCTACAAAAACAACATTACATTCTGGGAAGTAGGCACCATCAAACAAAGGATTGGCGAACTGGTCTGTATTGTCCAGGGGCCAAAAAACACCCACAAACGCCATATGAACCAGCTCAGGTAATGCCATTTGAATGAATTTGAGGAATCACCACAAAATACCTGCGAAGAGCCGATCGACGCAATATTCGATCATTTCGATCTTGACACGCCTCAAGTCTCTCCGGAAGTACGAAAAATAGAAAAACAAAATTTACGCAACCATTCGAGGTAAATTCCAAGAGGAGGAAATATTAATAGTTTTATTTTTTTTTCCAAGACAAAAAAGAGAACTCTTGGAAGCGGGGTGTTGCGAGACCAAAACTTACCGGCACCATGAACTCTTCCAGCACTATATTACTTGCGTAGTAATATCCTAATAGCGTAGTAGTGGGAGCATGCGGTAGCAGTAGGACAGCAGTATGTGAAGTATGACTACCAATACTGGACACTATCCTTTGTAACTTTTGTTGATAAATATCTCTTACCTCTAAACCGTGTTTCGTGTTTTCCTTCTGTGTACCGACTTTTGGTCCACACGAACATGTCTACTGATTCCTTTTATTTGTAGGTTTTTTATCCGAATAATAAAATCTTTCTGCATCAGTCAACTGTTTTCTGTCTGTTCAATCGCTTTTAGTTTCCTTATTTCATGCAACAAATAAATGCATGATTCAAATCACTTATATATTAATGAATACTATTTCGTACTGGTAAATCCCACAAAAGCTCGTAAATACGGTGATTATCAAATTCAAAATTGCTAATAAAACACACACACACACACACACACACACACACACATACACTATATATATATATATATATATATATATATATATATATATATATCAGTTTTAATCGGACGAATTCAGTTTAAAATCCATTCTCCTTCGTCCCTAGAATATTTGATGTAAACCGTTCGGTTTCTGGTTCAGCGGAATAGATCCTAGACTACCCACACATATACCCAAACACAAACACACAAATACAAACCCCTATACTCAAGTCAGCACGGGACTTCGATTGAGCTTAAATCTTTTTGGGCACGGTGACGTATTTTTTAATTTCCCTCAGATGATATTACAATAATTCGAAAAAAAGTGTTTGCAGTCAAAATTAATCTTTGAGTTGAAAAAAAAATTTTTTTTTGAAAAACTGGTTTAAAACGAGATTACGATTCTAATCCTATTCGTCTGAGTTATGTTATTAGAGAGATTTCGTTTGTTTTCTGAGCAGATTTTCAGAGACCCGAAATAAAGAGCTACATTAAGTTTTTCTTGGTGCAATATTTTAACGAACACTGTCAGCAAAATTTATCTAAATCGAAATTTAAGACATGAAAATAAAAATAAAAAATTATCAAAGTTAGTAAGTTAGAATGATTGTTTATGAGAATTTGAGTCGGGACAGTGAGTTTGTCAAAAGTCACGGACAAATGACGTGTCCAGAGAGCACTTTAATTGCTTCCAAATTGATAGAGTAAAGTTGGCGACCTTAGTCGAGGGTGACCCGAAGTTTCCCTTTTTAATAGCTATCACACTAAAGTGTAGAGGAGGGTACTACTCCATTTCCTTGATTAATCCCCTTTACCTTATAATGCTGAGTGTTACTATTTTTTTGAGTCTTGGGTATTACTCGATCTGGGACACACACACACACACATATATATATATATATATATATATATATATATATATATGCTCGCGTGCGTGTGTATGTGTGTGTGTGTTGCGGAAAAATATGATCATGATTGAATAAAATTCTTGCGCCGAAAAACCCAACCCCAGAGTAGACACCGATAAATATATGATATTACAATAATCAGAAAAAAAATATGTGTGTGTGTGTGTGTTTGTGTGTAGGAAAATTATGTAAATGACTGAAGAAAGCACAGAATCTACAAATTTAAATTTCTTTTCTTAACTTGAGGGAGAATTTTGTTAAAAAAAGAAATATACAGTTTATTTTTTAAGAAAAAGTAATATGAATAAAAAAGTAAATATGCCCCAATATATAATTTACAATAAAGAAATTCTGAAATATTGAATGTAGCAGTTTTCTTAGTCAAAATGTTGCTATTATATTTTGCAAGTGTAAAAGATCTTTTTGTAAGTTTGTCACACGACATGTCAATTTCTATGCAAAGTCAGCGGCGAAGATTTTTTTAATAAAAACACAAACACTTTCTAAACAAATGTAAAACATTAATTTAAAAAAGATGATGATGGAAAATAATTAATCGACGTTGAAATAAAAAAAAATCTTGAAGGAAAAGAAAGTTTGATTTTTTATCAAGAGAAATAGAGACGAAAGTTGGATGGTATTTGAAAAAAGAATCATTTGCAAAAGATTTATCAATTTCATCACGTTATTTATAAGAGATTAAAGTAAGCTAAACACGGATGATTCTCCTTGGTTAAAAATGTATTTTTAACAATCTTGGAAAAAAAATATGTCTTACATTAGTTTGGTCTTTGTTTCTTTAAAATTTTTAATGCAGGTTAAAATATTATCGTCTAGTAATCCCAAATTAAAAAAAATGGTGAGTCTCGAACAAAGACGTCTATTGGTTTATAAATGCAATATCTATCTATCTATATATAAAGTAAAGTAAGGTTAGCGACCATAGTCGAGGGTGACCCGAAGGCTCCCTTTTCGATAGCTACTACACCAAGGTGTAGGGGGAGGGCGCTACTCCATTCCCAGGATTGCTCCACTTTACCCTTGAACCGTACCTTATAATGCTGAGTGTTAAGCAAGGTGGTATCAAGTACCATTTTTAAAGTCTTTGGTATGACTCGACCTGGGATTAAACCCAGGTCTCCCGGGCCATTGGCGAACACTCTAACCGCTGGGCCAATGTCCCGGTTAAAATCTATATATATATATATATAATTATATATATATTTATATATATAAGTTTATTGATTGCAGTCATACTTTCTCCCTTGCAATTCAATAAAAAGGGTTTTAAATAAAACATATTCTACCCTTTTCTGCAGACGAGTTTCTTTTCATTTGAAACTTGATATTTTTTACACTCATAAATTATTCTTTCAATTTTCTTGTCAACAAAAATGTAGCACATTATCAACTGGAAAAGCCTTTTCTTTATTTAAAAAAAGAAAGGAAAAATGCTTGAATTTTCGGCACAAGTTTGTGACAATGATCACCTGACTTTGATTGCGACAATTTGATCAGTCATCTTTTCTGCTTACTTTCCAGTTTACACATGTGATCAACTAGGAAAAAGTTGTGTCTAGCTAATCATCCATGAAAAGTTTCATCCATTACATTTCGAATTAATTCGTGAAATAAAATGGTACCTGTGTTCTCGCGGAATTATAAGTTGAACTGCACGTTAACGTGATTATTTTAGGTTTTATTTTGTTCTCATCAGGAAAAGTATTCATTGACATGATGTAATAATCAAAAGTTTCGCTGTAAATTGTACCGATTTTCTCCGAACAAGAACTGCTGAAATGTCGAACGATTTTAAAGTACTCCAAAACTTTCATTATGCAAAAATATAGCATACCTATGACATATTTGTAAGCTAAAAGGTTGTAAGTAAAAGAAGGTATTATCATTAATTTGTATGACGAATATTGTGTAATGTTTCTGTTGTGGTCTTCAGATAAGACCGATGGAAGAACAACTCAAACAACGGGTGATATGTAAACGTTATTGTATTAGCAGAAAAAGGAAGTCATACAAAGGAAGTACTAGCCGTGCTCGGCTTGCAGTCCGTCTGTCAAATGTCTCGTAAAGAACGAGAAGTTGTCTCCCTTTATTTCCTGTTAATTACAGGAAGGCACAAGGCCTTACGTTTTGGGGGGAAGGGGAAGGGTGCGGTTTTTCATTAACTATGTTTTTACTAAGGGGACCTAGCTAGCCACATTCGCCGACCCATTCAACAATACAATATATAGTCATTCATCCATCGCCATACGCGCTGCTACCACCAAAATACCACATTTGCTCGATGAAGAAAGACCTTCTTAAAACCCCGAAAGTGATGCATGATTTTATTTACAAATTGTGATTTTTTATAAATGAATGATGGGAATGGGAGAAAAAACCCGAAATATATACAAACGAAACCAAGGAAAATTTCCCCGTTTGGTTGCCCTCCCATACCCCCGTCTATAAAATTGGAGGCCGACTGTTTTCCAGGGCGAAAGAACCGAAAACAAGCCGGACCTACCCTAGGTGGGGCCGAAATCCTAATCTACAGGGGTGAAAGGAAATAAGGGGTCGGGCGCGGTATGGGTTGATTCAAATAGGTAATATGATTTTTATACATATGAATGTCAAGATCTTCTGTAAAAGCGGACTGGGATACGGGTTGAGGTACAAAAATAATGGGGATGGGGAAGATCTTCAGAACTAACGACTAGATGACGGGGACAATGACTGACAACATACTGCTAACTAGGTTACAAGGGAAAAAAGCTTTGCCTACTTACCGCTTGCTGCTTGGGTTCGATGCTTGGGTTCGATGCGAGCCGTCCACTCCCTGACGTGATCCCAAAACGGGCGAACTCGCTCGCAATAGTAGAAGGCGTGCTCAGCCGTTTCTTCTAAGCCACTGCTGCAGCGAGGGCAATCAGGCATGTCTGCCAGGCCCGCTTTGTAGTTCAAGCCGAGAAGGGGTAACGCATTCCGTGCAAGTCGCCAGGTGAGCAGAACTCGGAGTTGTACAAGAAGCTCGATCCTGGCGCCCAATTCCAGTGAGAGCGGATCTCCTCCGCCGTCCAGCCTCGCCGCTCGCTAAGAGGATCAGAAGCGGAATCCACCACTAATTTCCGATATAGCTCTTTCCGAGGCCGTGAAAGGTCACTGGACACAAGAAGGTTACAATGCTTCGCCCAAAGGCTTACGTCGACCTTCAGCCTTTGGGTTTGAGTTGAGGCGAGGAAAAGTCCGACTCGCCTTTCGCCTCCACACTGCGTCCCCCGTCAAGGACCGGCCCAGGTATGCAAGTCTTTCAGCAAGCCAGTGGCTCTCAAGATCAGGCATACCCAGACCCCCGTTGCGTGTACGTTGGATACAGACCTGCCTACGGACCATCGGTCTTGCACCTCCCCAGAGCAATCTGGAGAGGGATCGTTGCAGTGCCAACCGACGTGCCTGAGGCAGGGGAAGTACAGCCAATCGGTAAAGGATCAGAGGGAAGACGTACGTGATGCACGCCTCCACCCTGCCCTTTAAGGACAACCTCCTTGAAAGCCAGATTCCCACCTGAGCGTTCACTTTGGTTTGTACTTCTGACCAATTTCGCTCCAGTTGGAGGTCGGGCCCGAACCACACCCCGAGGATGCAGACGGGTCCATCACTCCAGCGGAAGGGCCCTGGAAGGGTATTGCTACCCCTCCAAGCACCGAGCCGCAAACTTTCGCTTTTGTCAAAATTGACCTTGGCTCCTGCGATCCGCTCGTACTCGACAACCGCCTCTTTCACAGCCTTTATATCCAGACGGCGGGATACAGACAGTGATGTCATCAGCGAACGCAGAAACCCTTGTCGTAGGAGGGCCAGCAAAGGGGACACCGCGTAGGGACCGACTTGTCCTCTCATCCCTAAGCCTGCGCAGGAGGGGCTCCAATGCGAGGACATAGAGAAGAGGAGACAGGGGGCAGCCCTGCCGGACCGAACGCTCGATCGTGAATTCCTCCGAACGCCTTCCATTCACTTGCACCACCGCCTGAAGGTTATGGTACATCATGCTAATCCATCTGCGGAACTCCAGTTTGAATCCGGCAGTCTCCAAAACAGTCGCCAAGAACCGATGGTCAACCCTATCGAAGGCCTTGGACTGGTCTAAACTGATCAGCGCGGCTTCCGTGTCGTCTTCTATCCCCTCTAGGACCTCGCAAATGAAGTGCAGATTTCCTGGATCGATCTTCCCTTCACAGCAAAGGTCTGCTCGGGGCCGATCAGATCACTGATGACACACTGTAAACGATTCGCCAAGACCCGGGCCAAAATCTTTAACTCTGCGTTAAGCAGAGTTATGGGTCTGTAGTCGTCTAAACCCTCCCCAACATTCTGGCTACCTTTCTTCAGCAATGTGATCACGCCCTTGGTAACGCAACCAGGGATCACTCCCTGGGCGAACCAATGGTTGAACATATCCGTCAGAATATGGACAAACATGTGCGACATCCTCAAGTACACTTCGTTGGGCAAACCATCTAGTCCCGGTGACTTGTTAAGGCCAACCTGCTTCAACGCATCTCGGACTTCGCATTCAGTAAAAACACCCTCACAGCTAGCCGCTTCAGCCACCCCAAGGTGGGGGGATCGGCAAGATAGCTACGAAACGCCTGCATCGGGAGATCAGGGCAGCGGGCAAAGCGATCCCGAAATTGCGCCCGAAAGGCATCACGCAGCTCACAACTGATCGCAGCAGTCGCCCGTCAGCGGTCTTGACAGACGTGATGTACCGATCGGGGAACCTTCGCACTTCTTCTTCACGCGCAGTCGAGTTCGATTTCACAGCTTCGTTGAGAACTCTATTTAGCCTAGAACTAACTACGAATCCCTTGTAGCGCTCGGTACTCTCACGTTCAAGGTCCCTCCTAGCTAGCTCTACACCTAGGGAGTCCCCCCCAACGACCGCCCGGGTAAGTCTCTCTGCTATAGACTTCGCCTCCTTGTCCTTATCTAGGTTGAGCTGTCGACCGTATTTGGTGGCGAAGTCTCTAATCCTATATTTGACAGAAACCCACCACCTATTCCCGGTAACCGCCCCCACTAACGCCCGCTGAATTAGGGATTCTAGCCGGTCCCGGAAGTCCCGTATCTCCAGTGAGGAGGTATTGAACTTCCAGTAGCCGGCTAGACTAAACCTATTGGCTAACCGCAGACTGACCCTAACAAGCTTAGGGTCAGTCCACGCTGTCCAAGTAGAAACCTACTTTGGCAGAGGGCGACCTATCTAGCCACGTACACATTTCCCGCCCTGAGTGATCAAGACGAAACCTGTCGACGAGAAAGTGACGAGTCACGAAGCCGACAAGGCTGCTATCACACCTTCCTGCACGCCTAGCTCCCCGACCGACCTTATCTATCTTGGGATCAAGGATCGCATTCCAATAGCCCATTAACACTAACCGCTTCGTATCGTCCAGGAATGGTGCCAACCGACGAAAAAAGGAAACCCTCTCCGCAGCGATATTGGACGCATAAACCGCAACCAGACTTAATTTGAAACTTTTCGTAGGATTTGAGGGGGAAAGGGTGGTAGAGGTAGAGGTGGAGGAGTTTGCTGTTTTTGTGGTTGAGAGGAGGGACCTGCCTTGGGTTGTTCGGGGCATATTTTTTTTTGCGGTCCCCTCCCCACTGTCCCTTCTCCTCTTCAAATTTACTTTAGTTTCCATCTCTTCCGGTTGGATTATTTTGCTTTTCTTTTTATGCTTTTTGGGAGATGCTAAAGGTACTGTCGCAGTTGGTGTCTTTGGTGTTGTTGTTGAAGGTCGGGATGATGCTGCTGGTGCCGATGTTATTGGTGCGGGTGTTGCTGGTGCCGGTGTCGGAGTTGCTGCTGCTGCTGCTACTGCTGCTGGTGGGGCCTTTTTTTGAGGAGGGGATTAAGATGAGCTTTTTCCCCCCTGTTTGGGGGACCCCTTTCTCTTACGGGTCACCTCTGTCCAGCCCTTCTGGTTATTTTTAGGCTGGACTTGACCCGGGTCCTCTCTGCTGGCCCTTCCAGGCTGTGGAGCTTTTTTGGACCGGCTGTATCGGGCTGTCCTGGTTTCCGTAAGTATCTTGCGTTTTGGTGGGGATCGGCAGCGAAGGCCAATTTGCCCCTATCAGGCTTTGAGTTTTATGGTCATTTGGGTCACTTTTTGGCGTATTAGTTGGAGTTGTTGCCCCCTCCATGGCTGCGATAAAACTAGCAGCCAGGAGGGTAAAATTAAACCTCCGCCTGTAGCTAGTTTCAGGGGGGGGGTCTACTGTTTTAACTGAAAAAATTATAAGACAGAAGAAATAACACAAGTAGGACGACAAAAAATTTAAAAACAGGTAGAACCCAAGAAAATATAAAAAGCAAGTAATGAGGCAACAAGTAAAATCCAACAACAATAAAACAAAAAGTCGGATAACAAGTGACGGAATGAAAAAAACAAGTCAGTCAACAAAACAAAGAGTTCTCGGTAAGACTTTAAAAAAAATAAAAGTTCAAACAAAAGACAGAAGAAAAAAAAAAACAAAGTCTTACTGAGATAACAATTTTCGACAGTTGTAACAAGTAGTCCAACAATAATAACAAAGTCTTCTGATTAGCACTTGTCGTAAAAAATAGAGAAGTTTTTATTTCCGAAGAGATACAACTCTCAGTGAGCACAAGGCCCAAATAGCGGGGAAAGGGAAAGGGACGAAAACTGTATTTTCCTATGAAGCCCTAGCTAGTCGCACTTATCGCTAACAATCATCATTCAATCAGTTTTTTTGTTTTTGTTTTTGTTTTTTCCTCTCATTCTGTACAATAAATTCATTTATCCATCAACCACGCTTCAATCACCAAAATACCTTCATTTGCTCCATGAATGTCCTACTTAAAATTTGATAAAATGAAATGACTTATATACAGCAAGTTCAAGGTGATGAGGGATTGGAGAAAAAAGCCCCAAGGTAAACAAAACATAAACCCGGTTGGTTTCCCTCCCATTCCCCCTTCTATGCTGTGGAAAGTTGACTGTTTTCTGGTACCTGGATAAGGCCCAAAAACAAGCCAAAACTCTCCCTATAGGGGAAAAAACACATGACTAAACGGGATAAAAGAAAGAAACGGAAAAGGGGGGTCGGTCAGGAAAAAGGGATGAACATGAAATACAGAAATATGTGACCAAGATCCTCAAAAAAGGGCCGGGACTCACAAGTGGTTGAAAGGTGAGAAAAAGAAACTGGGAATGGGGGGGATCTTGAGTAAGAGTAACATCTAAATGGTGGGGACAATGACACCTCTCACTCTACTAGCTAGGGGGTCAAGAGATCCTAAGAAATTTTCAACTTTCCTACTTACCCAGGGTGGGGTCCCGAAGGACCCGGACCATCGTCGCCATGAGCAGGCAGAGGAGGGAAGGATGACTCCAACGTTGCTCCCTTGCATACGACCAAGCTTGCTGCATGCACCCACCTTTTGTTAAATTTTATGCGGTCCAACATTTTCTATCGCATCTAATCTTGACCCTAAGCTGATGCCTGAAGAACAAGATCAGATCACGATAAGAAAAGTTTGCACCCTCATACAATCCCTTGTTTCGCGTCTGCCAAATCACCATTCTAGCCACGGCTAGGATCACGAGAAACACCACACGTTTCTCACCCTGAAACGGAGGGCTAACGTTGTCCACGACGTAACCAACGTCGAGCGGCACGAGCTCTCTGGGACTGACGCGAGCCGTCCACTCTTCGACGTGGCTCCAGAACGGGCGAACCCTCTTGCAGTAGTAGAAGGCGTGCAAAGCCGTTTCCTCTAGTTCACTGCCGCAGCGGGCGCAGTCAGGCATATCTGCTAAGCACGCTCTGTAAGCCCAGTCGTTGAGGGCCAACGCGTTTCGAGCTAGCCGCCAGATGAGCGAGAACTCGGAGTTGTTCAAGAAGCCCGAACCTGGCCCCCAATTCCACAGGGAGCGAATCTCCTCCGCCGACCAGCCGAGCCGATCTACTAGAGGATCCGAGGCGGAACTCATCACTAACCCTCTTACGAGTCCATGAGAGGTCGCTGGACCGAGGAAGGTTTCGAAGGGCCCTGCGGCCCTCGATGACGAATGGTGGCTCGTCCTTTGACCTACGAGGACCTTCAGCCGAGGGACACAACCCCAGGTCAGGGAAGGTGACCCTGACCTTGAGGCTCCACACCGCATCCGTGGTCAACGAGCGGCCCAGGTAAGCCAGTCTCTCAGCGAGCCGGTGGCTCTCGAGATCCGGCATCCCCAGACCCCCATCGCGAGGACGTTGATAGCAGACCTGCCTACGGACCAAAGGGCTTCGGCCTTTCCAAAGAAGCTTGAAAAGGGATTGTATCAGTGCCACCCGATGATCCTTAGACAGAGGCAGTACGGAAAAACGGTAAAGGATCAAAGGGGAAGATGTGCACGGCACACACCTCCACCCTGCCCTTTATGGACAACCGCCTTCAAAGCCAGGCAACCACCCGCGCTTCTACCTTAGCCCGTACTTCCAACCAATTTCGCTCCAGCTGGAGGCCGGCCCCAAACCACACCCCAAGGATGCAGACGGGACCGTCACTCCAGCGGAAGGGCCCTGGCAGGGGAACGCTGCCCCCCAGGCACCCAACCGCAAGCTATCGCTTTTGTCAAAGTTGACCTTGGCACCTGCTACCTTTTCGTATCTCATGACCGCCTCCTTCACAGCCACTAGTGTCCGACGCCTGGACACAAAGACCGTGATATCATCAGCGAACGCAGAAATCTTGGCTCGGACGCTGCCGCTTAGCAAGATTCCGCACAGGGCCGGACGAGCCCCTCTGACCCTAAGCCTTCGGAGCTGGGGCTCCAAAGCAAGGACATAGAGAAGAGGGGACAAGGGGAAGCCTTACCGGACCGATCGCTCGATCGCTCGATCGCAAAAGCCCCTGAACGCCTCCTGTTCACCTGCACCACCGCCTGTGGGTTATGGTACAGAATTCTAATCCATTTGCGAAACTCCGGTTTGAATCCGGCGGTCTCCAAAACTGCCGCCAAGAACCGGTGGTCAACTCTATCGAAGGCCTTGGACTGATCTAAATTGATCAGCGTGGCTTTGGTGTCGTCTTTTATCCCCTCTAGGATCTGGGACACCGAGTGCAAGTTTTCTCGGACTGATCTTCCCTTCACAGCGTAGTTCTGTTCAGGGCCGATCTGATCACTGATGACAAGCTGCAAACGGTTCGCCAAGACCTGGGCCAAAATCTTTAACTCTGTGTTAAGCAGAGTTATGGGCCTGTAATCATCTAGATCCCCCTGAACATTCCTGCCTTCTTTCTTCAGCAATGTGATCACACCCTTGGTAATGCTACCAGGGATGGCTCCGTGGGCAAGCCATTGGTTGAACACATCCGTCAGAATAGGGACAAACATGTGCGACATCCTCAAGTACACTTCGTAGGGTAAACCATCCAGTCCAGGCGACTTGTTAAGGCCGACCTGCTTCAACGCACTACGGACTTTACATTCAGTAACCGCACCCTCGCAACTAGCTGCTTCCGCCTTCCCAAGGCGGGGGAAGTCGGCCAAATAGTCACGAAACTCTTGAGCCTTGAGGTCAGGACAGCGGGCAAAGCGATCTCGAAAGTGTGTCCGGAAAGCCTCAAGAATCTCACGGCTCGATCTCAGCACGCGCCCGTCCGGGGCATTAACACACTCGATGTACCGACAAGGGAATCTTCTCAACTCTTCCTTATGCATAAATGCGTTACATTTCACGGCTTCGTTCGGAACTCTTTTTAGCCTATTTCTAACTACGAAACTCTTGTAGCGCTCGCTAGCCTCGCGCTCAATGTCCCCCTTAGCTAGATCTATGGCTACGGAGTCCCCGCCTTCCACCGCCCGGGAGAGTCTATCTTCTAAGGATTTCACCTTCTTAGCCCTATCTAGTGCGAGCTGTTAGCTATATTTTATGGCAAAATCCCTAATCCTATAATTATGGGATACCCACCACTTATTCCCAATAACCACCCACACTATCGCCCGCTGAATTAGGTTTTCCAGCCGCATCCGGAAGTCCCATATCTCCAGTAAGGAGGTATTGAACTTCCAGTAGCTAGCCAGGCTAGGCCTATTAACTAACCGCAGACTGACCCTAACCAGTTTATGATCAGACCACCCTAACCAGTGGAACGTGGGACAAGCAACTAGGTCACTGTCAGCTCTACTCACTAACACTCTGTCCAGGTAAGACAGGTCCTAGCCAGAGGGTGAACTTCCTATCCACGTCCACATCTCCCTCCCTGGGTGATCCAGACGGTATCTGTCGACCTGATCGAACTCAGTCAAAAAGTCACACCTAGCCCAACTGCTAGCACCCCGACCGGTCCTATCTATATTGGGGTCAAGGATCGCATTCCAATCGCCCACTAGAACTGTCCGTCTCGAAGCATCCAGGACCGACCCCAACCGCCGAAGGAAGGAGCGTCTCTCCGCAGCAAAATTAGGCACATGAACCGAAGCTATCCGAAACTCGAAGGTTTTCACGGCAACATCGGCCACCAGCAGCCGGCCCCCGTCACCTGCAAAGACAACATTAACAATCGCATCAAGGCTGCGTCCAACTACAGAGAGACCCCAGCGCCGAAGCGGCTGCCGAATGCTGAATAAACAACAAAGTCATCCTCCAGCACCCGACAGTCCGCCTCGCAAACGAAGTGAGTCTCCTGCACCTCAGTGACATGCACGCACAGGTTCGAGAGTTCAGCAAGCAAGTGTGCACACTTGCTTGCGTCCCTCAGTCCCCTCGCATTTAGACTAGCAACGTTTAAAGCCATCCTGGCGCACTTACCTAATCAGTGTCGACGATGGGCAGGAAATCGCCGGGGGTGAGGATGCCAACAGCCTGTCTCAACGAATCGGAGCCGAGTTCAGTAGTCATTCGGCAATTCCTGGACACTCCGCCAACATCTATCGGGAAACGCACCTTTAAAGACCTATAAGTAGAAGGGTGAACCAAAATCGGGACCCTCCCTATACAATAAGGCAGACATTGCTTTAAAGATGAGTGCTCCAATTTCGCCAGCTCAACACCCGTGTCGGTTTGACGGACCGTATCCAAGAACTTCCATACGCCCTTCGAACGGTCGCCAGCCGAACGGATGAAGGTGGTCACCATAGGTGCACCCCTAAAGTTGCTCGGGTTACAAACTCTCTTGCCATTTACTTTTTCCAGGTTCAGCAGTGGTTTCAGAGACTTCTGGAGCTGGTGATCCGTCACGGATTCTAGCCCGACAGTACACAGAGCCGCCGCCTTCCTGCACTGTTCTTCGGTCAGGTCTTGGTGCAATTTACCAACCCCTCCGCTCGGGCAGGATATGACACAAGGTCAATTTTTAAGCGGAGTTTAACAGGTTTTGAATTCAGAGTTTTCCTTCTCCTAGACTAGTTGCCTAACCAAGGCTGAAGAACCTAGTCCGTCCTACTATTTACCCATAGCTGGAGGGAGAATAAGGGGTTTCATACCTTTCCCAAGGGTATTTGCCCGAAAGTGAACGTAATAGCGCGACTGGAGTACGAACTCGCGTACTACGATTCCGCAGTTCATCGCTTTAACCATTACACCACGAGGACACCCCAGGTCTTGGTTAGTTGCCTTCGTCTTCCGCCGGGATCGCTTTGGCACAGAATCTGCTGTTGCTGGTTCTGTCACTGGTTCCTTCTCTGCGGGTTTCGATGCGGGCGTCGCTGCGGGAGTCGCTGCTGGAAACAATTCCGGAGAGGAGGATGGGCTTAGAGAGGGAAGGGAAAAAGTCGTCATCAGATTTTTTGGGGAAAGTCTCTCTTGGGACTGACATCTTGCCATGTGCAAGATTTGGTGGGGGCGAGTCTTTGGTGGCTGGGGAGCGTGATGTAACTGTTCAGGCGATTGTGAGGGTTATGAACATTGTTGTTCAGGGGGAGTATGGTTTGAGGGGGAAGTGGTAGTGGCAGAAGTGGCAGTAGAGGAAGAGGTAGTGGAGCAAGAGGTGGTAGGGGAAGAAGTGGAGGAAGATGTGATAACAAAGGAGGTGGGACTGGTAAATGCAGTGGGGCTTGTTGAGGTGGAGGTTTTGGTGGAAAGGCATTAGAAAGGCCTTCCAGGGGATCCTCAGGGCAGGGTGGCCCTGAACATACTTTCTTGGCGGCTCCTTCTCCGCTGCTCCTTCTCCTCTTCAGATTTGTGGCTGTCTCCATTGGAGTTTCTTGTTTTTCTTTTGCTTCTGGCGTAGTGGGAACTGGTGTGGTGGAAACTGGTTTGCTCTTGGCTTTCTTTCTAGCCTTGGTTGCAGGAGGATGCTCGGTGATGTGCGTGGGAATGGGCGCCGTCAGCGACCTGGGTATAAATATTGCTGATGTTGTTGCTTTTGCAGGGGCTAGCTCCATTTCTTTAGCAGGAGAGGCAGATGTGGACTTATCCTCTGCTTTTTTCGGGGATTTCTTTTTTTTTGCGGGTGACTTCAATCCAATCGTCCGCTTTCTTCTGCTAGGCCTGGTCTGGCTCCTTTTTAGGTGTAGCATTGCTGATGGTGACTGTGGAAACTGTTGTTGCTGCGCTTTCTGTGGTGAATGTGGCAGCTGCAGCAGCTGGAGCTTATGGTGGATCTTTTGGGGGGCAAAACTTTGATATATTCCCCAACTGCTTACAGCTCCAACAGCACGGGCGTCTGTCTTCCACAATCACCATCATTTGCATGTCTCTGCTGACAATGGTTTCAGGAATTGTCTGAAAACCCTCCCGAGTTAGGCACATCCGGAATACGTAGTCCCCGTAGGCCGTCCCGGCTGCCGACCTAAGCAGGTTGATCTCTTCAACGCGTCCATACGTGCTGAGGAACGCGACCAGTACTTCAACTGTTATAAACGCCGGGACGTTACAGAGAGTGACCCGAATCCAACGGGTCCCTAAATATTCCGGCTGCAGTCGGAAGAATTTTGTATTTATGTTGCTTGAGGCAACCTTTGCCGATTGGTCACTGGAAGGGAGCAGGACGTCCCATGTCGCGAAACTCTTTCTGCAGAAGTATTGGCATGAGACGCCCGCTTTCCGTAGGAAATCTTCGAACCCCTCCTTCTTTAGTCCGACAAGCCGCCTTGACTTTAAATCTGTCACCACCAGTGAAACGATCCTTGGTTCGATTTTTTGAAGGATTCCCGGGATGGGCAAAATCTCATTGCCTTTGAAGTAGTCGGCATATTTGCCCACCCGGTCCTTTTCATAATCTTCTGGATTCTTCTGCTGAATCTTCCATAGCGACGGCGACGGCGACGAACTTTCTGGCTTGGTCTTTTACCCTGGTGGAATAGGGCTCCCTGACTCCGAAGGAAGAGATGGCCAGTTAGAGCCAATAAGGCTCGTTACTTGTGTTCCTTGAGTTTCTTCCGACTGCGTCGGGAGGGCCTTTTTTTCTGGTTTGTCAGTCTTTGGTTTCGGTAGAATATTGGGGCGAGACGGGCTAGAGGGTTGTGAAGTAGGAGAAGAAGCCGTAGAACCCTCCATAGCTGCAGTAGAAATAGCAGCCAGGAGGGTAATTTAAAAACCTCCAGCTGTAGCAAGAATTGAGGGGGGTTCTACTTTCTACATAAACAAGATGAAAAATGAAAAAAGTTCAACGTAGGAAATCGAAAGGTAGAACCCCAGACAAAAAAAAAAAAAGCCAAAAACAGGCAAGTCCAACGGACGTCAAAAAAGTTTAACCAAATTTGGACAAAGAACAAGTGACGGAAATTAGACTAGTCAATGACAAAAATAAATCAAAAACAAGTCAAACTTGAGAATTGAAAAAGGTCACTTGAAAGAAATATTCCGGTAAGACGACAGAAAATAAATTAGAATAAAGTAAGACAAAAAACAAGTCTTACGAAAAATAGTCAGTCTTACCGAGAATAACAAGTCTTGCCAAGAAGTCCAAAGATTCACTTACTTGTTGTCACTTAGAATTCAAAGAAATGTAACATCAATTCTCGAAAAAATAGAGAAGTGGTCTCCTTTATTTCCTGCAAATTACAGGAAGGCACAAGGCCTTAAGTTTTTTGGGGAAGGGGAAAGGTGCAGTCTTGCAATAACTATGTCTTAACTAGTGGAACCTAGCTAGCCACATTCGCCGACCCATTCAACAATACAATATATAGTCATTCATCCGTCGCCATGCGCGCTGCTGCCACCAAAATACCACATTTGCTCGATGAAGAAAGGCCTATTTAAAATCCTGAGAGTGATGTATGATTTTATTTAAAAATTGAGATTTTTACAAATGAATTCATATGATGGGGATGGGAGGAAAAACCCCGAAATATATACAGAAACAAAGGAAAAATCTCCCGTTTGGTTGCCCTCCCATCCCCCCGTCTATAAAATTGGAGGCCGACTGTTTTCCGGGGCGAAAAGAACCGAAAACAAGCCGGACCTACCCTAGGTGGGGCAGGGATCCTAATCTACAGGGGTAAAAGGAAATAAGGGGTCGGGCGCGGTATGGATTGATTCAAACAGGTAATATGATTTTTATACACATGAATGTTCAAGATCTTCTGTAAAGGCACGCTGGGATACGGGTTAAGGTACAAAAATAATGGGTATGGGGAAGATCTTGAATACTAATGACTAGATGACGGGGACAATGACTGACAACATACTGCTAACTAGGTTACAAGGGAAAAAACATTGCCTACTTACCGGGGGTGGGGTCCCGAAGGACCCGTACCGTAGACGCCATAAGCGGGCAGAGGAGGGAAGGATGACTCCAACGTTGCCCCCTTTTGCACGACCAGGCTCGCTGCATTCACCCACCTTCTGCTGAATGTTATGCGATCCAAGCGTTTTCTATCGCATCTGATTTTGACCCTCAGCAGATGCCGAAAATACAAAACCAGATAACGATGAGAAAAATTTGCATCGTCATACAATCCCTTGTTTCGCGTAGTCCAAATCACCATTCGAGCTACAGCTAGGATCGCGAGAAACACCACACGCTTCTCACCCTGAAACGGAGGAAGAACGTTGTCCACGACGTAACCAACGTCGAGCAGCACGAGCTGCTTGGGTTCGATGCGAGCCGTCCATTCCCCGACGTGATCCCAAAACGGGCGAACTCGCTCGCAATAGTAGGAGGCATGCTCAGCCGTTTATTCTAATCCACTGCCGCAGCGAGGACAATCGGGCATGTCTGCCAGGCCCGCCTTGTAGTTCAAGCCGAGAAGGGGTAACGCATTCCGTACAAGTCGCCAGGTGAGCGAGAACTCGGAGTTGTTCAAGAAGCTCGATCCTGGCGCCCAATTCCAGTGAGAGCGGATCTCCTCCGCCGTCCAGCCTCGCCGCTCGCTAAGAGGATCAGAAGCGGAACCCACCACTAACTCCCGATATAGCTCTTTCCGAGGCCGTGAAAGGTCACAGGACCCAAGAATGGTTACGAAGGGCCTTTCGGCACTCGCGGACAAACAGTGCTTCGCCCGAAGGCTTACGTCGACCTTCAGCCTTTGGGTCTTACTGGAGGCGAGGAAAAGTCCGATTCGCCTTTCGTCTACACACTGCATACCCCGTCATGGACCGGCCCAGATATGCAAGTCTTTCAGCAAGCCAGTGGCTCTCCAGATCAGGCATACCTAGACCCCCGTTGCGTGTACGCTGGATACAGACCTGCCTAAGGATCATCGGCCTTGCACCTCTCCAGAGCAGTCTGGAGAGGGATTGTTGCAGTGCCAACCGACGTGCCTTAGGCAGGGGAAGTACAGCCAATCGGTAAAGAATCAGAGGGAAGACGTACGTGGCGCACGCCTCTGCCCTTCCCTTTAAGGACAACCTCCTTGAAAGCCAGATTCCCACCTGAGCATTCACCTTGGTTTGTACTTCCAACCAATTTCGCTCCAGTTGGAGGTCGGGCTCGAACCACACCCCGAGGATGCGGACGGGTCCGTCACTCCAGCGGAAGGGCCCTGGAAGAGTATTGCTACTCCTCCAAGCACCGAGCCACAAACCTTCGCTTTTGTCAAAATTGACCTTGGCTCCTGCGATCCGCTCGTACTCGACAACCGCCTCTTTCACAGCCTTTATATCCAAACAGCGGGACACAAAGACTATGATGTCATCAGCGAACGCGGAAACCCTTGCAGCAAGGCTGCTAACAAAAGGTATACCGCGCAGGGACGGACTTGTCCTCTCATCCCTAAACCTGCGCAGGAGGGGCTCCAACGCGAGGACATAGAGAAGAGGAGACAGGGGGCAGCCCTGCCGGACCGAACGCTCGATCGCGAATACCTCCGAACGCCTTCACTTCACCTGCACCACTGCCTGAGGGTTATGGTACATTATACTAATCCATCTGCGGAACTCCGGTTTGAATCCGGCAGTCTCCAAAACAGTCGACAAAAACCGATGGTCAACCCTATCGAAGGTCTTGGACTGATCTAAACTGATCAGCGCGGCTTCTATGTCGTCTTCTATCCCCTCTAGGATCTCGCAAATCAAGTGCAGATTGTCCTGGATCGATCTTCCCTTCACAGCAAAGGTCTGTTCGGGGTCGATCAGATCACTGATGACACGCTGTAAACGATTCGCCAAGACCCAGGCAAAAATCTTTAACTCTGCGTTAAGCAGAGTTTTTGGCCTGTAGTCATCTAAGCCCTCCACAACATGCTGGCCACCTTTCTTCATCAATGTGATCACGCCCTTAGTAACGCAACCAGGGATGGCTCCCTGGGCGAACCAATGGTTGAACACATCCGTCAGAATAGGGACAAACATGTGCGACATCCTCAAGTACACTTCGTAGGGCAAACCATCTAGTCCCGGCGACCTTTTCAGGCCGACCTGCTTCAACGCATCACGGACTTCGCATTCAGTAACCACACCCTCGCAGCCACACCAAGGCGGGGGAAGTCGGCAAGATAGCTACGAAACTCCCGGATCGGGAGATCAGGGCAGCGGGCAAAGCGATCCCGAAAGTGCGCCCGAAAGGCATCACGCATCTCACGACCTGATCGCAGCAGTCGCCCGTCCGCGGTCTTGACAGACGTGATGTACCGATCGGGGAACCTTCGCACTTCTTCTTCACGCGCAGTCGCGTTCGATTTCACAGCTTCGTTGAGAACTCTATTTAGCCTAGAACTAACTACGAATCCCTTGTAGCGCTCGGTACTCTCACGCTCAAGGTCCCTCCTAGCTAGCTCTACACCTAGGGAGTCCCCCCAGCCACCGCCCGGGAAAGTCTATCTTCTATAGACTTCGCCTCCTTGGCCTTATCTAGGCTGAGCTGTTGACCATATTTGGTGGCGAAGTCTGTAATCCTATATTTCAGAGAAACCCACCACCTATTCCCGGTAACTGCCCCTACTAACGCCAACTGAATTAGGGATTCCAGTTTGTCCCGGAAGTCCCGTATCTCCAGTAATGAGGTATTGAACTTCCAGTAGCCGGCTAGACTAGGTCTATTGGCTAACCGCAGACTGACCCTAACAAGCTTAGGGTCAGTCCACGCTATCAGGTGGAACGTGGGACAACTAACGAAATCAATTTCAGCTCGTCTAACACTCTGTCCAAGTAGGAACCTACTTTGCCAGAGGGAGAGCTATCTAGCCACGTCCACATCTCCTACCCTGGGTGATCAAGACGAAACCTGTCGACGAGAAAGTGACGAGTCACGAAGCCGACAAGGCTGCTATCACACCTTCCCGCACGCCTAGCTCCCCGACCGACCTTATCTATCTTGGGATCAAGGATCGCATTCCAATCACCCATTAAGACTAGCCGCTTCGTATCGTCCAGGAACGGCGCCAACCGACGAAAAAAGGAAACCCTCTCAGCAGCGATATTGGACGCATAAACCGCAACCAGACGAAACTTGAAACTTTTCACGGCAACATCGGCCACAACCAGCCGACCCCCGTCACCTGCAAAAACAACGTCAACATCAGCATCAAGGCTGCGTCCAACTAGCAAAGAGACCCCAGCACTGATGCAGCTGCCGTATGCTGAGAAAACGTTAAGGTCGCTTTCCAGCACCCGACAGTCGGCATCGCAAGTGAAGTCGGTCTCTTGCACTGCAGCGACATTCACTCCGAGGTTCTTGAGTTCAACAAGCAAGCGCGCACACTTGCGTGAATCCCTCAGCCCCCTCACATTCAAACTGGCAAGGTTCAGAGCCATCAATCCCACTTACCTTACTCAGTGTCGACTACGGAAATCCTTGGGTGTGAGGATGCCACAGCCTGACGCAGGGAACCGGTGCCGAGTTCAGTTGTAACCCAGCTGTCCCTGGTGATTCCGCCGACATCTATCGGGAACTGCAGCTTTAGGGACCTATAAAGAGACGGGTGAACCAAAATAGGGACCCTACCCGAACAATATGGGATGCATTTCTTCAATGAGGAGTGCTCCAATTCCGCCAACTTTATGCCTGTATTAGTCTGACAGACCGTACTCAAGAACTTCCATACGCCCTTGGTACGGTCGCCAGCTGACTGGACAAAATTGGTCACCATGGCTGCACTCCTGAAATTCGCGGGATTAGAAACATTTAAATTTTTGATCTTGTCTAGACTCAGCAGCGGCTTTAGTGCCTTTCGAAGCTGGAAGTCACCAACTGCTTCCAGCTCTGCTGAGCACAAAGCCGCTGCCTGCTGTATTTGCATGATTGTCAGTTCTTGTTCGCCCTCCTGCCGATTTATTTTTTTACTGGCAGGAGGGTCTTGTTTCTGTCTGGCCGGAAAGAGCTCCTGAGACACTATTGATGAGGGGCTCAGTGATGGAAGGGAATGCGTCCTGGTCAGGTTCAGGGACTGGGACCGGTCAGCTGATTGGGACCTTGGCAGTGGGATTTGATAGGGTCGGTGATATTTTTTGAGGCAATGTTCTTGTTGGGGTGAGAGGGTGACAATTTGACGAGGGGGTTGTGTGGTTTGTAGGATTTGAGGGAGGGAAAGGGTGGTGGAGGTAGAGGTGGAGGAGTTTGTTGTTTTTGTGGTTGAGAGGAGGGACCTGCCTTGGATTGTTCGGGGCATATTTTTTTTGCGGTCCCCTCCCCGCTGTCCCTTCTCCTCTTCAAATTAACGTTGATTTCCATCTCTTCCGGGGCGTTTACTTTGTTTTTCTTTTTGTGTTTTTTGGGAGATGTCTTTGGTGTTGTTGCTGCAGGTCTGGGTGATGCTGCTGGTGCCGATGTTACTGGTGCAGGCGTTGCTGGAGTCGGTGTTGCTGGTGTTACTGATGCCGGAGTTACAGGTGGTTCTGGTGTTGCTTTTGCTGCTACTACTGCTACTGCTGCTGCTTGGGCCTTTTTTTGAGGAGGGGATGAGCTTTTTTCCCCCTGCTTAGGGGACCCCTTCCTCTTTCTGGCCACTTCCGTCCAGCCCTCTTGATTACTTGATTTGGGATGGGCTGGACCCGGGCCCTTGGCCTCCGCTTCTTTGTTGATTGTGGTGGTGGTGGCCGCTGCGTCCCCCGTTGTTGTTGTTGTTGTTAACGTGGCTTTTTCTCTGTTTTCAGGTCGCTGGGGGCAAAACTTGGCGATATGGCCAATTTGTTTACACCCCCAGCACCTGGGGCGTCTTCCCTCCACCATCACAATCATCAACCGATCCCTGCAAATTAACGTCTCCAGGATGGCTTTGAAGCCATCCTTTTTCAGGTACAGCCGGAAGGCATAGTCCCCGTAGGCTGTCCCGGCCGGGGATCTGAGGAGGTTAAAATCCTCAACCTGGCCATAGGCACTTAAATATGCCGCCAGGACCTCCCCAGTAATAATGGCCGGGACATTGCAGACCGTGACGCGGAGCCTACGGGTGCCTTGATATTCCGGCTGTAGCCTGAAGTGTTTCGTTATGTCCTTTTCAGCTGTTTTGGCCGCTTGTTGTTCCGTAGGAAGCAGGACATCCCATGTGGCAGAACTTTTCCTACAGAAGTACTGGCATGGGATGCCTGACTTCCTCAACAGCTCTTCAAATGAGTCTTTATTAAGCCCCACCAACCTTTTAGTTTTAAGGTCGGAAACGACCAGCGAGAGGACTCTTGGTGTTATTTTCTCTGCTATTTCCGGGATGGGCAGTATCTCATTGCCCTTAAAGTATTGGGCATATCTGCCCACCCGGTCCTTTTCATAATCGTCCGGTCCTCTCTGCTGGCCCTTCCAGGCTGTGGGGCTTTTCTGTGCCGGCGGTATCGGACTGTCTTGACTTTGTGTATCAGCGGGATCGGCAGCGAAGGCCAATTTGCCCCTATTAGGCTCTGACTTATTGGTTCGTCACTTTTTTGGGGGGTCGAATTTGTCGGGGTCGTTGTTGCCCACTCCATGGCTGCGGTAAATTTCGCAGCCAGGAGGGTAAAATCAACCTCCACCTAAAGCTAGTATAGAGGGGGGGTTTACTTTTGACTGAAAGATTTAGAATTTTTTTAAACTAAAAAGAAAAAATACAAGTGTAACAAGAAGACACTACACAAAATAAATAACAGGTAGAACCCCTGGCAAGGCAACAAAACAAAAATGCAAATAATATATTCCGACGTTAAAACAATGAAACAAAAGTCGGATAACAAGTGACAAAAACAAGTAAAGAAAACAAGTTAGTCACAATCAAGGTATTCTCGATAAGACTTCCAAAAAATTCTACAAAAAAACAAAGTCTTACCGAGATAACAATTTTAGACAGTTGTAACAAGTAGTCCAACAATAATAACAAAGTAGATTAGCACTTTTCGTAAAAAATAGAGAAGTGGTCTCCACCAAGCGATCTAAGCTCGGGGAACATGTTTAGGTTGGACGAGTCCATCTTGGGGGTATGGTAGGATATGTCCCCATAACAGTTTCCAAACTAAAATGAATTACTTCGTGATACTTTTGCGAAACTGTCTTTGCTACGATGTTTCCAGAAACTTATGGCTTTAATTTTGATAGAGCAGGTAGATTTAGTGAAGAATGATAAGATGTTTGATTGATTAGGGAATCACAGTTATTTTACACACAGATCTACATTTTTTGTGTAATTGTTGAAAGAAATTTTTGCAAACAGTTCTATAATCTAAACATTTGTGTTTGAAAATTGAATTTAAATTTGAACCGATCAATTTGGCCCATTACACAAAGTGTAATGCCGTTCTAGATCAAAATGAACTTGAAAGTCGTGACGAGGTACTTTACAAATGGATCACCTAATCTCAGCCAGACGACCAGACCTTATAATAATCAACAAAAAAAGAGAGAACTTGCAGAATTGTGAACTGTGCTGTCCCAGCGGAACATAGAGTAAAACTCAAAGAATTGCGAAAAGAGGGATAAGTACCTGAACCTTGCGAGGTAATAGAAAAATTGTGGAACATGAAAGTGAAAGTTATACCATTTGTATTCGGTGCTCTTCGTACAGTCACCAAAGGAATGGTACAAGGACGGGAGGACTTGGAAATAACGGGATGGATGGAGACTGTCCAAACTACATCATTGTAGAAATCGTACAGAATACTGAGAAGAGTCCTGGAAATTTGAGGAGACTTGCTGTCACTCAAATACCAGTGAAAAACAATCAGCTACAATGAAGTGAAAAACTCTGGTAATAATAATAATAATAATAATAATAATAATAATAATAATAAGAAGAAGAAGAAGAAGAAGAAGAAGAAGAAGTACCTGGACCTTGCTTGGGAATTGAAAAAAATTGAACATGAAGGTGTTCATTTATACCAATCGTGATTGGCGCTTCTGGTACTGTCACCAAAGGATTATGAAAGGGACTGTGGACTTAGGAATAATAAGACGAGTGGAGACTATCCAAACTACTACATTACTGAGAACGGCCAGATTACTGAGAAGAGTCCTAGAGACTTGAAGAGACTTGATGGTACTCAAACTTCTGTGAAAGACCATCAGCTAACACTGAGGTGGAAAACTTTCAGGCTGTAAATAATAATAATAATAATAATAGTAATAATAATAATAAGCATATCCAGCTAATTAGCACAAAAACTAGGTCGGCAAGGTGATCCACTCTGAGGTTTGCAGGATATTTACCTTTGACTGTACAAAGAAGTGGTATATTCTCAACCCAGAATATGTTCTGGAGAAGGAAACGCACAAACTTCTCGAGGAGGTTGATATCCAAACGGATCACCTCGTCTTGGCCAGACGACCAGATCTTGAAATAATCAACACAAATAAGAAAACTTGTAGACTTTGCTGTACCGGCTGACCACAAAGTAAAATTGAAAGAGAGCAAAAATAAGGATATTGCCTGGACCTTGCAAGGGAATTGAAATAAACTCAGGAACATGAAAGTGATGATTATACCAATTGTAATTCGTGCTCTTGGTACAGCCACCAAAGGATTGGTAAAAAAAAAAGGAGGACTTTGAAATAAGGGGACGAATGGAGACCATCCAAACTACTGCCTTACTGAGATCTGGCAGAAAACTAAGTCCGGGAGAATGAGGAGACTGGCTGTCACTCAAATACCAGTGAAAGACCATCAGCAAACGTTGATTTGAAAAACTTTCAAGGTGTAAAATAATAATGATGATAACTGGCAAAGGTATTTTCTAAAACCTGTTAGCTATGGTAACGAAGTGTTGACTTCCCACACTAGAGAGCTCCAGACCTGGATCCTTGACGTCCGTTGCAATAAGTGTAAAGCACGAGATACTGTCTGCTTAATGTGGTCTCTCTGATACAATTAGCGAATTCTAAGCATCATCAAAGGAACAGTGTAACAAGGCAGTAGTATTAAATTTGACGATGGAAAAGTATTTTTCCAGAACGAAAGCTTCAACTTCGAATGCAGTTTAATGTCATATATGGGGCATTCTTTTCAGAGAGGGCTCTTGGCGCTTTGCAGGAGTTGTAATTGGTGTATTTCAGACTCCACAACACAACAATGGTCCTTGTTTCCTGTGAGATCATATCAGTTTCTGCTACTAAGGACTCAACTCAATAATTTTAAGTTGATAGCCTTAGCAGGAAACGGATCTGAAACACAAAGACAAAGTAATGTTATACATGATTGGAAAAAAAAAGAAAAAAAACAAAGAATCTATATAGATAAATCGGTTTCTGTAGTTGATAATTGCTTTTATCCCTGACATTAATATTAACGTCTTGTCCCGAAAAGTCTTGACCCTTGATTATTGTCATCTAAAAGAGCTTTAAACGAACTCGAAAAAGAATAAAGTTTAAAGAATGTCCTTTTGAGTCAATGTAATAGTTTAAACAAATGTTGGTAATCGTGAAGAAATATTTTTCATTTATTTATATGTTAGAGATGGAGAGTTATTTACAAATGGCCCTGGCAGTTAACATGGTTCATCGCATCGAGAATCGCTGACAGAACAAAAGTTAATTTTGGACCAAATGACTTAAACATCTAAATATTTAATAGGCCTTTTAATCTCTTAATCGTTAATGTTCCCGTAACTTTTAAATATTAAGCTACTTAGGTCATTTGGTTTAATATCAACTCTTGATGGTAGTTTAAGGCCAAAACTTGTTTGGACTTGTCGGATGTTTACGCGAATATTTTGCTGGTAACATTATTTTTTAAAAAGCAGAGCTTATTCGTTTGCACACATTTAAATGGTTTCACGTATTGCTATTTATTGTTTCCAAATAGATATTTTCCCGTATTACAATTTATTTTTTGTTCATAGATGGTTTCAAGCTGTGCTAATACTAATAATTCAATCTAATATTCATAATATGTTTGCACACAGTTAAATGGTTTCAAGTAGATGATTAAACAGTTACTTTTGGCCCATAGGTGTTTGTGTGGGTCATTCTCCAGGACAGCTGCTGGGTTGTGCATATACCATTTTTTCGTTCTTCTTCTTCTTCTTCTTCTTCTTCTTCTTCTTCTTCTTATTATTATTATTATTATTATTATTATTATTATTATTATTATTTACTCCTTTAGATTTTTTCACATCAGTGTTAGCTGATGGTTTTCACTGGAGTTTGAGTGACAGCAAGTCTCCTCAAGTCTCCAGGATTCGTCTCGGGATTCTGGCCACTGCTGTCATTTGGATAGTCTCTACCCGTCCTCCAACTTCCAAGTCCTCCAGGCCTTTAGATAATCCTTTAGTTATTGTGCCAAAAGCACCAATCACAATTGGCACAATAGTCACTATCCTTCTTTTCAAATTCCTTCAGATTTATTCTGTGGTCTGCCAGGACAGCAAAGTCAACAATTTTGCAAATTCCCTTTTTTTTGTTGATTATTAAAAGGTCTGGTTTTCTGTCAGGGATTTGGTGATCCGTTTGTATGTTAAAGTCCCATAGGAGTTTATGTGTGTCATTTTCTTGGACAGGTGCTGGGTTGTACATAGACCATTTGCTAGTATGGTCAAATTTCCGAGTGGATCACGGTGCCGACCCAATCGTGTCTGGCCTTATAGTCATTCTGTGCTAATTTTGACATACAAACGGATTACCTATTTCAGGCCAGAAGACAATCAATAAACAAAAGAACAGAACTGGCAAAATTTTTACATTTGCTGTATCGGCTGACCACAGAATAAATCTTAAAGAAAGTGAAAAGAAGGATAAGTACCAGGACCTTGCTAGAGAATTAAAAAACTATGGATCATGAAGGTAAAGATTATACCAATCGTGATTGGTGCATTTGGTACAGTAACTGAAGGACTATAAAAGGGACAGGAGAACTTCGAGGTTGGAGGAGGAGTGCAGACCATCCAAACTACAGCATTTTTGAAAAAGGCCAGAATACTGGGAAGAGTCTTGGAGATTTGAGGCGACTAGCTGTTACTCGAACTCCAAGGAAAAACCATCGGCTAACGTTGATGTGAAAAACTCTAATAGAGTAACAATAATAATAATAAATCGAACAGATCGATAAATACATGGATCTTGCCAGAGAATTAAAGGAGCAGTAGAGAATTAGGGTACTGGTGATACTAATACTAGTAGATATACTTGGAACACACTTAGAATGGGGATTAAAAGAATTATAAAGCAAAGGATGAATAGTGTTGGTGAGATTAGCCAAAATTCTAAGAATTGTCCTGGAGACTGGAGGAGAAGAAAAATGTTCAACGATATTGTTCTACAAACCTGGAAAATAGAACGCTCTAAAATGTACAAAATATCCGTCATAAACTTCATCATGAAAGCCATGAAAATTTGGAAAGTGTAATTAACTGTCGGGCAACAAACCCTAGTAAAGGTGAAAATACTAAATGGCATCTTCCAGGGAGACTCCCTCTTGCCATTGCTATTAGTTATATCCAAAAAATCACTCAATTGCATATTTAAGAAGTCTACAGGCGGACAGGCATCTACAAAATCTCAATGATAAATCACTTTATATTCATCAAACTATTTTCAAAAAACTAAAAAGAACTGAAATACTGATACAAGCAATAAGAATACAGAGTCAGAATAAAGGAATGGAATTTGGTATTGAGAAATGTGCCATAATCATAATGAAAAGTGGAAAATGAGAAAGAATGGAAGGAATATAACTATCTAACCAAGAAGGAATAAAAACGCTCGAAGAAAAGAAAAATTACATGTACTTTGTAAAGTTAGAAGTGGACACAATAAGACAGAGACGAAAGAAAAAGTAAAAAAGACTAACTAAGCAGAAATCTCATCTAAGGAACAAATACCCGAACAGTTCAACTTGTAAGATACTCTGGGGCATTCTTAAAAGGGAAAGAGACGGAACACAAAAAATGGTTCAAAGGCAAATTAATGACAATGCAAAAGGATTTACATCTGAGGGATGACATACCCAGATCATATGCGACAAGAAACGAAGGAAGAAGAGGATTCACCGACATTGAGGATTGTGTAGAAGGATTAATACAAGGATTATAAGAATGCATTAAAAAGAGCAAATAGATACCATTTATAGCAGCCAGTAACTGTAATGACAACACTACCCTACGGGACCAAATGAACGTAAGTTTGCAATATGGTACCAAATATGAATTTAGTGTTGTGTTACGGGTCATGTCGAAAGTTGCAACACAACACAAATACAAAACGACCCAGTTGTTTAATGATAGGAAAGTTTATTTTGCTATTAACTCTTTTTCGTAGTCGCCGCGAAACGAGAGTGATAAAGGATTTATTTGAGACTATTAGGTCGAAAAAGAGAACAAAGGGTGTTAGACGAAAATATAAACAGGAACGGAGTTATTATGCGAGACAAAAAGTGACAACCACAGACTTAGACATTTCTTCATCACCGACCCGGTCCAACCATGACACGTGCGCTGTCGGTTACGGCCGACCCCAACTTTAACTTTTACTGGTCCAACTTACCGCCTCCAACACCAACTAATTTTGGGTCTAAGAAATCTTATAAATTTTCTTCTATTTATTCTCTCTCCTATTGTTTTAATGACACGTCATAGCTAATAAGAGCTGACATCTATTCAGATGTTTATTCTTAATGTTTTGCTTCCATCTATCATGCTTTATTTTGACAGGAGTGACACACCTATGCAAAATAAGTACAACGCAAGTGCCAACCTTTTGAATCACAAACCTGCTGCTACGATCTCAAAGTGTTTTACGAGCAACTAAACTATTAAAATAATTCATATCCTTTATTATATTAGAGGCTAACAGAAAAGCAACAATGAATGACGGATCAGTTATGGGATTTAAAAAAATGTATGGATATTTCAAGCGACCAAAAGTTGAGGTTGAACTCGAGAAGACCTTGATATGGCTATTAAAAGAGTAACCTCAAGTTGCAAGCTGAGTCTTCTGATAGCTGTAAAAAAAACAATGCCATAAAGACCAACTATGTTAAAGCGAAAATTGATAATAAACAACAGCATAGTCGGTGCAGGATGTGTAGAGATAGAGATAAAACAATTAATTACATTCTTTTTTTACAAATAAAAGAACAAAACTAATTATGACTAAACAAGGAAAGTAATCCACTGGGAATTGGATAAAAGTTTAAATTTTGACCCTTCTATTTAGGGGTATATGTACAAACCAGAATCTCTCCTAGAGAATAAGACGCATGAAATTCACTGGGAGTTTTTGATATAAATAGATCACTAAATTACGGCAGAATGGTCAGACTTAATGTTTACAAGAAAAAAAAAAAGAACCTACCATTTAATGGACTTTTTTCCAGCAGAACACAGAATGGAAATTAAAGAAAGCGGAAACATAAACAAATATTTGGATTTTGTCAGATAACTAGAAAAAAACCTTCGGAACATAACAAACCATTTGTTGTTCATACATCTAGAAATGTCCCTAAATGCTTGGAAAAAAAACTGGAGGGATTGAAAATCAGAGGAAGAATCGAGATGATTCATAATACAGCAGTTTTAAGATCAGCTTGTATTCTGAGAAGTTTCTGGAGAGTTGAGGAAATTTACCGTCACTCAGACAGTAATTAAAGACCAGCATCATATTTACCACCCACTCCGCTCGGGCAGGATATGACACAAGGTCAATTTTTAAAGCGGAGTTTAACAGATTTGAATTCAGAGTTTTCCTTCTCCTAGACTAGTTGCCTCACCAAGGCTGAAGAACCTAGTCTGTCCTACTATTTACCCATAGCTGGAGGGAGAATATTTGGATTCATAGCTTTCCCAAGGATATTAGTGCTATGTGAAATGCAATCAGTCAGGTCTAGGATCTGAACTCGTGTCGCCGTGTCCATATCCTGCGACGATAACCCTTACACCACGTGCACCTCCAGCATCTGTTGCTGGTATGAAAAAAGAAACTTGCAAGGTGAGAAAAAATGATTATCTGAAATCCAAACTGAGAGGAAAATGAAAATTCGCTATCCAAACTAAAAAGAAAACAATTAGCAACAGACTCAATATCATGTTTAAGTTTTTAAAGGAAAACGTATCTTAGAATTGACATGTCAGTAACTACAGACGATTATATAAAGTCCTAAAATATACTAAAATAAGCAAATTCAAAGATCTCGACAAATAAATTGAATAAAGGTGGCTTCTTAAAACAAGCTCCGTGCCAGTAATGGTGGGAGCTTTGGGTATGATCAAGAAAGGAAGTGAGAAACATGTGGATCACTTGGGATTTTCAGCTTTTATTAAATAAATGCTCATCTCCTTAAGAGAGTACTATCAATGTGACTAAAACGTATCACGCAAAAGAGGCAGAAAAGAAATAGAAATAAAATTAAAATAAATCAAATAATAAATAGATTACAAGAAATCATTACCTTCTTTGAAACTGTCCCTAAAAGTTTTGAAAGGTTATTGGAGGAATTGAAAATTAGATGAACCATAAAGACCGCAGCAGTCGTGAGATCGGCTAGAATATGGAGAAGAGTTCTAGTGACACGTGGAGATTTGCTGTCACTTAGAATACACACACACACACACACATACATATATATATATATAGAGAGAGAGAGAGACTGAGAGAGAGACAGAGACAGAGAGACACTGATTGACAAACCAGTTTTCTTTAACTTTTAATTGGTTTAATTAAAGCAATTCAGAATGCCGATAATTTAGGTAAAGTAAAAGTTGGCGACCATAGTCGAGGGTGACCCGAAGGCCCCCTTTTCGATAGCTACTACACCAAGGTGTAGGGGAGGGCGCTATTCCTTTCCCTGGATTGCTCCGCTTTATCTTTGATCCGTACCTTATAATGCTGAGTGTTAAGCATGGAGGCATCAAGAACCATTTTTAAAGTCTTTGGTATGACGCGACCTGGGATTGAACCCAGGTCTCCTGGGCCATTGGCGAACACTCTAACCAATAATCCAATGCCTCGTTAATAATTTAGGTAATGTTTATTTTTTACTTCAACTGCTGTAAGTATTTATTAGACTTAGTCAAATATGGCACTATGCGATTAATTGTGGGTAGTTAATCATTGATTTACACAAAACATTTATTCTTGTCTATTTTTCTCGGCTAACTTAGATGTGTGTGAATATTTGCAAAGGGGCCTCTATTCTTTTCTTTCCATCTTCATTTTAAAAATAATGCTATATTTCTCTATTTCATGTATTTTAACAAGCCGACCCCACCACGTTTGATATTTTAGCTTCTTTCAACTGAAGGTCTAAATAAGATTTTTGGTCCTCATAGATTTGAGCTACGATTATTCTGATTTCATGGTCAGTTTGTTGAATGACCTGTCAGCCTAAATGGATGATTTAATGACAAGGCCATCCTAGTTGAAGAATGGTAGTGGTACTATTTAACTCAAAGAAGGGGACTAAGAGGGTTTATACCTTCATCAATTTGCAACAGGAGTTCGAACTTGCTTTCTCCAACGTTGCAGTCCTTCACTTAAGGAATAAAATCAACTGGACTTCCACTACGTGTTCAGTGAATCACGCGTTAGTGACGGTAATCAAGGGAAAATTATTAATTTTTATGCTTGACATGCAGTAAAATAATCATTAAGTTACCCGTCAAACATTTTATTGCAGCTTTGAACAAAAAGACAGGAATAAAACGGCCTAAGACGTTGTAAGTAATTTATAGCTAAATTATAGTTGAATTTATAGTTAATAAACGTTTCAGAGAAATAAAATTTCTATATACGGGTTGAAAAAAACGACACAATTTTTAAATCTTCATTACTTGGTGCCCTTAAAATCGTCATAAGAAAAACTGGGTATGAATTTTTAATCTAATTTATATAATTAAAAAAAGGTAGATATTCTGCTTAATTATCTCTCTAAATATGAATGAGTATGTAGTAAAAGTATACTCTAGCGTTTTATTATTAAGCATATAGTATTTTACAAGGTGCCTTCAATAAATTTCCAGACCTTTTTGGTACAGGCATTTAAATGTGTCGTAGACTTTTCATAATTGAGTATGTTATTGCTATACATCTTATGAGATGACTGACCAATTTTTATGATTTCAGGTTAAAAGGAACAGCTATAGCAGCAATTGGAATACACCCTACTAAAGCCTGATTGCCACTGCTGGTGAATTTCAAAAATGCAATCTGGACGTGTGGACACTTTAGAAGAACGATATACAAAAAAAATCTGTTTTTAAATTGGAAAAAATGCCACAGAAACGTATGGAATGCTTCAGACTGCTTTTGGAGCATCTTGCATGAATCGAGCATCAGTCTTTGAGTGGCAGAAGAGATTCAAGGAAGGCAGGGAATCTGTGAGGGATGATGAGAGGTGTGGGAGGAGTAAGGAAGTCAGAACACCAGAGTTGGTTGGCCAAATAAAGAATGTCATGGATAAGGACCATCGTGAGTCTATAGAGACAATAATTGCAGTTTGATGTCAGTATGGGAACTGTACACACAATTATTCGCGAGGAACTGAAGATGCGGAAGATTTGCGTGATGTTTGTCCCAAGGGTACTCTGAGATGATCAGAAAAAAGACGTTGTCATGACAGCAGGGATATGGTCGAACTGATCAATTCAGATCCCGCAGTTCTTGATGCTCTGGTGACCTGCAATGAAAGCTGGATATGTGCTATGACACAGAGACCAAGAGAGAAGAGTTACCAGTGGAAGCATGCTGACTCTCCCAGACCCTAGAAGGCCAGACAGAGAAAATCCACCCGTAAACTTTTGATGATCCAATTTTTTTGACAGCACTGGAATGATCTACATGCACTGGGTTCCCACTGGACAGACAGTCAACAAGGAATACTATATTGAGGTTTTAAGGGAGTTCAGGAAAAGATTCTGTTGGAAAAGGCCAGCACTCTTCAAATCGGGTCAGTGGCATTTCTATCAGGACAAAGCACCAGTCCACAACTCAATCCTTGTCACAGACTATTTGAGCAAGATGGGCATCAAGACAGTTCCTCACCATCCTTATAGTCCAGACATTGCTCCCTGTAACTTTTGCTTATTCCCTAAGCTCAAGGAAAAACTTTGAGGCTGCCGTTATGAGACAATTGAGGAGATGAAAGAGGCTGTGATGAAGGTCATTGACACGCTCACACGAGAGGAGTTCCATGGGAACTTCCAGAAGATGTTGGAACGGTACAACAAGTGCATTCCAGCCGGAGGAAATTACTTAGAAGGGGACTAGAGTTTCATGTGTGTACTATCAATAAAAGTGGCCATCCGAAAAAACTCTGAAAACTTATTTAATGATTTATTCTATGATTTATTGATTGATTTATTTTAACACCTTTGTCAAACCGTCAAGTCCTATTTTATGTCTAGATGTGAGAGATTCGTATTTAGATTATTTGTGTATTTTTTCTTAATAGCTTTTTTGTTACACGCGGTACTTTGATTCGATTACGAATGATTTTTAAGCATATCACTTTTATTCATGGATAAACACCAAACATGTACTTATACTCTAGGGCAAAATAGACATGGATGTCATGACAATAAAAGAGTATTCCACTATCCCCAGGTTTATAAATGCAGTTGAATATCTTACTCTGGACATTCCATTTCCTAAGGGCTTCCCTCTTTTCAGAAGATTGAAGTCAGGTATTCGAAGACTAATCTGTAGGCCTATTTTATGACCATAGGTCTAGCTGCACTTGTGTTATGTGACGGTAAACTAAAGGACGTGTTTTCTCAATTATAATAAAACTCCAAATAAAAATAAACATATGCATAAATGTATAAAACAGTTAAGAATTTTTAAATAATATTCATGAAATTCTCTATACTTTATGTTTAAGTCAAAATGGATTTTGCATAATATACATTTCATCTCAGTTTCAAAAAATCGAAGCGCTCGTTTTTGATAAAAGACATATTGTATTACTAAATACTAAAAAAAATATGCAAGTGAAAGTTTATTTCATGGATCCCTGTTTTCATGTTCCGTTTATTTTACTGTACAAATTGTGCGTATCATCTTTTTTCTCCTAAATTATGCGTTTTCTTTGAAAACTTATCCCTCTTATTTAATCCTTTGAGCCTTTCAGCATTGACGCCTGCCTGAAGAAAATGCTTTAAATGTGAAATGTAATCAGATATTTGGCAGCCGTTAGATAACAGACGACATTTGAAATGTATTAAAGATATGATAAAATTACGTGTAAAACAGGAATAAAAAATTTCGTAGGTAGCAGTGATGTTGATATGACAACTTACTGGCTCAAATTAGAAGTAAATATCTAAAAAACTGGTTTAATCAGAATATTTCTCTAGGTGCAGTTAGTCTTCTGCTAATTACAGAAGAAGAGATTGATTAAGTATTGGAAGATATACTTCAGTACAGGTTCTAAATAATTACACATTAGAAAAGGCAGAGAGTAGAGAAATCGAAAATATATATTATATTCTGAGTTGATTGATTAACAGATCGATTGACTTTAATGACATGTCAAACTTTCGAGGGTGATCTCAAGCCAAAGAGCTTAGGGAGTTATGCTCATCGAATATATAATTCACTTTTTGTGTAATTCTGTCTTCAGAGATTTCTAAGGTTTTTTTTTGTTTGTTTTTGGTTTCTTTACTTAATGGCATATCAACCTTTGTAGGTTATTTAATGCCAAATCTATTCTCCTATTTAACCCATAGCCGGAGGATAAGGTATTTCCCAATAGTATTTACCCGAAAGTGAACGTAATAACGCGACTGGAGTACGAACTCGCTTACTACGATCCCGCAGTCCACGGTTTAACAATTATACCAAGAGGACACCCGACCGCAAGAAATTTTTAAGCAAAGTAATATATTAAATGTTCCCATATAATACTTATAATATATACACAGTTGTATGGTTTCAAATTTTACTATATAATACTAAAGCACCATCATATATTTCAAAGTAACTGGTTCTATTCAATAATAAACAATTTTTGTTTACATAAAATTATGTGGAGGTGCCTGTGGTGTAATGGTTATCGTCGTAGGGAATGGACATGGCGACTAAAGTTCAAATCCTGGACGAGACTGATTGCATTTTACATAGCACTAAAACCCTCGGGAAAGGTATGAATCCAATTATTCTCCCTCCAGCTATGGGTAAATAGTTGGACAGACTGGGTTCTTCAGCCTTGGTGAGGCAAATTGTTTAGGAGAAGGAAAATTCTGAATTCAAACCTGTTAAACTCCTCTTAAAATTGATCTTGTGTCATATCCTGCCCGAGCGAAGAGTTTGGTAAATAGGTTAAAAATATGTGCTCTCAAGTAACTAAACATACCGAAATAGAAAATTAAATCTTCAAAAGAATAGTATATATAAAAACAAATTACAGTTATATGGTAGCAAGTATTCCTATATAGTACTAGTGATCTTTAAGCAGATATAATTGATCCATAGATGGGGCTCTAAAAGTTACCACCACGTTGGATCAGAGGAGACTTTTGTGTAATCTTAGGTAAGAGGTACTCTACTGGCCTCAGATGTACATAACTAGAATTTCAAATGTAGTTTAGGTTGATATACAGGAGACTCATTTTGGGGAGTATCTTACGCTGTGCAGGATCAACAGTCAGCAAAATCATAGCCGCCAGCCAAAGTACGTTGATATATATATATATATATAACTTAAATCGCGAGTCGGAAATCTTCTACTAAAGTTTCACCTTATCGGATCATCAGGAAGTCTATAATTGTTATAATTGGCTCCACTCGTGTTGAGCACTCTTGTAATTGTAGCATTGCAGGATTGCGGAAGGTTTGAGTTTTCTTTTGACCAACTGATTGCGTATCCCTTGATTTTTTTCAAGGGGTCTGACGAGGTTGGCCTTTTCTTTCTTTTTGACATATAATATTTTTCTTTTTCCCCCCGGGCGGTGATTCGAGATATTTTTATCTCTTGTTCCGGGCGGAGGGTTTTTCTTTTTTTCTTTTTTTTCTGGTACCGTGAATGCTGGTAGATATTACATTAGTAAATATATGTATATATATATACAGAATGGACACAACTATATATATATATATATATATATATATATATGAATATATAGTTGTGTCCACTCTACTACATGGATGCCCCGCATGAATGCTAATTAAACGCATCGAGAAAAAAGCAACACCCAACAAAACATCAACTGTTCCGTATTTGCGAAAAACCAGGAGTTGTAAGTGATCTTACTTTATCTTGTTTTGCCCTAAAATTTAAATATCGGACCATTTTTTTCCATCTCTTATAATTGAGATATATATCATAATGATTGTGACAGTTTTTTGAGGAACATTCTGATTCATACACACACACATGCACACACATGCATCATCATCATCATCATCATGTCGCGCCGCCTGCGCGGATATCCCTGACCGTCTCTCGCCATTTCTCCCTATCATTCATCGCCTCCGGCAGGTCTTCAGGATTACAACCCGTGTCCTCACATAGCTGCTGTATGTAAGTTCGTGCTGGTCGTCCCACTCTTGCACATCCATGAGTGGGGGTCCACAGGAGTACATCGCTTATGAGCTCGTCCTTGCTTCTCCAGCAGTGTCCTGCGTGTCTGGTTCGTCGAACTTGTATAGTTTTTGTGATGGGGGGCAAGTGTCCGTATAGTTGGAGTCTCGTGGGGTGTTGTCGCCAGGACTTGTTTAATACTGCTCTCAACATTCTTGTGTAATTTCCGTCCAGCCTCCTCTCCAGCCGCTTCGTAAGCGTCCATGTGGTGCATCCATATAGCAGTATCGACACAACCGCTGCCTGGAAGAAACTGCGTTTCATTTTATCTGTTAGGTCCGACTTCCATATGATCGAGAGCCTATCGATAGCTGTCCATGCCTTCGTCAGTCGTGTGTCGATGTCCTTCTCGGTTGATGAGACGCTGCTTCCTAGGTAGGTGAATTTGTCGACTAGTTTCAGAGAGGCTCCGTCTAGTGTGGCAATGTTGCCTGTTTGGTTGTAACACATATATTCGGTTTTGTTTGCATTGACATGGTGGCCAATGCCTGCTGCAGCTCGTTCCAGACTATGTAGTAGTGTCTCTGCTTGATTAGGCGTATTCGCTAGTAACGCCAAGTCATCAGCGTAGTCGGCGTCCGTGATTGTTTTTGCGGGGTACCTTTTGCTTCTTCTCTTAGTCAGCTCAAAGCCATTTTCTCTGATTTTGTCGATCGAAGTCCTAAGCACATAGTCTAGACAGATGATAAAGAGGTACGGGGCTAGTGTGTCTCCTTGTAGTACTCCTGCAACAATGTCGAAGTATTCCGTGTCTCCATCTGGTGAACGTACTTTTACTTTGGTGTTTCTGTAGAGAATCATTATCGCTGCTACGGTTTCTTTTGGTAGGCCGTAAGCTAGTAGGATTTGCTCCATCTTCCCTCTGTGTATGGAATCGAAGGCCTTGGTAAAGTCGACAAATAGTAATGTCGCCTGTAAGTTTTTTGCCTGAACGCCTTCCAGGATTCTACGGATGGTCACTATTTGTGAGGTTGTGGATCTATTTCTCCGGAAGCCATTTTGGTTTTTCCTAAGGATGTTTTCCATTTTGGGTTCTATGCGGTTTCGTAGTAGGGCATTGTAGATTTTGGCTGCTATGGATGTAAGTGTTATCCCTCGGTAGTTCTTGGCTAGTCCGAGGTCGCCTTTTTTAGAGAATGGAAGGATGCATCCCTTCGTCCATCGTTCTATCCTATTTTGACTATAGACTGCGTTGCATTGCCGGAGCAGTATATCGTCGAATTGTCTCGTCTTCCACACTTCTGGGGGGATCTCGTCTAGCCCCGCCGCTTTCCTATTTTTAATTCTTCTGAGAACCGTGTCGAGTTCTTCTTTGGTGAAAGGACCTAGTTTTACGTCTAATTGCTTACTAATAATTCTGGTGATCGGTTCATCCGTTATTTCCGGTGGGTTTCCTAGTAGATTTTTGAAATGCTGTTCCCACAGTTTTATTCTTTCTTGTTGGCTTGCAGCTTTCAATTTTGCTTTGGCTGTGCCCTTCCTTCCACTTACTTCGTTTATTGTTTGCCAGGCTATCCTGGATTGCCTATCTTCCACCGAGTCTCTAATCTTATCTATCTGATTTTGTACGTATTCTGCCTGTTCTTTTAGGTATATTCCTGTTAATTGATGTTGTGTCTTTTCTAGTTCTCGTGCATTTGTATTTGTTGGGTTATGTTGATAGATTTTGGAGGCAGTCTTCACAAGTGCACGTTTTTCTCTAGCCGCTAGCGTTTCCCAAGGGACTCTATATTTAGTTCTAGGTTTTGTTGGAATACACTTTTCTGCCGCCTCCAGGTGTGCTTCTACAAAATTTTCATATTCGTCATTTGGGGTGCCTATTTCTACCTTCTCTTGTAGTGCTTCGAATCTGTTTCTTAATTCTAATGCATATTTATCTCTAATATCTCTGTTGTTGAGTAGGGCCCAGTCATAGTGCTTGGTCGTCGCTTTACGTGTGGCGTTTTTTCTTAGGCTTAGTCGTACTTTGGCCGTAACTATTCGATGATCGGAGGACACACCCTCGAAGGAGGAGTATGCCTCGCAATTCATCGCACTGTTTTTCCATTTCCTGTTTATAAGGACGTAGTCTATCTGTGCTTTACTCTTATTCGCGTATGTGTAGGTCCATAATTTCCCCTCCCTTTTTTGAAAGTTTGTATTGAGGCAGGTTAATCTATTTTCTATCATGAAATCTATTAAATGCTGTCCATTCCTGTTAGACGTGTAGTGTAGGCTGTATTTGTTGTGTCTGTTTTTCCCGATTTGTGCATTCATATCTCCGCCAATGACTAGCAGGTTGTGTTTCGGAATGCTACGTACTAGGGAGGATAGATCTTCGTAGAAGGTGGCTATTTCGTTTTCTTCGCTAACATTGGTAGGGCTGTAGCAGGAGATAATTGTTGCTTTGGGGTTGCCATTAAACGTTGCGGCCATCATCCTAGGTTGTATTCTCTCAATGCTGTTCAGTGTTTTTAACGCTCTCGGTCCTAGAAGTATTCCCACCCCTCCTACCGATGCATTGACAGAGTTTTTCCATGCCGATACAGTCACCAGCATCCATCCATTTCCAGTTTCGTGATACTTGATATCTTCGGTGTGCGTGTATCGGTGCTCTTGTATGCAAATTATATCTATCTTATGTTCTACGGCTGATGCAGTTAGCTCTGATAGTTGACCTATTCTATTTAGGGTTCTCACGTTAAATGTCGCTATCTGTATTGTTTGTTTGCATTTTAGTAGTTTTTGTTTGTGTTTGAGCTCTGTAGCTGATTTTTCGAACACCGAGGCCAGGGCTCCAACCTCAGCAGGACGCGCCCCTTTTTTACCCGCGCGAAGAGCGATGCGGTTTATGGATCTGGTTTGAGTACTAGTCATGGTTATCTTTCGATGGCTGTTTTTGTTCTCATCTATAGAAGCCACTCTTATAGATGAGCAGCAGTAGTTCCCCGATCGAACTGGCAATCTTGAGCGTTAAGCCGCAAGACTCACACGTACAGCATGCTGCTTCCCATGTGTACGCGGTAGTAATTAAAAAAAAAAAAAAAAAAAAAAAAAATTCTCTTTTTTTTTTATCTTAAGTTTTAACTTAGTTAAAGTCCAGGACTGCTGGATGTTAAAATTCAAAGAAATTTTGTGGTATATTTCATGGTTATCTAGTGGTGGACAGACAGAGAGAAAGAGAGAGAGAGAGAGAGAGAGAGAGAGAGAGAGAGAGAGAGACACACACACACAGAGAGAAAGAAAGAGAGAGGAGGAGTCAACTCTTTTATGGCTTTCGTCTTTAGCACGTGTTAGACTACATTTGAGGTGTTTTGGATTTTTTTTTTCCTTTCTTTTCAGTGGGGGGGGCAATTTTGGGGGTTTTCTTTAGCAAATTTAGAAGTTCGCCTTCCAAAAGTAAAGTTTTCCTGAAAATTAAGTCGCATAAGTCTTCATTCTTCATTTAAACAACACATAATACAGCTGAGATTTAAGACATTACTATTTTAAATCAAATGTGCATTTTTAAATGAATAGTTTAGTAGAATAAATTTACTGACCTCTGTGAAAAAACTTCTGGAAACGGAATCACTTCCAAACGTATGCATACTATATCAACAAATGAAGGATTAAATTATTACTAATTTTAGTATTTATATTAAAGGTTCCACTCCTATATCATGGTCAACTGGTGGTGGACAGAGAGAGAGAGAGAGAGAGAGAGAGAGACAGAGAGAGAGAGAGAGAGAGAGAGAAAGAAAGAAAGAGAGAGGAGGAGTCAACTCTTTTATGGCTTTCGTCTTTAGCACGTGTTAGACTACATTTGAGGTGTTTTGGATTTTTTTTTTTTTTTTTACTGTCTTTTCAGGGGGGGGGGCAATTTTGGGGGTTTTCTTTAGCAAATTTAGAAGTTCGCCTTCCAAAAGTAAAGTTTTCCTGAAAATTAAGTCGCATAAGTCTTCATTCTTCATTTAAACAACACATAATACAGCTGAGATTTAAGACATTACTATTTTAAATCAAATGTGCATTTTTAAATGAATAGTTTAGTAGAATAAATTTACTGACCTCTGTGAAAAAACTTCTGGAAACGGAATCACTTCCAAACGTATGCATACTATATCAACAAATGAAGGATTAAATTATTACTAATTTTAGTATTTATATTAAAGGTTCCACTCCTATATCATGGTCAACTGGTGGTGGACAGAGAGAGAGAGAGAGAGAGAGACACAGAGACAGAGAGAGAGAGAGAAAGAAAGAGAGAGGAGGAGTCAACTCTTTTATGGCTTTCGTCTTTAGCACGTGTTAGACTACATTTGAGGTGTTTTGGATTTTTTTTTTTTTTTTTTTTTTTCCTTTCTTTTCTGGGGGGGGGCAATTTTGGGGGTTTTCTTTAGCAAATTTAGAAGTTCGCCTTCCAAAAGTAAAGTTTTCCTGAAAATTAAGTCGCATGCACACACACTTATATATAATGTTATCCGTATCCTCACAGTATTATAGCTAACTTGCTGAACTGCGATATCCACGTAAGTGAGTTCGAGGTCCAGTCGTGTTAATACTTTCACTTTAAGAAGGTACAACCAGTTTTATTCCACTACCTATGGGTTTAGGTGTACTACTGCAGACAATCTACTTGGCATTATATGAATCACGTGGGTAATATACCATTAAACAAGGAAACCAAAGAAAACAAAACTTAATATCTATCATGAAGTTTGTTTGTTCATAAATAAAGAGTGTTCAATGGCAGTTATTGACTAAGTTTTCAGCCTATGTGATCATTAGATCTTAGATTATATATATATATATATATATATATACATTTTTGTTGTAGCTCACTAAAAAGAGTATAAATATTTTACAATTGGTAGGTCTACGAAGAGATTTGTATCTTGTAAATTTATTTATTTATTCATTTTGTTCTTACATAGGTGTATGTTTCCAGCTTGTTGCTTTCGTCAGAGAACACATATGGCGCAAGGCCTTGTTAATGGGGATCTCAATGAGACTTGAACTCACTCGTGTCTGCAGTTTGAATTATTTTCAATTGGTGATGGGTTTATATAGGCGTCTTCCAGTATTTTTCTTATAGTGTGTTTACATTAATCTGCTTTACACCTCTTTGATATTTGATATGTTTTTTTCGTTGTGTGTGTGTGTGTGTGTGTGTGTGCATTGGAATTGCTTTGGATTTCACTAACAGCTATTTTTCCTCTGTGTGTTTATGAGTGTGTGTCTTAGGGATATTTGTGTGTATTTGTGTGGTTTGAAATTTACTGGTAACTTTTTTTCCCGAATAGTTTTTGTCGGTGTATATTCATGCACATATCTATGCATGTTTTTGTATATATATATATATATATATATATATATATATATATATATTGTCATCCACAGACAGACTGTTTCGTTCTATCAGAACTCTTCAGTGTGGCTAGACCCGCAGGACGCTCGAAGCCGGGATCGAAACCCGTCTAACTTTACGATAGATTATATATATATAACTGGTCTTTGGTTTTTTCTTTAAAGAAATATTGCTCTGTAAAAAATTACATTGAGCTCGCCACCAGGAAAATTTAAATGTTCAGCTCCTGAATGATTTTCTTGTCCTGAAAGAAATTACTCCCAACTCTGGTTTAACTGGACCGAATAATACTATATATACATATATATATATATATATATATATATATATATATATATATATATATATATATATATATATATATATATATCTTTCCAGCTTGATGCTTTGAAAAAATATATATATATAAGCAACAAAATTGTTCTTATAAAAGTATGATTTTTATAGCAATCAATTAAAAAATGCTACGAACTAAGACAATAAATCTGTTTTTAGTAAAATATTCAAGAGTATGGTAATAATGTGGGATCAGCATTGGTGGTAAACATCATCTTTTCAAGTATCGAAATAATAGGGCTCTCCATTATTCGATTCACCTCTGAATGTTCTTTTTTTTATACTGTGAAATTGTCCCCATTTTATTTCTTTTTAATCACATTTAACCCATAAGCTGAAAGTTCACTTTTGTGCTGAAGCAAAAGTTGCACAAAATCAGATAAAGTGAGTATGTAGTGTGATGTACTTCTAAAATCATGTGTTTCGCTTGAATTCGTTGGTCTCAAAACTTGTATTGCATCCGGCATTACTAGAATAATCTTTTGTGCGCGTGCCCATAGTTACCACGCATACACACGTACACACGTATGTGTGCGTACGTGTATGTCTGTGTGTGTGTGTGCGTAAGTTCATTATGTCCAAGTGCAACAGTAATATGTACACACATAGGGAAATATACGAGTGTGTGTATTTGTATTTACCCAACCATTTCACTCTTAGATGGAGGTGACAAAAGATCAAGTTTTTAAAGGAATGAAACTGGTTTGCAATCAGTTTCCTTTCTCCTAGATAGATTACCACAGCAAGATTAAAAGCGTCTATCCTTTTTATTTACCATTACCTAGAGGAAGAATAGATAGATCCACATCTTTTAAGAAGGAAGTACCCCTGGAGCAGTGGCTAACGTGTTGAACTGCCACATTGTAGTAAGCGAGTTCGAACTCCAGTCAGGCTATATGACGTTCACTTTCTGACGAAAACCGTTTGGAAAATTTTCAACCCTTTTATATCTCAGCTCTAGATAATATTGTACTATTTTTTGGTTTGGTTTGGTGTCTTTATTTAATTCTAAATCAACATGTTCAGGTTATTTAATGCCAAATCCATCCTTCTTAAAGAAGAGTAGTGGTACTATTTGACCCATAGCTGTAAGGATAAGAGGCATCATACTATTTCCAATATTATTTGTACGCAAGTGAACATAATAGCGCGACTGAATTTTGAACTCGCTTACTTCGATTCCGTAGTCCATCACCTTAACCATTACACCACAAGGACACCCCTTGTACTATTTCTGTTCTACACGAGGGCATTGGTATTCAGTACCTCACAAATAATGATATGCCATCAAAGAAAGAAACCAACACTTTTCAAAGGTATTATTTGTCAAGGCCCAAGGTTTGAACCTCGTTAACTGCGTTCATTTCTTACTACGAAAACCTCTACGCCACAAAACTCATGAGTAAAGTTGATGCATACTGTGCACGCTAATATATCTGCAAGTGCATACCCGTTAATGTCTGCAAAAATTCAATTTTCCATTTCACGAGGAAATATGCTTCCGTTAATTTTATGCGACGTAAAATCAAATCAAGTCGATGAAAACAAATGTCGAAGATAGCAGATTCCAACTGAAGTAAATTCTGAAACCCAATAAACATAAAATCAAAAACACTGATTACTGAATTTTCTTGCAACATCGTTAATTCGAGTGGATCGAATTAAATTCCCAGCAAACAACTCGCTGTTTTAGTCGGGAAAATGTTTTGGTTGTTTCATGAAAATATTCACGTGCGTGAAATCGGACACAATTGGCGAAATGCTGCCAAGCAAAAAAAAAAAAAAAAAAAAATTTTTTGAGCATTTTTCATCTTTCTTGAAATGCGGGCACCAAATAGACAAATGACTGGTATGTAAATTTTGTCAAATTATATTCATACCATCCAAAGATTTTTTCTTTCTTTTTTTTTCTGATTTTATTAGTTTTGATATTTAAGATCGAAAATATTTTCAGTTAAGTATGTATGTTTTTGTTTTTAGATTTATTTATCTACTATCAAGTGGGTATGTATAGGTTGGGATGCAAATTTGTCGACAGAAACTTTATATTTTGCCTACCGTAGATAATTTTTATAGGTCGAATTCCGAACATCTTATATATTATTTTTAGGTTTTGTTCCAGTTTGTTTCCTTTGTTAAATGGCATATCAAACGTCGAACCTTATTCAGTGCCAAAGCCATCTTTGTAGAAGAACAACATTGAAAGGTGCCTAACAAATATTAGTAGTCCTGGTTAGAGTGGAACTGGGAATAATCTCAATAATCAATTTCATATTCTACAGCTCTCTAGAACAGGAGCCTCATAAACAGATGTATTTTAGGACATAACACCAGGACTATGAAGTCAAACAATTCGGCAGGAGATACAGTTTGTGTATTCCTCTAGTCTGCTCATGGGAAATGACTCTATCCATGGAATGATCTGCCTCGACAAATGTGTCACCTAAATGTTCGTTTAATTGTTTAATTACCATATATCCTCGTATATTAGTTGACCTCACGAATAAAGCGATACCTTTATTTTTATAGTGGAAATCATTAATCACTGAAATTAATTTTTGAAGTGAAAGTTTGCTCTTTATTTGTTTCTTTTATTTTTAATTTTCTTTTTAAATTTTTAATTGTAACTTTACAAAATTATCATTATAATAATAGTGTATCCCGGGTATGATATTAAACTGAATCTGCTGGTAAAGCTTCAGTTTTGGAGATTTGGGGATTCACTTTAATTACTTCCAGGTCCACTCAGAATTGGAGAGCTAGTATCTCTTAGAGTCCCTCAAAGGGTCAAATATATCTGTTTTAATATTGATATCGATAAGATATTTAAAATAATAACTTTGACGAAACATCGACATAAAAAAAATTAATACGAAAATAAAATGAAAACGATACTCTGATCTATTAACATAAAATGCCTTTCGACAATTTGATGTTCTGTTAAAATCAGTCTATCAATCAATAAATCATAAATCATATAATATAAATTTCCTAAAAATCAGAGGAAATTGGCTATGTTACTTGAGCGCGATTTCGCTGTGAGTTCGATCAAGCTGGAGAAAATATAGAGATTCGACAGAAATTAATCCAATTGAACAAAACAAGATTTATATGTGTGCACAGATTGCTGTAGATACTGTGATGGAGTTGTTAAGACCCTTCCGCACTTTTTTCGTTGTTCTTCACGAAACACTTTTGGAGTAAAAATTTTCTTGAAATAAACATTAAAATTGACTTTGGACATCATCGCGTCCGTGGTAGAAGCGCTGGGTAAAATAAATAACAGCCCTACTTTCATTCAAAAAAGGTGACATTAGTAAGAAAAAATGATTGAACCTTTATATGAAGGTATTGTCTATATTGATTTTGATGATTTTGAAGAAGTCATGGATGATAGAGACCGTGACATTTTTGGATTTGAACACTTATCAAAAAGTCACAATTTTAGTAAATGTTATGAAGACAAAAAATAATCTATTTTCTCACTTCCTTTTCTTTTAAAAATGTACTGGATATGTCAACTAAAATATTATGAAGAGTATAAAATAAATCTATTTTCACGCTCATGTCTTAAAAATGTACTACAAATGTCAATTAGAAATACTATATAGGGAATAAAATGTCGTTATTCTCTTATTTTCGTTTTTTTTTTTTAAATCTACTTATTGTTTCAACTAAAAATACTATGTAGAGAATAGAAGAAATTTATTTTCATACTTCCATATGTTTGATAGAAATGAACGAAAATCTTACAGAACTAGAATTATGATGTATAAGGATACAAAGATTTTAAAGATCCAACTTTGTATCTTTTTTAGCCTGTCAACAATTTTATTGTTAATACAATGGTTATTTACATCTCAAAATGTGACACAATGGACTTTAGGTGCATTAGTACATAGAGTTTGATGTGTGCATATGCTTATGTGTATATATGTTTTTTATATATATAGGTTTAGGTGTATTTGTATCCCTCGAAGAGTACGTGCGTATGCGTGTGGTTAGTGTTATAAGGATAGTAGGTTCTTGCTAAAAATTTCAAAGTTCGTTTTCTTTTAATTTGTTGTGGATATTTTTGTGCAAACCGGTAGATAAAAGCGATTAGCCAACAAGAGTTGGTGGTCTGAATGCGTGGCAGAGGAGTGAAAGACGAGTTCCCTATTTATGCCCACCAGAAATGAACCCAAGGCAGGCCAGTGAAAGTTAAAGTCAGAGTTAAGAGTAGAATCCGTGAGAGTAGTTGAAAATGAAGTCTGTTCAAGAGAGTTGGTCAGAAAACTCGATTACATCCCCACTCGAGGATGCTTTCCTTCGCTCACTTCCACAGACTAGAGTTCGGCATATAAAAGGGCATCAATATTGCCTGGAGCTGCTCCCCAGGGTCAGTTGCGTAGTGTCACATACGTCCCCCTTAGTCAAGAAAGATGCCTCAAATTGTCTTGTTTTTTTTTCTTTTGTTTATGTTATCGCCGCCTTAGTTTCGAGACCTCTCAGTAAACCAGCAAACAAAGAGAGCGGTGTGGGGCCGGCTGACATCAAAATGCAAAATATAGACAATGCAGACAATGTTGCACAGAGCATCATTCGGCCGAGACATGAAAGCAGAACTCTCGGGTCTTCATGAAGGACCAGTTCAGGAAGGTGCCAGCAAATATTAAGGTTTTTAAATGGAAACAGTTGGGATTTGATAAGGAATTCAAATACACATGAAACTTTTACAATAACCTGACAGTTGAGAGGGATACTTTAATTATTGATTTTAAACGGCTGCTAAAATAGAAGTGCTTCTCATTAAGCCATTCTTCAAAAGTCGTCAAATTCGGTATTAAAAGCTAAAAGCAAACATAGCTCCTGTCTCTGTGATTCTTTTCTCGTTTAGGTTGGATAACTTCAAGGCCGTTCTTTAAGTTGAATTTCCCGTGTCGGAAAACCCAAGGCCAAATAGTTCCATTTTAATTTTGCCTTTTTTTTCCTCAAAGAGAAGAACAAGTTAATGAACAGATACTACACTATAATCTCAGTACAGAGGCAATGATAGAGATGCTGTCAAATGTGGTGCTATCAACGTTCTATTATTTTGCATTACCAATAAAAACAATAAACATAAATAAATAGCTATAGAAATAACGCGATATACATTTTAAAAGGAAGGAGGAAGATCAAAAAATTAAAACAAAAATAACAACATAAAAGAGATGAAATATGAGAAAGAAAGAAAAAAGAAAGAAAGATTGCGAAGACAGGAAATTGGATGGGAAGACATATATAAAAAAATCTTTCAATGGTAAGCAGTGTGTCATTAAAATTCAGCAGATGTATCTTAAAGGGTAATTTGAATAAACTCATCCGACGAAGGCACTCAAAGGCAATTGGAACGATTTAGTTTCATGTTTCCAGCTTTTTTCTTTCTTTTATCGTAATTATTTACGCTAAAGAAAAAAAGAATTTCTGCCATCAACTTCGTCATAATGGCAAAATATAATTTCTCTTTACACAGTAAAAAAAAAACAAATTAAAATACACACGAATAAACATAAGAACACATACAATAAGATACAGACACAGACACAAACAGGGACACACAAACAGACAGACAGACACATACACACACACACACACACACACACACGCACACACACACACGGACACACAAACACACATATGCACTCACAAAAAAAAACAATGTTCTCTCAAAATGTAAAAAAATGTACCAATGTAAAAATTAGAAAATAATAAAAATTATAAAAATAATAAAAAAATAAACTACTTGAAATAAAAGAAATCAAAAATTTACATTCTTACAAATAATAATAATAATAATAATAATAATAATAATAATAATAACTTTGGCTCACTTTCATGTTGCTATTAAATATATCGAGGCACACAGACGATTCATTTTAGGAGAATGTTAAAAGAAAAAGAAAACGTGTGTTATATGATTTAGATTCGTTTCTAAACAAACAATGCGAATAAATTTATAAAATGTATGGGGGGGTAAAAGGACACATAATGAGGTTTTAGAATCGCGTCCATTAAAGACAAAACAAAACAAAAAAAAATATAATAGTTAAAGTTTTGCTTCTTTTGGCTCATTTGGGGTCGATTTCATATTATAGAATATACTAAAAAGTTTGACAAAATCTGAATTGGTACAACTTAAGTGAAAGAGAACGTTTTCGAGATCCGAGAAAAAAGTGTGAGAAAGATGAAAAAGAATTTTAAAAGCTAGCATTTATACAACATAAATTTATTTTTCATATGATTAACTATGGTTTCTTTAGTATTGTTTTATGGCGTATTAAGTCTTGTGGGTTATTCAATGCCAAATCCTTTTCACACACACACATACACACACACATACACACACACACACACACACACGAATACACACAAACACACACACACACACGCACACACACACATATATATATATCTATCTATGTGTATATATATATATATTAAGGACAATAAATGGTATCAAATACTATCTAACACTAATAATTCTACTCAACTTTATTCATTCGTTCGCACTCATTTAAATTGTACGATTCTTGCTATCAAATGCTAATATTTCATTTTAACATCAATATTTTTTGCTTATATATATATATATATATAATGTTAGTGAAATGGCACAGAAAACTCCCCACAGCTCTAGGACTCACCAGCAGATGGTTTAGTGTCATATCCAGGTCATATGTTTTTTTTTCTATCTGCAGTGGTTCAAACGATGTATTCTACTGTCCTAAGCGACTGGGTCTTTGCATATAATTAAAGATGATATCTATCTATTTATCTTGCTTTATGTATATAGGCTCAAATACTCACACACACACACACACACACACACACACACACACACACACACACACACACACACACACACATATATATATATATATATATATATATATATATATATATATATTCAGGATGTAAAAGAAAAATTAGGAATATTCTGGTATAATAATAAACGGTTTTATTATAAAAAAGATGAACTCTAATTGAAAAAATAAACAACAAAATAAGAAGATTGACACAAAACAGTTAATTTACTCATAATAGCAGCCTTTTTTTTCATTTATTGTATCCCCACGCATTCCAAACGATTTTCATGTTTTCAAAATAAATTCTTCAGGCATTTTATTCCATTCCTACTCAATAGGAGTCTAAAGCAAACCAATATTTTGATAGGAAGTTGCATTTTTGTTTTTTAATACATCCCAAATAGCTCAATCAAGGGGTTATTGCCAGGGCATGATAGAGGGGATAAAGAAACATTTTTTTAGCTTGGTTTCGGCGTTAAGCGAATCATAGATTCTTTGTCATTGCTTTTCTTCGTCCCTCATATTTGGCAGAATTTTAATGAAAATGTTTTTGAATAATTTTGATTAATAGCGTTGTTTTTAAATTAGACTAATCAGACTAAAAAACGCTTAAAAATTATTCCATATTTTGCTTCCGCATTATATATATATATAAGCTTGGTAATAATTATGTTCATCAATTATTTTATTTTCAATCATAATTTGTGAGTTAGTTAAACAAAATATTTTGAGTTGAAGGTTAAGTTTTATTGGAAGTTCAAAGGCGTCCACCTGTCCCGCCGAATGGCAAGATTTGAAATTGATAGATAGTTACAAATCCGTGGTATGCCAGATGATAAGGTTGAGTGATGACGTGGCTACAAAGATTTGATGACACGTCTTCTTATCACATTAGTTAACAGAATAATTAGCAAAAGTATATAAGAGAGTGGTTTAGCAGTCAGTTTAAGAGTCAGAGTCGTAGTTGGTCCGGAAATTTTCGTCAGCAGTTTTGGGTCATAAGACGGGCGGCCTGTTTGAGGGTGAGGGCTTTTGCTCTATGAAGAATAAATGAAGTCTGTGTTTATTCGCCTGCCATGAATGAAAGACTCCGTTTCTAATTAAGAAGTCACATGTTCCTTTTTTATATGTATTTCTTTCCTTTCGCTACTTACAACTGGAAAAACAGTAGTGATAATAAATTTTCGTATCGAAGAAACAGGGAACCGTCTTGAAACAAACCTTACTTTTGTATCTCGTATTCACACATTATTTTTATTTTTCTAGATTGGCATTTTTATACCGGGAATGGAAAATATATAACAACAACAAACGTGAAATTTTGATTTGTTTCTTCACATGATGTGAAAATTTAAGATCATTTGAAGGAGAATGGGTCAGATAACGAAATACTATTAATTTTACTACCCCACTTGTATATATATATATATATCATCATCATCATCATATCGTGCTGGCAGCACAGATATCCCTGACCCTCTCTCGCCACTCCTCCCTATCGTTCATCGCCCTAGGTAGGTCTTCAGGACAACATCCTATATCCTCACATAGCTGCTGAATGTACGTTCGAGCTGGTCGTCCTGCTTTTGCGCGGCCATGTGTGGGGATCCATTTGTAGACTTCTTGGATATTCTGTAATGTGAATCTGATTCTGTTCTATTACCCGTGATTCCTGTACGCATAATTATTCAGAACAGGACACTAACTGATATATATATATATATATATATATATATATATATAATGTTGATAGAAACTTTCCTTTGTGAAAAGTAATAGAAGCAGATAAACGACAATGGCGTTGCCCAATCGGTTGGACTGCAGATTACACCGATTGCACCTCTGCAGAGGGGTAAGACCCTCTCAAACGAATGTTCTGGATATGATACAAAGCAATCTGATAGTGTGGTTTCAATAATGTTGGAGCTTTGGGGTATGCGGAGCACTCCTTTATTGTCATCGCTCCCTGATCAACTCTGGCCCAGAGTGGTAGCTCCTCGTTGTGTCCTATCTAAATGTCACATAAAACTAAAATGCGTACACATGCTAAACTGAATTATTTGCAATAAAACTGCTTTGATATTTAAACTGCGTATTTACGCTAAACTGAACTGCTCGAAATAGAACTGTTTTTGACATTGAAACTGTACTTACACTAAACTTGAGTGTTTGAAATAGAACTGTTTTTACATTGAACTGTGTGTGGACAAAAACTATACTTATACTTATCTGAATCGTTTAAATTAAAACTATTTGACTAAACTAAATAGCTTGAAATAGAAAAATATTGACAATTAAAATGTTACTTATGCTAAACTGAATTGTTAGAAATAGAACTGTTCGTTTGTTTAAAAATGGATTTGGTCATAAATAACCAACAAATGTTGATATGTAATAAAGCCCAAACAAATAAACACACAAACATCGACACTGGTAAAAGATAAATCTCGTTATGATGGTTAGGGATGTCTTGCAAATTCTACACTAGACCTATTCATAGTCTGTTAATTTTTTTGACCAATCATAATCACCTGATTCTATCGATAATAATTGATATTTTTTGTTTGCTTCATTATATTGAAAACTTACGAGTATCATTAAATAAGTTTCCAAACTTTTTTTCGTATGGGCACTTTTATTGATAGTACAGACTTGAAACTCTAGTCCCCTTCGAAGTAATCTCCTCCGGCTGCAGTGGACTTGTTGTACAGTTCCAACATACTCTGGAAGGCCCCACGGATGTCCTTTTGTATGAGCGTGTCAATGATCATCATCACAGCCTCTTTCATCTCCTCAATTGTCCCATAACGACAGCCTCTGAGCTTAGGGAATAAGCAAAAGTCACAGGGAGCAAGGTCTAGACTATAGGAAGGGTGAGGAAATCTCTTGATGTCCATCTTGGTCAAATAGTCTGTGACAAGGATGGAGTTGTGGACTAGTGCATTGTCCTGGTGGAAATGCCACTGACCCGATTTGAAGAGTGCTAGCCTCTTCCGGCGGAATATCTTCCTGAACTCCCTTAAAACCTCAACATAGTAACTCTAACCCTAACCCTTTGGCAAATCAACTCTGGTGTATTGACTTCCTTACTTCTACCACACCTTTCATCATCCCTCACAGACTCCCTGCTTCCTTGAATCTCTTATACCACTCAAAAACTCATGATCGATTCATGCAAGATTCTCCAAAAGCAGTCTGAAACATTCCATACGTTTCTGTGGCATTTTATCCCAAGTTTAAAACATAATTTTACTGCAAATCGTTCTTCTAAAGTGTCCTCACGTCCAGATTGCATATTTGAAATTCACCTGCTATGACAATCAGGTTTTAGTAGGGTGTATTCCAATTGCTGCTGTAGCTGTTCATTTGAACCTGAAATCATGGAAATTGGTCAGTCATCTCATAAGATGTATAGCAATAACACAGTGAATTTTCAAGAGTCTACGCCAATTTTAAATGCATGTACAAAAATGTCTGGATACTTATTGAATACATGACGTATTTCTAACTGGACAATCAGTAAATGTCGAAAAGTATTGATGAAGATAGGATTCGGAGTACAGAAAAATCCTATATCGAAATGATCTATGATTTTCCGAATATAATATATACTAGTTCACTTTTCTTTAGTTTTATTAACAAATTGAAACATGGTTCTTAATCTTGATTTTTCACTTCTATTTCTGAGTTTTGTTTTCACTTGTGAGTGAATGATAAAAAATATCAATAAGAGAAAGGTAGCTCCCGCGCATGAATATCAGAAATTTGATATGACCATGAAAAAAAAAGAAAAAAAAAAAGAAAACAGAAACCGAATATCGGAAAGACAGACACTGTTTCAACATTTATTTATACTGTGTGTAGGATCGTTTCTACATGTACTGATACAATATATAGAACCGTTTCTATATTTAATTATAACTGTATATAGAACCGTTTACTCATTTATTTATATTGTATATAGGATCGTTGCTACATCTACTTATATTGTATATAGGATCATTTCTTCATTTACTTATACTGTATATAGGACGCTCAAAAAAGCCCTCTATATAATCAATATACTTTAAATCTGACATTGCATGAGTAGAAAACGGCATTCTTCATGCTGGGAAGCCAAAGTTAGTTGCGAAGAAAATTTTATAATTATTTTCTAGGCGGGACCCAAATTAATTATAAGTGTGCAGCTTTTTTAAGATGTTTTATTTTTCATTTTCTCCGACGAGTTTATCATTGAGAGATGTTTGCGAAACATTTTTTCAAATCAAGCGAAAAATAGGAAAGCTTTTTGTGTGTATGGGGGGTGAAAACTACATTTTAAACCATAAAGTTAACATTATTGAAATTACATATAAACAAATTCTATTCTTGAAAATTGCGGGAAAGAACCAAAAGCACTCTAAATCCTGAAATTATTGAACCATTTCTACATTTATTCGACCTGGATTTATCGATTTATCCTTGTGTATTCTTTTTAACCAAACATATAGTAAACTAAAATATGCTTCACACACACACACACACACAATATATATATATATATATATATATATATATATATATATTGCGTGAAACGGGTAAATTGTAGTCATTTTAAATTGTCAATTGCTTGCATGCACTTTGTTTGAGGTTGTGTCTATTGTGCAGCAAACGAGACTCAGTTTGGTAGTGTATGCGAGGAAAGAACCACCATGACGAAATTACATCCTCCAGAAATTTGGAAATGATGTACACTACTGCTTAAGGTTAACTCGGAAGTTCTAATACGAAGATTTAAGAGTATTTGGGGGGTCAATCTGAGGACAGATTAGAGGATTTGAAAAGAGCTGGATAAGTTTAATGGTGATTACGTCGGTACAGCAGCTCAGAATCATCGTTCAGATGAGAAAGGACTTACCGAATTTCTTGGTGAGATCCAAGTAATGATTGAGAACGGTACCAGCTACTCATCCAGATCCGGGACCTGAGTGTGTTTGAGTTTCTCATCAGGCAACTAGTCAATAAAGACTATCTGTATTTTTTATATAAGTTAGAAAGGGTCAACTTTTATAAAAGGTCAAGAAAGACAAGAGAGAAAATCGCGCTGCAAAGCTTCAGAACCAATTCACACATCCACTCTAACCAAACATATTTTGTTTTTTCTAAGATGAGAAAGAAATTCTCCCAGGATCAGATGTTGATCTTACAGAACAATCATTAGCTTTGTCTTTTTTAATTGGAATCATTTTGAGATGAGGCTTCTTAATCTGAGAATTATTTTTTATTTTTTGCGGACTTTTTTAATTCTCAGAATAAGAAGCCTCATCTCAAAATGATTCCAATTAAAAAATACATTACAGCATTCGGTACGGACCCGACTATGGAAGACCAGATAAGGAGAACAAATAATTGGATCTATAAGACCAAAAAAATCCATCCTTGACCGCCCTTCCGGGCCCGTGGCGCAACGGATATGTGAGAGTATTTTTGGAAAAACAATACTTTTTTTCAAAATAAAAAAAAATATTTCAATCACACAAATGTATTTGTTTTGAGGCTATTCATAATGACGTCAAATCAAACAGACTAATCCAGACTTGAACAGAAGGCTGTTAGCAAGTTTTCGGTGGCTAAGAAGTGCAAATCACAAGGAGTTAACAGAAAAATGTGCGGAGTGTTCGAAGATGGAAATTCTTGTAAAAAACGAAATAATAATTTAAAATTTGCTGAACACTAGTCTCCTACTACGAGACAGATCCAAAAAGATAATTCTACGAGTTACAACACGCTGACTAAGCAGTAAAAAAAAAGTTCCGGGTTAAGTGTACTGTAAAGAAAATCAGCCTGACAGTTTTCTGGAACATGAATGACCCATGACTATTGATTTCTTTGAAAAAAAATCATGTCTAAACAGTTCTTCTCGTGTCAAGTTTTTTTGCAAAATTCACCTAATTTATTAAATGACCATCGTGTATATACATATACAGAGAGAGAGAGAGAGAGAGAGAGAGACACAGAGAGAAAGAGCTAGATAGACAGCTTGATAAAAAATAGGATAGAATACATTCAGAGTTAGTAAGTCTCAGTTTCACGCTTATGAAATCATCAAACAAAGCACCGTCGGTTCTATGCCTATGCCATCGTGAATTATATATATATATATATATATATATATATATATATGCGTTTGTGTTACTGTGTCCCATAATTGATATTAAGCATTCTTTTTAAATAAATGTAACAAAGTATATATGTATACTCACTCACACACACACACACACACACACACATATATATATATATATATATATATATGGAAAATCTGTTGATTTCCTTACAAAAATATGGTTCCAGAACCTTAATTTTTATATCTGTATTATTGCGTCTATACACCAATGAGCACTTTCTTTTGAGACGCCGAATTTAAACAAAATCTTTGAGAATGGACGATAATATTTTTATTGCCTCGCAAAATATGGCAGATGAGAACCAAAAATAATGTAAGAAATCTTTTCCCTTCTACATTGTTAAAAATACACTTTAAAACAATTAAAATAATATCTAAATTATTCACTTTTTATCTAATATGGAGCCTCTCTAAATCATATAAATAAAGTGATAGAATAGATTACACTTATGCAGTATTAGAGAATCCTCTTTTGCTACATAATTTCGTTTTTATTTCTTTACTTTGTGAAAATTAGCATTCAATTATTTTCCGAATTAATTTATTTTCAACATCGCAAATTTGTTTTATACGAGCAAAAATCTCTCTTCTGGTTAACTTTTAAGATGTGTTCCTACTAATGTTACATTCGCAGTTGCTGGTGTTTCAGCTGCATTACACTTCCATATGAGCGTAGAAATATATTTTGCCTCGACATATATTTTTTAGGGTATAAAACCTTTGTGCATCTATGCTATTAGCATAGTCGCACAAAAAACGTATTATCTAGAGTAAAAATTATGTAAACGGCTATTAAATTTCTTAATAATATCATATGAATGCATATTAAAACTCTAAAATAACCTTTTCTTACGAGAAAATGAACTGTTACATTTGTTGTTTATCAAAATATTTTTCCCTCAAGCTAAATAAATAATATTTTTGAATTTATAGAAATGAGTCTTATTTAATCATTTACCTACTTTTCCGCTATAAACACAGAGAGAAACACACAGCCCCGCATACGTACGGAAATATATATATATATATATATATATATATATATATAGATGTACATGCTAAAAAAGTGTGAATTTTATTCAACACACCGATTCATAGTTCATTCTTTATGTATTTGCTCTATCCTTCTCATATTACAAAATGGTAACTGTTACCAATGTGTCTGAGACTGCAAGAATTTCCGTTAAGAAACAGTGTAAAAGTTAACAAAACAAATACAAAATCTATTACCCGATTTCTCTGGGGAAAACATGAAAACAAACAGAATCAATAAATCGTGAAAATTCTTGACGCTTATTTCCATCTAATCGTTAATAGATTCATCGGCAGCATCAATTTGCATATAATTTGCATATTTGGGACAGACGGTAATGTTGCCGGGCAAAGGACTCAAGGGAAATTAATTAACATGTGAACGTTTGAAATTGCTGATTAAATAGTGTTTTGCCTCTTTTTGTGTGTTTCTAAAGAATAAGTCTCACCAGTTGACCTTATTCAATTTTCGAAATCACTTCTATTGGTTTCTGCTGATATTACCTTCTGCTTGATTGAAATGATTGTTTGATAAATATCTGAACTCATAATATAGACTATCTTGTTTCTATCAAAGATCAGAATTGGTTGGTGAATTTAACAAATGGAGGCTTAAAAATCTAAGCAAATAAAACGCCCCGAGTTCGATTCCATGAAGTAATGGTGACACCGACTGATCATTTTCTGATAGAAAATTATTAATCTTTGTGAACCGAACACAGTAATTGTCAGGTTATTATTAATAATATCCATTTGTTTGCGTATAGCAATAAGGTTTCAAGTAATTCTAATACGTAAAATTTCCCCACCTATCTATTTAGCCCATATATCTAACCATAATTGGCTCAACCACTTCTGGTCAGATCTATCAATGTTGGTCAATGTATTTATTATAGATGATATACATCTATCTGTTTATGTCGATTCATGAATTTATAATAGATAATATCTCTCTATCTCTCTATCTCTGTTGATCAGTGAATTAATAGCAGATAAGATATATCTATCAATTAATTTATCTACTTATTGTTTCTTACTGATATTTACTTTCTGCTACATTGAAATGATTCTTAGATAAATGTCTGAACTCATTATATAATCTATCTTCTTTCTATCACAGATAGGAGTTAGCTGTATAAATTTCACCAACGAAGACTGCGACACTATGAAGGGGGTGAGCCAAGCAGACGACCTTTTTGTTTGTTTTGGCGCGAAACCAAACAAAGGCCTGAGCTCGAGATCTTCGACGTGACCGGAAGTGGGCAAGGGAACGCCAGTCAGGGAGTTGGAAAGAGGAACTCAGAGAAGGCAGTTGGCGAAGGGTGACGCAGAAGGGCAGTCGACAACGGTCAGCAGAAGGAAGCAGTGAGGGGAGGCCAGTCAGTATGAGTTGGCATTCCTAGTAGCTTTGTAGAAATTTCGCTAGAAATACACGCTAGCGTTAGTCTACAGATGCACAGGGAATGCAGTGTTACAGAACTCCCTTTCTTGGACTTTGAGTTGACCTAAGCCCTTAATGATCGTTTGTTCTTTGTTCTTTTTCTCCCACTACCTCGGTTGTATTTCTTGTAGCAATAAAGAAATGTGAAATACCCTGGCGGAAACCACTTGATGAATCACCGGCCAAGACAGAATTGTTTCGAAGAAGTTGATGCATTCGGGGCGGCTGAAGGGGTATTGTCACAACTCAATAATTAAACCGAAGGAAAGGACTCAGTTTAATTTCTGAAACTGATGCTGATAATGACTATATATTTATTGATGGAAAATTATTTTGGCTTTTTTTTTTCTTTTTAAAAAAAGCTAAACAAATGGAAATTCAAATGCTATATGCACAGAAATATGTACTAAATGAGTCTGAATTTAATTCACCACAATGGGATTAGATGCATTCTTAACATATTTGTTGAATGGATCGTATATTACAAAATAGTAACAGTTACCAATGTTAGTGAGACCCAGCAAAGATTTCCGATAAGAAATAGCGTACAAATTCCCAACGTAAAACAAAAAATTAATACTCGAAAAGATATTACATTTTTTTTTGGCGAGAATACTTTTCTTCTGTGTATATAATCCTACTAAAGCAATTTGCTTGTTTCGAAAAATATTAATGTTATAGGATTTGGGAAGATGGGATCCTGTTTACGGTATAAATAATTTGTCAAGAAGATCTCTGGCTTCACAAAATCCATATATGCTAATTATCTTTCCTTTAGTTTCAGCAAAAAATTTGGTTCACGTCATTGAACTTTGCATCTTAATAGCTAAATCTTAGTCCTACTTTTCGGAATTTTCTTTCTTCCTCTTAGAGAATAATCATAAAAGATATAAAGGGAAATATACACATGTCATACGAGTATGTTTGCTTCTAATTAATTTGAAAACATATTTTTGACGATTCTTGATAATGCCAAAATACCATAACATGGTAAAAATGTTTAAAGAATTAATGTCTTTCATCAGTTAAAAGGAGAAAAGAAAGTAATAATAGACATTTGTTTGTTTTTAAACAAATTATCAAAGAAATAAAAAAAAAGTTAGAGTTATACCGCTTGAACTGTTAAGTTAACCATTGAACGCCAGGGGGGAGATTTGATAAAAGGTGACGTGAATAATCAAAGAGTAAAAAAGATTTTACAAAGAGAGGGATGGGAAGTTTTTAAGGCTGTTAGAATGCGAAAAAGATCGAAAGATATTTTGAAGCAGAGGTTATTTTGTAGAAGAAAAAAAATGGTTCTTTATGTTTTTCTCTCCACTGAAAAGAAGAGAGTACTTCTGTTGCGTAATCAGATACAGGAATATGGCCACGTGCGAAATGGACATCGAATAATCATAACGATAGAACATAGGAATCTCGAAATTCGAAAACACGTAACGACTTCTTGTTCAGGTACGAAACCTTTTTATTAACTTTGAGTTAAAGGTTTCGATGTAAGGAGGAGAGACACAATCTTGCTATGCTGTCTTTTTCATTTGGCCCCCATCTCCAGCGGCCCCCATAGGGCACAAGTTCGCCTCGCGTCTGCGAGCTCCAAAAGTCGATCCTTCTCGTTTGGCGTCCAGTATTCAACTCTCTGACTTTCTTCAGATTCTCACACAAACCTCCGCGCGCTTCCGGTGCGCGACGTCACCCTCACCCTGTCACCCCGTTTTGTCTCGGACTATTGTGACATCTGAGTGACATGTCCGCTCTGTGCGCGCTCACGCGTTACCAGCTGCATCAAGGTTGCACCTAACTAACCATGTGCTGAGCCGAAATGTTCTCAGCCTAACTAAACCCAAAGGCATGAACCGAAATCCCTCGGCTATTATATTACACTTCTCTCCTATTTGAGGATAAATTTTTTGTTGTTCATTGAATGAATTTAAAATCAGAGTCGTCTAGCCTTAGGATTGAAGCCTGAATTAGTTTATCTCGAAGAAGGAAAATATTTTTATGAACATTTACAGAATGTTGATATTAATGTTTTTTCTATGTTTCCCTTGAATGTTGATAAGGATTGTTTAATTCAATAATTCTTTCAGCTTATGTAATATTCTCTATTTTTTCGAGTTGAAATTAAATATTTCTGTGAATTACTCTTTCCAATTTTTCCAGGATGTTCATTTAAAAAAAACAAACAAACGATTTACTGCCTATATTTACCATCTTTGCTTCGATGTCTCTAAGAAAAAAAAATTGATTTTCATATATTTTCAAGTTTAAGTTGAAACACTTCGTGACACATCGATAATTTCACATCTCTCTATCTATTTATATCTATCTGATCTATTTCTTTATCTATCTTTCTTTCTTATATTTGGCAGACTTAGAATTTTCTATCTAATTGACAATATTGTCCCTTGTATATCAGAAGCTGAAGTGTTTAAACTTCTGTTTAGTGGTTTAATTTCTCTTATTCGAAACCAGAATGCTCCCAGTCAAATCCTGGAAGGAGAAGAGTTATCAATATAATTTATCTACAGTGGTTCTATTATGTTCGTCTTTTATCTCGAAGCGCTGACACGAGACAAGGCAGAAATAAGCCATTCTATAAATTCCAACTGATATGTTCAACCGGGGAATCCTTTCATCTTGTCTTTCTCTTCATCGAAGTTAAATCCTAAGTGCATTGCATGAATAGACTTAAAACAGTTCTTTAATATCCTTACCACTTGACATACCCTTCCCTTGTCCTCTTAATAAATTGCCAGAAGCTGGAAATAAAGACCAATATTGTCACGTAATGGGTCTTCGGAAAAGGCACAAACCAAGTACTGGTTGGTGGCTATATTCATGTCGAGTTATTGTAAGATCAATCAAACTTGAAAGATGACGAAATACTTTGAACTTTTGTTAAGCAGCACGATTAATTAAGACAAGATGCAGTTGGTAGTTCCGATTGAACATCAGTTCTAATTTGGGGACGACTTAAAATTTGATGGATGTAAAGGCCAAGACACTTTATATCGGCTGCAATGAACGTTTCCGCACAAGTGCTTGTGATAAATGGCCACTATTAATTCAAAGTTTTCTTAGCCTCGTCATACATGTTATACGGAGAAAGGTCAGTCTATTCTTCCATTGTAAAATAAAGCACAATTTCGCGAATATTTCGCTTTCTTTTTCTTTCAAAGTATAAACTTCCGATAAGAATGACTTATATATATATATGAAGGCATGCCTGATTGGTTGGTTGATGAATCCAAATCAATTAATTTTATGGTGAGACTGTGAAATTACTATACGAGTTCATATACCTCGATAGCAATATCTCATCTACTGAAAGCGATCTTAACATACCCATATAGACTGCTACTGAACATTTAACGAGCATATGGAAATCTGATCACTGTGACAAAATACAAAGGGAATTCTTCCAAGCTTTTGTGTTGTCAGTATTTTTGTATAGTCGTACGACTCGTACAGCCAATTAACTCCTATCTTACAAACAATCCAAGTAAAACGATGTAGACATGTCGAGCAGTGCTGAAGATGTAAGGAAGAAACAATGCTGTACGCTCTCTTATCGACGCCTACCTATGAATATTATAATGTTAGCCAACCGGCAAAACCTTACATTTCTCAGCTCTAAGCGAAAACTGTAGGCTGTCTTGAAGACTTTTAAATGCTAACCAATAGGAATTGATGATGAGAGGGAGTCCGGAGAATTAGTAATGTCGGTAGGCCATAAGGATAGGGACAATTGTCGTGGCCTGGCCAGGGGCCGGCAACAAAGACACAAGAGAAGAATTGTGTTAAACAAATGTATTAACTGAGAACAGTATTATAAACATAAAGAAATGAGAGGATTACCAGCGAGACTGTTGGGTCCAATCGTCAGGGCTGTCTGCTGGAATATTGACTTCTACCTAAGAGCAGTACCTGATTCTATTTATTGCCGGGAGAGTTCATGTGTTAGTGGGCAAATCAACATAACAACGTGCATTATTTTTGTAAAACATTTTTTTGATATTTACTTGTCGCATTTGTGATAAAAAGATTACGAAACTTCCTTTAAAACAATTAATTATTTTGAAACTCTGAAAAAAAAAAATGAATGTCTAGTAGTCCAAAAGTAAGACCCATTTACAACATTTTTTTGAGAGTTTTATTTTTTAAGTTACACTGGTCTTTCAATGTTTTTCTGGATTAGTTTCAATAAACAAGATTTTGGAAACAAATATTTAATAAATTAAGTCTTGTTTGTCTAAAGTCTCGTTTGGAATAATAATTTACTGATATTTTTGTTTTCGAAAAAAATGATTTTTTATAAAAATTCCAAAGAGTGAACACAATTATATCCAACAATCAACAATTTGTGTTTAAGGAATCCCATTCATTGTATGTTTACATTTATTGTTTTTGTTTAGCTGTTTTTCAAGAAAATTTTGATTTGCATTCTGATAAAATATGAACAGTTATAAAAAATATCAATTTCAATTTCATGCACAGATGGGAACCTAACAAATACTACCACATCGGGTCAGAGTCAATGAATGGGTGCTCCTTATATTTTATACTCATGAAGTGTGAATATACATTAATAATAATGATAACACTAATACAGACACATATAAAATACAGGTGGACTCCGTCGTTTGGGATACGGATGGGTTTATTAATTATATTAATTTCTGGCTTCAGCCATTCGTTACGAGGAGAGAGACACAATTCTTAAAAGCCTATGCTAACCGTACTGTTCTGACCCCACAGACGCGGCGCATCTTGTGGTGTTTAAGATCTTAGCCGGTTGCTATCCGAAAAACTCAACAGCTAACTTCAACTAACTGTCTTTTTAAAATACTCAAATTCTCAGGACCGTCTTTTCTGGGCATGACATATTCCAAACTCTAACCCCATTTTCAGTCTAGGGGTTTATTATGACAGATGATCATTGTTTTATCCTTTCCGAGCGGGCGTAAGACTGCACAATCTGACTATGTACAGAGACAAAGAAAACCGAGTAGTTCAAAGCCCTACCAAACTAAATATTTAAATATAATTAACCAAATATGATTAATATAAAAAAATCATTACCTTAATCATATAATACTTATTCGCCAGTCATAGAGAACAGGAGCTTAGGGATTATATATATATATCTGTGTGTGTGTGTGTGTGTGTGTGTGTGTGTGTGTGTGTGTGTGTGTGTGTTTGTGTGTCTGTGTGTGTGTGTGTGTGTGTGTGTATTTGTGTTTTACAAAGTAATCGGCTTTACTGAGAGGAACTTGAGCCACCGGATACGGTTTAGTGTAACACCAAGGACACCCCTTTTGGGGGGAGAAGGGTCTTACTCTATTACAGGGGATAAATTCAGCGTATTCCAAGCCCCCAAAACAGTTCAGTATGACAGTCTCAACACACACACACACACACACACACACATTTTCCATATATAATTTAATCGAAAAAATATGATCAACCTCTTGGAATGCACATATTGGCGCAAAACATACAGAAAAAAAAAAAGATCAGCTTTTCAACTTTAGAATAAACTATAGATGCAAATTAAATGGGAGAGTCCGAATGGCGTAGTTGCTAATGTGCTTGACTACGACATCCAGCGAAAGATTGAACTCCAGTCACGTGATTACGTTCACCATTAGAATAATAACTACATCCAATCAATGGGTTGAATAAATATTCTTCTACAAAGGTGAATTCAAAGAACACTTGCTCAGTCGGCTGGGGCTGTAGAATACATCGACTGCTTCTCTGCAGAGGGGTAAGTCCCCCCCCCCCAACGAGTGTCCTGATATGACACTAAACAATAAGATCTTGAGTTTCCAGCAATGCTGGAGCTTTGGGGAATTGCCATTGCTCCCCGGTTCACTCTGACCCGGAGTGGTAGCACCTGATAAGGGCCCTATCTATGGGTTACATTGAACTAAACCGTGCTTCTTTCACTATACTGAATATTGTATTTAAACTGCGTATTTATGCTAAACTGATGTGTTTAAAATAGAACTGTTTTGATATTGGAACTGCATACTTATGCTGAACTGAATTGCTCGAAATAGAACTGTTTTTGACGTCTAAACTGTGTACTTATGCTGAACTGAATTATCTGAAATAAAACTGTTTGACATTTAACTATGTGTATTGCCCAGTCGGCTGGGGCTGTAGAATACACTGACTACGCCTCTGTAGAGGAGTAAGACCCCCCCAACGAGTGTCCTGAATATGATACTAAACAATCTGATGGTGAGGTTCCAGCAGTGCTGGCGCTTTGGGGAATGCGGATCACCCCTTCATTGTTATCGCTCCTTGGTCCACTCTGGCCTTGAGTGGTAGCACCTGATAGGGCCCTATCTATGGGTTAAACAGAACTAACAGCATACTAATGCAAAACTGAATTGTTTGAATAAACTGAATAGCTTGAAATAGAAATGTTTTTGACAATTAAACCGTACTTACATTTAAACTGCGTGCTCATGCTTTACTGAATTATTTGAAATAGAACTGTTTTTCGACATTAAACTGTATTTACACTAAACTGAATTGTTACATATAACTGCTTAAATAATTTGAAATGGAAATGTTTTTGACAATTTAACTGTGTACTTATGCTAAACTGAATTGTTTATATAGAACAGATCATTTACATAATGGATTTGGCGTTAAATAACCTTCAAAGGTTGATATGCCATAAAACCCAACAAACTAAACCAATCAAAAAACACACAAATAAATAAAATAACACACGATTATCTGTCTATCTATGGCTCCAATAGAACCAAACTGTATGATTATGCTATACTGAATTGTTTAAAATAGAACCGTTAAGACGTTTAACTTCGTAATTATGCGTAACTGGATTCATAGAAATAGAATTGTTTTTACATTTATCTGTGTGTAAATAAATAATTGATGTTATAACTGAATTTTTAGTTATACATAACAATGCTTAGAATCATTCAAATTTATTGACTAAACTTAATTGCTTGAAATAGAAATGTTTTTAACATTGAAACAGTGTACTTAAGCTAAACTGATTTGTTTGAAATAGAACTGTTCATATGCTTAAAAATGGATTTGGCATTATATAAAGTACAATCGTTGATATGTCATACAACTAAAACCAACTATTCGTATTTCAAGCCAATTTTTTTGCATTCATGAGACTTTTATATTTTGAAATATAAACAGCCATGAAAAAGCAAACTTTTACAATGGTCAAAAGCCGAAAACCTTCTGTGATGGCTATTTATGATGAAGAATGCAAAAAGTAATTTTGTTGAAATACAAAGTGTATTCAAACAGTATGGAAAAGAAAGCTGAATTTCCCAAGACAGACGAAAGTAAAGAACTAAACGTTAAATTTATTCCAAATAATCTCATTGGATTTAAACGCACGTATTCCAGTGTGTTTAACTTGGTCGAGGCATCACTGAAATTCGTCTTATGATGCTGTAATAAGCTATGTGTCATAAATTTTATTCTACAAATCTTATCTGTCCTGTCGTTGGGGTTTAGAATAAGTTGACTGTATTTTTTGCATCGGAGTAAAAACCTCTAAAAATGAGCTGCATCTGTATCCAATCCTGGTAATCGGCGAAAGCATGGTACAACTTCATTACTATCATTCCCACGTCGATTCTAACGCTAAGTCGAACTACTTGTTAAGTTCCCATCTATAGTTCAAATAGATCTGTCTAAAAATTGCTCAAAATCGATAAGACCATATGCACAAATAACCTTTAAAGCATTTAAAAAAACATAAAACATGTTAATATTAGCGTTCAGTGAATACGATTCACTGACTTTTATGATTGGCTAGTATGCTGGGGCTGTAGAATGCACCGACTGCATCTTTGCAGTAATACCCCTCCACCATCAAGTGCTCTGGATATGACACTAAACAATCTGATGGTGAAGTTCCAGTAATGTTGGATCTTTGGGGAATGTGCAATACCCATTCATTACTATCGCTCCCAGGTCCAGTCTGGCCCAGAGTGGTAGCGCCTGATAGGGTCACATCTATGGGAAAAATCGAACTAAAATGTGTTGGTTGAGAGGGGGCAGTTTTTGCATCTAAACTGCGCATTTATGCTAAACTGAATTGTTTAAAATAGAACTGTTCTTGACTTGAAAAAACGTTGTTATGTTTTACTGAATTGCTCGGAAGAGAACTGTTTGACATTTAAATTGCCTACTTAAGCTAAACTGTATTATCTGAAATAAAACTGTTTTTATAATTAGCACGTTGTATTGCCTAATCGGCTGAGGCTGTAGAATACTCTGCAGAGGGGTAAGATCCCCCAACGAGTGTCCTGATATGACTCCAGACAATCTACGTAATGATGAGGTTTAAGTAATATCGGAGCTTCAGGAAATGCGGGGTATCCCATCATTGCCATCGCTCTCAGGTCTCCTCTGGCCCAGAGTGGTAGCACCTGATAGGGTCCTATCTATGGGTGAAATCGAACTAAATTGCATACTAATGCTAAACTGGATTGCTCGAAATAGAACTGTTTTGACATTTAAACCAAGTACTTGTGCCAAACTGAATTGTTTGAGATTGAACTGTTTTTGTATGCTAAGCTTGTCTGAAATAGAACTGTTTTTGACATTTAATTATGTGTAAAGAAAAACTATACTCATACTAAACTGAATTGTTTGAATGAGAACTGTTTAACTAAACTGAATAGCACGAAATAGAAATGGCTTTGATAGTTAAACTGTGTACTTATGCTAAACTGATTTATTTGAAGTAGAACTATTTATTTTTATAAAATGGATTCAGCATTAAATAACCTACAAAGCTCCATACGCTTTTAAACCCAAACAGACAATAAAAATTTTATGCATAATATAGTATTTAATATCATCCGAGAGATTGCTCTGGTCTGTATAGTAAGTACTGCGCGTGGCCAATTTCCTACTCTGCCCACCAAAATGTGATTCCAGACTATCAAGCCAATTGATAAAAAGTATCGAAAATTAGTTTTGACTAGTTTAGACTTCTTCGAGAACATAGCGTATTCACGGCTGAGCAACTTATACAGTGGTTGACGTATATATGTCCCACATTTACAACTGTTACCTGAAAGATTCACGTAAATTTAGGCTTATTCCAGGGGTACCTTCATCTTGCTAATATCTTAACATTCTTGTCACATGAGATCAGTTACGATAATGGCTTTGACCGGCCTAGTTTTTAAGGGTTAACAAAAATCCAAGGCTAATTTTTGGCGATATTTCTGCCTCTTTTTAAAAAATAGTATCCTATTTTCTTCCATGTGGCTTTCTTTTAATCTATGAAGCTGCCTTTCTGAAATTTTCAGCCCATACTAGAATCGATATTCTATCAGGAACAGCATTGTTCTGACGCAGCATAAAATAAGCACGAAAAGCCCTTTGTGTTGCAATTAGAGATTTATCGGTGGTGTCCTGGTGGTGTAATGGTTAAAGCGATGGACTGCTGAATAGTAGTAAGCGAGTTCGTTCTCCAGTCGCGCTATTACGTTCACTTTCAAACAAATACCCTTGGGAAAGGTATTAACCCCCTTATCCTCCCAGCTATGGGTTAAATAGTACCACTACTGTACTTCTAAGAGGATGGCTTTGGCATTAAATTACCTACTTAGGTTGATATGCCATTAAACAAAAAAACCAAACCAGAGATTTATCAGTCATAAAAAAGTTCCAAAAGAAAAAGCACGGCTAGTACTAATCCGACTGAGTCATATCTAATCGCAGAAAAAAAATGGTGAGACATTTGCAAAATTGGGCCAGCATTACCACTTGCCTATGTTCACTTACACCATTTCGGTGACAGTTTAAAATGCAGGAGATATATATTTTTTGCAACCAGTTAAATAGATTCTCACCTGTGAACACGTACTAAATCACGGTGTAAGTTGAGAAATTTAAAAAAAAAAAAAATTCTTAAGAGCTTTTGATCACACATCTGCAATGTTGATACTACATTGAAAAAAGCTCTTATTGAATCATTAAAATACAAAATAAATAAAAAATAACAACATATTTTGAAGACACGATTTAATAAAGGTTAATAGGCCAGGAAAGACTTTGGCTTATGTATAACGGCAGGCTTCTTTATATATCAGAGTTTAATTCCAAATGGGCATATTTAGTGTGTTGGTTGGTTGGTTAGTTGGTTATTATTACAGTAACGACCTATGTTGGTTATTTATTAATATATATATACGGATTGTAACCAAATACTTTGATGGCAAAAGCTTTTGTTTAGTTTGGTTTGGTTTTATGGCATATTAAACATTGTAAGTTATTTAATGCCAAATTCTCTATATACAAACATATTAAGTATATATGATTTGTTAACACATTTTTGTAGATAATATTTTAGGCGAGCTTGAGCTCATTTTTGGCACACAGTTAAAGGTTATAAGTATAGCTATATAATATTCACAGTTTAACATTAGTCATTTGTTTACACACATAGTTTGTTGGTAATTTAATTTTTAAATAGGTTTGAGCTAATTTGCTTGCACACTAGAACTTCTATTGTTTCTATAAAGTATAGTGGTTTCAATTATTGCTATGTAGCTCTTAAAAGTCTATTCGATATTAATCATTTTCTGTACATAGAGAAGTAATTAGAAGCATTTGTATCTAACACTAATTAATCTCGCCAAGATTATTTATTGATTTGCACACACTCAAATGGCTTTAAACTTTGCTATGTTATATCAATAATTCAATTTAGATACATATAGTTTCAAGTATTACAATGTAACATTAATAATTCCATTCAATATTACTCATTCGTTTGTACACAGATGGTTCCAAATATTGCTATGTATCACCAACAATTCAATTTAATATCAGTAATTTGCTTACACTCTGTGAAATATAAAACAGTTCGATTTCTAACAATTCAATTTTGCATATTGCATAAGTACACATTTTAAATGTTAAACAGTTCTATTTTACTCATAGAGAGGACTATATCAGGTGGTACGAATCCTGGTTAGAGTAGACCTGTGAGCAATGGTAATGATAAGGTACTCTGTATTCTCCAAAGCTGCAGCATTACTGGATCCAAACCATTTGATTGTTTAGTGTCATATACAGGACACTCATTGGACGGGCCTTACCTTTCTGCTGATATGCAATCGGTGTAAGATACAGTTCCAGCCGACTGGACTAAACCTTCATTGTTTTAAAAGGTATTGTTTGAGAACAATCCAGATGGACATTGATGCCTTCTTGTTGAGGTGCTCGTGGTGTAATGGTTATCATCGAAGGAAATCGACACGGCAAACAAAGTTCAAATTCATTTGATTTCCACATAGTGTAAATAGTCTTCAGGAAGGTATGAATCCACATATTCTCTCTTCAGCCATAGATAAATAGTTGAAAAGACTAGAGTCTTTTAACTTAGTATTGTAGTCCTTTTAGGAAAATCCGAACCAGTGAAACATCGCGTAAAAATGACCTTCCTATACATACTGGCTGCACGGAGGAGGTTGTTAAATATAAAAAAATAATATTGTACTGTGATTCGTAGAAGATTTTAACTAACCTTATTAAATAACAATTCTCGTTAGAAAAAGCTGATTTTAAATCGTTGTTAGACGCTTCAAGTAAATGAATAGGAGCAAAATAAGTTTACTAAAACCATATTTAGAAAACGTTATGCTAAATAGCTAAACCTCTACATCAACGTCAGGCAAGTGCACATTTATATCATGTCCTAAAAATGCAATTATATATATAAATATATATATATATATGCATATATAATCACCAAGTGATGTTGACAGTACGGGTTTTCCAGAATTTCTCTCTCCATTCCTCCTAATCTCTCTGCATTCTTTCCCGGCAGATCTTAAACATTACATTCTGTGTCCGCATAAGGCCGAAATGTTTCCCACAGAAGAGCAGTTCTATGGCCACTGAACCCCCATCATGAACACCATCCAAATTAGACAAGGAAGACATACAGGACACTACCGTAAAAGTAAGGATGAACTGAAAAGTGATTTATTCTTGTAGAGCTCTTCACACAATTCTGTACTGATACCTCTCTACAACTCTGTACTGACACTGGAAGTTGCCTCGATGACCTGTCGGGGGCGATGGACGATAGACATGCGTGGCGAGAGAGGCTCAGGGAAATCCGTTCTGGCAGCATGACATGATATATATATATATATATATATATATATATATATATATATCTTTAAGAAAAAAAACCAAAGACCGGTTAATTCATGATTATAAATTTATTTCGATCCCGTATTTTCAGTTTCTGGTGTGAACCAAAAACATGAAGAAAAAAAATTAATACAGGACTTCTTCAGACACAATGGATAATTAATTAAATTTAAATTTAAATTTAAAAACTAGAATAAACACGTGGGGTGTAGGGGGGACGAGATTAAGGAGTTACCTCCTCGTTTTATTGAATTTCCGTTTTTATTTTAATTTTTCAAATTTCTTCAGTCAGTTATAATTACGGCAATTTAACTTTTTTATTTATTCGTTTAGTTTATTTTCTTTTCATGTTAAATTTGATAATTAACTTTTAAGAGAAATATTAATGCTTATATCAATTTCGATACCATTTAATTAGCTACCTATTTTTTATGTGCATATGTTGGATACGTTTTTTTTCCTGGTTTCACTATTTATTTCTATGTTTTTGAATTTTTATAATTTAAATTTAGTCTTATGTCTACATCTAGCTATCAATTCGCTTCTCTTATTTAATAACTTATCGGGGTACCTATATTTTAAAATATAAATTTTCTCTTAAAGGCATAAATTGCATCTACCGTTAAAACTATTTGGAGTATTTGATTAAAATACTAAGCTCTTTTTAAGCCACTCGTCCATTGTCTAACATAATATATATATATATATATATATATATAAATATATATATATATAATTAATATTTTAATTCCGTGGACTTTTTATTCATATGAGATCATTTCAACTGTTATTTTTCGTGCATCTTTCAAATCTGAAGGTATCTTCATTGTAAGTGTGCGCACTGCTTCAGAAAAAAAGGAGATAATACAGGGTGTAAAATTCACTTAAAAAGGTACATTTTTACGCTTTACTTTATGTAAAATGAAATTTAAATAAGCTGTTTAACTCATTTAAGTGATATAACGAGAGGGCACTAACGTCTATGTTCTTCTATCATATATTAATGATTGATTACATTTCACATTGCACTAATACCCATTGGGAAAGGTGTGAATCCAATTATTCTCTCTCCTGCTATGGATAAATAGCAGAGCAGACTAGGTTCTTCAGCCTTGGTGTGGCAAGTGGTCTGGAGGAGAAAAAACTAATTCAAACCTGTTAAACTCCGCTTAAAAATTGACCTCGTGTTATGTTCTGCCCGAGCGGGGGGGTAAATATGTATATCATATATTAATTTCCTTAATCAGGGATTTTTTGCAGATAAAATGAGCTGTGTAAATCCTATTAAAAACATTAATTTTCATGCCTCTATCAGATTCTCAAATTGTAAATACCCACATAAAAAAAACAAAAACAAAACATTACAATTTTTATTCATTTGATAAAAAAAGATGAAAAGTATTTACATAGGTTTCCCAACCTTTAGATTTCCAAAAATCATACAGAGAGGAAGAGTTTTTTGAATAATTATATTCTTTTCTTTTCTTTTGTACTGCCATTTACTTTTTGATGTAATTTTGTCACACACACTCTCATTGAATGATATGAAAATATGGATGTTTAAACTAATTTGGACTATATATAAAAGAATAAAGCAAATGGTTATAGTTTTTCTTTTTGTTAATATATTTTGAGAATTGTTATCTGGGAACGCAACATTTTGAAAAGGAAATAAAATGTGATTTATTGTCCTCTGATCCTGCAAGCTCATCTTTAGAAATATTATTCATCCTATGCAGAGCTAAAATATTCCATATCATTATACTGCAGGATTTCATTATCCTTATTTTCTTTAAGCATGTTAGAATAGGCCACACATTGGCAAAGGCCAGTGCAATGCAGGATTTGACGAACACATGAACAACGCCTGGAGTCACAGGTGTTTTTGTACAATTGCAGTATACATGGTTACTCAATGTAGATGGAGTTGGGGGAAGGCTGCCTCATTGGGCAACTTCACATTTTTGGCCATGATTAATTAGAGACGGAGCATTAATATTAATATGAAGACATTGACGCCAAATAGCAGCCTAGTAATTTGCCCTCGTTGCGGGTAACCATTAACTATTTTGGAAGGGCGGTAATGTACTATAAAATTTGCCAGTTGTTTGAAAGATGTTGAAACGAGCAGCATTGTAAGAAGAAATATTTCTCTATCCAAACACCCTGCACTCAATTTTTTCAAGTCGCTGGAACAAAACTTCGGTCAGATTCCAATTGCAACTTAAGAGTGTGAAAGTGTACACAACCTTCTCAGTTTCTTTCATCAATTCAAATGTTTTACTTTCTCTTTTCCCTTAAAACAAATAACACTCTCACAGGCAGTAAATGCATGCAGAGAGAGAGAGAGAGAGAAAGAAAGAGAGAGAGAGAGAGCAGAGCATTTAAAATAGCAGGTCCCTATTTCTCTGCAACTGATCGCATAGAGATTTAACAAGACGATAGACAAGTTCTAGTCGCCCCTTACAGGTTAGCAATTATTGATAAAAAGTCTTGATAATAATGGAAGTGAAAGCAGGATATGCATGCTTTGCATTAAGAGAGTTGTTAGTTTTTGCGAAATTTCATTGATCTCTTCGTTTGTGTCATTTTTAGGAGACAGTGTGAAGCATTTTTGGCTCAATGAATCAAGCAGTGTTTTCCTTGGAATTCTTCTGGTGCAAATTTCTTCTAATGCATCAGCATAAATAGAACAAGAGATTCTTTGTTTTTGACAGACATGAGGAATTTCTGAAACTGGATCGGTGTTTTCTGCTTCTCAATAAAAGCACGCAACAAATAGCCAAATGAAATCAAATGCCGTTTTCTTTCAGAATCTTTAGTGCTCAGAGGATTGTACTTATCATATAGAAAGTCAAATCTCTATGACACGTAGAAGAAAGCAAGCTTGATTATATATCTAAAAGTATAAATATTCAGATCATCAAAAATTGCTGAAACAAGATCTGTTAGCTGCTGATTTATTGCTATTCTATTTAAGATCAGTGCTGCATTTGGCAGGGTTTTAATGATTTTCATATTTGGAAACTTCAGTTGAAGGTCATGAAACAAAGCAACTTTGTTGATATACTGCAAAGAACCATCACTGTTGCTCAGGTTGGATGGGAACAGTGAAAGGCACGTTGACAAAATCTCTCCAATGTCAACCTTTCGGGCTCTTTCAACTATAAGAGGCCGAGTGAGAAGATTTTATCTGATTCAATCAGGCTCCTTTGGCGTGGATGCTTTTTCTGAAGATAAGAAAAAGGTTTTATCTTCATAGTTTACAACGGTGCCCTAATTTCAGCTTGTTTCCAAATCAGTAATTGTAGAACAAACGAACTCGAACCATTGCAGCCTATTCCATTTGCTGTTAAAATATTATCTTTGATTTCAGATGGTGCTACTTGGCCAGATGCTAGTTCTTTTTTATCATATGGAAATGTATTTGACAGTGACTGAATTGTATGCATGACATTTTGAATGTCAGCTTAATCCTTCTCGTATCAGGACTTACTAAGGTCTTTTTATGGTAGCTCTCCGCTTTTCCAGCCATTTCAGTACTGCTTCTAGAGATGTCAGCACATTGGCTGAATGATAAAATCCAATGATGAATAGCATTAGCATTATTTGAAAATCCAATCTGCCCACCACTGGTCTTGCTATCTCTATTCATGGTCTGTTCAATTGTCTGGTCCTTTAATTCCTGACTATATGAGCACTGATTTTGTTGCTGAACTACAAAATCACCAGCAGCAAGATACTCTGTTATTGAAGGGTGTGTATCTGGAACAGCAGCCATCTCATAAATATACACAGGAAACTAACGGCATAGATCAAATTTCTGCTGCAGATTGAAGGTGAAGGACCCAAACTTCTATTCGTGTAACGTGAACAAATTTTAAAAAAACAACAACAAAACTCCCATAATCTGATAACTTATACAAAATGCAAAAGTTGAAAACTGACTGCATCTCTCCTGAATGAATAATGACAGTTTGCTTTCGAACACTTTAAAATCACATGACATGCTGGGGTGTTAGTATTGTGTTTTGGGAAAAACATAATATAAACTTTTAAAGAAGCCTAGAAATTTATCCTTTTCTTCTGCACTCTGGGTGTCCCCGAAAATAGATAACATTTTCCTACTGAAATTTTCATCCATAAGTCTTATAAGTCTGACACTTCGACTGTAGTGTCTACCTTTCATCACCCCTTGTACCACAATTTAAACTTCAAGAAGGATACCAGCCAACCTTGAATCTTCGAAGCGATTTTTTTTTATGACAGTGAGAAACGATATACAACTATGGAACTCATCTCACCAAGCCTGAAAATTGTTCTTTACATATGCATGACATTATTGCAATGTACTTCCTGGGCATTGGCATTAAATGATAGATCAAATTTTTGTTCAATGTATTCAGTTTCATGTTCCTCAGCAATACCGAGACTTTTCAAAAATACAGCATTTACTGTGCTTAGCTGAGTTATGTTACTATTGACCACAGGCAAATAGCCAATATTGCTTCTAGCTGTGATTTGTTCCTGGAAAAAAAGAATATCAAAACCAGTACAACCTGTAAATGGAGGAATTCTTTTGTTTTTACTTTCACGGTGCATATTGATCATGGTCATGGTCCTATTTACCAACCCCTCCGCTCGGGCAGGATCCGACACAAGGTCAATTTTTAAGCAGAGTTTAACAGGTTTGAATTCAGAGTTTTCCTTCTCCTAGACTAGTTGCCTTACCAAGGCTGAAGAACCTAGTCTGTCCTACTATTTACCCATAGCTGGAGGGAGAATAATTGGATTCATACCTTTCCCAAGGGTATTAATTGATCATGGTCATGGTTCAATCTCTTATGTTTTTCTGGTCTCACAAGCTGATTAAAAAAATGCTTTTTTAATACTGTTTATTGAAATTGGTATAAAGGAAGAAGCAACTCTTTTGGTCTCATGATATTTTGGTATTGGTACTTCATTCAGCATCACACTACACTTTTTACTCCTGATCATTTGAGTCTGATATTTTCTATAGTGACCTCTTCACTGTGTGATAAGTGATCAAGAGTTAGCTGCTGATTGATGATCCTATTTGTTAAACAAATTAATTAATGGAGGGGTTGAACCACACACACACACACACACACACAAACATACACCCACCCACACACGCACACACACACACACGGTGCCTCTACACACAAGTTATAGAAATATACTTACACAACACAGGAGTGAGTGAGAGACAAAGATAGACAATATATTCATTTATTAGAAAATTTTTACCTTTCGTTGTCTGTGAAATAATTATAGCATTTTGCAAAGTTAAAACACATTTTAATATACTGGCAACATGGAAGAAATGTAAGGATTACAAGCAGGAATATGTTGAAAAATAAACCTTACCGGAATATATTTCACAGAGAATATATTGGTCAACCTGTGAACTTTCTGGCACAGCCTCTAAACTAATACGAACTGGGAAAATTTAAAATTAAAGCAGTTTGTATATACTATCTTCGTTATAGTTTAATTTGGCGGTTTCTATAAAGACGCGATGGATTTGAAATATCGTGATTTCTTCTTTATAAAACTATTTAACGTAAAATGTGTAAACTAATAGAATTTATATGAGAAGATTGTTCTTAAAAATAAATTAAATTCTGTGTTTATACACTACAATTTTGTATGCCTTCATATAATCTAATTAAGGGTCGTGTTTATCCTTTTCAGCAGAGTCTATCAATTTCTCCGAAGTCCTTTCAATTTCATTACTTTGGTCGGACTGATTGTCTGATTTCGGTGGCACCGAGTTTTTCTGGTATTCACATGACATTGAATTTTCTATCTTTTATGTAAATTAAACCGTTTTTTTTTTTTGGCTTTTTAAATAACTACCCGAAACCATGGTTACACTGGAAGAAAGAAACAGAAAGGATCAAAATCATAATTACTGCTTGGGTTGTCTTCTTTATTCAGAATGAAATAGTAAGAAAGCATGCTTAGGATAACAGTTATCTTTGAAAGAAGTTGAAGCGGTGACCTTATTTCACATCTTCGACAATGATGATTGCGTTTCCCGTCGTGTTAATATTCTTAAGAAAGGACATCTTTTCTCTTAACATCTACGGCTAAATTGTAGGGCAGACCGTGTTCTTTAAACTTGGTAAGGCAACCTATCGAGAAAAAAGTATTCTCTGAGTTCAAACCAGCTTTAACCGTTAAAGATTGACCTTGTGTCTATCTTGACTTTGATTTAGGGATTGGATAAAGGCACCCAGAATGAAAATGTGGACACAGAAGAACATTATGAAAACCAAGAAAACTTAAAGTGATTACAGCCGTATTGTTGGTTTTTGTTTTTAAAAATTTAAATTTGTATAGCTACTCGTATCAGTTTGGCTTCTTCGTTTAAAGGTGTATCAACATGTAAAGGTTATTCAATGACAAATAAGTCTTTGTAGAAGAACCATGATTGTAGTAATTAACCAATAATTGGTGGGGAAATATGGTGATCACTCCTTTCCATAAAGTTATTGAGAAATGAACGTAATAGCGCGTCTAGAGTTCGAACCCACTAAGATGTTGCAGCCTAACACGTTAACCACTATGCCATGGGAACCCCATCTAACGGTACTATATTAAAAAAATATATTTGGCTATTAGATTATTTCATACTAGCCGTCGTAACACCTCTTCGTTCGTAAATATGTCTTTAAATTTTGGATTTGGATTTGAAATCTTGCTAAAAAAACTGTCAAAAAAAAAAAAAAAAAAAGAAAGACTATCAGAGAACAAGGATCCTGAATTTATTTTCATACCTTCTTACATAAATACTCGTTCTAAGAGAACCAGCGAGATTCTATATAAACACAGTTTATGCGTGTGTGTTTTCATTATAGTCATCACAAAACAATTTGTTGTTATTTTCGCAAGCCATGTTTGTTTTCTCGCGAACGTATCAATGTGGATATCCTATTTTTCAAAGGCAATCAGAAAGGGTAAATATTAATTTACATTTGAAATTGCGATTCTTCATAAACACTTAAAATAACTAAAAATGTATTTAATTTCTCACTAATGTTATACGTAAACTGTTATATATATGTGTTTATGTGTGTGTCCGTCTGTGCGTGAGTGACCACGTGCGAAAATAAATTACAAAAGCAAGCGGAAACTCTGTGGTGTAGTGGCTAACGTATTTGACTTCGATATCGCTGTAAGTGAGTTCGAACACGAGTCAAACTATTACGTTCACTTTCATACCATTACCCTTTAGATAAGTAGTAAATTCCTATTCCCTCCAGCTATGGAGTAAATAGTGTTTACCTTCTACATGAAAGGCATTGAAAAACTCACAAAATGGGTGTCATTGAAAAAACTGAAATCGAAAACAATAAAATTAGAAATGAATTACACAGGATAGCTATCAATTAAAACCTTCTTATCAAAATCATGAAACAAATTACATATCATATAAGTCAGTTAGGACAGATATTACGTATTGCACGCTTTTTTTTTCATGGGCAATATTAAATATACCACGAGTGCGGAAAGACGCATCGAAATTAGTTTGGTTTGGTTTTATGGCATATTAACAATAGTAGTTAATTTAATGCCAAATCTATTTTTATACATATAATCAGTTCTATTTCAAAAATTTTAAAAAATTAATACGGTTTTTTTTGTTGACACAGTTAATTTAAAAACAGTTTATTTCAAACATTTCAGTTGAGCCGGTTAAATGCGGAAAATATCCTAGTTCAAACATTTCTATTAAGAATTAGTACACAGTTTAGTTCTATTTGACCCAAAGATACGACCCTATCAGGTGCTACTACTCAGGGTCAAAATGGAGTTTGGAGCGATTGCAATAAAGGGTTACTCCGTATTTCATAAAGCACCAGCATTACAGGAACTTATCATCAGATTATCTAGCTGTAATATAATGGCTGAGGGATTTCGTTTTATATATCTTGCCTTTCGGTTTAGTTAGGCTGAGAACCTTTCGCTCAGTGCATGGGTTAGTTAGGTGCAAACATGAGCGCAGTTGTTCACACGCGTGCGGGAGCGGACGTATCATTCACAGATGTCACACTTAAAATCCCAGATAGAGGATATGACCAGGGATTTGAGTGACGTCACGCACTGGAAGCGTGGGCTGAGATTTTTTTAGGAAATGTCAGTTAGTTGAGTCTTGCCGTCCGAAGAAGAAGGGTGATTTTCGCTTGCTCGCCGAGGCCTTGTGTCGGGTGCGCACGTGATAGGGGGACAGATGGAAAAGTCAGCATAGGAAGACTGTACCTCTCTCTTTATGTCGAAAAACATTTTAACTCAAAGGTAATAAAAAGTTTCGTACCTGAACTAAGAAGTTGTAAGTGTTTTCGTGTCTCGGGATTCCTATGTTATATATATGTGCGTTATAGACATTATGAAGGTTTTGCATACCGGTATGAGTATGTCTATTTCACATATTCATATATGGTTATGTAACATAGCGACATATGCAGGACACTCGATGGGGAAGTCTTACCCTTCTGCTGAGATACAGTCGGTGTATTCTGCGGCCCCAGCCGATTGGCCCGAGAGGAATTAGTATTTATTCATATAAATGAACAATATTGTGGTAAAGTTCAATCTACGTTTATTTATTTTAGTCTGGTCTGGACTTTGAGGTTCATACCTATGGAAACTTCCGATTGAAGAAATTCATATATGCTGCATCACCGGAAGTGACGTAAAGAGTATGCAGGAGGTGACGTAACAGTTGTCATTAAAGGAAATGGAATCAGCTACCAGAGTTCAAATCATGGACGGGGCTGTTTACGTTTCAAGTTGCGTTAATATGCTTGGGAAAAGTATGACACTGCACCAGGATCTTGGCACAGTCGTGTGCAAGGTTGTATGGTAGAGAGACAGTTGCGAATACTACAGGTCTATCTTCTCCAAGACGTTGATTTTGGCCAAGGCAAGATGATATACAGCACTGTATTAATGCAGTCGGAGAAATTTCCAGAACAAGGATGATCACAACGCCAGGCTGTCTTAGGGAATCTAGTGCAGATTTTTCTACTAAATCACGGCAGGTTACCCGACCATGCTGGTCAGTGGGGTTGGATATAAAGTTTTCATTCACTTATAATGGTTACCCAACAAAATTAAGGAGCTTATTTTGACCTACTACGTCATTCATTATTAAGGAGAGAATATATAGATACATGCCTTTCTAATAGAAGTTATCGCGAAGTGAAAAGTACACATTCTTTTTTTCCACTATATGAACTTGGTTCCTCGACTCCGATCCCCTTCCCGATGACTCCACACAACATGCCTCCGATAACTCGGATCAACCCCATACAGAATTTTTTAAAAGCGTACTAGATGAGGATACTCTGAGGTCTAGCGGGGTCTCTTAATCTGACTAACTTTTACATTATGATAGACAGTTCTTTACTTTTGATATTGCACCTTTCATATAGTCAGCATATTCGAGAGATTACTTCTTAAATGTACACAGGACAATCCCTCTTGGTTTTATATATTGCGTAAATTAATAGAACTTTTGTTAATTGTCATAAAAAATGTTAAATCCGAAAACAGCGATTTTAATGTGTTCTACGTATAACTTTATACTCCATCTGAGAACGAGGTTCCAATTATGCGATTCTGGAGAGTACTGATTACCTCTTCAATGACATAAATCCCAGGCCCATTTTGACCCGGATAAGTTGTACATATTTTGGTCCCAACAGTGGGTCAAACAGATTGGTTTAAAATAATTACATTCGACAGGACCGAGTGCAAAAAAATCTTAAGAAACATCCACACAAAAATTGTAAATATGAATGTAAGATCAACGAGAATCTACAACCTCTAGATATATAATAATCCTAGACGCGTTAATATGCCGTTAAAATCAATAAATCAATCAATTTAATTTCAAATTAATTTTCTTTTATCCCAAATCAATATAACTACTGATATTTATCTATATTGATTATATCTAAATTTTTGCAGTGCAAGGGCAACTGAATATAAGAAGGTACAGTATGAATCTTTTAAGTGATTAGAGCATTCATGTCTAGAAAATCAGCATTACAATTTTAAGCTTATATCTAGAGAAGAACACAGCATCATAGCAACCGTTGTTTATACGTAGCTATCCTATTCATGGCGTAAGTCTGTACAACACATTAATTGATCTCTGTTTGACGCCAACACTCAAATTCACTGAATTTGGATGATATAGCTTGATTCATCGTTGTTATTCTGACCTTCTGTTCATTCAATGAGCGAAGTTATGATGAGTTGACAAGTGCTTAACATGTCTAACTCCTACCAATTACAAATTTAATGAAAATCGATCAATAGCACGCGGTGTGTAAGCAATTAATTCCCCAACATTAATCCATCTATCTTATATATATATATATATATATATATATATATATATATATATATCGATACTGCTATATGGATGCTCTACATGGACTCTAACAAAACGGCTGGAGAAGAAGCTAGACGGCAATTACACAAGAATGCTGCGAGCAATCCTGAACAAGTCCTGGTGGAAACACCCCACAAGACACCAACTGTACGGCCACCTGCCTCCTATTACGAAAACCATCCAAGTTAGACGAACCAGACATGCAGGACACTGCTGGAGAAGCAGGGACGAACCTATAAGCGATGTACTCTTATGGACCCCCACACATGGCCGTGCAAAAGCAGGACGACCAGCACAAACATACATTCAGCAACTATGTGAGGATACGGGATGTTGTCCAGAAGACCTGCCTGAGGCGATGAACGATAGGGAAAAGTGGCGAGAGAGGGTCAGGGATATCCGTTCTACCAGCTCGACATGATGATGATGAAGATGAATATATATATATATATATATATATATATATATATATATATATATATATATAAGGGGGGGTAAAATGACCTGACACTTTTGTAGATTTGATAAAAATAAATAAGAATAAATTATGAAAAAAAGTAGTTTTATTTTCCAAATGCACCTATGATGCTATTTTGTTTAATTTCGTTTTAAAAATTACGTCAGTCAAATGTTTGCCATTATTGTCGACTCAGTGACAGTTGAATTAAAACATTTACCGCTTGGAGATTTTCTAGAGTCCTAGCTGTCTGCGGTCAACCAGATGATTTTAGTTTCAATGCTAAACATTTGCCCTGAAGTCGGTTACACTTGATAAAATCGTGTTTCAGGTAGGTACAGGATGATGTCTACCAAGCCCAAAGTTCACACGGAATACTCTTTGCGTCGCAGTTACTGACTCGTTCTTGACAAACGTTTCCACCATGAAAGAGCAATAATGGCCAGTCGAATCCACATAGATAACATGAAACAAAATAAAACAAAATGACATCTTACGTACTTTTTTAATTATTTATTCTAATTTTCTTTTATAAAACGTATAAAATTGTCAGATAATTTTAACCTATCATATATATATATATATATTAGCCTAGTGGGTAGAGTGTTCGCCAATGGTCCAGGAGTCCTGTGTTCAATCCCAGGTCACGTCATACTAAAGACTTTTAAAATGGTACTTGATACCTCCTGGCTTAACACTCAGCAATATAAGGTATGTATCAAGGGTAAAGTGGAGCAATACAGGGAAAGGAGTAGCGCCCTCTCCTACACCTCAGTGTAGTAGCTATTGAAAAGGGAGCCTTCTGGTCTCCCTCGTTTAAGGTCGCCAACTTTACTTTTATATATATATATATAAGGTGTTTTTGAAGAATTTGACCAAACATCGTTCAAATGATGTCAATTTTTAACAGCTTATGTAACTGAAAATTCTATATTCAATATTTTGTACTTTTTTTCTTTTAAGGTATATTAATGCCATTCCCTTGAATAAAAGGCATTTAAACTTAACCGGCTCATTGGCCTAGTGTGTAAAGTGTTCGCCAATGGTTTGGGAGACCTGGATTCAAACCCAAGGCGCGTCATACCAAAGACTTTTAAAACGATACTTGATACCTTCTTGCTTAACACTCAGCAATATAAGGAACGTATCAAGGTAAAGTGGAGCTAATCTAAGGAAAGGAGTAGCGCCCTACCCTAAATCTTGGTATAGTAGCTATAGAAAAGGGAACCTTCTGGTCGCTGTCGACTACGGTCACCAAACTTTACCAATTGTATATTTAGATGTTTCGATAGATTCTGATTGATTGATTGATTAATGTTAACAGGATGTCAACCCCTAAAATTTGCCATGAAGTTTGGGAGTCGCGTTCATTGTACGTTCATATTTACATTTTTCGTGTTGTTTCAAAAGAGATTTTTCTCACACATGGTCTAATCAAATACGAATATTTTTTAAACAAAACCATTTGACCCAAAGATGAAACCCTAACAGGTACGACCACTCCGGATCAGAGTGGACCTGGGAGTACTCTACTCTAGGTCAGGGTCAAGGAGATTGGAAAAATCTGAATTCAAACAGGTTAAACGTTTTTTTTTAAATTGACCTTGTGTCGCTTCCTCATCATGTGGAGGGATAGGTAAATACATTCACTCTTCAGGTCTCCAGAAGTAGAGCCTCACCACTCAGTGCAACTTTGTCATACTCAGGCATCTCTTCTGGCAAGGGTTGTACCCCTCTTCAAGAGATACAGTCTGGGGAGACAACGTTTCAAGGATTTAGCCTTCGGTAATAAATAATACTTAATATCCGCTTTGACTGGAGGATATTTAACTTAACAAACCAGAAATTAAATAGAAAATTGAATTTGAAAAAAATATTTGTAGTGTACTGAAATATCGTCGATACTACACAACAAACAAAAACATTTAATTAACATGAGTATACTTCCATTTCCGTGGTGCAAGGGATAATGTGCTGGACTTCGACATCGTAGAAAGCATGCTTAAAATCCAGCCGCGCGATTACATTCACTTGGATTATTACTCTCGGGAAGTATATGAAGTCCTTTTATCCACAACTGCTATAATTTAAATAGTACCGCTATTATTTTTCAACAAGATTGATATAACAATAAACAAAGAAAACAAACCAGCTTTTCCATTTAAAACATAGAAAAGCAATGTTTATTTTCCTCAATGCATCTATAATTTTTCTAATCAAATACAAACTAAAGTTAGCGTTAATTCATTTGTTCCTTTTTTTTAGAACAAACAATATTTGTTGAATGAAATAAAACGGCGATATCCACTTTGTAAAGGGGAAATAAACTAAAAACAAATAAGTAGGCAAACTACTTACAACATCGTTCATGAATTCTGTCCGTTTGTGGTTGATCAATTTTCCTGAAACGCCTGCTAAGGTGAGAGAACCCAACTAGAATAATCCGTTATGAAAGTGTGCTGGGCGTGCATCAAAGATAACATTTCTTTTCATTACAGATATTTGATTGATTAGAATTCTGCAGGCTAGTTTCTCTTGCTAGAGCCGACACTGAAAGCAATTCTGTTTGCATTGAGATATTGAGAGAAATTATTTATCAACGAAGGCGAAGGATGCTCGCTCATAGATTCGGCAGCGTCCAGATGGCATTACGCATGCGCATGTTTTGTAATTGAATAACACAATCTCTGTTCAGCAAGCAGCATTGTACATTCTATTTAGAATCCACTAATCTCTTGAATGTCAGCTTCTGGGGCATTTCTTACACCGAAATCACGCACCTCTTTTCTCAAAAGTCATTCTACTTAAACACGAGTGTTGCGAAAACTCCTGGGGGAGCCGGGAAGGGCATGTGGTTTAAAGTGTTATCCGTGCATACATATAAATCCCACTGCTTAGATCATTTGATAATACAGCATAAAGCAGTCTTTTGTTATGTCATATATAATTGTCATTCTCTTTATACCAGACGATCAATGTGGAGTAGTAAAATTAACTATAGAAAGTGGATTCGACCACCGAGATTAGAGTTATATCTTGCTGTGTTGAAATAAATTTGATAAAGGCTGTATTCTCTGACTCTTTGGGTGCCCGTGGCAAAGCTTTATGATTGGCATTTATCTATTTTGCTGATACAAATAGACACAATAACGGATCTTAAAACATATGATTTTAACGGCATGTTAACTCGACTGGGCTTATTTAATGTAGAGAGTTTTCGGAATCGCGATCAGTGTTCGTTCATATTTACTTTTCTTGCGTAGATGTTTCTTAATATGATTGATATTTTAACGTCATGTCAACCTGACTAGCGTTAATTTAGGCCTATAAGTCAAGTCATTCCGTATATAAACATATTCAATTTTTTTCATAGATGTTTCTAAAAATATTTTGAGCAGATAGTCCTATCAAATGTGATTCATCTTTTAGCGGATCTATTTGACTCATGCATGTGACTCTAACAAGTACTACACACTCACAAGAACACCCGAACTGGAGTCTCACCATAAGATGGAGTTCATTTCCATAACTAGGACATCTCTATTTGGGAGATAGGATCTTACCATTCTACAGAGGATAAAATCAATGTATTTAAAGCCCTGATGACAGTACCATGTCAAATTATATTAAAAAAAAGGAGTTTATCATTGGCAAGATATACCTCTTGCATTCAAGATACTTTAAAGAGCGGCTATAAAACAAACCTAATTTAAAAAAATAAGAAAAACAAAACTTGTTTGGACAATCAAATATTCCATTCAACGTTTAGTCTAAATATATCTTGCTCAGTCTCAGGAATCAGCTATTAAAATAAGAACACAAATTATAGAGAACTGTAAGGTTTGGTTTATTTTACGGTACCTCAAATCATCGTGGATTATTTAATTGCGAAATTTAATTAATTTCTAAATCTCTAATTTACTGCATTTTCAAAGTTTTGAAATACCTTTTCCAACGTAATTTCTTCATTTGACTTGGTGACGGTGATACCGATTGTAGTTGGTGCACTTAGAACGGTTACCGAAGAACTAGCAAAAAGACTGGCAGAATTGAAAATCAGAGGGAGAATCGAGACCATGAAGATCATTGTATTGTTAAGATTGACTCGAATGATCAGAAGTGTCATAAATAACTGAGGAGACTTGCTATCATTAGGATTGCAGTGAAATACCACAAGCCAATTACTTGTCGTTTTGTGGATTTTACCACAGAATAAAAAATAAAAGGAAACGAAAAGATGGAAAAGAATACTTGGGCTTTGCCAGTGACAGGAATATACCCCCCAAACCCCCCCCCCCCAAAATATGTGGATCATGAGAATGACGGTGATAGCAATTTTAGTTGATGCACTTGGAACAGTCTTCAAGTCTTGGAAAAAATGACTGCAGGAATTAAAAGTCAGAGGAAGAATTTAGACCATATAGAGCATTACATTGCTACGGTCGACCAGAATTCTAAGAATATTGCTGGAGACATGCTGTCACTCAGAATTCGGTGAAAGACCTCCAGGTAACTCTACTGCAAAACAACTCACAATGATTGAAATAATAATAATAATAAATTAGCACGGAAGGACTATAAGGCGAGACACGAGTGGGCAAGGTGATCCACTGGGAAATGTGCAGGAAATTTCAATTCAACCGTACAAACAAATGGTATATGCACAACCCAGCACCTGTCCTAGAAAATGACTCGCATAAACTCCTATGGGACTTTAACATACAAACAGATCAACTAGAAGACTAGACCTCATAATACTCATCAACAAAAAAATAAGAGAATCTGCAAAATTGTTGACTTTGCTGTCCCGGCGGACCACAGAATAAATCTGAAGGAAAGTGAAAAGAAGGATAAGTACCTCGACCTTGCTAGAGAAATAAAAAAAGCTGTGGAACATGAAAGAAACGATTGTGCCAATTGTGATTTGTGCGTTAGGCACAATAACTAAAAGATTATTAAAAGGCCTGGAGGACTTGGGAGTTGGCGGATGGGTAGAGACTATCCAAACGACAGTATTGCTAAGAACGGCTAGAATCCTGAGAAGAGTCCTGGAGACTTGAGGAGACATGCTGTCACTAAACAACAGTGAAAAACCATCAGGTAACTCTGATGTGAAAAACTCTAAAGGAGTAAATAATAATAATAATAATAATAATAATAATAATAATAATAATAATAATACCAGATCTTATAATAATCAACAAAAAGAAGAGATTCTGTAAAATTGTCGATTTTGCTGTCCCGGCGGACCACAGAATAAAACTAAAAGAATGTGAAAAGAGAGATAAGTACCTCGACCTTGCTAGAGAATTGAAAAAACTATGGAACATGAAGGTGACAATTAAACTAATTGTGATTGGTGCCTTTGGCACGGCAACTAAAGGATTATTGAAAGGTCTGGAAGATTTGGAAGCTGGCGACCGAGTGGAGACCATCCGAACAACGGCATTATTGAAAACTGCCAGAATACTGAAAAGAGTCCAGGAGACTTGAGGAGACTTGCTGTCACTCAATCTCCAGTAAAATACCATCAGCTTACGCTGAAGTGAAAAACTCTTATGACTAACTAATAATAATAATAATGATAATAATAATAATGTTTGCAGTCATATGGTATCAAGTAATCGTAATAGAAATAATTTGGACTGGATGAGATGGATTCAGATATTACTATATAATACAAATAATCTGTAAACAAGTGAATCGCTTTAAATGACTATGCTTATCGAACAATGAAAATTAACTTTTTTTATTTTGGTTTCTTTTTTTATGGCCTATCAAACTCCGTTGTTTATTTAATGTCAATACTATTTAACCCGTTGTTGGGGATGAAAGAATTCATACCTTACCCAAGAACATTAGTCCAAAAGCAAATATAATAAGGCCACTCAAGTCTGAACTCACTTTCTTCGATGCCACTGTCCAGTACTTTATCCATTACGCCGCTCATAAAATTTAAACTACTAATTACTTTAATCTATTTAACTTTCAGGTGATAAGTTGCAAACTGATATGTGTGAAATGGTCTATTAATTTCCCAGCTTGCCATTTAATGTGCAAGTGGCTCCATCTTGTTTAAAACATTTGAACTCTCTTTTAGCTGAGTTCATGTGGAGGCCATTGTCTCTTAATGCTTGCTTCTGGATATTTAAAAGGGACTGGGCTTTGGCAAATGTATTAGCGTGAAACCCTGTATCATCTGCGTAATTTGAGTCGGTCAAACTTTGACGGAAGTTCTTGTAAATGTAACAGCTAATGAATCTCAGACTAAAAAATATTTCCCCACAAAACAGTAGTTGTACGGCTCTCTGTTAACTATCTTACAAATATTTCAGGTAAAACGGTCAGAACTGTTGGTGAAATAAGGGTGAGATTTCGAGTGGGATTCTTTTAATGACTTCCACATAAGGACTCACCAGTTCAAAACAACTAGTCTATACGTGTATATGTGCAAATACTTCCCGGGGCGATGAATCGTAGGGACCAATAGGACAGAGAGAGAGAAAGATAGCGGATGTAGTTAAAGGACCTTCCTGGGGCGATGAATCATAGGGACCAATAGGACAGAGAGAGAGAGAGAGAGATAGCGGATGTAGTTAGAGGACCTTCCTGGGGCCATGGATCATAGAGACCAATAGGACAGAGAGAGAGAGAGAGAGAGATAGCGGATGTAGTTAGAGGACCTTCCTGGGGCGATGAATCATAGGGACCAATAGGACAGAGAGAGAGAGATAGCGGATGTAGTTAAAGGACCTTCCTGGGACCATGGATCATAGGGACCAATAGGACAGGGAGAGAGAGAGAGATAACGGATGTAGTTAGAGGACCTTCCTGGGGCCATGGATCATAGGGACCAATAGGAGAGAGAGAGAGAGAGAGAGAGAGAGATAGCGGATGTAGTTAAAGGACCTTCCTGGGGCGATGAATCGTAGGGACCAATAGGACAGAGAGAGAGAGAGATAGCGGATGTAGTTAAAGGACCTTCCTGGGGCGATGAATCATAGGGACCAATAGGACAGATAGATAGATAGATAGAGAGTGAGTGAAAGAGAGAGATAATGAGAGACTGTTACAGCACGACTTGATGATACTATAAATATATGAGGGGTATATCATATGCCATTGTTAAACACACACACACACAAGTTGGTTTTTAATAATTCTATTTTTTTTATCATTGGCAATATTTATTTGATTATGTTCATCTTATATTAAGATTTTTGGAGCATTTGCCAACGAAATCTTTTTCGCGTCACAGATCATTTTACTCCTGAGAAAGAACATATTTTATAATTCGAAGAAAACTTCTTTTCTTAAGTAGGTGATTTTAAAGTTACTATTGATTTGTCTATCATTTTTCTCTAGCGTCGTTTCGCGTTCGAGTCTTTTTGAATTTGATCGAAACTTTGCAAATGTAACAACTTGTTTAAAATGCGCAAGGATAAAAGCAGGCACCTGCTATTCTAAGAAGAGCGTCAAAGGGCAGCAGGGAGGTGAACCAATTAATTACTAGAACATGAGCTAAGTGGAGCAAAATTGAAATGCTTGGTCAAGCGGAACCTACTTGGACGATTCTGACAAGACAAAAAGGCCGATTCGACATTTAAAGAATCCGCCGTTTTGACCTGACAGACACAGGCGGCTCCACAAGTCATTCTATCCACGGATAACTGCATCAGACGCATTAGCCGCCTCTTTTTCTTTTCAAGGCTTTTTTTCAACTGAGAGCGCTGTCCTTTTGCAAGTAAATATGTGTCAACTAAGATCAATTGCACAGGATGTTCTTCCACAAAATGAGTCTTGCCCCGAAGGCTGAGGCTGTAGAATACACCGACTGCACTTCTACAGAGAGTTAAGCTTCCAGAATATGACACTAAACAATTTGATGGTGAGGTTGCAGTAATGCTGGATCTTTGGGGAATGTGGAGTACCCATTCATTTCCATTGATCCCAGGGCCACTCTGGCCCGGAGTGGTAGCACCTGATAAGGCCCCATTTATGGGTCAAATAGAACTAAACTGTGTACTTATGCTAAACTGAAGTACTTGAAATAGAACTGTTTTGACATTTAAACTACGAACTTATGCTAAACTGAATTCCTTGAAATAGATATGTTTTTGAATTGCTTAAATTAGAACTGTGCGTGTAAACAAAAATTATACTTATACTAAACTAAATTATTTGAATTAGAACGGTTTGACTAAACAGAATTGGTTGAAATAGAAAAGTTTTGTCAATTCAAATGTAATTATGCTAAAGTTAATTGTTTGAAATGGAATTGTTTATTTTTATAAAACTTTATTCGGCATTAAATAACCTACAAAGGTTGATACTATAAAACCCAAAGAAAAAGCGTGTCTTTTCTAGAGGATTTTCGGCAATTTGATTTTAAGCTCTAGCCAACCACAAGTAATCATCTAAAGAGCAGAATCTACAAGCTAATCAAATACTGTTCAATACTGCAAGTGCTAAATAGAAAATTAAATTCCTAGTTGATAGATATATCCGGCATATCAGTTTCCTGGTTGAATGCTATTTAATTTATTAGAGTTTGTCGGATTTTTCTTTATGTTGTGCTTTCTTTTTTGCTCTTTATTCTTTATCTATGTAATGGTTCCTGTCATTTGCGAATATTTTTAGTTCACTTTCTAGGAGAGTATTTTGCTTATGGTAAAATAGGTGGATTAAAAATTTATGGTTATCAATATGGGGTTTTACAGCACTATTGTCTCACGAATAGCTAGTTAATCTATTTCAAATAAATGTTGTATGACCATTATATATATATATATATATATATATATATTTATATATATATATATATATATATATATGTGTGTGTGTGTGTGTGTGTGTGTGTGTGTGTGTGTGTGTGTGTGTGTATTATTCGGTCCAGTTAAACCAGAGTTGGGAGTAATTCCTTCAGGACCAGAAAATCATTCAAAAACTGAATAATTAAATTTTCCTGGTAGAGAGCTCAATGTAATTAAGATAACAGCGCAATACTTTCTTTAAGAAAAAACGAAAAGTTGTCCCTAAAAAAAACATAGAAATAAATTGAGAAATAAGGTAAATTAACTAAAATAAAATAAAATAAAAATAAAGAAAAGGAAAAAACGTATTTGATATACGTACACGACAAAAAATAGGTAACTGAGGAAATAGACTCGAAATTAATATAAGTATTAATATTTCCCTTACAAAAAAGTTATTATATAAAAAAAAAACTAAAAAAAAAGTTAATTATCGAACTTAACTAAAAAAGAAATTAGATAAAATAAATAGCTGAAATATAAAAAAGTTAAATTACGATAATTCCAACCGACAGTAAAATTAAATAAATAAAAATAAATAAAATAAATAAATAAACAAATAAAAAAACGTAAGTGAAAAAAACGACGAGATAACCCTTCACCCCTCTTCTACCCCCCCCGTGTCTATTCTGATTTATTTCATCCATAAGATCTGAAGGAGTCCTGTTATATTTTTCTTCGTATGTTTGGTTTACATCAGAAACAAAAAGCAGGATGGAAAAAAACTTTATCATATTTACGAACCCCTCTGATATATATATATATATATATATATATATATATATATATATATATATATATGAAGAGAAAAAGATAGGAAGGAAAGGGGTGAAAGAGACAGTGATATTGAAATTGCTATTGTTTGGGGTCCAACTTCCTTTAGTCCTATCTAGTAGTAGGTAGCTTTCTGAAATTATTAACTTCCAAGATAATTCTTTTGGCGCACAATTTGAGAGCCCGTGAAAATATAAATATTTTAAAAAATAAAAGACGGGTATCCTTCAAGTTATTGTTTTTCTGAAGAGCATGTAAGCTTGAAGCTTGTTTCATGCATATAATTTGTTTTATACATGAATCTTTTGAATATATCCAGCATATATATATATATATATATATATATATATATATATATATATATATATATATATATATACGTGTGTGTGTGTGTGTGTGTGCGTATATATAACCTTATATATATATATATATATATATGTAGAGAGAGAGAGAGAGAGAGAGAGAGAGAGAGAGAGAGAGACTTTTTCTTTACTTTACTACTACTACTACTACTACTACTACTACTAATAATAATAATAATCATATCGCGCTGGTAGCACGGATATCCCTGACCCTCTCTCGCCACTCCTCCCTATCGTTCATCGCCCTAGGTAGGTCTTCAGGACAAAATCCCGTATCCTCACATAGCTGCTGAATGTACGTTCGAGCTGGTCGTCCTGCTTTTGCGCGGCCATGTGTGGGGATCCATAAGAGTACATCTCTTATGAGTTCATCTCTGCTTCTCCAGCAGTGTCCTGCATGTCTGGTTCGTCTAACTTGAATAGTTTTCGTGATAGGGGGCAGGTGGCCGTACAGTTGGTGTCTTGTGGGGTGTTGCTGCCAGGACTTGTTCAGGATTGCACGCAGCATTCTTGTGTAATTGCCATCTAGCTTCTTCTCCAGTCGTTTTGTTAGCGTCCATGTAGTGCATCCATATAGCAGTATCGATGTGACCACTGCCTGGAAGAAACTGCGTTTCATTTTATCGGTTAGGTCTGATTTCCATATAATCGATAGCCTATTGATAGCTGTCCATGCTTTCGTTAACCTCGTTTCGATGTCCTTTTCGGTTGATTCGACGCTGCTTCCTAGGTAAGTGAATTTGTCTACTAGTTTAAGTGGGGTTCCTTCTAGAGTGGAGATGTCCCCCGTTTGGTTATAGCACATATATTCCGTTTGGGTGCATTAACATAGAGGCCTATGCTTACTGCTGCTCGTTCCAAACTATGCAGAAGTGTTTCGGCTTCGTCAGGTGTATTTGCCAGTATTGCTATGTCATCGGCGTAGTCGGCATCAGTAATTGTTGTTGCGGGGTATCTTCTGCTTCTTTTCTTCGTCAGTTCGAAGCCATTCTCTTTGATTTTGTCAATCGATGTTCTAAGTACGTAGTCTAGACAAATGATAAAGAGGTACGGGGCCAGCGTGTCCCTTTGTAGTACTCCTGCTACAATGTCAAAGTATTCTGTGTCTCCATCCGGTGATCGTACTTTTACTTTAGTGTTTCTATAGAGAATCGTTATTGCCGCTACGGTTTCTTTAGGTATGCCGTACGCTAGAAGGATTTGTTCCATCTTTCCTCTGTGAATGGAGTCGAAAGCCTTGGTAAAGTCGACAAATATTAATGTCGCTTGTAGGTTCTTTGCCCGTACACCTTCAAGGATTCTGCGGGTGGTTAATATTTGTGAGGTCGTGGATCTATTTCTTCGGAAGCCATTTTGGTTTTTTCTAAGTATGTTGTCGATTTTGGGTTCTATTCGGTTTCGTAGTAGGGCATTGTAGATTTTGGCAGCTATGTATGTAAGTGTTATGCCTCGGTAGTTTTTGGCTAATCCGAGGTCCCCCTTTTTAGGGAAGGGGAGTATGCATCCCTTCATCCATCTATCTATCGGATTTTGATTGTATACTGCGTTGCAGTGTCGGAGCAGTATGTCGTCGAATTGTCTGGTCTTCCATACTTCCGGGGGAATTTCGTCCAGCCCTGCAGCTTTCCTATTTTTAATTTTTCTGAGAACCGAGTCGAGTTCTTCTTGTGTGAACGGTCCTACTTTAATGTCTAATTGTTTGCTAATTATTCTGGGGATTGGTTCATGCGTTATTTTTGGTGGGTTTCTAAGTAAGTTTTCGAAGTGCTGTTTCCACAGTTTTATTCTTTCTTGTTGGTTTGCTGTTTACAGTTTTGCTTTGGCTGTGTTCTTTCTTCTGCTATTCTAGATTGTCTATCTTCCACCGAGTCTCTAATCTTATCTATCTGATTTTGAATGTATTCTGTCTGTTCCTTTATATATATGCCTGCTAATTGATATTGTGCCGTTTTTAGTTTTAAGGCATTTGTGTTTGTTGGGTTTTTTCGATAGTTTTTGGAGGCTGTTTTCACTAGTGCACGTTTTTCTCTCACCGCTAAAGTTTCCCATGGGACTCTATATTTAGTTTTAATTTTTGTTGGAATGTATTTTGCTGCTGCCTCGAGGTGTGCATTGACGAAATTTTTGTATTCGTCGTTTGGTGTACTTTTTTCGGTCTTTTCTTGTATTGTTTCGAATCTGTTTCTTAATTCTAATACGTATTTATCTCTTATATCTTTGTTGTTTAATAGGGCCCAGTCATAGTGTTTAGTGGTCGCTGTTCGTTTGGCGTTTTTTCGTAGGCTTAACCGTATTTTCGCCGTGACTATTCGGTGATCGGTCGACACACCCTCAAAAGAGGAGTATGCCTCGCAATTCAGTGCACTATTTTTCCATTTCTTGTTTATAAGGATGTAGTCTATCTGAGCTTTAGTATTGTTTGCGTACGTGTATGTCCATAGTTTGCCCTTTCTTTTTTGGTAGTTTGTATTGAGGCATGTTAATCTATTTTCTATCATGAAATCTGTTAGATGTTGCCCATTCCTATTTGACATGTTGTGGAGGCTGTATTTGTTGTTTCTGTTTTTCCCGATTTGGGCATTCATGTCTCCGCCAATGACTAACATGTTGTGTTTCGGGATGCTACGCACTAATGAGGATAACTCATCGTAGAAGGTGACTAGTTCAGTTTCTTCACTAACATTGGTGGGGCTGTAGCATGAGATGATTGTTGCTCTGGGGTTTCCGTTAAATGTAGCTGCCATCATTCTAGGTTGTATTTTCTCAACGCTATTAAGCGTTTTTAATGCTCTAAGTCCTATAAGTAATCCTACCCCTTCTACTGCGGCGTTGACAGAGTTTTTCCATGCGGATACAGTGGCGAGCGACCAGCCATTGCCAGTTTCGTGATATTTGATATCTTCGGTGTGCGTGTATCTGTGTTCTTGTATGCATATTATGTCTATCTTATGTTCTTCGGCCGATGCGATTAGCTCTGGTAGTTGTCCTATTCTATTTGAGGTTCTTACGTTAAATGTGGCTATTTGTAGTGTTTGCTTGCATTTTAGTAGTTTTGATTGTTTGAGCTCTGTAGCTGATTTTTCGAACACTGAGGCCAGGGCTCCAACCTCAGCAGGACGCGCCCCTTTTTTACCCGCGCGAAGAGCGATGCGGTTTGTGTATGTGGTTTGAGTGTGGGTCATGGTTATCTTTCGATGGCTGTTTTATTCTCTTCTATAGAAGCCACTCTTATAGAGGAGCAGCAGTAGTTCCTCTATCGAACTAACGATCCTGAGCGTAAAGTCGTCAAACTCACGTCCAAGACCCGTTTAGGTATTGAGTTTGGTCGTCCATGGGTTTATTCAAATACCTTTAGGTATATTATGCTGCTTCCCATGTGTACGTAAAAAAAAATAAAAATAAAAATAAGGTGGGGGTAATTTTCGTTTAAGTTTTAAGTTTTAACTTAGTTAAAGTCCAAGATTAAGGTACTTTCGTATGACTTTCACTGGTACTGACTTTTGCTTTTTTTTTTTTTTTTTTGCTGTATTGGGAATTTTCCTAGGCTTTATTTATTTATCTTATTTTTTTTTACTACAGTTGGGAACCTAGCAGGCTTCAGGAATTATAGAGCTTAAAAAAAAAAGAAAAAATTTTTTTTCTTTCTCTTGGGGGTGGTCTGTGGTAGCATTAGGTGTTTTAGGCTTTTTCTTTTTCTTCTAAACTACTTTTAGGGCTTTCTTTACGAATTTTTAAATTATATTATAGAAGAGATTCAAAAACATTCTGCCTTGTTCGCTGACATTTGGAAAGACTAACATCAATTTGGCTTTATAGTAGAGTAAGCGTGTCTTTACATTTAAAACGCATAGTTTAAGCATTATTTCACAAACAAAATACAGCATAACATTTTGTAAAATTCAGCATTTTAAATTGATAGGACTTAAAGACATACTGACCAATATTGATATATTACTTCCAATTGGCTCCTGAGTTCAAATGCTCCTTCCTCGTTTTGACTTTTATTTACTACTGAAATTTTAGGTAGCTTTGGGTGGCAGTCTACTGGGGGGCGGGGAAATACATTTCATTTTTTTTTTCTTTTTCCCTTTCTCTTGGGGGGAGGCTGTGGTAGCATTAGGTGTTTTAGGCTTTTTCTTTTTCTTCTAAACTACTGTTAGGGCTTTCTTTACGAATTTTTAAATTATATTATAGAAGAGATTCAAAAACATTCTGCCTTGTTCGCTGACATTTGGAAAGACTAACATCAATTTGGCTTTATAGTAGAGTAAGCGTGTCTTTACATTTAAAACGCATAGTTTAAGCATTATTTCACAAACAAAATACAGCATAACATTTTGTAAAATTCAGCATTTTAAATTGATAGGACTTAAAGACATACTGACCAATATTGATATATTTCTTCCAGTTGGCTCCTGAGTTCAAATGCCTCTTCCTCGTTTTGACTTTTATTTACTACTGAAATTTTAGGTAGCTTTGGAGGCGGAACGGTGATAGCAATTCTCACTAACGTTTTCGGTACAGTCATCAAAGGATTTTTACAGGGACAGGGGCTAGGAAAATAGAGGACGAGTGGAGACCATCCAAACTGCAGCTTTATTGAGATTAGCTAGCATACTAAGAAGATTTCTAGTGAATTGAGGATGCTTGCTGTATCTCAGACTCTAATGGAAAACTATCAAGTAAAACAGGTGCGAACAATTTTCAAATTAGTTAAATATATAATAATATTAAATTAGGAAACTCATGGACTATCGTTCAAACCTTGGTCAAGGGCACATTTAGAAATGAGTAAATCCATCTATTCTCCATACATTGAAGGGATATATTGTTGGGCAGGCTGACTGGTATCTATTTTTTGTTCAGAGGGTTCCATTCTCAATCACACATTTCGGTAGACTACATAAGTTCTCTGAATTTATAACGAAATACTTTCTGAGCTCGGAGATAGAGCATAGGTCTATTCATAGAAGATACAAGTACCAAATCAAAATTACCCCCCAGAAACATTCACCCATACAATTTTGAAACGCCTGTATCTGACAGTCTAAATAAGAAAAAAAAAAAGAAGAATTTGCCATCATGGAATCAAGACGTCTGAGACTAAACGTAGATGGAGAAGCCATACTGGAAACACGCAAGCAGCCACAAGAAGAACGGATCAACAACCCAAACATCACTGTGCAATTTTCGGGTATTGTCTGTTGAATAACATGTCATTCAAGGAGTAGAAAACAGCGAAGAAAACATCCTGGACCGCATACTGACATCAAGAATCATCGATGATGTAGTTTGTATGAGAGAATTTCTTTGTTGATTTAATTTCGGATGCACACACACACACACACACAAACATACACAAACACACACACACACACACACACACACACACACACACATATATATATATATATATATATAGGCAACTTTGAATAGTAAAAGGTCAGACGGTAGACATGAAAAAGCCTTAGAGTGATTTGGTCTCAATTTCAAATTTGAGAATTGTATCTTTTCTGGAAGATGAAACACACTATTGAAGATACTTCGATCTGTGTTGATCTGATATGTTTAGTCTATTTAGAATAAATTTGCGATGTCTTTGACATTTGAACTGGCATTCGGGTTACTTCAGATTCAATTTTATAACCTTAGGTACGCTTCCTATCACACATAGACGCGTGTTAATATTGGATAATTCTTTGATAAAAAGGAATATTTTAGTGACAAGATTATCTGAAGAAATATTATTATTTTATGGTAATTTAAAAGAAAGCTGTTGTAATATATTGATCTAAAGGAACATTTTTATAATATGTTGATCTAAGTAATCTATGTCACTTACTAGACGGCATCCTTTCAATCGTAGAATGTTAGGAATTAAATTATTTTTATCATATCGTTGCCACTTTTCTTGTCCTTCAGTCACCATACTGTACATTATCAAGACTGTGAATCGGAAGGTAAAAAAAAAAACACACACACAAAAATGAATATCAAAAGCTGAAAAGAGTCTCTTATTTCGGTTACTTGAAAACTCCACATCGACTCTCTCTGGAATAGAAAAAAAGAAAAGAAAACGCGCGTGCGCACACACACACACACACACACACACACACACACATATATATATATATATATATATATATATATATATATATATATATATATTATTGTGTTCTGGTGTGTATATATTCACACACACACACACACACGCGCACACACACACATATATATATATACACAAACCTGTATATATATGTATATATATATATATATATATATATATATATATATATAAATTAAAATCAGTAGATTCTCTAACAATTTCAAATTTTATATTTAAATGCTTTTATTTTTATATTTTCTATCATATACTGGTTTAACCCGTGTTTATTTTTTTTTAATTTTTAGTTAGTAAAGATTTTTATGATAGGTTGTTTGAATTTTGTCTATGGTTTTGCGTCTGTGAATGTCGCTTTGTAGATAATAAACCGTGAAGTTTTTTGGTTGTTTTGTAAAGGACCTTTTCCTTAAATTTTTCTTTTATTGATAATCTCTGTAAATATTGTACTTTGCATTTATATATATATATATATATATATAACCATAACCCTATATATATATATATATAACCCTAATATATATATATGTGTGTGTGTGTGTGTGTGTGTGTGTGTAAACCTAACCCAAACCCTTTTTGAACATAACTTTTATTCCCATCATTTAAGAATTGAATAAACTAAAAATGAGAAATTCTCGCACACATGAAATTCACCCTCATTGGGTTGATTTCTTGTGTGTGGGAATGTGTTTGTCTCAATTCAAGGATGCGATTTTAAGCTAGTCGATTTGAGTATATACGTATTTGTGTAGTGTGTGTTTGCGTATTGTGCCTGTTGGTGGACATAGTAAGGTTCTGTTTAATGTTGGTTTCAATGTATGTTTGTTTTTTGTTTTTTTTTATTAGCAGTAATGAATAGTCACTGCTCTCGTTTATTGGCATTAGTTTAAGTTGCCTTAGATGTATTCATTAAAGTATTTTGAGAGATAATTTTTCCTGTTTACTGGTAATTTAAAGTTGCTTTTTATATCATCATCATCATCATCATCATCATCATCATCATCATCATCATCATTATGTGGTGCCACTAGCACGGATATCCCTGACTCTCTCTCGCCACTTCTCCCTATTGTTCAACGCCTCTGGCAGGTCTTCAGGGCTACATCCTGTATACTAACATAGCTGCTGTATGTGTGTTCGAGCTGGTCGTCCTGCTTTTGCTCGGCCATATGTGGTGGTCCATAGGAGTACATCACTTATGAGCTCGTCCCTGCTTCTCCAGCAGTGTCCTGCATGTCTGGTTCGTCTAACTTGTATAGTTTTCGTGATGGGAGGCAGGTGACCGTATAGTTGGTGCCATGTGGGGTGTTGCCACCAGGACTTGTTCAATATTGCTCGCAATATTCTTGTGTAATTGCTGTCTATCTTCTTATGTAAAGAAACTATTTTTCTGCGTTTTTGAACATCCAATATACATTCCGTTTGCATATTGTACATTTGATTTTGTTGACTCTTTTTTTTTTTGAATTGCTGCTTAAATTTCTATTTATTAAGTTGCTTTATGGTTTTAAATGTTTCAATGTATATATAATTACTCTAATAAAGGTGATTTCTTTCATGGTTGGGCTGAGAACTTGTCTGTGTTCCTTCATATTATTTTATTCATATGTATGAGGTCATCAACGTATTCGCATCTAGAATGTGCAATCTTTTGGCGATAAGAGTGTGCTGATGCATGACCCTGCGGAGGAATAAGACCTCTCACCCATAAGGAACCGGTGGTGAGGCTTCACTTCGTGAGGTCAGGTGATTGTAAAGTCTCATGCTTAAAATCATTACTCCCAGTGCCACTCTATCTCGGAGAGGTAGGAATTGTAAGGATAACATTTGTGGATCGAATAGATCTGTTTTAGATAATGTTTAGAATTAATTTGGTACAGAATTGATTTCCAGAAGCTTTTTCGTTTATATGAGATACTCTTTTCACTTTTTTTTTTATCTAGCCTTAATTGATAATGTCCGCTTTACTTGTAATTTTTCTTTTCTCCGAACGTTCTTAGTCTTTCTTGATTTTGCAATTCTATTCCGTTCGTTATTTGTCTTTTTCCGCATGTTATGAAGAACAGCTCATACTTTTACCTGCCGAATTCCATTCCCTTTTTCCTAACTGTATATTCTTATTTATTCTTGATTTAGAGTCTGTAATTCTTTTTCATTTATGCAGGCAGCTTGATGTCGTCCATGTGCATTAAGGGGTTAATAATTTTTTTCGATTTAGTAAATTTGTAGCCCCTGCTGCATTTTCTTAGTATGTGATTGATTATAATTATCCGTAACTTGGAATTAGTAGTGGCAAAGAAGACTGACATCGACATTAGATTACTCAAAAAGAGTTGACATAACATAAAAGCAATCAACCTAAATTCCGAAAATGTTGAGAAGGCAAATAGTAAAACTGAAAAAAACAAAGGTGATGCTCACTGTTTTGTCTATTAAAGCCGCTTTATTCTGTCTACTGCATTTATTGTTAGACATATATCGCTGCTATTGTCTTTTTAAAAAACTTCAATGAATACAAAACAAGCGAGTAATCTCCGTCCCGTCTTTTACTCCTATAGCGTTTCATGTTATTTTTATGACATCGTAAAGTTTTCTGGAGTTTTTTTACTTATTTTTCTTTCCTTTTTTTGTTATTTCTTTAAAAATTCTATCCTTTCGCGTAGTGGGAGCAACAGTTTCTAACAAAGATAAATCACAAATATTCGATTTCTTCCGAAAATAAACTTATGTTTTCGTTGATTCAAAAAAGATAATTTATTTGCGATTTATTTATATTACATTGCATATTGAAGAAAAATAACATTGCCAGTAGCTTGATCCAGATTCTATTTCAGTACTTTGGCAACTGTATCTAAATAGTCTAGTAAAGATTTTAATGGAATAAAGATTAGTAAAAAGTAGATGATATACAGATATACATAAATTACATATATTTCTGTGTGTGAATATATGCCTCTTTGTGTGCCTATATATATATATATATATATATATATATATATATGTGTGTGTGTGTGTGTGTGTGTTTGTGTGTGTGTGTGTGTGTGTGTGTGTGTGCTTGTGTGTGAGTATGCACGTGCGAGTTTCGTATTAGTGCTTAGTTATAATTTATATATGTATTTTTCCAACCTGCTTTTCCTTTTAGAGATGGATTCTCAAATTTCTGTGAGAAAAGAACATTATTTTACATACTCTGACTTTAATGGAAAAAGATTGATGTAAAGCACATTATATATATATATATATATATGGGTGTGCGTGTATGTGAACATTTGCGCGTGTTTGTGTATCTGTTTATGTATGTGTCTTTATATATATATATATATATATATATAAAGAATAAATTTAGGATAGCGTAATATATATAAATATATATATATATATATATATATATATATATATATATATATATATATATATACAGAGAGAGAGAGAGAGAGAGTCATAATTTTTAGGAATATATCAGTTTTTTCTTTAGAAATTATTTTTTTTTATTTCAAAGTTTGGGAATCACTATTGTTTCACACACTCATTTTGACGGAAGAAGAAGCTGCTAATAAATTTGAAATGAATATGTTCATTATTCCACGAAAATACAAATTCGATATATAACTGACAATATAATATATAATCAAATTGTCAAATTCTGGGATATCAGCGTGGGTCTTATTGGAGATATGTGTAAAGGACACTATTTCTGATCTTCAGTCAATTTAGAACAATTGTTTGTATTCCTGCTTAGTCTTTCTTAATTGTCATACAGTGAATGGAAATAATGGTAGGAAAATTGTTTAGAGAATCAATTCTTATCCGGAAGGGATACTAGCTAAATAGATTCTTCTTAATCAATGATGAAAATGTTTAGACAACTGTTGTGACAATGTAAAAATAATGCTTTAGTCGCTGAAAACTTGAGTCTTCGAACACATCTTGCTCCCTGTATTTGCTGTGTTTTCCGGTGGAAATAGATATCAAAAATTTCAGAGAGCGTCTCAAAATATATTTAGGCTCATAAATAATTTTGATGTTAATTTGATTCAACTTGAACATTTTGATGCTAATGTAATGCAACACTCACTTTAATTCTGATATTTCCAAACACCAGCTATCCATCTTTTTCACTGATCTGTTTTATTGCTTCAGTTCAGTTTGTCTCGGGGTAGCCGGAAATTCTTCATTTGTTTTTCCAATTTTTGTCGAATGGTAGTGCTTATCTACCTAGCTATTACTTATTAGTTAATTTTGCATGATTTTTTTTCCGTTACTGTTGTTTTAATTAAACAAGCATATCATAATATTGAATACAGTGTATTCACTTTTGTTTCCTTGGAAGAGAAACGCTGCGGGGCCTATATGTGATTATTGCTAGCGTGGAGTAATCCCTGACTTTCATTGCAATATGAGCCTCAAGAAATTTATGTAGAATAACAATGTCTTTGCAATTTATTCTCTAATAAGCAGTAACATGGATCCCTAATAAGTGGTTTGCAATTTAAAGAGACTATATTTGACAGAATCTTGAACAAAGCCTCATTATTACGACTTTATAACGCCTATTCGTTAACACGATAATTTAAATGTCGAAATAATGCAGAACTGGGAGCTAGAATCACTTGATAAATGAAATATAAAATTCTTACAAATCAAGTCTAGATTTTGGTGAACTTACCCACAACAGCTCTGCCCAGACAATGGGTACAGTTTTGAAGACCTGTCGATAGATAGATAGATAGAGAGAGAGAGAGAGAGAGTGTGTGTGAGAGAGAGAGAGAGAGAGAGAGTCAGAGAGACCCCTGCTTGCAGCAGGAATTGATGATGATGATGAATTTTTTTTTCCTTATTTTATAACATATTTCTTCTTTTTTATTAAAGGTCTTTGTTCAAAACACGTATGGTCCGTCCACTGGACTTTCAATACGCAGGCTCCATCGCCTGCATAGGCGTAAAACTCATTCCCAAAATAAGGGTGTCCTGGGTATGTCACCTTACCACATCTGATGAAGAGGCTCCTGTTCTGAAAATCTAGACAACCCCATAATTGCTAACACCCCTGTGTTCACTCTGACCCTGAGAAGTACAACATGTGTAGGATCTTATCCATGGGTAAAAATATCTGTTTAAGAATTATTTCTGTTCGATAGGTTTATGTACAAAACATTCAGTTAAGTAAGTTGCCCTATAGGAATAAAGTTAGATATTGACGATTACACTTCAATCGCCAGTGGACAGAAATAGCAGGCCTCGAGGTAACTTAAATAGAGTTTCTGTGATAATTTGTATGGGAGGTCAGTCAAAAGGATAATTAGCATGGGACATTATTCGGTTGACCGTAGTCGGTGTATAGTAGTTGGACGGACTTGAACGAGAAAATTTTACAGTAATATCATGGCCGGCAGTGTTTGGATAGTAACTAACTTTTGTTAATGTGTTATTTCATTTGAATGAAATACTTATGCTTTTGTTAAGTCGGTTTTCAATTATGTTCTGTTCTTTTTATGCAATGTGAGCGTTACAAAAGTGCCGACGAGGAATTAGCAATAACTGACTTGAAGATATATAAAAAAATATTTACCATTTTACAAAAACGACGACGAATTATTTGCAGTAAATTACGTGAGGAATCTAAGGACGGAAAGACCAGTCTTACCAGAGAGCTGGTTGTTTTACCAAAAGTGTTAGAGGCAGAATCTGAGAGTCAGGAATCCTTTATTGTCAAAGAGAAGGTGTTCAAATTACAAGAAAGTCCAAAATAAAAAAAATGAACTTAATTACAAATTGAAAGCTCTGGGTCTGAAAGCTAAAAAGTAATATGAGGAAATGAAAATTCAGGTTGAAAAATTAACTGAAGAAATATAGATTTCAGAAGTCATCTCAGTGGGGAGGTGTTATTCCAAAATACAATGTGACGCAGACGATAAATCACCGATCGCCAGTGGACGGTGTATTTGTCGCTGCCTCCCACCAGACAGGACTTGACACAAGGTCAAACGCCCGAAGGCTGACGATCGCCAGTGGACTGAAGCAGTAGGCCTCTAGATCATTTAAATAGGAGTTCTGTGCTGATTAGCATGGGACGTCAGTCGAAAGGAAAATTAGAATTGGACTTTAGTCGGAGGACAGTTGTCGGTGCCTAGTAGTCGAACGGACTTCTACGAGAAGACTTTACAGTTACATTTTGGCCGACTGAGTACGGATAGTTACTATCTTATGTTCGTCTTATTTTTCCTTTAATGTGTCATTTCGCTTGGATGAAATACTTATATTTTTAAACTGTTTGTCAATTATTTTCTGTTCTTTTTATGCATATGTGAGTACAACAGAAAAATACAATTATACACGTACAATGAAAGTAATTCCTTGATCATTGGGCATCAAATGACCCAAGATGGGTTGACATGTGGTTAAAAATAATTCAATCAATCAACTATTTACGTTGTTTTTTTTTTTGTTTTTTTTCCAACATTTTGCTTGCTATATACCCTTTTATACCCTAAAGTCCTTGTTCAAAACACGGCATGACATTTCAAAGAGCAACTTAGATTTAAAGAAGGCCGGAAGATGGAGTGGCTGAAAATTTTGGGGAAAAATAAAGAGGACTAAGAAATTATTTTGAATAAAGAAAATACAATGGACCTTAATTTGTTTTCCTACTCGGAGAGATATTCCAAATGTTTGTTTTTTAATAAATATATTCCTAAAAATTTTTCTTCTTTTCTTTTCAGAAGAATTTGCTTTAAAAGCAACGAAAATCAATAGTGCTTATCCAAAAATATAACAATATTTTGAAACCAGCTTACAATTCTGTCCACTTTACTGCATGGTATATTTTTAGTACTCGAGATTAGGAAAAGTTCTGTAAATCTTTTTAAAACTTGAGAACGCTTAGTCTTTGCATAGAAATGTTTGAAGTTTGAACAAGGCAAATAGACTTACATGTGCGTTTTCCGAAACTTGCAGTTCTTTTGGAGCAAACAGCCTCCTATTCTCTCGCTTTTATTCTCGAATCATTTGGTCTTTTTAAAGAAACTACTCTTCAAATAGTCTATTCAGTGAAACTAGTCGAATCCAACGTTTGGATTGATTTTTTTTTACTAGTCTTTTTTTTTATAAACAAGAACTGTAATGGATTTTGATATAATATATTGGAATTCACCAAAGGAAAGAACATCTGCATCCCGTTGGGTTTCTTTCTTTCTTTCTTTCTTTCTTTCTTTTAGTATATTTAGTTTGCTTTTATACAAAACTAAATCCAAATTTTATACGCTAAAGCGATGTCTGATGAGAACAGTGACGAAATTGAAAGAGAAAGTGATAGATAGATAGATAGATAGATAGATAGGGGTTAATGCGAGAAATTAATGAAGGGATGCAATCAGACGAAGACAAATTATATGAACGTTTTTTTTTTTTAATTAGTTTCCTTTTTATATTGGCAACAATGAAAACAAGTTTCTTTCTCCAAATCAATAAATATAACAGAATAGAAAAAATGTGATATACGCATTATTTTAGGTGTTTGATTTGTACACACACACACACACACACATACACACACACACACACACACACACACACACACACACACACACACACACACACACACACACACACACACACACACACACACACACATATATATATATATATATATATATATATATATATATATATATATATATATATGAGAGAGAGAGAGAGGGGGGTAATGCAAGAAAATGATAGAGGAATGCAAGTGAATAAAGAAAGTCATAAGGGATATTTTTTATTCATCTTTATGCAAAAAAACTATAAATATGTAAGTGAAAAAGGATAGTTAGAAAGGTTAACTTTTTCTTTCTCTCAATGACATCTTGATATCATCGATTTAAATATATATATATATATATATATATATATATATATATATATATATATATATATATATATATATATATTAAGCGAAAAATATTTCAATCTTGTAATTTCATTATAAATTTATTTCAGTCAAATTAAATGACCTCATCGGATGAAAGAAATACAGTTATAATGCAGAAATGCTTGCATTGCTTCAGGCAAAAAGACCTAATATAACTATATATCAAGCAATATAATGTTTTTGTATTCTTTAAAAAAAACCCTTACCTTAGATTTAAAACATTAATGAATTTTAAAACGATGAATACTATTAAATTTATTCATCATAACCCTAAAAATCAATTAAATAAAATAAAATTAATTTATAATCTTGTAGAATATATTTCAAATTATGAACATTATAAGCAATATAATACATGTAATAAATTAATGCTAATATTAGGTTAACCAAAAATTCTATAAAACATATCATCAAAATTTCCTATTATTTATATTAGGAACAATTAGCATATTAATAGTTAAGTTAAAAGTAATAAATAATGGAATAATATTGTTATAGATATTGGATTAATGTACCTAAGAATTCCCGACTTTTCAAATAATTACGAAATCGTATAGTAGTTACAAATACTAATTTATTTAATCGAGTTGTTGAAGATTTGCTTACATAAGAAAACGGTGAAGTACATAGAATAAGTACTCCTAACATCCAGGACTACATTATTTATATTGAATCTTTTATAAATTACATAATATATTGAATTATTTTCTATTTTTTAAGTATATATATATATATATATATATATATATATATATATATATATATATATATATATATATATATATCGATCATATAGATCATAATGACTTTAAGAAAAGGTTTAAATGTGAAATAACTTTTCATTTTAAAGCTTCGTAGAATATTCTGTCCAGAAAATAAGGATATAAAAGTAAATTATATAATTTCAAAATATAAAGCTCAATAAACTTATTTTGGTAAAGTTATAAGAATAATTATATAAAATTTGAAAAAAATAGATGATGAAAAGCATCAGCAGGATTAACACAATCATAGTATTATAATGGATACATCGAATCTAAATAAAAATAGTGTTCATAATTCATTACTACTTGATATGTAGACCTATATTTTCAATAGCAGCAAGATATTTTCTCTCCTTTCAAATTAGTCTATAGTTCTTACACGTTTTTTGGACTCTTTTCCTTGGCTCTTTCACTTAGTAACTTCCAAATATTCTCAAAAGGATTCATGTCTGGGCTTTCAGTAAGCCACTCTACAACAGTTACATTCTCCCCAGAAATGAATGTCTTAACTGACTTAGTTGTGTGACAAGGAGCGTTATCTTGCTTAGATACAGCCGGTTGATTAATTGTTGTTATCAAATTAGGTATAATGTATTTCTTCAATATCTCTTTATGTACAGTTGCGTTAATTTTACCGAATAGCCAGACGAGAGGAATGAAACCAGCATAAGAAATAATGCTAAACACCATCATACTTTCTCCTCAAAATTTAACGCTGCTTTTAGGGCAAATGAGCCGAATATCGTACATTAGGACTGGGTCGAACGAACCTTCTTCCCTCGCTGAAATGAATACAATTCCACTGTTCTTCCGCTCATATGGCGTGGTAAGTGACACATTTCAGTCGGCTAATTTTGTTCTTTTTAGAAATGTAAGGCTTTGTAGAAGCGATTCGGCTGTTCAAATTTATTTCATAAAGTCTTCGGGAGAAAGTATGTCTTGATATTTTAATACCAAGGTTAGCATTAGCTCTTTTAAACTAGCGGTTGCTGTAGCAAATCGATCATTTTTTGATTCATTACAAATACATCTTTTTCGCTTGAAGTAGTTTTCTTGGGTCTGCCAGGTGGTTTGTTGGCTTCTAATGACCCAGTTTTCTCAAGTTTTCGCAAAATACTATGACTAACATTTTCAGATTCCCTCACAGTCTTCGAAATATCCCCAATCTAGAATTTATCTTCATTACGTAACTTTACTACCAGTTTTATCATGTCCAATGATGTCACAGATATTTTCGACATATGTACAATGCAAGAGCTGGTGAAGAGCCGGTTAAATTTAGTAAACTATCCTATTTTATATTCTTACGCGAATTATTTTTAATAATACAAACTAATTTTAAATGGTACGGATTTTATTTAATCATTTTAATATTTTTGATCATCTTTTTTTTTCGAATGTTATATAATTATTCTTATAACTTTATCAAATAGATTTGAAAGGAGAATGGGAGAAAATATCCGTTGATGAATGCAAGACATTAATTCGCTCGTGTAGCAAGAAAATGTTAAGCTGTTATTGAAAATAAAGATCTACATATCAAGTACTAATGAAATATCAACGCTATTTTTATTTAAGTATGATGCATCCATTAAAATAGAATGATTTTGTTAATTGTTCTAATGTTTTTGATCATCTACTTTTTTTCGAACGTTATATAATCATTCTTATAATTTTATCAAAACAAATTTATTGAGCTTTATATTTTGGAATATAATTCACCTTTTTATCCTTATTTTTCTTGATAAAATGTTATAGGTTAAGAATGTTTTTTTCATATTAAGACATTTTTTTTTACATGGTTCTGATCTTTATGCTTGCAACTATTATATATATATATTATATATACATTGATAAGACACCAACTGTATGGCCACCTGCCCCCTATCACGAAAACTATTCAAGTTAGACGAACCAGACATGCAGGACATTGCTGGAGAAGCAGAGATGAACTCATAAGAGATGTACTCTTATGGATCCCCACACACGGCCGCGCAAAAGCAGGACGACCAGCACGAACGTACATTCAGCAGCTATGTGAGGATACAGGTTGTTGTCCTGAAGACCTACCTAGGGCGATGAACGATAGGGAGGAGTGGCGAAAGAGGGTCAGGGATATCCGTGCTGCCAGCACGATATGATGATGATGATGATATACATTGAAGAATTTGAATATAGCATTTCTGAATATATATATATATATAAATATATATATATACATATATATATATATATATATATATATATATATAATATATATATATATATATATATATGCATTTATTCAGAAATACTATATTCAAATTCTTCAATCAATTATTGTGATTATACATTAATATTTCAGTAGTTAGAATTACATTGAAAATCACCTAATTATTCAGTAATGTTGAATATATTTATCATATTTAATTAAATTATACTACGAACTTTTCTATTGACTTTTAATTCATTTTTAGTATTTAGTAAATTTCTATTTTTTTATTTTTATATACGTATTTTCTCATGTAAGCATACATTACAGCTACCATGTTAACTGTTTCAAGAGAAGGTCTTTTAATGATTTTCCAATATATGGAAGATGTAAATCTTATCTTTTTCAAAGACCAGTAGTATTTAGATAGGGCAGTGTGATTTTTTAATGATGGATTTTTGAATGATTGGAGGTAGTTGTAATACCTTATCTTACAGGTTGAATTGGTAATATCTATGTATCCCCTTCCTTAGTATTACTTTCTTTAGTTGAGATATTAGCTTGATATATAATATTATTTAGGTTACATTTATTTCTTAGGGGACAGTCATTTTTTTCATTTTCCAATTACAAGATTGTTTTAAGCTGTCATTATTATTTAAGTATAGTCAATGATTGTAGAGTTATTATTAGAACAATCATAACTACTTCTTACATGATTTTTATTAATTATTTTGCTCAGGAGTTTATCTGGGATAAACTGCTTGTATATTAAACCTAAAAATATTTCTCTATATCAATATAAGAGAGTTTGAAAAAACAAGATAATTTTTTAAATTTATTTTATCATTCATGTTTATATCATTATTCTTTATATGGTTTTCTAAAACATTATCCTTTTTATTGTAATATTTTAACTGTATGCAAAAAATTGAATTAGTTGTATGATATAGCAATATTTAAAACCATTTAATTTTGTGCAAATGAATTAATAAGGTTAAATAGAATATTGTTAAATATTAATATTTGAACCATACAAGTAAAGTTAATTAGTGCAATACTTGAAATCTCAATCAAATTAACCATATGCTAACCGATGACAGATGTTGAGCTTAATTATTGATAATTAATAGCAATATTTAAAACCATATCACCGCATGCAAGCAAATAGGCTTTGGATCGATTAAAATGTTACCAAAAAGTATTATTTAACAAATTATATATTTGATATATGTATGAACAGAATCTGGCATTAAATAACCCACAAGGATTGATATGCCATCATCATCTTCATCATCATGTCGTGCTGGTAACATGGATATCCCTGACCCTCTCTCGCCAATTTTCCCTATCAATCATCGACTCCGGCAGGTCTTCTGGACAACATCCCGTATCCTCACATAGTTGCAGAATGTATGTTCAAGCTGGTCGTCCTGCTTTTGTTCGGCCATATGTCGGGGTCAATAAGAGTACATCACTTATGAGTTCGTCCCTGCTTCTCCAGCTGTGTCCTGCATGTCTGGTTCGTCTAACTTGGATAGTTTTTGTGATAGGAGGCAGGTGGCCGTACAGTTGGTGTCTTGTGATATGCCATAAACTCACAAAATACAAACATTATATAAAAGTCAATGATAATAGACATAATTATGTTTAAACTTCTTATGTTTTTAATTTTTTATTCATTTATCCTTTGATGTTGATGAAGTGGGCAGTAGTTGAAGTTCTTTTTTATTAAGGTTTAAAAGTTGTACATGCGGGAAATTTCTTTTCCCAGGAGAATAGATGTTCCGCCGGAAACAAGCCTCACACGAGGTGGAAGAAAAATTATTTCGATTGCGTCGGCATTCTTTTTCAGGGGCGCCTCAAGCATTGCACAATAAACTCAGCCCTTACCCTTTTTAAGGTAGTGGGTAGATGCTGCGTGAGGAAATGCCCTCAGGAACTAAGCTCTTCGTTTTTATTTCTCCACCCGAAATGAAAGCTAAGTAAAAAGTTGTACATACGTCACGCTCTCTGCGTGTCACGACGGATGAACACAGAAAAAATGAGTCAGTGATTATTTTGACAAGCTATTCGGCCATAACTATGTCAACTTCAGATTTCTCTAAACATGCATTTGGACAATTTCATGAAGAAAATTAAGTAAATACATTCGCCTACCTCTCACTTGTACCCAGTTTGTATCCACGCAAACCCACAGTAGAACAACAACTTACGCAAATACTTCAACACACACACACACACACACACACACAAGCGTGGAAAAACAATGCTAAATACTTATTCGTAATATTCATTCATTTTAGTTACATTTGAGAGTATTTCAAATTTCCAAACGAACCCAAGGACGTCACTCGTACACCAAGCTCAGTGTAAATAAGGTACCCCACGTAGTAAATGAACAAATACTCAAATGAATTTTATTTAAATAATTATCCGAAATAATAATTATCGTAAACTTCAATAAAAGCGATTCCCCGTCCTTTCTATTCAACAATGAGTATCTTAAAATGAATATGTTATTTTATATGTAACTACTGCTTATATACTCCACACTTTATATGTATTCTTATCTAATTATTCCTATCAAACAGTAATAATTCTGTGTGATATTAGTCATTTATTTCCATACAGGTAAATAGTTTCATGCATTCCTATATAACTTACAATTCAGTTTAACATCGGAATTTTCTTTGCACACGGTTAAACAGTTAAACAATTCTATTTGACCTATTGATCGGAACCTGTCAGGTACTAAATCTCCGGTTCACAGTGGACCAGAGAGTAAGGGCAATAGAGGTGTTATCCCTAATTCACAAAGTTCCTGGTCTTCAGCCTCAACATCAGATAGTTATGTGTCGTATCCTAGACATTCATTGGAGTCAGTGTTTTAACTCTCTGCAGAGATGGTACAATACAAATAAATAGGTACAATACAAATAAAAAAAGATTCTGAATTATTTTAACAGATGATAATGTTTAAAGCAATAACCATGCTTCTCATTATCGAATAGAAGTGATTAAAAAGTTTATATTTTCATAAACGTTTACGCTTAATCAAACATTCGTAAACCTCAGTTTTAAATCAACATTAGCTTTGGAATTAGCATTAGGTGTTAATTGATTAATCATATTTACCAACCCCTCCGCTCGGGCAGGATATGACACAAGGTCAATTTTTTTAAGCGGAGCATGAATTCAGAGTTTTCCTTCTCCTAGACTAGTTGCCTAACCAAGGCTGAAGAACCTAGTCTGCCCTACTATTTACCCATAGCTGGAGGGAGAATATTTGGATTCATACCTTTCCCAATGGTATTAGTGCAATCAGACAGGTCCAGGATTTGAACTCGTGTCGCCGTGTCCATATCCTGCGACGATAACCATTACACCACGGGCACCTCCGATTTGTTTATCCATTAATCATTCAATTTATGAATTAATAAACGTTACCCAAGTTTGATATATAGGTTGGGATTAATAGCAAATTAATAACACTTAAATTCTCACGTTTATCGGGTGATTTTTTTTTATTTCACGCGGACATTCTCACGTTCGGACACAAATATACACACATACATAAGAGGCGTACTTCCAGCTAGAGTTGTCGTCGATGAAAATACAGTTGACGATTCAAGTCCAAATCTTGGGCTTGACTGTGTGCGTTTCACTCGACACCAATGCCCTTGAGAAGGGCATGAATCCATCCCTTCTTTATGAGCTAGGATTGAATAAAAGGGCAAACTTTACACTCGCTTAGACAAATAATTTTGAGAACGAACAAAATATGCATTCAACCAACTATATTCCCCTTTGAAAAAGTTTTTGTTTCTCATCCGCCCGTGAAGGAAAGGCTGAATAAACACACACATACTTGCATACATAAATACATAAGTGACGTTAACATCCACCCCGCCTCTGAACTAGGAACAGATTCTTGTATGGGTCTAACAGTGAATCGATCTTCATTGAAAGCTGGTCACAGGTTCTAGACGAAACTCAACAACTCCTAAACCTAAACCGATTTCCTCAAAAATAGTAACTAAAATTATGATTTTTACATGGACGTGTTGTCTAGTCATGACCACAATGCATACACATATACATGCAGAAACATATTCAACACAATAAGGACGTGCAAAGACACTTCTTTAGAAAAATATACTTCTCACTTTATTTGAAAGGGTTCGAAATGGTTACAAAAGGTTTTACTGTGTGAGAGGTGAGTTGGAGACTGAACAGAACTGCAACATATTGACCCCCACTCTTATGGCCATAACAGAATTTCTTTCCCGTTCTTCTGGGCTGCTCAACCGGGGCCTGGGGGCCCAGTCTCTCTGGGACTTGGTCCTCATTCCAGCATCTTCTCTTCAACTGCAACTGCTCAATCGGGGTCCTGAGGGCTCTCTCTGTTGGGAGCTGGTTCTCTCTACCGCATCTTATCTCCAACTGACTCGATCTTTCTGCCGCCGTGGGTATATAAATAATTTGACGTTCACTCTTCTTCCTGCGAGAGTCACAATTTCGCACTCAATTCAACCCCTCGACAGTCAAGGTTATATCCTGATATTTCTCGACCGGATGCACCTGTTATTTACACAGGTGAATTTCCTATTTTGACAGCTTGGCAGGGTCGGAGGTCAATATACAACAGAAGCGGATGATTAAAGGTGTCAAGAGGCGAGTTTAGATTTTTGTGCTCCAGAAACACGAATTGTGAATAAGTCAGTTGAAGATAGATTCCTTATTTACCCAGATAAGAGAAAAGAAATAACATCGCCAATTATTTAATAGTTGACAACCATCACGTATTTCAAAATGGAAAAAAATCGGGGTGAAAGGAAAAGAAGAGAAAATCCTAGGATTCATCCTGAAGCAGTTGATTATGATTATATGATAATTAAAATAATATGATTATGATAATTAAAATACAATTGAACTCAGAAAAAAAAAATCTGAATAAACTTTCTGTCGACTATAGAAAGTAAAAAAGGTTAAAATGAAAGAAAGGAAAAGAGAAAAGAAAAGTATGAAAAGAAAAGTAGGAAAGGCTGAATAAACACACACATACATGCATAAATATATACATAAGTGACGTCAACATCCATCCCGCCTCTGAACTAGGAACAGATTCTTGTATGGGTCAAACAGTGAATCGATCTTCATTGAAAGCTGGTCACAGGTTCTAGACGAAACTCAACAACTCCTAAACCTAAACCGATTTCCTTAAAAATAGTAACTAAAATTACGATTTTAACCAGGAGTTACTATTATTCAGATATGAAAATAGTGTAGTATAACTATTACTCTACTGCCCTAATATTATAATCATGCACACATTTGAAGTTTTAATATGTAATCTCCATGCATCATTCCATAAAAAAATAGATATTTGAACTATTTGTGGTATTCATATTTGATTTTCTTTATCATTATATTTCATTTGCATTTGGGCATATAAAAAACTAGTTATATAATTTCGTTAAATTGTCTTCGGCTTGTCTTCTTTGGGAATTTTACCTCACTTTTGTTTTGAATATATCACGGACAATTTTGCGAGGTGTTAAATGAATATTCTTGTGAACGATATATTGGTACACAATCTGACATATTTTTATTAGGGAATTTCGTCCAGGATATTTATATTTCTATTAACCCATAATCGTAGCATATTTGGTGCCTAATTCGAATACTTATATTAGGGAGCTCATTTTGAAAGTTTTTGTTTTCCAGAAATTTGTATATTGTGGATTTCTCCGCAGAATTTACATGCAGTATCTTGTTCACATATTATCGGAGAACTCATCTTCGTAACAAAAAATAGCATTTAAAGTCAGCTGTCAAAATGGACACTGTAATCGCCAAGGTAGCTGCTGTTGGAGTCGTCCTTCTACAGACTACTTATGCTATTCCTTTCATTATCGTGGCTGTCTTAATATACATGGGACCAATGTGACTACTTATAATCTACTAATAATAATGTTGTTTTTTTGTTTCAGATGTGAGAATAGTGTAGTATATCTATTACTCCAATATCTCAATGCCTTGGACAGGAGGGGAAAACTTTTCTGCGCCACTACTTATTTGGAGATGAAATCATTCTAAACTGTCTCAAAATAGATGCAGTCAATGAATATTATAATGATTTACAAGAGAGACAAGAAACTTTAAAAAATAAATAAGATCGTATTCCTGGAAGCTGATATAATAAAGATTAAAAAAAAAGGTTGATTTGATGACTCTGTTGCATTTTTTAGAGGATGTGCTCCAAATGACTGCCATTGCGCTTGTCTCAGTAGTAAATCATTATCATATTAATTGGTTGCATCTATTTTGAGACACGCTAAACTCTTATAAGTTAGCATACATCATCATCATTATCATAATCATCAAATCGTGTTAATAACCAGGAGTTTCTTTACGTCCCTATCTTCAAACGCTTTTTCCAGATCATGGAGAGTGCAGCTGTTATATTCTCATTTGCAGTATCATAACGACACAATAATAAAGACGCAGGAAGACTTCTTTAACAAAATATACCTCTCATTTATTTTAAAGTTTCGAAATGGGTTACTCAAAGTTTGAGTGTGAAGTGTGGAGACCGAACAGAACTGCAATATTTTGACCCCCATTCTTATGGCCGTCAGCGTTGTGTCTTTCTCGTTCTCCAGGGCTGCTCAACCGGAGGCCCAGAGGCCCACTCTGCTGGGTGATAGCTTTCTTTACTGCATCTTATCAGCAACTTCTCTGGACTCCAACTCATCAGGGTTCCGAGGGCCCCTTCGGCCTGGCGTGGCTTTCCCTACCACATCTCGTCTCTCTAACTCCAACTGGTATCCAACTGTCTGACATCTGTCTTGACTGAGTTATATAATAGCTCAACGCCCACTCGATCGCCCACTCAATCTTTGGAATGGCATGTTTGATCGTCAACAAGCGAAAATAACTGTCATGCAGTTCACAGGTCACTCTCTTCCGGTGTATCAGTCTATGAGTGTATCATGGGATTTTTTACCTTGTCCGATTTCGCCAGACAATTTCCGCCCACGCGATTTCCTCACATAACTGCCATTGGAATGTGTCACTTCCTTCCGGTGCATCATCTTGAATGGCATTTTTGGCCGGGTCGAAGGTCAAAATGCAATACATCTGGTGTCTAGACACTGCAGATACATATAAGTCTTTGCTAGTGAGTGCACTCGTAGGAGGTGATAGGAAAACATCGGTTAAGTGTTCGTCCATACTTTTTCCGAAATGCCGAGCAGACCTTGTCCGTCTTAATTGAATGATTTTAGATACTAAAGCTATTCCTTATAATAAGGGATAGATAGTCTGAATATTCGAACTTGCTTTGTCTAATCTGATATTTGCAACGCTTATAAATAAGCTCCTTTTATATTTGTATTTGTGAATGAATACCTTAGTAAAAAGCAAAACAATTCATTTCATTCCTCAGAGTAGGAAACAGACTTGCTTCTTGGATAACAGTTTTTGTCTGTACAAAGAGGAATTAATTTAGGAAAAATTTTGGGAAATATATTATCGAAATCTATCAAACGTAATTTTATATTTGGGAAATTTTTTTGTTAAGGTATTGTTCTTAAAAAATCTAAGCAAATCAATTGGGTTCGTTTAATAATGGTTATATTTTTCTAGTTGAATAGAAGAAAACCTAAGGTAAACTATATTATAGATTTGAATAGAGTGCTTTTTCTGAGTAATAGAATTATGAATATTTTATATGCTTTTTAAATATTTATGTAATATTTTTAAATGTAATATACATTAGAATTATAAATGCAATAAGTGTATTCTTTAAAATACTTTTTGTTATGCATGTAATTCCATAAAACCATTCATTTTTGAAATATTTTGAAAAATTAGGAAAAAGAAGTTAATAAACTGATTTCTCATACCAAAATGAAAAAAAAATTTAAACTTCTGAAACTTTTTCTTCTTTTTAGTTGATAAAGAAAGTTTTTATTATTGTGAAGATTATCTGACTGTAAGGTTAAGTTTTAGTTAAAATTTTCTCTCGTCTTTTCCTTTATGCTTCGGATATTTATAATTTTCTTACAATGCACAGGCGCACTGGTAGTGACTAAGAGAGAGAGAGAGAGGGGGGTGAATGCGAGTGTGTGATTTAGAGTGAGACAGAGTCAAGGAAGACAACATGAAAAATCAAACTGAAATATTTCGCTGTAAGAATTTCTTCTTCAGATTTTGAGTTATGTATTCCTGCAAATCAACAAATTGTATTCTGATGGAATTTGTTCGTAATGCTCGTTAGCCATGAGTAAATAATCGTTTGCGCAAAGCACAACAAGCTATGACTTGAGGCGAAATTCTATGGACATTGTGGTATTCCATTGTTATCAAGAGGCTTAGTCCATTCTCTGGACAGAGATTGGTTGCTGGCCCAGTGAATGGGTGTGTTAGTTTGTGTATATACTGGCTTGCTTAAGATGTTATGGGCTCGGTACTGAGTTATCGCCCATTACATCTCATGTCTGCCAGCCGAAAGCTTGCAGGGGCTGTTGAACTGGTAATGTTGTTCTTGTTGTATATTCTGCTCTTAAGAGTCGTGACTTCTACATATGCCACAAAAGAAAATTTACAAATGACAAGAAGCGGCACAAGAAAAATAGCCATGCCACTTCCGCTTTTAAATATATACTCTTTCAGTTATTTCGCTATTTTATATATATATTTATACACAAACCGCATCGCTCTTCGCGCGGGTAAAAAAGGGGCGCGTCCTGCTGAGGTTGGAGCCCTGGCCTCAGTGTTCGAAAAATCAGCTACAGAGCTCAAACAATCAAAACTACTAAAATGCAAGCAAACACTACAAATAGCCACATTTAACGTAAGAACCTTAAATAGAATAGGACAACTACCAGGGCTAATCGCATCGGCCGAAGAACATAAGATAGACATAATATGCATACAAGAACACAGATACACGCACAGCGAAGATATCAAATATCACGAAACTGGCAATGGCTGGTCGCTCGTCACTGTATCCGCATGGAAAAACTCTGTCAACGCAACAGTAGGAGGGGTAGGATTACTTATAGGACCTAGAGCATTAAAAACGCTTAATAGCGTTGAGAAAATACAACCTAGAATGATGGCAGCTACTTTTAACGGCAACCCCAGAGCAACAATCATCTCATGCTACAGCCCCACCAATGTTAGTGAAGAAACTGAACTAGTCACCTTCTACGATGAGTTGTCCTCATTAGTGCGTAGCATCCCGAAACACAACATGTTAGTCATTGGCGGAGACATGAATGCCCAAATCGGGAAAAACGGAAACAGCAAATACAGCCTCCACAACACGTCAAATAGGAATGGGCAACATCTAACAGATTTCATGATAGAAAATAGATTAGCATGCCTCAATACAAACTACCAAAAAAGGGAGGGCAAACTATGGACATACACGTACGCAAACAATACTAAAGCTCAGATAGACTACGTCCTTATAAACAAGAAATGGAAAAATAGTGCATTGAATTGCGAGGCATACTCCTCTTTTGAGGGTGTGTCCACCGATCACCGAATAGTCACGGCGAAAATACGGTTAAGCCTACGAAAAAACGTCAAACGAACAGCGTCAACCAAACAATATGACTGGGCCCTATTGAACAACAAAGATATAAGAGATAAATACGTATTAGAATTAAGAAACAGATTCGAAACACTACAAGAAAAGACCGAAAAAAGTACCTCAAACGACGAATATGAAAATTTTGTCAATGCACACCTCGAGGCACCAGCAAAATACATTCCAACAAAACTTAAAAGTAAATATAGAGCCCGATGGGAAACTTTAGCGGTGAGAGAAAAACGTGCACTAGTGAAAACAGCCTCCAAAAACTATCAAAAATACCCAACAAACACAAATGCCTTAAAACTAAAAACGGCACAATATCAATTAGCAGGCATATATATAAAGGAACAGACAGAATACATTCAAAATCAGATAGATGAGATTAGAGACTCGGTGGAAGATAGACAATCTAGAATAGCCTGGCAAACAATAAACGAAGTGAGCAGAAGAAAGAACACAACTAAATCAAAACTGTAAGCAGCAAACCAACAAGAAAGAATAAAATTGTGGAAACAGCAGTTCGAAAACTTACTTGAAAACCCACCAAAAATAACACATGAACCAATCACCAGAATAATTAGCAAATAATTAGACATTAAACTAGGACCGTTCACACAAGAAGAACTCGACTCGGTTCTCAGAAAAATTAAAAATAGGAAAGCTGCAGGGCTGGACGAAATTCCCCCGGAAGTATGGAAGACCAGACAATTCGACGACATACTGCTCCGACACTGCAACGCAGTATACAATCAAAATCCGATAGATAGATGGATGAAGGGATGCATACTCCCCTTCTCTAAAAAGGGGGACCTCGGATTAGCCAAAAACTACCGAGGCATAACACTTACATCCATAGCAGCCAAAATCTACAATGCCCTACTACGAAACCGCATAGAACCCAAAATCGACAACATACTTAGAAAAAACCAAAATGGCTTCCGAAGAAATAGATCCATGACCTCACAAATATTAACCATCCGTAGAATCCTTGAAGGTGTACGGGCAAAGAACCTACAAGCGACATTAATATTTGTCGACTTTACCAAGGCTTTCGATTCCATTCACAGAGGAAAGATGGAACAAATCCTACTAGCGTACGCCATACCTAAAGAAACCGTAGCGGCAATAACGATTCTCTATAGAAACACTAAAGTAAGAGTACGATCACCGGATGGAGACATAGAATACTTTGACATTGTACCAGGAGTACTACAAGGGGACACGCTGGCCCCGTATTTCTTTATCATTTGTCTAGACTACGTACTTAGAACATCAATTGACAAAATCAAAGAGAATGGCTTCGAACTGACGAAGAAAAGAAGCAGAAGGTACCCCGCAACAACAATTACCGATGCTGACTACGCCGATGACATAGCGATTCTGGCAAATACACCTGACCAAGCCGAAACACTACTGCATAGTTTGGAACGAGCAGCAGCAAGCATAGGCCTCTATGTTAATGCACACAAAACGGAATATATGTGCTATAACCAAACGGGGGACATCTCCACTCATGAAGGAACCCCTCTTAAACTAGTAGACAAATTCACTTACCTAGGAAGCAGCGTCGAATCAATCGAAAAGGACATCGAAACGAGGTTAACGAAAGCATGGACAGCTATCAACAGGCTATCGATTATATGGAAATCAGACCTAACTGATAAAATGAAACGCAGTTTCTTCCAGGCAGCGGTCACATCGATACTGCTATATGGCTGCACTACATGGACGCTAACAAAACGGCTGGAGAAGAAGCTAGATGGCAATTACACAAGAATGCTGCGTGCAATCCTGAACAAGTGCTGGCAGCAACACCCCACAAGACACCAACTGTACGGCCACCTGCCCCCGATCACGAAAACTATTCAAGTTAGACGAACCAGACATGCAGGACACTGCTGGAGAAGCAGAGATGAACTCATAAGAGATATACTCTTACGGATCCCCACACATGGCCGCGCAAAAGCAGAACGACCAGCACGAACGTACATTCAGCAGCTATGTGAGGATACAGGATGTTGTCCTGAAGACCTACCTAGGGCGATGAACAATGGGGAGGAGTGGCGAGAGAGAGTCAGGGATATGCGTGCTACCAGCGTGATATGATGATGATATATATATATATATATATATATATATATATATATATATATATATATATATATATATACACATTATATATATATACACATTATATATATATATATATATATATATATATATACACATTATATATATATATATATACACACATTATATTTATATATATATATATATATATATATATACACATTTTATATATATATATATATATATATATATATATATACACATTATATATATATATATATACACATTTTATATATATATATATATATATATATATATATATATATATATATGCACCTTATATATATATATATATATATATATATATATATATATATATATATATGGTTGTTGTAGGTAAACGTAAATAGCAAAATCATCACAGATAGCTGCAACAAACCATCAGACACCCATCAATACCCCCACAACTGAACCCCCCCCCCACCTGCAAACACTATAATATCCATCCCTTACACACTCGCACGTAGAATACACACAATAATCACTGATAAAAAAAACAACTTAAAAAACACGCCTCATAGAACTACACATAACCCTATACCCGTGTGGATATTCAACAACATTAATGAATAAAGGGTTGTAATTAGCAGTAAAAATACGCCAAAGAGAATTAAGGAACCCTAGAAAACATAACAACGAAAAACTTAGCATACGTTGCAACCTACAACAAAAATAATCCAGAAGTATTAACAGAAATAATAAAAATCTGGAAGAAATTGAAAACAAAGAAAAAATCAAAGAAATACTAGACACAACAAAAATAATTAAAAGGCAGAGACAACCAAAAAATCTGAAAAGAATACTCCCCTCTTGTACATTCGAAAAAAACCCCCAACACTTGGAGTTACCAAATGCAAAAATAAACGATGCAAAATATGTGATATAATTATAGAAGGTAAATCATATACCTTTAAAAACCCTGAAACCAAATTCAAAATAAATAAAAACTGAAGCTCCAACTCAAAAAAACGTAGTCTACATAATTGGATGTAACGAATGCAAAGAAATATACATTGGCTCAACACAGGCACTCAATACTAGGACGTAACTGTACAAGTGTAATATCAAAATAGAAGAAAACAGAAAATTAAATGTTTCGAAACACCTATACCAAAGTAGCAGAGGAAAATTTGATATTATGTCAATTTATCCAGACAACAACTACACGCTACTTCAAATAAAGAGAAGAAATTTTATAGATAAATTCAAACACAAGTTTAATAAAGCCTGAACTGTACACATACACAAACGGAATTAACACACACACACACACACGTATATATATATATATATATATATATATATATATGTGTGTGTGTGTGTGTGTGTGTATGTGTGTGTGTGTGTGTGTGTGTACAAAAACATAAGTAATTAAAAACCATTCAAACTATAAACGCGAGCAAATTAAAATCTCATTTAATACGCATTAACTAGACCTTATGCCAAACATTTTCTCAGACGAAAAAAAAAAAAACAAGCTGAAAACACTCACACACACACATGCATATACTGACATGTGTATACATAAAAAAAAACGAGAAAGACTACTAGTAAATTTTAAACCACAAAACTCCCCAAGATACACACTTACACACATATACAAAAAACAAACTGTTAGTGAAACCCAACACACACACACACACACACACACACACCTATACATATATCAAATACCAAAGACGGGGAAAGCAAATCAAAGTAAACACACTACAGGTAAGAAGGACAACGACCCATATATAAACCAGCCTGGCCAACGAAAGGTCATTTATATTGGAAACAAGAGTAAGTTCAAGTCTTATTGAGTGCCACATATTTTCTCTGACGAAAGCAACAAGCTACTAAATTTACATATATAAAACGTATGTAAGAACAAAATAAATAAACTAAATAAATACTAATCTCTTCGTTGACCTTCTTTTTTTAATATATATATATATATATATATATATATATATATATATATATATATATATATATATATATTTGTATGTATGTACAAGAATACTTGGAAAAACAGCGGGATGACTCTCATTTTAGTGCAAATTACATATAAAGCCTTTTTAGTTGTCCACGAAAACTGAAACGTTTTGTCTTTTCTTTGCAAATGTTGACATTTGAAGATTAGGACATGACAAGAAACGGACAAAGCTATGATAAAATATTGCGTGAAAAGAGGATGAAATCCAAGAAAATCCATGAAGATACGGTCATCTAAATTACTGAATATTTCCTTAGTTATTCTACTGTAAAGAAGTGGATTGTTGATTTAAAGCCTGAAACAACGGCTACATGGGTATGTGGTGAGTGGGTGTCTCTGACGTCCACCCATATGAGAAGTGTGTGTTGCCCAGCTCACACTTACTATGATATTTGTTAAAAGATAGAATGAGTTATTTGAACAATTCAAAGGAGATAACTTTTATTTTTGCTTCTGGGAGGGGCGTCTAAGTGACAACTAATAAACAGTGGCTATGTTAGACAATGAAAAACTAATTTGTCTTTTTTGGACTGCATGCAGTCTGAAATCAGACGTGCAAGTGAGTGAGTGCACACGTTACTACTGATTTTTTTACTGTTTTCTACACGTGATTTTAATGGTCGGTACACTTAAAATTAACGATTACGGACGATCGAGTGGAGGCTATTAATTGCTATACCATGAATGATAGATTTTTACTGTCCTACACATAGCAGAAACTATGTACCTCAGAGTTAGTTCAGTCTCATCTTTATTGACTTATGTCTTAGTGAGAAAATGGCTAAGATATGTACCTCCAATTTGAAGTAACATCAGTCTGTAAGGTGATAACCTCTGTGTTTTGGAAAATTGTAGAGTTCTTAAGATTATTATTTGCATAGGAGTAAGACCATTTTCATGACTAAGGTTCATCAAAATTGTGAAAACTGAACAACAATAGTTAAAGAAAAACAGAGAGGAAAGTTTCGAACTGGTTTGCTGTTTTTCTTGGAAAATGCACCCGTTTACACAGGACATGTAGCAGTGGCTGTGTTAACTAACCGTAACTTTGAACCATAACCACATGCAAATTACTCACTCGACCTAGCTGCGTCAGATTTCCATCTGTTTCCCAAAACTGAAATCACAGTTGCATGGTGTCATTTTTCGAATGTAAGTAAGGTAAAGTTGGCAACCGTAGTCAAGGGCGACCAGAAGGCTCCCTTTTCAATAGCTACTACACTGAGGTGGAGAGGAGGGCGCTACTCCTTTCCCTGGATTGCTCCACTTTACCCTTGATAAGTAAGTAAAGTAAACTTGGCTACCATAGTCGAGGGTAACCCGAAGGCTCCCTTTTCGATAGCTACTACACCAAGGTGTAGGGGAGGGCGCTACTCCTTCCCTGGATTGCTCTACTTTACCCTTGATCCGTTCCTTATAATGCTGAGTGTTAAGCAAGGAGGAATCAATGAGTCTTTGGTATGACTCGACCTGGGATTGAACCCCGGTCTCCTGGATCATTGGCGAACACTCTAGCCTCTGGACCAATTTTCGAATGTAGTTGAAGTTTTACATGTTTTTGAAGGGTTTGTGGGGTTTCAAAAACTGATCTTATTTCAAAAAAGGAGAGCGAATCTTGAGCATTGTTGCATTGAAGTGAATGTTGAAAAGTGATGTGAGAACAATCTTTCTCCAGTAATATATCCTGGGTGAAGATAATGTATTAATCAAACAAAGAAGACATTTTTTATTCATTGTTTCAAGTCATTTGTATATTGTTTCATGTTAGTTTAGATTGAGAAGTCTTTCACAAATTGGATTATGTTTATTCTTTTGGGGTTTTTTTTTCTATTGTGAATTTATTTTTTTACGTTACACTGGAAAAATAAATTATGAATACCCATATCTATCTATCTATCTATCTATCTATCCAGAAACACACACAAACACACACACACGCATATACATAAACACACACACACACACACACACACACACACACACATATATATATATATATATATATACGAGGTGGATACGATAAGTTTCCAGACTTTTTCGTATGGGCACTTTTATTGATAGTACACATGAAACGCTTGTCCCCTTATAAGGAATCTTCTCCGGCTGCAATGCACTTGTTGTACCGTTCCAACAAATTCTGGAAGCCTTCATGGAAATCCTCTTATGTGAGCGTGTCAATGACCTTCGGCACAGCCTCTTTTATCTCCTCAATTGTCTCATAACGACAGCCTCTGAGCTTAGGGAATAACCAAAAGACACAGGGAGCAAGGTCTGGACTATAGGGAGGGTGAAGAACTGTCTTGATGCCCATCTTGGTCAAATAGTCAGTGACAAGGATGGAGTTGTGGACTGGTGCATTGTCCTGGTGGAAATGCCACAGACCAGATTTGATGAGTGCTGGCCCCTTCCGACGGAATCTCTTCCTGAACTCCCTTAAAACCTCAACATAATATTCCTAACACTAACCCTTTAGCCATCAACTCTGGTGTATTGACTTCCTTACACCTCCCACTCCTCTCATCATCTCTCACAGACTCCCTGTCTTCCTTGAATCTCTTAATGTCACTCAAAAACTGATACTTGATTCATGCAAGATGGTCGAAAAACAGTGTGAAGCATTCCATACGTTTCTGTGGCATTTTCACAAGTTTACAACAGAATTTTATTGCATATCGTTCTTCTAAAGAGTCATCACGTTCAGATTGCATTTTTGAAATTCACCAGCTGTGACAATCAGGCTTTTGTAGAGTGTATTCCAATTGCTGCTGTAGGTATTCCTTTGAACCTGAAATCCTAAAAATTGGTCAGTCATCTGATAAGATGTATAGCAATAACATACCGAATTTTCAAGAGTCTACAACAATTGTAAGATGTATAGCAATCACCATCATGTCATGCTGCTAGCTCGGATATCCCTGACCCTCTCACGCCACTTCTCCCTATCGTTCATCGCCTCTGGCAGGTCTTCAGGGCTACATCCCGTATCCTCACATAGCTGCTGTATGTATGTTCGAGCGGGTCGTCCTGTTTTTGCTCGGCCATGTGTGGGTGCCTATTGGAGTACATCAATTATGAACTTGTTCCTGCTTCTCCAGCAGTGTCCTGCATGTCTGGTTCGTCTAGCTTGGATAGTTTTCGTGATGGGAGGCAGGTGGCCGTATAGTTGGTGCCTTGTGGGGTGTTGCCGCCAGGAATTATTCAATATTGCTCGCAACATTCTTGTGTAATTGCTGTTTAGCTTCTTCTACAGCCGTTTTGTTAGCTTCTAAGTAGAACATCCATATAGCAGTATCGATACGACCGCTGCCTGAAAGAAACTGGGTTTCATTTCATCGGTTAGGTCTGATTTCCATATGTTCGATAGTCTATCGATAGCTGTCCATGCTTTCGTTAGTCGCGTGTCGATGTCTTTTTCGAATGATGAGACACTGCTTCCTGGGTAGGTGAATTTGTCTACCAGTTTCAAAGAGGTTCCGTGTTGTGTGGAAATGTCGCCTGTTTGAGTATAGCACATATATTCGGTTTTGTGTGCATGGACATGGAGGCTAATGCCTGAGTCGGCTCGTTCCAAACTATGCAGTAGTGTTTCGGCCTGGTTGGGTGTATTTGCAAGGATATCTATGTCGTCGGCGTAGTCGGCGTCGGTAATTGTTTTTGCGCGATACCTTCTGCTTCTTTTCTTTGTCAGCTCGAAGCCGTTTTCTCTAATTTTATTAATCGGTGTTCTAAGCACGTAGTCTAGACAGATGATAACAATTTATGGAGCTGGCGTGTCTCCTTTCAGTACACCTGCTACAATGTCAAAGTATTCTGTGTCTCCATCCGGTGAACGTACTTTCACTATTGTGTTTCTATAGTGAATCGTTATTGCTGCAACGGTTTCTTTTGGTAGGCCGTATGCTTTTAGGATTTGTTCCATCTTCCCTCTGTGAATGGAATCGAAGGTCTTGGTAAATCAACAAATAGTAATGTCGCATATAGATTTTTGCCCGTACGCCTTCAAGGATTCTACGGATGGTCAATATTTGTGAGGTCGTGGATCTATTTCTTCGGAAGCCATATTTCCTAATGATGTTTTTGATTTTGGGTTCAATGCGGTTTCGTAGTTGGGCATTCTAAATATTGGCTGCTATGGATGTGTTATACCTCGGTAGTTCTTGGCTAATTCGAAGTCACGCTTTTTTGGGAAGGGGAGTATGCATCCCTTCATCCATCTGTCTATCGAATTTTGATTGCAGTGTCGGAGCAGTATGCCGTCGAATTGTCTGGTCTTCCATACTTCTGGCGGAATCTCGTCAAGCCCTGCAGCATTCCTATTTTTAATTTTTCTAAGAACCGAGTCGAGTTCTTGAGTGAACGGTCTTACTAATAATTCTGGTGATTGGTTCATGCGTAACTTTCGGTGGGTTTCCTAGTAGATTTTCGAAAAGCTATTTCCACATTTATATTCTTTCTTGTTAGTTTGTAGCTTTCAATTTTACTTTGGCTGTGCTCTTCCTCCTCACTTCGTTTATTGTTTGCCAGGCTATCCTAGATTGCCCATCTTTCACTGAATCTCTGATCTTATCTATCTGATTTTGTATGTGTTCTATCTGTTCTTTTAGATATATGCCTGCTAATTGATATTGTGCTTTTTTTTTAGTTTTAGGGCATTTGTGTTTGTTGGGTTCTTCCTATAGCTTTTGGAGGCAGTTTTCCGGTGTGCACGTTTTTGTTTAACCACTAACGTTACCCATGGGACTCTATATTTAGTTCTAGGTTTTGTTGGAATAGCAATAACATAGGGGATTTTCTAGAGTCTATGACAGTTTTAGATGCCCATACGAAAAATGTCGGGAAACTTATCGTATCCAAGTCGTATATATATATTTATATATATATACGCTCACACATGTGAGTGTGTGTGTGTATGTATGTCTGTGTTAATGTCTATGTTATTTAGTGACTAATATTTCTCGTTTGAGGAATTGTATGTCATTTTATGTACGCATACAAGCCATTCAAGGTGTGCGCTGTTTCTTCTGCAATTCCTCTCCCATAAAGAAGAGAGTTAGAAAAAGAGCAGTTCTCTTTAATACCATTAGTTTGGTGGATTATTCACATTGGCTTTGTTACTTTGTCAAAGAAATCTCGGAAGTTGCACGTTAATTATACAACTTCTATGTGCAGAACTTAGTAAATAATAACTCTAAATTAACGAAATGATATTCCAAATTTTCCTTACAGACTTCTCGCTGTTTTTTTTAAATCAACAATATTATCCCATTTTCTCCACTTTTTAGCATCTTTTTTACCATTTATTATATATAGAGCTAACATTACTTTGAATTTAAGGAGGGTGCACACGTGGTGTAATGTTCAAAGCGCAAGACTACGGAGGCGTAGTGAGTTCGAACTCTAGTTGCTCTATTATGATCACTTTTGGAGAAATACTCTTGGGAAAAGTGTAATCCAACCTTATCCTCCCAGCTATGGGTTAAATAGTACCTCTATTGTTCTTCTGAAAGAATGGTGTCGGCATTAAATAACCCACAAAGGTTGATATACCATTGATAAAATCATTCACTTCGCATTTAAGTCTATTCCTCAAATAACTTCCTTTTCCGTTCCTTAGACTGAAACTTCTTAATAAATATGTTACTGGTCAAGCAGTACGAATTTTAAATAAAGGACGAAAGATAGTACAATTAAAAAAATTATATTCTGTTCCGACACTCCTTTGAGAAATACTTAAGAGAAACTTAAAATATACGTTCAGTTTTTCTACTATTTTACTCCTTTTTTTTTTTTTTTTTCGCCTTCTTTCTTTTTGGTGGATGCATACTTCCCCTCTCTCAACCAGTCTTCGCTTTCTTTCTTTTTCTTTTATTTTTTATTTTCCTCTGTTTCTTTCCACTCTACTCACCCTCCTCACTTTCTCTCTTTTTTTACCATTCATCATACACGAATAATTCCGGCTAAGTAAACATCTCATTGGTCTGTTGATCGGTAAGTGACAGCAACAGAAGTCGAAAACCTACTATGTTAGTGAAAGATACTTGCGAATCGATCTTTGACGCTGCTATTTAGGCTATCTGTAAACAAGGTGTATCTTCCTGTCAAACACCATTTATTTCACAATTCATCACATCCTATAATGATCCGAGTTTTGTATATAAAAAGTGGCACATCTTAAGGGGATTTTGGTTAGTACAATAGTGTTAAAATTTTCCTATTTTGAGAAGATATATTTGCAAATTAACGATATAGATTCTATGTCCTTCAAATCTTGATTCAATCATATAATTCCTAATGATTGATTCATCGATTTTAACATTATGTCAATTTTAAAAGATTATTTTATGCCAAGCAGAAGGTACCCCGCAAAAACAATTACCGACGCCGACTACGCCGATGGCATAGCGTTACTGGCGAATACACCTAACCAAGCCGAAACACTTCTGCATAGTTTGGAACGGGCCGCCGCAAGCAATGGCCTCCATGTCAATGCACACAAAACTGAATATATGTGCTACAACCAAACAGGCGACATTTCCACACTAGACGGAACCCTTCTGAAGCTAGTAGACAAATTCACCTACCTAAGAAGCAGCGTCTAATCAACCGAAAAAGACATCGACACGCGACTAACGAAAGTATGGACAGCTATCGATAGACTATCGAACATATGGAAATCAGACCTGACCGATAAAATGAAGCGCTATTTCTTCCAGGCAGCGGTCGTATCGATATTGCTATATGGATGTATTACTTGGACGCGAACTAAACGGCTGCTAGAAGAAGCTAGACGGCAATTAGACAAGAATGCTGCGGGAAATATTGAACAAGCCCTGGCGGCAAAACCCCACAAGGCACCAACAATACGGCCACCTGCCTCCCATCACGAAAACTATACAAGTTAGACGAGCCAGACACGCAGGACACTGCTGAAGAAGCAAGGACGAACTCATCAGTGATGTACTCCTATGGACCCCCGCATATGGCCAAGCAAAAGCAGGACAGCCAGCTCGAACATACATGCAACAGCTATGTGAGGATACGGGATGTAGCCCTGAAGACCTGCCAAAAGCGATGAACGATAGGGAGAGGTGGCGAGAGAGGGTCAGGGATATCCGTGCTTGTGGCACGACATGATGATGATGATGATGATTATGCCAAGTTGTTCGGGGTTTAAGTTCATTTTATATTAGGATTTAAATTCCATATTAAGTTATTGGTAAATAGTTTTATTTTCCCACCCCGTATATAATACGAAGAATATTTGTCTAATACAAATAAGTTTGTTTGTTTGGGTTTTATGGCACATCAACCTTTGTATGTTATTTAATGCCAAATGTATTTTTATACAAATAAACAGTTCCATTTCAAAAGATTTAGTTTAGCATTAGTACACAATTTAATTATCAAAAAAATTTCTATTTCAAACTATTTAATTTTGTCAAACAGTCTCTAATTCAAACAATTCAGTTTAGTATAAGTATAGGTTTAGTCCACACACAGTTAAATATAAAAACAATTCTTTTTCAAACAAATCAGTTTAGTGTGGGTACGCGATTTAGTTCTATTTGAACTATAAATAGGGCCCTCTCAGATGCTACACTCCAAGCCAGAGTGGACCTGGGAGTGATGCCAATGAAGGAGTGCTCTACATTTCCCAGAGCGCCAGCATTACTGGAACCGCACCATCAGATTGTTTAGTGCCATATAAGGGACACTCGTTGGCTTGGTCTTTCACCTCTGCAGAGGTAAGTTGATGTATTCTACAGCCTTAGCCGACTGGGCAACTAATACAAATAAGGTACACATTACTGTTGTAGCCCAGTCACCTGGAGTTGTAGAATAAACTCCAGTCTTGGTGCTCTCGGGAATATTTAGTTCCTATTCATTGTCATTATTCCCAGGTCCACTCTGACCCGGAGTGGTAGCTCCTGAAAGGGTTGGTCAAATAGACCTGTATAACGTTTAAAATGTGTACAAACTAATGAATTACGTTAAATCGAATTATTAGAAAATAGAACACTTTGGACATTTAATTATGTGTGAACAAATAAGTGATGTTTACTTGAACTGTAAGTGATAATTATCAATTCCTGAAACTATTGAAATTTGAGCTAACGAACGAGTAATGTTGAATAGAATTATAAGTTTTGATAAGTCACACTTCAAACTCTTTAACTGTATGCCTATATTGAATTTCTAGTGTTACATTACGATGCTTGGAATCATTTAACTGTTTGCAAATAAAACTATGTTAGATAGCAATATCTGAAACCATTTAAGTGAGTGCAATCAAATGATTAATACTAAATACAACTTTGTGTTGGAACTTATCCAATCATTTAACTGTGCAAACAATAATAATACTTGTACGCAAATAAATTAGATTTGAATCATTTACAAATAGGGGTACCAACAAAGGTTTTGGTGACAAATTAAATGTATAACCATTTATCGGTATTTTGGTTATTTTAAAAAAGTTAAGTACACAATATGCCTTTAAAAATCGCATAACGTATATATGAAGAGGATCTGGCATAAAGGAATATACGATAGTTTATATGCCCCAAAACCCAACCAAATCAAACCATAATTGTTGGTTGGATGGTTAATAGTGTTTTACTGCATATCAACCTTCGTGGGTTATTTAATGCCAAATCTTGTTTATATATATATATATATATATATATATATATATATTATTTGTTAACACATTTAGGCGATACACACTTGAATGATCAAACAATTCTATTTGGTTTGGTTTCTTTAATGGCATATCAACCTTTGTAGGTTATTTGATGCCAAGCTATTCGACTTGAAGAACAGTGGTGGTACTATTTAACCCATAGCTGGGATGATAAGGGGGTTCATACCTTTTCCAAGGGTATTTGCCCGAAAGTGAACGTAATAGCGCGACTGGAGTACGAACTCGCGTACTACGATTTCGCAGTCCAACGCTTTACCCATTATACCACGAGGACACTCCAAAAATTATATTTCTTACAATTCAATTTACCATAAATCAACAAAGCGAAATGATTCCAAATACTGTTACGCATCATTAACATTTCAATTAAACATAAGACATTTGTTAACTCAAAGTAACTTGATCAAACAGTTCTATTTAAAACAATTCCATTTAGCATAAGTCATTTGTTTTCACACAGATATAATGTCAAACACTTCTACTTGAATCATAAATAAGACCCTCAAAGGTGCTACCATTCCGAGCCAGAGGGAACCTGGGCGCGATGACAATGAAGGGGTACTCCACATTCCCTAAAGTTCCAGAAATACTTGAGCTTCACCTCTGGATTTTTTAATTTCATATCCTGGACACTCGTTAGAGGGGTGTCTTACCTCTCTGCATAAATAGAGTCAGTGTATTATATAGTCCCAGCTGACAGGGCAGTAATATTTTGTAAACGAACCAGAGTTCATTTGTTAGGACATGTAAATGGTTTGAAATAGAGTTTATCTAACACAAATAATTTAAATTGCGCGCAGTTTGTATAGATAAGGATTAAACCTTTCTATTTTATACATTGATTGAACTCTAAAAGGCAGTAGCACTTCCGTGTCAGAGTGTGCATTGAACTAATTGCAAGGAAGAGGTATTTTACATTTCTCAACCCCCTGGACGAGAGCCTCACTATCGGATAGTTTAAAGTCCTTTCCAGAATATTTATTTGTGGTGGGGGTCTTATCCCACAATAGAGATGTAATTGGCGTATTCTACAGCCCACCTGACTTGGAAGACACACAGTCGTCTGATTTCAAATATTTATATTTAATACGGACAATTATAACGTTGCAAGTCATTATTTCTACTTAATAATAATCATCTGTTTGCACACTGTTGTACATTTTCAAGTAACTACTAGAAATAGAAAAGATTGGGACTTCAAATATCAATTATGAAGAGGAATAGTTTATAGTAATTATTACATTAAAATATTTCTATTCATGATAGATACTTAAAGGTACATTTTTTCTAATTTTAGTTGTTCTACGGTGTGAAAACAGTATCAAGTATTTTTATCTCATGCTTATAATTGTCAAGCTGATCTAGTTGACTCATAGAAGAACTCCGAACAGGTAAACTTTACCTGGGAGTAATGGCACTTTTGAGAACTTCAAAATTAGCGACCATCATGAGATGACGGATGAAATTATTTACAGTTCATATTGTCGCTAATACACAAAGGGAAGGATAAAATTATTTCCTGCGCCAAGTTATGAGTAAATAGTTTGACACATTGGGATGTTTTGCTTTGTTTCGGGATACCTTCTAAAAGAGAGAAAAATCAGAATCAAAACCTGCAGTACTCCGCTGAAAAACCGAGGAATTATAAGTCTAGTGTTTGAACAGTCGGATTAAAGTATGAAAAAAGCATGTAAATTTCATGAACGTAAGTTCTTTCTTTTTTTGATTATTTAGGGAATTTTTTTAGCATAGTTTTGTAGCTATAGCTATATTCTGCAGTATTTGACATAGACTTTCTTTACATTTTCAGCATCGTTGTTCATATATTTTCTTTCTTTTTTGTGCTCGTTGTGTATATATATATGCATATATATATATATATATAGCTACTACACCAAAATGTAGGGAAGGGCGCTACTTCTTTCTCTGTATTGTCCCACTTTACTCTTGATCCGTACCTTATAATACTGAGAGTTAACCAAGGAGGTATAGAGTACCATTTTTTGAGTCTTTGGTATTACTCGACTTGGAGCTGAACCCAGATCTCCCGGGCCATTGGCGAACACACTCAATATTATGCCAAATGGGCAGGTTTCATATATATATATATATATATATATATATATATATATATACCAAGGTAGGTAAGAAAAGTAATGCCTTTTCCGAGACATGAGAGCATGTATCCCTGCCTCGTAAAATTCTATTGATCGTTCATTCAGGTTGATTTCTTGCCAAGAGGAGAAATAATAATCTAAGGCATACATTGTGACCGTGATGTGGCCCAGAGCAATATTTAGATGAATGAGACCCAAATTGCTTACCGATAGTGTCCTCTTTCTATATGACAATGCTCAACTACACGCAAACATCAAGACAAGCTAGATCATCACCGCATTCGGGTGGATAACGTTACTGCACCACCACACTCACTAGATTTAGTACCATCAGGCTATAAACTCTCCGGCCCAATGAGAGAGGGTTTAAGAAGCAAACATTATACTAGTGACTAGGAAGTGAAAACTGCAGTAATAAAATGGCTCAAAGAAGAGTCAACCGAATTTTACGAGGTTTATACAAATGCTTTCATTCGAAGGTGTAACATTGCTATCAAGAGGAACGGTGACAATTATGAGAAGTTAAGATGTTATTGACAGAGGACCAGCTTCTTTTTAATTTTACGATACATATTCCTGTGTCAGTAATTATTCCCGTACTAAAGAAGAAGGCATTATTTTTTGATTCACCATCAGGTATATATATATATATATATATATATATACATATATATATATACATACCAGATGGTGAATCAAAAAGTATATATATATATATATATATATATATATATGTATATATATATAAATATATCATGATGATGATGAATGATTTCACATACATGTTCGCGTGCATCCCACACACAAAGGGACGGACACACTCTCACACACATACATGTATATATATGTCTGTTCATCAATTTTTCTCTCTTTTCTGTCTTTATACAAGGTATACATAATCGAGGCTGAATCTTTGAGTATTTCAGTTTTAAAATTTTAATGAAAATGTGTACACAGCTGAGCAATTGATACAATAAATTATTAAATGTTTAAACAAGACAATGTCAGTTATAGATATATTTTTTGATCAGCAGATATTGGCAAAATGATGTATTGCACAACCGCCTATACTTACCAGACATAGTTCTATGTGATTTGTTTCTAATATAGAAAATTCCTCTGAACGGTAAGATTTGGAGACACAGATGAAATTAAAAGAACAACTATGGCATATCTTTGAATCACACCTTATCTTATATATTAGGAACATAAATACATTACCAACTGTTGTATTAGCGTTACCTGACTTGGAAATTTTAATTCTCATATCAATTGGGTGTTTCTTGTTTTCTTTCACTATCTGTTGGCTGTCTGTTTTCGAGCCCGCCTATATAGCTTGCTCTCTGATTGTCTGCAGTGCATTCAGTTGTTTTACCTATACGATTTGGGATTTCTATATCTAACTTTTTTTGATTAGTGTTGCATCACTTGGTCTCGACGAAAATTGCCGAGCACAAAAAAAAAAAAGAGATAAAGAGATGATTATAAATTCAAGTTAAGAAAATGGAAAACGTCAGACAGGTGGTTCCAGAAAAATTCCAATTACTTTACTACTATGTCTCACACTCTCTCGAGACTGGTTTCAAAAGGATGAAAACACAGTGGTATTTGTTGAGGCGACGAAGATATTCCTAAATCGTACCTCATCTCCAATGAAGTGAGAGTCATTAGCATCAAAATCTTTGTCATTTTTGTTCCTCTTCCGGTTAATAAATAACTGATTATTTATCATTTTAAAAAGTCCCTGAGTAAAACCGTTTCTCGCACCCACCGTGAGAGTTCCTATGATTGAAACCTTCTGTCAGTCACGTAGCCAATTACGAGGTTCACTGTTGGTGGAATGCGGCCACAATATTTCATTAGTTTCTTGCATATGACGCATTTATTTCTTCGGCATTTGTTACGTTCTGTACCCAAATATTCCATCCGACCTCACTAATTGCGTCTGTAAATGTCTACCTTTGTCACTCTCTAGTCATCATATTCTAGTTTTACTTCCTTGTTCTCAAGTGATGATTTTTATGGCAAGCCCTCATAGTCATTATCATCATTAACGCAGATTTCTCTCTCTCTCTCTCTCTCACTCACACACACACACACACACACTCTCTCCCTCTCGTCCGTCCCAATCGACCATTGCTCTTTTTCACATTTTATTTTATTAGAGAAAGCAAGGAAACATAGGAATCGCTAAGAATTACATAGTTATTACTTTTACTACCAACAACTGCTAAGGTTTATCATCCCTTTCTTTTAGCTGGAAATTTCTGGGATCAATGACTTTCGTATTATATAATTGATATACACATTTTTTTCTTCTGTTACTCGACTCTTCAGATTCTTAAACCTTGGTTCGCCTTTAAGTAATTCCATTAAACTAAAATTGTTTCCACGTCTTAATCACCACCCTGGCGGCAGGGCTTAGAATATGCCCCTCAGCAGCAATTTACTGAAAGCGATGTTAGCATACCCACGGGTAAGCTTTGACTCCCGTAGACAGGTTATCCATCATATGGAAATCTGATCTCTCAGATAAAATAAAACCCTATTTCTACTAGGCTGTAGCCGTAGTAGTACTCTTCTATGGGAGAACCACGTCATCTCTAACGAAACGCTCGGGCAATAAGATAAATTAGAATTACACAAGTATGATATATGTAGTTTTGAAAAAAATCGTAGAAGCAACACTTCGTAAAATAGTATATCTGCGGCAATGTCTCAAGCAATCCAGGTAAGACGAACAAGACATGTGAGACATTATTGGTAAAGTAAGGACGAACACGTATGTGACATTCTCTTATTGACTCTTACACATATTAGCTGACCTGCTAGAACTAATATACATCATTTCTGTGAGGACATAAGATATAGTCTGATTTACGTTCTGGTAGCGATGAAAGATAGAGACGGACGGCAAGAAAGAGTCAAGTGACTCCGAGATATCCGTATTTACCAACCCCTCCGCTCAGGTAGGATATGGCACAAGGTCAATTTTTTAAGCGAAAGTTAACAGGTTTGAATTAAGAGTTTTCCTTCTCCTTGACTAATTGCCTCACTAAGGCTGAAGATCATAGTCTGCTCGACTATTTACCCATAGCTGGAGGGAGAATAACTGGATTCATAACTTTCCCAAGGGTATAGGTGCTATGTGAAATGCTATTAGTCTCGTCCAGGATTTGAACTCGTGTCGCTGTGACCATTTCCTACGACGATAGCCATCACACCATGGACACCTCCATTGGGACTCAGAGATATCGGTATGATGATCATGATGATATCTCCTGCAAAGTGGTAAGATCCCTCGCAAAGAAACCGGCATCGTTTGAAATTAAACGGCGTCAACTGATAAGACTTTAGTTCTGGAGTTTTAGAAAGGACGGAATGCACTTTCATTGCCACAAATCTCAGATCAACTCTGACCCGCTGTATTTGTACCTTTAACGATTTAATATATTGGCGAAATATATCTGTTTTAAAAGAATCAGTGTTTGATAAGAATCCGTGAAACCATTTAGCTGTGTAAAAAGATATTATTGTCAGATAGGAATGTTAAATTAGTTAACGACCTTAGTCGAGGGTGACCCGAAGGCTCCCTTTTCTATAGCTACTATACCAAGGTGTAGGGGAGGGCGCTACTCCTTTCCCTGGATTGCTCCACTTTACCTCGATTCTTACCTTATAATGCTGAGTGTTAAGCAAGGCAGCATCGAGTACCATTTTTTGAATCTTTGGTATGACTTGACCTGGGATTGAACCCAGGTCTCCCGGGCCATTGGCAAATACTCTAGCCATTACGCCAAATTGAGTCAAATTAATAATTTTTTTATGATCAGCGCCGGACTACCATGTCGATTAGGATTTTTTCAGTGAGTGGAATGTGAAACACCCAAGAAACAAATTGACTCTTAACCTGAAAACCTTTCCTTGTTTTTTTTAATCCTTAGTGATCACTTAAGATATGCCATTCAAGCTTGTCTTTATCTGTTTTTCTTCTGGAAAATAAGCAGGTTCATGATTCCTTTCGGAGAGAAATTTATCGTTCTCGCTACGTAAAAATACCTGACACGATTGCAAAGAATTGTAGCTATCCACTATGTTTAATGTTTGTCCTTTGATAACAATGACTGTATTAAGATAGATAAATAGATAGAAAGAGAGAGAGAGAGAGAGAGAGAGAGAGAGAGAGAGAGAGAGTGTGTGTGTGTGTGTGGTGGTTTATTGTTGGATTTTTCTTGAAGTTTGATTTAGACCAAAATAGCAGTCATTCAGATTAGATATTTAATGCACTATGCATGGATTAGGATGACTTCTCTATATGTTGTCAATATTCTTAAAAAGTATTGGATTGTTTTTTTTTAATCATCCCTTTTATCTTCCTTTGCCAACCAATCCAATTTTTAGCTACCCTATTCTTATTCACAACCGATTTTAAAGATATTTTTAAAACTTCGTTTGTGGTACCTTTTTACCCAGCACTTAAAAATTTATTTGACGTAAATTAACCAGACCGTCCACAAAAACATCAAAGGGAGGGATGTTTGCTAATTTGTCATGAATATTGGGGTCTTATTTCGTCTGTTAACTGCTTCATCGGGTAATTCGTTTATTTGTCTACTTTTCTATTTTTGTTGACCAGCTCTTAAGATTCCATTACTTTGTTGGATGACCGGGATAGTCATTTATTAATTCCTAAAATTTTCCCCACACGGACTATTTTTCGATAATTTGCAAAAAGGGAAACTTTCTTTGATCTTCTGATTTCTAAACCAAAATAATCGATACTTTAAACTGGGGGCTGAAGAAAAACTGATTTTAAACAATCTAAAAACCATACAATACCCAACATTCTCATGGTGTTAAGCAACTGGAATAGTTACTTTAAACCATATAATTGTGTATTAGGTAGCATTACAGAGGAAGTCATGGAACAATACGACTGTGAACAAATTACCTGTATTAGTTGGGAATATTTCAAATACAACTGTTCATTATTTGTCTCAAGAATTGATTCTTGATACTATAACCGGTTATTAAATAAGGTTATGAGTCACTTGAAACCATATAACTCTGTGCAATGGCTTTCACTAAGAAAGTGATTACTTGAGACCATATTATATCAAGCATTATGTAAGAATACTTGAAACTATATAACTTGGTGCATAGGGGTTTCATCTTGGTGTAGGAGCTAACGTGGTAGAGTGCAACCCCATAGTTAGCGAGTTCGAAATCCAATCACCCTATTTTGTTCAATTTCGTACTAATATTCCCAAGGAAAGGTGAAAACTCCCTTCTCCCCAATCAATGGATTAAATAGTTCCATTGCTTTCCTTTGGGATCAAACTAACCTGGAACGTTCATATGGTATAAAACAACACTCCAACGTTGGCATGGCATTAAACAACACTCCAAAATTTCTATGGCATTAGACAACACTGCAACGTTGGTATGGCATTAAACAATACTCCAAAGTTTCTATGGCATTAGACAACACTCCAATGTTTCTATGGCATTAGACAACACTCAAACGTTGGTATGGAATTAAACAACACTCCAAAGTTTTTATGGCATAAGACAACACTCCAACGTTAGTGTGGAATTAAACATCATTCAAACGTTTCAATGGTATTAGACAACACTCCAACGGTGGTATGGCATTAAACAACACTCCAACGTTTCTATGGCATTAAACAACATTCAAACAGTTCAATGGCATTAGACAACATTCCAACGTTGGCATGGCATTAAACAACACTCCAACGTTGGTATGGCATTAAACAATATTCAAACGTTTCTATGGCATTAGACAACACTCCAACATTTCTATGGCATTAAACAACACTCCAATGTTTCTTTGGCATTAAACAACATTCCAACGTTGGTATGGCATTATACAACACTCAAATGTTGGCATGGCAATAAGCAAAGGAACCAAGCCGAACTGTTTTCGAATGATTTGTATGAAAGTTGAATACTTGATATTATATAAATCAGTACAAAGGTCTTTTAACAAACAGCTATACAGAAAATGTAACCGTAAATGTACAATTAACATAATTTCCTAAGTTCTAGGCCTAAAATACCCCCGAGAAGGCGTGCAAAAAAATCACCAAACTCCAAAGAAAAAAAAAAAAAAAGAATTCGTATCCTCTGTGCGAATTGCCGAAAAATATTTTAGATATTTACCACTTTAAGTATAACCCAAAAAATGAGAATGTTTGTATCCTCCCCAGATGTCGTGACAATTATCCAATTTTGTCTTCTTGATAAAAACCGTAGATTTTTAATAGCCACTAGTAGAAGGTCTGTTTAGTGAGTGAGTGAAGTCACTAAGTTTGTAGTAGAAAATTGTATTGTTTACCCATTTATTTATTTGCCCGTTGGACTACTGATATTGGAATTGCGATCCTTGATTTCAGACATCATTGGATTTGTGTATCTGGATTTGCAATAGAGAAGATTTTAGTGACCTTATTGTTAGCATGCATTAACTGACTCAACAGTTTGATATATGGTTAAATCAATCAATCACTCAGTCAATCAATTAAACAGGTGAAGCTCAGATAAACATTAAATAAATGCTTATCAATTTACTTCCATTGCAAATATAGTAAAATATCAAGGCTGATTTTTAGTTCTAAGCTGGCTTCTTGTTGAATAAGTGAATTCCTTTTGGTCTTTTGGTATTTTCTTCTAAAAGACTGAATCCATCAAATTATGCCAATATGCTTTTTGCATGCCAAATTTAATTCACTATTCACTGAAAAATCCACAGATTTCATGGTTCTGTTGCACCGACCTAAAAAGTCGCCTTAGGTTAAAATTCCTTCCAAATTATTCTTACCAAATGAAGTCTGTGGTTCTTTTCCCTGGGCACTTTTATTTTCTCCATATAATCAACTGTTTAACACAGAATAACTTTTTCATAGAACTGGAATTTCAATTCGATAAACATGTACAGATTTATGGATTAATCGAACACTATTTAGTTCCTCTGCAAACGGAATGGCACATATTTTTGCCAAAGGCGATTTTCATCCAATAAATTCTGCCGTGATTTTTCTGACACAAACTATAAAACTGGACTTTCCAAGTAAACGGAAGTAAGCTCATATTTTGAACTAATAAATGAGGATTTACAATGTAATGTCTACAATTCTTTATCGTGACAGCATTCAATTTGTACATTCTCAAAAATATGCAAACCTCTCTCTCTCTCTCTATCTCTCTCTCTCTCTCTCTCTATATATATATATATATATGTATATATATGTGTGTGTGTGTGTGTGCGTGCGTGTGCGTGTTTTAATTTCTGGTTATATTTACAGTATGTATCAAAAGATAACATTTTATTGATCTTAATATTTCTGTAATTATGAAACCTTTTTTAGTGCAGTATATTCTAATGTATAATATATACACACCAACAACCAATGAGGGTAGTTCTCACATTAAATCTTCTAATTACGATTTATTTCCATGAAAAAATGAAGCTTATATTTTGGGCTCACAAATTACACTCTGGCAATATTATTTATCCATGCAATATTCAGTGTCCAAATGCACGAAGCACACACTTTCAAATATACATATCCTCATATGAAAAGACACATGTTAATTTACACACACACACACACACATATGTAGACACACACACACATACACATTCACAGATATATATGGTGAAATGGTTATTGTCGTAGGAAATGGATACGGTGACACGAGTTCAAATCCGGGACGAGACTGATTTTATTTCACATAGGACTTATACCCTTGGGAAAGGTATGAATCCAATTATTCTCCCTCCAGCTATGGGTAAATAGTAGGACAGATTGGGTTCTTCAGGCTTGGTGAGGCAACTAGTCTAGGAAAAGGAAAACTCTTAATTCAAACCTGTTTAACTCCGCTTAAAAATTGTCTTCGTGTCATTTTCCTTCCCGAGCGGAGGGATTGGTAAATATGGACACACACACACACTCACACACACACACATATATATATATATATATATATATATATATATATATATATATATATATATATATATATATAATTTACATTTCCGTCTGAACGCACCCCAATCAAAATTTAAGGATGTTATCTCAAGTTGTATCAATTGAAATAAGAATTATTAGCATATATACATTTTCGTCAACAATAAACAAATGTATTTCTTCAATTAGGAAAGATTTTTTGAATCTTAGAACTTATGAATATTTGGATCTGTTCCTTAGTTGTTGACGTTCTACTAAATGAAGTTGTGAAACGCTTTAAAAACGATAGTAGGTTGATGAGAGGTTTGGAGAATAATCCCTGTATGCTAAAGTAATAGATCCTTAGCCATTCAATTTTTGCTCAAGATTTTTGAGCCAAGTAGTCAGGGGTTTTCCTCGAGAATAATCATGTGGTTAATGGCACATCAACCGTTGTATGTTATTTAATGCCAAATCCTGTTTATACATATTTATCATATATATATATATGATTCGTAAACAAATTTTGAGAATACATTTTGAAAAGCGCCCGAGGTCATTTTGAACACAGTTAAATGGTTCCAAATGTTGCTTTCTATGACAAGTAGTTCAATTAACCTGTCATTTGATTATACTCAGTTAAATGATCAAACAATTCTCTTGCTAATAATTCTATTTAGCGTAAGTCATCAAAATTAAATGGTTTTAAGTACTGCTATGTATCACAAACAATTAAATTAAATCAATCATTTGTTTGCACTCAGTTTAAATTGTCAAACAGTTGCTTTTGACGCATAGATAGGAGCCTATCAGGTGCTACCGCTAGGGGTCAGAGTGGACCGAGGAGCACTGCCAGTGAAGGGGTACTCCAGATTCTTCAAAGCTCCATGGCCGGAGACTCGCCATCAGATTGTTTTAGATTATATCCAATACATTCTTTGGGGGATTCTTACCCCTCTGCATAAATGCGGTAAGTATATTATGCAGCCTCAGCAAACAGAGCTGGAGAAGAATGGGTTCATTTTGATTGACCAATGTCGATTACAAACGCTGCAGTTCTTGGTGCATTGTCAATTTCTTAGAAACATTTTTCTGCTATGATGCATTTGCCGGAATTCCTGAACATACAGTTGATTTGCAAACTACGAAACAATGGCCATAAACTGTTTGTTTCTGACACTGTTGTGCTTTGGGAAAGTGTTTTGCTACTTCTCAGTCCAGCAAAAAAGAGGATATTTATAAATTTATATTCATTATACTCTCGCTAATTCAGTCATGATTTTTAGACATTTTTGTTGAAATTCAATACATTCCTTGGTCGCAGGTTCTATTTTTTACCATGATCACCATTATGATAGGAGCACCACCTTAACTGAAATATGATGTGACCGCATCTTGCTCGATTAAACCCAGGTTTTTAGCGTATTTTAGGGCTAATCTACTGAGTTATCCGCATTTGGAATATAGGAAAATATTTAAATATGTAAGAATCTCTGTTTCAGAACACAACACGACGAATAATGAATGTTTTTATGATTTCATTTAATTTTTTCTTCATCAACCCTTTTAGTGCAGAGATTTTGGCTAGATATTTAATGTCTGGAATGCACTTTTGGCCATGAAATAAAAAAAAAACTTGCAAAATAATTGATTGCTTCCCAATCACAATACTACAATACACAATCTGAGCATATATATCATGAGTGGGTATACAATAATTTTTACTCACTGATATTTCTGAAAGCGATGTTTTAATAAAGATTTGCTGTGATGTATTTCTTGTTATATTTTAGGGCCAGAGTATATCGAACAAGATGCACTTTCGGGGAATACAATTTTTAAGTAATGTGGACTAATGTTGCATCTTACCCTCATGCATAAAGTGCATTTCGGTGACTCGAGTTGTTTTCCACGTCAAATGGGTTAAAGAGGTGGCAATCTTAAAAGTGTCATTGATCTTGGTAAGATTGATACAAATGTCGAATCAGTCTCATACAAAATTGAGCCTGGCATTGTAACTTTCTATTCAGATGGTGAAAAAAACTTTCGTCTGCATTTAACAACAAAGGAACTGGTTAAAATGCGGAAACACGTTACCAGTGGAGAAGTGAACAATGAATGAAAGGTTAGTTTTCTCGAAATTGACCCCTTCTCCTTCACCACATATTTTAATAGGTCGAAGCCCCTTAAAAAAAAATCTTTTGATTTGGTGTGTAGACGCTAAGTCATATTTTTTCTAATGTTCCGCCAACTGAGATGAAGGAGTTTCACAGAGCTGTTTCTGGCAAAAAGTATTGTCGGTCCCCTTTCACGATCCTGTGCTGTGCAAGGATGTTATAGTTTCAGAATTTTTTTCATTTCAAATTGGCGCTGGTTTATGTAGACGTTTAAATAAACAACTTAGATGTATAGCCAGTTTTTCTTCATCATAAGATAGTTCAGCTATGCACACGGATTTATTTAATTTTAAATTTCACAATTAAGAATTGAAAATAAAAAGGATAAAAGATTGACTCCTAATCCTTTTGAATAATACCTTGTAAATCTCCACTGAAATTTAGGAATTAGTATTAATCTTAATTCCTCTATTTTCTCCGATTAAATTACGTCTTGCTTCCTTCATTTCCACATTTCACAGGTGATGTATTTTTGACTTTTCTCTGTAGAAACAGTTCAAGCTTAGTGTGTCAGATAACTGAGCACATCATAAAATGACAATTATCAGCTCTGTATTATATGTTGTTCTTCTTAAATCGACTATTCCGAGATAAAAAAGTATGGAGAAAATTAGAGGATTTTCCCTTAGATTTAATTTTATTTTATTGTAAATCATATTACAGATAATACGGAGAAAAACCTTTTTTTAATAGTTCACCATTCAGGATTCATATAATATTTCTTAATAACTAGAGTGAGTTAAATAAATTAAAGGTATTCGTTTTCCAAGCCATGCAGACAAAAATATAAAATAACTTAATTTTGAGAAAACCATTATTCCTAAAACAAATACCAGCTCGCCCAAACGACTGGGGCGGTGTAATACAGCGACTGCTTCTCTGCAGAGAAGTAAGACCCCTTCAAACAACTCTTCTGGATATGACACTAAACAATCTGATGGTGAGGTTCCAGTAATGCTGGCAATTTGGGGAATGCTAAGTACCCCTTCACTGTCATCGCACCAAGGTCCACTCTGGTCCGGATTGGTAGCACCTGATTTGAGCCATAAATAGCACCTGATATGGTCTTATCTGTGGCTCTAATAGAACTGAAATGCGTATAAATGATAAACTGAATTAATTGAAATAAAACTGTTTCGACATTGAAACTGTGTGTAGACAAAAACTATACTTATACTAAAGTGGATTGTTTGAATTAGAACTGTTTGAATAAAATGAATAGCTTGAAATAAAAATGTTTTTGTCAATTAAACTGTGTACTTATGCTAAACTGAATTGTTTGGAATAGATCTGTTTATTTGCATAAACTTGAATTTTTCATTAAATAATCTACAAAGGTTGATATGCCATAAAACCCAAACAAACAAACCAAAAAATACCAGCCAGGACCTAGATATATAAATCTGTCTACATTTTAAAGCCAGATCTTACAGACACAAGCAAGCCGTTGAGCATACCTAATTGAAACGAATCTTGACTTTAAAGAGAATTTTCAACTAAACAAAATACTATAAATTTTACCAGGGAAGTAAGTAAAGTATAATAACGTATGGAAAAAAAAAGTTTGACGGCAATTACACAAGAATGTTCAGAGCAATATTGAATAAGTCCGGGAGGCAACACCCAACAAAAGAGCAGCTGTACGGCCACCTACCACCCATCACAAACATTATCCAAGTAAGACGAACCAGACATGCAGGACACTGCTGGAGAAGTAAGGACGAACTCATAAGCGATACACTCCTGTGGACCCCGTCACATGTGTGAGCAAACGTAGGACGATCAGTTAGAAACTATATACAACAGCTCTGTGCTGATACGGGATGTAGCCTGGAAGACCACCCGGGAGCGATGGACGATAGAGACAGGTGGTGAGAGAGGGTTAGGGAGATGTGCGCTGGTGGCATGACACGATGATGATATATATACATATATATGCAGAAAATTTGTTGATTACTGCCGGTTGTTTCTTTTTTAAAATCCTCAAGTAAAGACGTTCGAGTCATCTAGCTATTCAGTTTATATCTGGTGGAAGAAGTACCCTATAATAGTCCAAGGACTTTCGACCATTTCTCTCGTCATCTTCGAGGTTGTGTTAGATTTTTTGTTGCTTTATTTATATTTATTTCAAGTGTTTTTTTTTATAAAGTATAGATAGAGTTGGATCATTTTGGTTGGGTGGGGGCTGTTAGTTATTTAATATGTTCAGTATATTTAACTTGTGATGAATGCTTTTTTTTATCCATAGGTGGCTTTTTATTATTAATATTTATTACTTCGAGGATTTATAAACTGTTCTTATTGCTTTTTATATATGATTTTTGTTTCGTTAATTAGGATCTGATTTGAGTTTGTCAGTGTCTTTGTTATGTGTTATCATTATGTGCTGTTTTATGGCACTTATGTCAGAGAGGTAGTACATAAGGCGACGAGAGAGTGTGGTTGTTGTATGACCAATGGAGGTATCAGCTGTTATGTTATTTTCTGAGAGACACTCTCGAAATGGGCATGTAAATTTATACACTACATTCGTTTGATTTGGGTGTGTTTTGGGGGAGTCTTTTTCTTACTGATGATGTTTGACGTTTGAAATTTAGCATAATAGTTAATGATTGTAATATGTTTTTGAGGTTTCGTGGGTTTAATGTGTCTGTAGATAATGTCAGTTATTACTTGTGCGTCTAATATGTTGGGAGCCTTCTGGTCGCCTTCGACTACGGTCGCCAACTTATATATATATATATATATATATATATATATATATATATATATATATATATATATATATAGGGGAATTACTAAGAAATTTTTATGACTCCCGTGTAGCCTATTCTGTGTCTTTGCTTAAAAACAAATCCACTTTCGTTGGTAACTTAATGTCAAAGAATAACATCAGCAGAAGAACACCAGTGGTACTCTCTAAGAACGCCAATGTGACTATTTAAGAAAACGTGTAGTAATATTGAAGAACATCAGTAGACGAAAACTAGTGGTACTATTATTAGTGGTGTAATGGTTATTGTCGTAGGAAATGGACACAGTGACATGAGTTCAAATCCTGGACGAGACTGATAGCATTTCACATAGCACTTATACACTTGGGAAAGGTATGAATCCAATTATTCTCCCTCCAGTTATGGGTAAATAGTAGGGCAGACTAGGTTCTTCAGCCTTAGTGAGGCAACTAGTCTAGGAGAAGGACAACTCTGAATTGAAACCTGTTAAACTCCGCTTAAAAATTGACCTCGTGTCATATCCTGCCCGAGCGGAGGGGTTAGGTAAATATAATTAAATAAATAACTAATGGTATAAAGAGGATTATACTTTTTCCAAGTTTGTTAGTCCGTAGATAAACGTTATGGCGTGACTGGATTTGCAACTCATTTACTACAATGTTACAATTCAGTGCATTAGCCAGTGTGCCAGGGAGACTCACCCACCCGCACGCACAATGTAATAAATTCTTATTGATTCTGCGCGGTCATGTAAGATAGCTATCGAAGATTATATTTTAACCACTCTCTAAGTTACTTTTTTGTCATCTATCTTGAGGGTCGAGACGACACCTTTTTGTATTAATATCAAGCAATATTAAAGTAATAAGATAGAAGCAGATTCATGTATTTTTAATAAAAGTAATATTATGAAATACTTTTTCAGTATTACGCCATCGTAGAATGGGACTTAGCACTAACCTGCATAAAAACTTGCCCTTCTCATAATATTTTCAAAATGGGTCTACTTCTCCGTAATCTCTATCTTATAACAAGATATTTTTATTAAGAACGCTTACTTTTTCAACCAGAAATCCTTTCCGTACCTGGCCCAGCTGGAAGACCGGAGAAGGAGAATTGTTGTATACTCACATGCATATACATCTACACATGCATATACATGCAGAATGAATCACGACACAATGATAAAGGACGAGCGAAGACTTCTTTAGAAAAATATCTACCTCTCATTTTATTGTAAGGGTTCGAAAAGGGTTACTCAGGGTTTTACAGTAAGAGGGAGTTTGAGACCGAACAGAACTACAATATATTGACCCCCACTCTTATGGCCGTCAGCGTTGTGTCTTTCTCGTTCTCCAGGGCTGATCAACCGGAGGCCCAGGGGCTCAGCTTTCTGCTGAGTGCTAGCTTTCTCTACAACACCTTTACTCCGACGTCTCTGTTCCACAACTGTCTGACTTCCTGTCTTGACCGAGTTATATAATAGTTCAACGTCCACTAAATCGCCCACTCAAACTTTGGAATGGCATGTTTGATCGTCATCAAGCGGAAATAACTGTCATGCAGTTCACAGGTCACTCTCTTCCGATGCATCAGTCTATGAGTGTATCAAGGAATTTTTTACCTTGACCCATTTCGTCAGCCAATCCCGCCTACGCGATTTCCTCTCATAACTGCCATTGGAATGTGTCACTTCTTTCCGGTGCATCACTTTGAAATGGCAAGTTTGGCCAGGTTGAAGGTCAGTATATAACAGAATATTCTACCCAACACAAAAAATGTATCTTGTGTATAATACTGAACTTTACCCTGTGTTAGGGCTTAGTTTGTAGAGCTCTGGACATAGTGAAGTATTTCTCTAATGCAATTAATCTCATGTCCACCTTGCCATGAAGTGGTAGTACCTATTTGCGTCCCATCTACTGTTCGAATAGATCCGTTTGAAATATATAAATATCAGATAAGAGTATTTGTAAAATTAAAACTGTGTATTTAGTATAGACATAATGGAGATGGAGGGAAGAACTGTATACAGTTTATTAATATTTGAATAAAATATTATTATCATTATTATTATTATTACTCATTAGAGTTTTTCACATCAGTGTTAGCTGATGGTTTTCACTGGATATTGAGTGACAGCAAGTTTCATCAAGTATCCAGGACTCTTCTCTGTATTCTGGCAGTTTTCAGTAATGCTGTTGTTTGTGTGCCTCCACTCGGCTGCCAACTTCTAAATCTTCCAGGCGCTTTAATAATCCTTCAGTTACAGTGCCAAAAGCACCAATCACAATTGGTATAATTGTCACCTTCATGTTCCATAGTTTTTTCAATTCTCTAGAAAAGTCAAGGTACTTATCTCTTTTTTCAGATTCTTTCAGATTTATTCTTTGGTCTGCCGGGACAGCAAAGTCGACAACTTTGCAGATTTTCTTTTTTTTTTTTTTTTGTTGATTATTATAAGGTCTGGTCTTCGGGCCGAGATTAGGTGATCTGTTTGTATATCAAAGTACCACAGGAGTCTGTGCGTGTCATTTTCTAGGACAAGTGCTGGGTTGTGCATATACCATTTGTCTGCATGGTCAAATTCAAATTTCTTGCACATTTCCCAGTGGATCACCTTGCCCAACCAATCGTGTCTAGCCTTGTACTCCTTCTATTATCATTATTATGATTATTATTATTAGACAAAAATAGTTATTGAAACCATATAATTGCTTGATTGACTTTCGCGGTGTATACAGAGACAAGGGTAGACAGAGGTGAATCTTCGTAGTTTAATGGTGAAAGTACTGGAATGGTGTCTCGAGGAAAGGACTAACATGCCCTAAAACCATCCAAGAAGCCAACGAAATACCTAGTACTACTATTAGTAATACTAATATATTATTAAGATTAACTACAACTCGGTTGGCTAGGACTGTAGAATACGTCGATTCCATCTCTGCAGAGTGGTAATACCTCCACTAACAATACATCTATATATGACGCTAAACCATCTGATGGGGATAATTCAGTCGTGGGGATTTAGGGAATGTAGAGTACTCCTTCATTGCCATTACTTTCAGATCCACACAGAGCTGGAGCAGTAGCATCCGTTAGGCTCCCATTTATGAGTTGCTTGACTATTAAAATGTTTATGCGATTACGCTGTCCTTCGTAACACGAATACTGATATTTATCTAGGCCGCCGACTGTACTCCGATAAAAGCCGAAAACAAACCGAACGATCCCTACTTGGAAAAAAAAAGTAGGAAAATAAGAAGGGAGAGGGAAAACTTGAAGACGGAGGATTTTAATCGTTGATAAAAATGAGAAAGGAGATGGACGAATGACTAGAGACCAGGGGATCCTGAACTGCGACAGCTCGATGACATGGCCATGACACAAGCCTACTGTTAACCAAGAATAAGAGAAAGATTCCTACTGACTCAGGAGACGAGTATCCGATGAGGAATCAGGACTGCAGTGACCATAAACAAGCGAAGTGAAGGCAGACTTCAACCTTGCCCTCTTTCGTAATACCGGGTTTGCTGCTTTCAGCCACATGTAATGTGATCCAAGCATTTTCTACCTCACCTGATTTTTACTCAAAGCTGATTCTCTCAGAAAGAAATCAGAAAAGTTTAGACTATTATAAAATCCATTCATCTGCGTTGTTCTGATTACCATTTCATCCACAGCTAGGACTGTCAGTTTTATATGATTTTTAACAAAGAACAAAAAACCCCCAAAAAATCAACGAACAAACGACGTAAATCAATCATTTCTTTTTCGTAATTTATGTATGTTTACAGCAACAAAAGTTTTATTTATTTATGGAAGTGTATGAACCATAATTCCTGTCTGTGCTTAGTCTCAAAAAGTTAATTTATATCTTGTCATTAGAAACACGCTAGAAATTATTAATGAGGGTTATCCTGCGCACGTTACCGTTTATATAACACAAGTCAGTGTGAAAGCAGCAGTTAATAAAAGCATCAAATGAATGAGTCCTATTCATTTTCGAAATAAAATCGCTAGTCATAATTTGTCAAAGAGGTCAGACATAAACTATAAAGCAGGCATTTAATTTGTGAGCAAATATTCATTTGATAATTACATTGGAATATCAAGTTCTGTTATTGTCATTAATCGGCATCGGGTAGGTGGTTAAGAGTTTGGTGGGGAAGTTAGCTGTCATTGGAGCAATTCCCAAATGATCTATTTTGATTACGCCAAGCGGAAAAGCAAATTAATTAAATTTTCCACCGGAATAATCCGCTTTTTATTTATGTCTCATTTACGCAAATCAAGATGGATGCATATTGCGATGGCCGGTAATTTCATTACAATATCAATATATATCACAGGCTGTATAAAGCTTAATGATCAGCTTCTTGGGGAAGATCAGGTCGCTCGCCGATAACATTGATCTTCACTTGGAATATATTTCAATTTCTTTTATTCGTTCACCAATTCAATCGGTGGCAAGATTCTTGACAGCGTAAAATATTGCCTTGATTTTTTTTTACTTGGAAACTGGATTAAAAAGCCTGTTTTATGGGAGAGTATCAGTAAATTCTTAGTAACTTGAAAATATTGTAATCTTGAGAAAAGTAAAGAAAGTAATAACAAATACAAGCAGGAAATATTATTACAGTACTAAGTACGATTTCAGCTAGTATCTTTAAAAACGTGACAAATACTTAATTAGGAAGTCTCTGTGATATAGTGGCTAACGTGCTGGACACTAACATCTTAGAAAGCAAGTTCGAACTCCAGTCGCATTTTAAAGTTCCCTTTCGGACTAAAATCGTTTGATAAGTTATGAACCCTTTGATCTTCCATCTATTAATTAAATAGGGTCACTATCTGTTATGGTACCTAGTTACATGGTTATTGACTATTCCTCCTCAATATATACCAACTCTACTAGAAACTCGGGGAGACAACTTCTAAGCAAAGTGGAGCGTATGCACTACTCTCTGGAAGGTGTTGAGCTAGGAGGCACTTCGGTCGGCAACGTTTGATCGGTGCACGCATCTGGTCGGGTGTGTCTTGGTTCTAATGGCAGTCGGTCAAGACGCCCCTCGACCGGCATCTTCGAGCCTGAGGGGTGGGTGCCCCTAGGTTCTGACCCTCCTTGGAGAGCTTAGGTTTATCACCGGGCACCTAAGTCAACCTCTTTTTAATGGAATGCCGACAGGGCCCGAAACATTTTTGGAGCCACCGGGAATGTCTGGGCTACCGCCTTGTGTCTGGACCCACCTAAAAAGGCCTTGTGCCACAGTCGTCCGGTTGGTAGGAGGTGTGACAAATACCGATAACCTCTATTCAGTATATTTGTTCTTTTATTGTAATATATTTTTTCAGCCTACTTCTCTTATCTGCGTGTCTTCATTTTGACCACTAAACACGACAGCACTATTATTCTTCTACAAGTATGGCTTTGGCATTAGATAATTCACGAAAATTGATATACCAGTAAACACAATGGCCCAGTCGAATACTGTACCACAGCCAGATACGGATATGTGAAACGTACATAGAATGTTCATAACATTTATACATAGAACATAGGAATCCCGAAACACTAAAAACACGTAACGACTTCTTAGTTCAGGTACGTAACCTTTTATTAACTTTGAGGTAAAGGTTTCGACATAAGGATAAAGGCACAATCTTTCTATGCTGGCTTTTCCATCTGCCCCCACCAACACGTGTGGCACTCACCACAAGGCCACTGCAAGCTAGCGAAAGTCGACGCTTCTCGTTCGGTGTCTTGTTTTCAACTCAACTAACTGACTTTTTCAAAATCCCCAAAATCCTTCGCCCGCTTCCGGTGCGTGACGTCACCCGCACTCTCTAGCTTCGTTTCCCATCTGGGCTATTGTGACATCTCTAAGTAACATGTCCGCTCCGTCCGTGCGTGAACACCTGCGTTAATGTTGCACCTAAGTAACCCATGCACTGAGCCGAAAGTTTCTCAGCCTAACTAAACCCAAAGCCAGAAAACGAAATCCCTTGGCCATTATATTACAATACACTGACTTCATCTGTGTAGAGGGATTGGACTCACCCAAAGAGTATCGTGCATATGACTTTAAATCTGATGTAACGCTTCAGTAATGCTGGAGCTTTCGGGAATACGAAATACCCCTTCATTGCCATCGCTCTCAAGTCCATTCAGCCCGAAATGGTAGCTCCTGACTGGATCCTACATATGGATCAAATAGAACTATTTGACATCTAAACAGTAGTGTACGTATGCTAGAATGAGGTTTTGGGGTAGAACTGTTATTGCATTTAACTGTGTATAAATAGTGTACTTATGCTAAACTGAATTGAAATAGAAGTGTTTATTCATTTTACTGAGTATTTGTATTAGATAGAAATAAAGTGAAACCATTTAACTGTGAAAAATAGATCAGACTCATTTAAAAATATTAATCATATATTTGAAAATAATCAATTATAATTAACTATAAATAATCATATATCTAATAATACTTAATTAATCATATATTTGATATATATGTATTAAAAGGATTTGTCATTAAATGACTTACAATCATTGATATGCCATAAAACCAAACCAAACCAAACCAAGTAAACAAAAATATTTAACATTTTAAATACTGCTGTTATGACTATTTATTCTTATTGACGCAAATTTTGCAAAAACACAGGTCTGAAATATTTAGTGCAGGTTCAGGTCATGATTAAGTAGAAATCCTATGCAAGGTAAGCTTTACTCTATTTCGAGATCAGTCAATATTTAAATTTTCGTAATTTTTCCGTAGGATTCCTTTGTAACTTTTCCATGTTTTCTAAACATTGTACATCGTAAGAAAAAACCAGAATATATTGTCGGTAAAATAATCTGCAGACTTATTTTTGAAAAAACGCGTCTCCTCGCTTAGAAAATTAGCATTTAAAACGTTCAAGCTTACGTAAAAAATTCAACATTTTAAATATGAATTTTCTCTGTACGTTATTACCAGTATTGAATAAAATTTCCCTTTTTACAACCCATTGTCATTTTGTAGGTATATTTATCATGGATTTTGTAGGAAAATGCTTATTATTAAATATATAATATTTCTGAACGACAGGGTAGACATATTTTCTGAGAATTACATCCTCACTCTCGGTTGTGATTGAACTCTCATACACGAACTTCAAATTAAGAAGACTAAAACGCTTATGTCATGATATATGTTAATGAGTTCGAAATCAGCAATCCCATTCTCATGACACTGTCTGAAATTTTTTTATACATCCCAAAACTTTGTAGACTTTGAATAAGATCTCATTTTTTATTAAAGCGATCTTTCATCACGATTGTAGAACAGTTTTGCTGCAAACTAAAATTGATCCGTTTGAATTGAAACATTATTTTCTTACTCCCAGAAATAGCGAAAAAAATTTTCCCAAAAGAATGCGCAGCAGTTTTATTGTAAGTAATTGTTACTTTTTGTTGATTTGAAGCTTCCGATTGGGCAGAGTGATAAATCTAAGAAACATCAAGGATATCAATTTTATTGAGGAAGTTATGGTATCTAAATGTTACCATTTGGGTAACAACTCGGAGTTGATATTATAATATGAATTTTTCCATCTACTCTGCCGAGAGCAAGATTCGTCACAAGATCAGTTTTTAAGCGAAGTACTGATGATTTAAATGCAGAGATTTTCATCTGGTTGCCTAATCAAAGCAAAAAAATCGTTCCACTAAGAACTCATAAGAAAGGAGAGAAGAGATAAATTCATGCATTTTGAAAGGGATCTGGCACGAAGTGAAAAAAATCTTCGTTCGGGATTGGAACTAAGGTCACCGACTCCATTTCGTCTGACAATAACCGTTACGCTTATGCGTTTTGAAGTGTATAAGTTGGGAATTCAAGATAATTTTTGTGTGTAATCAATTGGCCATTTTTATATATAAAGGGAAGAAGGCACAACAAGATACAACAAAAGTGAATGAGGCGTGTATAAAGATAAAAATGTTACGTTATTGGGTGTCTCAATATACATGTGACTGCTAATAACTCTGCAACTAATAATGTGGTATTCTTTTTTATTTCATATTCGAGAAGACTATACGATACCAGCTCTAAATCCTTGATCACAGTGCCTTGGGCAACAGAGGAAAATATTTTACTTCATTACTTATTTGCAGATAGCCCAGTCGGCTGGGGCTGTGGAATAAACCGACTGCTTTTCTGGAGAAGGCAAACCCACCCCCACCAACAAGTGTCCTGGATATAACACCAAACAATCTGATCGTGAGGTTCCAGTAATGCGTTGGGGAATGTGGAGTATCTCTTCATTACCATCGCTCCCTGATCCATTCTGACCAGGAGTGACAGAACCTGGGAGGCTCCTATCTATGAGTCAAATAGAACTAGAATGTGAACTTATACTAAACTGAATTTCTGGAAATGGGACTGTTTTGATATTTAAACTGCGTAATTATGCTAAATTGAACTGTTTGAAATAGAACTGTTTTTTCATCGAAATTGTGTACTTATGCTAAACTGAATTGTTTGAAATAGAACTGTTTTCTCATTTAACTGTTTGTAAACAAAAACTATAATTATACAAAGCTGACTTGTGAAAAACCTTTTTTGGCGTTAAATGACGGAAAAGGATTGATACGCCATTTACAAAACAACCTCCAACCAACCAACCAACCAACCACATATTCGGAGACAAAATCTTTCAAAACTATCTCAAAATACATACTAAACATTAATAAGATAATAGTTTGTTAATGCGAAACTAAAGTAAAAATGAAAGCAGATACAAGAAAAAATAGAAGAAAGATTGAATTTAGGTTTCTAGTTGAAGGATACATTTTTTACTGGATATGTTCCAAATGATTCCGCTGAACATGTCCTAGTAATAAATCAGTATCATATTAATGAGTCGCATCTATTTAGAGACACCCTGTACATAAATGTGTAAGCGATATGAAGGTCAGTGAGAGGCAATATCAGTTAAAGTTGTTGGCTGTATATTTCTGGAATTATATGTAAAAGCTTTTTACTGTGCAAATGTATTGTTTGTTTGTGTAGTTTACCGCAAATTAAATTTTTGACTTCATGGCAAGTTTCCTAGCAGCTGTTTAATGCCGAAGAAGAATGATATTCACATTTGCACCAATACTTTCATACCTGTATGCGTTAACATAGAAATAGATAGTTCTTAGAGTTAAACTAAGGAGTGAAGATGGCTTCAGTTAGAGCGAAAGTACGTGGGAAAATACAGTGCCTTCTTGAGCTCATTTGATCCCAAAGACAACCGATCCATTCGAAGACTTGAAATGATGTAATATAGAATAGGCAGATACGAAGGTCAGTCCTTTTTATTTATATATATATATATATATATATATATATATAGGAACTCAACTGATTAGTATAAAAAAGTGATAATTTTAATGCAAAATATAGGCTCAAGCAGCAGTAATTTTTGAATCGGTATTTTTTTGATCGGTGAATCGGCGAATTTGCGCTAATTTTTAAATTCGAGATACTTCGCATACAACAGTATTTGATTTGCAGCAAAAATTTGTAGAGTTAAAACCTAAAATAATTTTAGCAATCTTTTCCTTCCATGAATAAGATTTTTTGCAGATCAGAATCTGAATCAGTAATTTTTTTATCTAACTTCGAGCCTATCCAAATTATATAAATTAGCGAAGGCATTGATATTCCTTTCGTAAGTAATGAATACTTACTGACTCAAATGCCTTTTGTTTTTCGATGAAAATAAGCATTTTTGTACCATAGCCATACACGAATATGCGAAATGTACATAGAATGTACATACTCATATATATAGAACATAGAAATCCCGAAACACAAAAACGCTTACGACTTCTAGGTTCCGGTACGAAACTTTTTATTACTTTTGAGTTTAGAGGTTTTTCGTCATATGGACAGAAATACCATCTTTCTATGCTAACTTTTCCATCTGCCCTAAACCACGTACGCACCCGTGACAAGGTCACTGGCCGCGCTTCGGTGAGCCCCGAAAGTCAACCGTCCTCCTGGGATCTAGAACTCAACTAACTGACTTTTCTCAAATCTCAGCCCATGTTTCCGGTGCGTGACGTCACTCACATCTCTGGTCACATCCTCTATCTGGGATCTTTATTGTGACATCTCTGAATGACACGTCCGCTCCGCACGAGCGTGAACACCTGCGCTCATGTTTGCATCTAACTAACCCATACACTGAGCCGAATGGTTCTCAGCCTAACTAAATCCAAAGGCAATATATATAAAACGAAATCCTTCGGCCATTATATTACATTTTTTTCTGTGTAAAATGTATTTAATTGTGACTTTTTTTCAATTTTTTGACATTTCTATTAATTTCTATGAAAGTTTGCGTTTGCATTTGCGTAAAAACATTCTTCTCTTCCCTTTTAATAAAATATCAGCGACTGCTACTTATATATTAAGACATAGATTAATTTTCTCTGTCACATAGTGACAAGGGCATACAAATATTATTACACACGCAAAATATATACCAACATTTCATGTAAACAATTACTGCTATAATTCATTGCACAAATCTAAACAATCTCTAGCTAAAAATATGTCCGCTCAAATTTTTTTTTTTTTTTTTTTGCTTACAAAGAAAAACTCTGTACAATTGTTTTCAGCAAAACTTTTCTCAATTCAAATAAGCAAAAATTTAAAATTTGAAATTATTCATTTACTTCTTTTTCCGATATATATATATATATATATATATATATATATATATATATATATATGAGAAAAAGTTGTAAATGAATTATCAAAAATCATTTCTAAAAGTTTTAAAATTTAATTTCTTTAAAATGAGTAAAAATGTTTGTTAGAAACGAAAGTACAAAATCTTTTCTTATTTTAAATCATTCATTTACTTTTTTCTGATATATATATATATATATATATATATATATATATATATATATATATATATATATATATATATATAGGTGGGGGCGGAGAGAAGGAGTAAATAAATCATTAAAAATCCCATGTTTACTTTAGGAACCAACAAATTATATAAATATATATATATATATATGTGTGTGTGTGTGTGTGTGTGTGTGTGTGTGTGTGTGCGTGTATAAATTTATTTGCAACGTATATAAAATCGTTGGTTCCGAAAACGAACATAGCTACTGATACTATATTTGTATTTCACTATCGGTCTTAACTTGTTGAAAAATGGAAACTAATGTTGCTTTGTCTTAAATAAAATTAACCATATCTATCGTTTGATCATAAATATGTGTCCGATGAGGTCAATTTTAGCCCACATATATTTTACTAGAGAACCCTTAGTCGATTGTAATGATAAGTTAACGAAGATTGATTTACGATGTACGCTAATATAAGATACACATTTGGCATTTTACTGTTTGATTTCTGACATTTTCAGCTTTGGAGTATTCGATTTACTTTCGTTTTTTCAACCACATTTCGTCAATTAAAAATCAATGACAGTGCGATTCCAATCTAAATCTAAATGATAACCATACAATATTTGTATGTGAATATTTATCAAACCCTCTGCCATGGATACAGTATGACACAAGGTCAATTATTGGCGGAATTGAGCTCGTTTGAACTCAGAGATTTCTTCCTCGTATTCTAGATACTGCAGACACAGAACTAGCTACATTGGTAGGTTTTAAAACCCACCAGACCATTAACAGAAGACATTGAAAGAAATCAGGAAGATCTCCATTGATACTAAATGAGAGTTTTTCAAGTCGGCTAAGAATGATATAACAACCAAGTTGATATTTATTTATCCTACTTAATTTTGAATTGGAGTCAAGCCGGTTTGAGATCGATTGCCTTAAAAGTGCTAAAGAACCTAATAGTCAGTTATTTACCCATATTTGATGGGAGAGAATTGTTGAATTAATTGCTTTTTTTACTAGGGCATTAATTCGAACAGAATAGAAAACAGTGTGCTTCAGTATTTGAACTTGGTTCTCTGATTTCATTTCCTCTGACAATAAGCGTGACGCTAGGTGCGCATCCAATTGGATATTTGTATAAGATTATAAGGAGTGAGTTCAATATAATTCTAAACTATTATCGTACTCACCTCCGATATTTGTACATATGTTAGCGATCACGGCAAAAGTGGCACATCTTAACAAAGTGCCCCTTCCTGGATTAAAACACGACTTGATTATTCTGCTTACTTGAATCTTATATACAAGGAATTATAACAACAATTATGGCATACAGTTAGCATTATATAAATTCTTTAGATAGGATGTGGTTTGTTATTAAGCTTAATGACCTCCGGTGGGGGCCTTTAAGAGAGTAGTGATAAAATATGATTTGTTAAAGATAATATTCAAAATGGTATTGTGCGTTAAACAAGGCAAAGAAAGAAGCTTTAGAAATTAAATGGATTATTCATCTTACAGGATGGTCAGTGAAATAAGACGCTTGTATATTAAAGTCTCTTATCATATATTTTCTGATGTTTGCTGAGTTGATTCATCTTCAAAGACAGACAGTTGTTGAAAGGAAACGAGAAAGATTATGAGTGACGTATTTTCCTAAATAAACCCACTTCGTATACTCAGGTAAAAAACAAAAAAACAAAAAAACAGATATCAGCTTCCCATTAATCTATATTTTGCTTGTGTGTATGTTAAACCATCGTTTCAAATAAGTGGTGAGATATTCCTGAGAAGAAAGGTGCGCATTACTTTACAAATAAGAATTATTTCGTTCAAAACTTCAAAAGAAAATACCTTTATTCGTAAAGTTCAATGTATTATTTATTTCTTTGTATCACAAATGGCAATAAACATAAATAATTTTTAAATACAATTGCTCAAGCCGCATAGTCTAGAGCAGGCAGAAGAGGCATTGGTCTTTAATTAAACAGATAAAACCGTGTTCATGAATTTTCATCAAAGTGGTGCAAACACTAAATTAAATGCCAAGTCTCTGAAATTAGAAGGCCTATTGATATACCTCAGTAATAATATCTCATCTACTGAAAGCGATGTTAACATTGTTAAGACGTGGACAGCTGTTCACTGATTATCGACCATATGGAGATCACAATTCTCTAATGAAGTGAAATTGGAATTCTTCCAGAGAGTAGCAGAGTCAATATTATTTAGTGTCAGCACAATTTGGTCTCTATAAAGATTCTTGGAGAGAAGCTTGGTGGGAACTACGCAATGATGTTGTGTGTGACTATAAACAAATCCAAGAAGCTGCAGTTCTTAAGCCGTTTACTTTCCATCTCGTAAAACTTACGAGAAAGACGTGCAAATCATGGTTTGCCATACTGCCAAAGTCAGGTAAAGCACAACAGTCACGTCTTCTAATGGACTCCTACACATGGACACACAAGTATTTGCCAACCAACCAAAACAGACATTTATCAGTTCTTTGTGGATACTCAGTGTCTTCTAGAGGACGTTGAAGTAGAATAGCTTATAATGACGGATAGAGAGAGAGAGAGAGAGAGAGAGAGAGAGAGAGAGAGAGAGAGAGAGAGAGAGGGGTGGGAGAGAATACATAATGTCGGCACGCTTTCCTGGGGATAGAGTTGTAATGAAAACTCGAGACACTTCATCATTGTTCTTTAAGCAAAAAAAGAAAAAGAAAAAAAAGGATGACCCTGCTATTTGTTTACATATTATACATATGATAAAAGCAGCAAAAGTGATTGTACGAAAGATTGTAATTATAACTCTCTATAAAACAACTGATGTTTGTTTGGTTGGTTTCTTTGTTTAATGGCATATCAACTTTGTAGGTTATATAATGCCAAAGCCATTCTCCGAGAAGACCAGTTGTGGTACTATTTAACCCATAGCTGGGAAGATACAGCGGTTCATACCTTTCCCATGGGTATTTGCCCGAAAGTGAACGTAATAGCGCGACTGGAATACGAACTCACAACGATTCTGCTGTGCATCGCTTTAACCATTTCACCCTGAGGACACAACCTGATGTTTATGATTGTGTGGGTAAAAATTGGAAACAATGATGATTGTATATCATGCATGCCAACAGGATTTTAACCACTGAACGACCCCTCCATATATATATATATATATATATATATATATATATATATATATATATATATATATATATATATATATATAAGGTATATTTAGGCAGCGTATTTTAATTTAAGCAGGTTTGGTTAAATAAAATGGATTCCTTCTTATTTTGATGTTTTTATTTTTGTTGTCAGGTGTTCTGATGTTTTTTTTATTTTTGTCTTTGTTTTTTGGGGGTTATAATCTTGGAATTTGTTAATGGTTTCTCCAAAGGGGCCATTTTTGGTATACTGAGTACTTTTGGTTGTTATCATAACCATTATTAAGGTAATGTGTATGTTCATTTCGAAACTAAAGATGTTAAATATTTAAACTAGATTATTATTTATCTTTATTTTTATCATCAAAGTGAGGCTTGTTGTAATCCCCAAGGTGATACTCAGCGGTAGTGGCAGTTTATTTTTAAATATTTCTATTACGTGAATTAGAATAAAATTTGTTTTATCTTTTGTAATATGAATTGTTCTATCTCTGTTAAACATCTGAAAATATTATCGCTTGTTTCGAAGTAAATTTTATTAATTGTGGGTTGCCTAAATTGTTTATCCAAAGCTTCTATGATTTTAATTTTCTTTGTTATCATTGTCTCTATGAGGTATTTTTGTATCATTAACCAAAATATTTCAATATGTTGCATTAAGACAATTATGATTTTAAATGCTAATATATGGAGTTAGAATCTGAAGGGGGTAGAGTAAGCCTCCTGGATTATTTTGTTATGGTATGACCGGCGTAACATTGTTTTTGATTGTCGGAGATGCATTCTCCCATTATATATATATATATATATATATATATATATATATATATATATATATATATATATATATATACCTCCAAACCCTACATATTTGCTGTAAAACGAGCTTAGTTTTAAATGAAGTTTAAGTAGTAAAAGTAAAGGTACCGACCATAATCGAGTATGACCCGAAGTCTTGCTTTTCAATAGCTACAGCAGTGAGATAAAGGGGAGGGTGCTACTCTTTTACCTGGATAGTTCTACTTTACTCTTGATACGTACCTTATAATGCTGAGTGTTAGGCAAGCAGGTATCAGGTACCATTTTGATTCTTTGGTATAACTCTACCTGGGATTGAGCCCAGGTCTCCCAGGCTATTGGTGAACACTCTAACCATTATGCCAATGGCCGGTTGGAATTTGATAGGTTTAGTGGGATTTAATCAGTTAATTGATTTTAATAGATTTCACTACAGATTTTTCCTTCTCCTAGGTCGGTTGCCATACACAGATTTAATAGCCTAGTCTGTTCTACAGTTTACTGATAACTTGAGAGAGAATAGTCAGATATTTACTATTCCCAAGAGAATTAGCGCAATTTGAAATGTAAACAGACTCATCAAGGAAGTGATTACGAATCGCTATATCCAAATTCTACGTCAATCATATTTATATCTGGTGCAATGATTCAAGTGAGCAAATCACTGCAACATTAATTAATCATTACTTCACTATCATATCCCTTATCTGTGTTATTTTATCACTTTTTTTATGCACAGAAGAAGAAAATGTTAACAGTAATATAGTAATGCTCATCCAAGAATATTCAACTGTGACATAGGATCGTAGTCGTATGACATCTGTGATGTTTCTGTTGTTTTTACAGGATGGGATTCCAATTAACACTATTTGTATTCAGAATTTTTCTCCATTTACACTTGTCTAACCAGCTACAAGGATGGAGACCGCAATTTGCTAAATAATTTACCCACATCTGAGAAGAGAAGATATAGGCTCATTCCTTAGCCAATGGTACTACTATGAAATCAAATGGTAACCATTCAGTTCAGGATTTGAACTTGTTGAATAGGATCCCTTTTCTATGCTGATAACTGTTATGCCATTCACCCCTTTCAATTTTTCTCGTGAGAAGGAAAAGTAAATTTGAATATTTATACTCTGATACGCCAAATCTGTGGCAGGATAAAAAGATATGACACTTACCGACGGAGTTAGAGATATGAAGAGATTTAGTTGCAGATATTAGTTAGGAAATACGCAGAGCTATCAGCTGCTATTAAATTGATGATGAAGAAAGTAAACCTATATATTTAGCCAGATTTTTTTTTTACTTGTTTTAGTTGAATTTCATTATTTACTTCATGAATGATGACATAAATGTAAAAGTTATAACAAATCAAATTTAAAATAAAATTCAATTTTTGGAAATTTGAAAATTTGTATCGAAAATTAAGCACTGAGGTTAATTATGGTAGATACACTTGGTGCATTTAATTTTAAATCTCTTCATCGTCAAGTTATGATGATAGCACGAATTCCCTTAATTATATCTCATTATAACAACATGTGTCATTTCCTTACCTCAGCATTGGTTTCAGGACAAGTCCCTGTTTGAAACCATTCATAAGACTTCTTGAAATGCCTCTATAATTCATTACAAGTTAGTTCTATAGAAACGCTGACATCATACCTTTGCAAAAAAACTAAAATAAAAAAGAAAACAAAAACTAAAACAAAATAAAAAATGACCAAGAACTAAATAATTCGTTAAGAAAGAAACTTATTTCAATAAATACATAAATGAATATTGCAGTAAGCGCTAAAAATAAAACAAAATACAAAGAAGGAGAAAAAAAGGAAACAATCTTTTTTAATGCAGTGTCAAACATTTTCTAACATTATCGTTTCATTGCTTCTAGTCATAAGATGTCTCTTACTGAGAGCGTTCATTTCAGCCAATTTAATATAATTAAGTCAACGCCCCACCCCAAAGTAAAACGATGCACTTTCATTCAATTATCTTCTCATCTAAGGCAATCTATTTTAAGAATAAGAAATTTATAAATGCAAAAAGCACAGTAAAAAAAAAGAAAAGGAAAAAGAATAGCATTTTAAATTTCAATAGAATAAAAAGCATTTTTGAGGTGTAATGATGAGTCGAGTCTATCGGCAAATCATCGTGAAATTGCTTTTATTTGGTATTAAAAAGTTTAAAGTTAAGCTAATTTGTTCTTCGAAGGTTTGAATCTATATATAGAACTCCCCCACTCACACATACACGCGCGCACATACAGACACACACACACACGCGCACGCGCGCACGCACGCACACACACACACACACACACACACACACACTTATATATATATATATATATATACATATATATATATATGTATATGTGTGTGTGATTGAAAAACACAAACTCTTAAGAGGATGACTTTATATATAGTTTGAATTATATGCTAATGCTAAACGTTTCGGCTTTTAAACAGGAAAACATTTAACCCTAATCTAGGCATATGATCCTCAGAAGACTTTCTTTTTTTGTATTTGTACATTTTCATGCTGTCAGATTTATCTCCGGTCTTCTTATATATATATATATATATATATATAAAGAGAGAGAGAGAGAGAGAGAGAGAGAGAGAGACAGAGAGAGAGAGAGAGAGAGAATATATATATATATATATATATATATATATATATCTGGATTCAAGAATTAAACAACATATACCCACTAAAATATGGCAAGGCAACTACTTTTCGGACCGAATAAACAACACATACGGGTCTTTTATTGCAGAAAATCTCATAAATAACCGTAATTGTGCCTCATCCTACAGTGTGGAATTGTTTACCATTTTAGTCAAGTTCCACCCGGACTATCACCCGAAAGTACTTGAGACCATTTATATTCTCACGCATAAACCATCTCTTTGTAAACAGAGGGGATGTTTAGTGGGTCTGGATTTGATTACTATTTAATTTACCCCTCCCTTTCTGGTCAATTTATATCTTTTCTCCACCTCATTACACAGTCCCTGCCCCTTTGTTATATAAATATATATATATATATATATTGATCATATGAAGGGTGAAACGATAAAATTGTCGCCCTAGAAAAAAACGACATGAATCCATTTCCGTTAAATGAAAACCGGTTTTCTTTTTTTTTTTGTTGCTGACCATCTACTTATCGGCCAGTTATATACAAATCCCAAAAGCGATAGGAGCCTTCTATCATGTCTGAAAGTGACACAATGTTCAACGAGTGAGATCAGAAATGCTCCGCTATACAAATCCTGCTCCCTACTGATCCAAGTTATGACAACAGGAGCATTGCTAGCACCTTCAAAATGAAAACCCGGATGGTTCAACGTGCCCAGATCGATGAAAACAAAGTTTCCGTCTACGGTTATGGTCTTTGGTGTGGTTTCAAGTAAGGGCCACATCATGCCACCTCACATCTTCGACGTCGGCTTGAAAGTCAATACCAAAGTGTACCTGGATCTGCTGAAGAGTGTGCTGATCCCCGGGTGCTATCAGGTGGCCGGTGGCAGACCCTGGGCGTGGCAGCAGAACTCGGCGCAGGCCCACAAGTCCAAAGAGACCCAGGCTTGGCTTCAGAAGGAGTGCTTCAACTCGCACTGGCCCCCGCCTCACCCGACCTGAACCCTTTGGACTACTTCAGAAACTCAGTCAAATTATATTGTTCATATTAAAGAACTTTTGTTGACATCCTCATCATTCAAAGATTTATCCTACTCCTCCTTAGATCACTTTGTCGAATTCTTTCGACTAATGTTGCATACAAACATCGTTTTACTCCAGGTAATTTACTTGGAGCTGCCCGAAAACATGCACAAAGTCTGCTGTCTTCCCATTGGCTCTGATGCAATACTAGCTAACCAGAAGGTATTTTCAGAGATGCTGGGTACCAGTCTTTTTAATTGTATCCTTGCGGGATTTTTTTAGATGTAGTGAAAAGTAATCCCACGGTAATTAGAATAGATGGATTACTCCCTTAGTTTTCGTGCAGGGTAATTATGGCTACATTGCAGAGATCTTGTGGTATTTTGCTTTGCACTCAGCAACAAACAAAAAAACAGCACATGGATTTATTCATATGCAACGCTGGGCCCCGCATTACCAAATTTCTCTTGACTGGTGCTGCTTTGCCACTCTTTAACAGCTCTATAGCCGTGGCAGTCTCTCTGTTGATCCTTCAAAGTTCTTAAATATAATGATTCAGTAGAACAAAGACCAGCATGGGTAATTCATTAGCAACTATGACTTTTCATAGCCCTTCCGATGACCAACGACGTGAAGCAGGTGTCCGTCCTTGCACCAACTCTCTCCACTTTCTTCTATAGCATGAGGCTCAAACAGGACACTTAGGAACTGATTGGATGATTGATTGGGTTTTATGGCATATCAACCATTTTACGTTATTAAACGCCAAATCCTTTTTTTACATACGAGGATCATTAAATAAGTTTCCAGACTTTTTTTCATATGTGCACTTTAATTGATAGTACACACATGAAACTCTAGTCTCCTTCGAAGTAATCTCCTCCGACTGCAATGAACTTGTTGTACCGTTCCAACAACTTCTGGAAGGCTCCATGCAAGTCCTCTTGTGTGAGCGTATCAACGACCTTCGTCACAGCCACTTTCATCTCCTCAATTGTCTCATAACGACAGCCTCTGAGCTTAGGGAATAACCAAAAGTCACAGTGAGCAAGGTCTGAACTATAGGGTGGGTGACGAACTGTCTTGATGCCCACCTTGGTCAAATTGTCTGTGACAAGGATGGGGTTGTGGAATGTTGTATTGTCCTAGTGGAAATGCAACTGACCCGATTTGAAGAGTGCTGGCCTCTTCCAACGGAATTTCTTCCTGAACTCCCTAACCCTAACCCTTTAGCCAATCAACTCTGGTGTATTGACTTCCTTACACCTCCCACTCCTCTCATCATCTCTCACAGTCTCCCTGTCTTCCTTGAATCTCTTAATGTCACTCAAAAACTGATACTTGATTCATGCAAGATGGTCGAAAAACAGTGTGAAGCATTCCATACGTTTCTGTGGCATTTTCACAAGTTTAAAACAGAATTTTATTGCATATCGTTCTTCTAAAGAGTCATCACGTCCAGATTGCATTTTTGAAATTCCCCAGCTGTGACAATCAGGCTTTTGTAGGGTGTATTCCAATTGCTGCTGTAGCTGTTCCTTTGAACCTGAAATCATAAAAATTGGTCAGTCATCTCGTAAGATGTATAGCAATAACATACCGAATTTTCAAGAGTCTACACGAATTGTAAATGCCTATATAAAAAGTCTGGAAACTTATTGGGTGTACCACGTATGTATTAAACATATATGGTTTGTAAACACATTTTGTTGATAACATTTTTAAACGAGCCTAAGCTCATTTTATTTCTCAGTTAAATGGTATTCAGAATTGCTATATAACAAGCACAATTCAACATCAGTTATTTGTTATTTGCACACATATTCTGTTGTTAATTTAATTTCAAATGAGTTGAGACTAGTATGTTTGCACACTAGTATTACAGTAGTTCCTACATAGTTGAACGGTTTCGATTATTGCTATCAAACACAAATAGTTCTAGTCAACAATAATCTTTTGTTTGAAGATAGTGATGAGGTTACAGTTATCGCTATTCAAAATTAATTTTTTTCTGTTCAACACTATTAATTCATACGCGCAGAGTCAAATGGTTCCAAATATTGGAATACTAATGCTTCAATTTAAGGACACGGATAAAGATTTTTAACTATTGCTATGCAAAAGTAAAAAATTATCATTAGTTTGCATATTTAAATGAATATACAAATGATTTGTAGGTGAATAGTTTGTTGGTAATTTCATTTTTAAATGCGTTACGACCAAATTGTTTGAACTTGTGTATTGCTATTGTTTCTGCACAGTGAAATAGTTTCGATTCTGGCCATCTAACGGAAATGATTCTACTTATTATTACTAATCTGGTTGAAGACAGTGAAGTAGTTGGAAGAATTGCTATTTAACACAAGTTCTACTGAAATCTATTCCATTAGCCAAGTCAATTGTTTCCAAGTATTGATAGCTAATGCTAACAATATAATTTAGGCGCACAGTTGAAGAGTTTTTAGTATTGCTTTTTAACACGAATAATTCCATTCAAAATTATTCATTCGTTTACACACTCTTTAATGTTTCAAAGTATTGCTATGCGTCCCTCACAATTCAATTAGATAGTCATTTGTTTACACACAGTTAAATGGTCAAATAATTATTTCTCTAACAATTTGTTTGCCATTTGTTTGCACAGGTTTTAAATGCCAAACAGATTTATTTGATCCATAGATGCTCCTCTATCAGATGCTACCACTTTGGGTCAAAGTTGACCAGGGAGAAATGGCAATGAACAGGTACTCCATATTCCCCAAAACTTTAAAACTGGTGCTTCGCCATCAAACTGCTTAATATCCAATCCAAGAAACTCTTCAGGGGGATATTTTCTTTCTAAAGAGATGTAGTCGGTGTATTCTACAGCCCAAATCGACCGGGTTGAGATCAGTAAGAAAGCGAAAATATTCTACACCAGATACCGTCTTGATAACACTTTGTTTAATTTCCGACAGTTACTGGCCAGCACGACTATGAAGCAACAAATGCACGGACTCTGCTTTGACGATGATGAGGCACTTCTTGCCCAAACAGAAACAGCTTAGCTGCACATTACATTCTGCTTCACAGAGACATTATCAGCTATTTAGGTTAGAAGTCAGTTTAAAAAATCATTGTTACTCTACCAGCCTGCACCTTGGGAAGATTACCGCTTTTTCCTCATCATCATTGGTGCAACTGAGTTGAAAGCGGTCAATACGTTAACTTACATGTGGTGCACTATCACATTAGATCCAGAGCTCGATAGGGAATAAGCTACGGGCTAGCAAAAGCAAAAATTATAATTGGCAGAGTATAAAACGTGTGTGGCCTGGCAAACTCTTGAAGTAGGGCATCAAGAAGAGTGTTTAGAGGACCAACATCTTTCCAGAATGGGAAATCCTCATCTAGTATGGATATTACTGCTTGGAGAGCCCTCTGCTGGCCATCGTGACCGAGAGTTATCAAAGAAAACTACTTGAAGAAATCCTTTAGATCCTATCACATTGATCATCTCTGATGGTCCACCGTATCTGAGAGCCATGGCGTCTGACATCTGAGAACCAGCTATGTTATTTCTTTCTTTTACAACGCCTGTAGTGGTGATCTAAAGGACAACATGAGCTGGTGGAGGAACAGAAATTCTATGTCATCAATCCCTTAACAGACATTCATTTGCTGTCATTGCAACACTGACTTCTTGTTTAACGCAGCTTTATCAGTCACAAATGTGTCTACAGTTTGTGTAGGTTGACCTTGTTTGATCTTCGTTTAAGAAAGCCAAGCTATATATATATATATATATATATATATATATATATAAAGAATTCCAATAATCTAGAGCAAAATGCACTTCTAACTAATCAGAACATCTAAAAATATAGGCATGAAGACAGATTCCTATTAAACCACCTGAAAGCTAACGATTACAGAGACGAATTGAAGTAAATGAGAAAACTGAAAGAAAAGAAGAAATAATGATAAATAAGTATGAAATAAAGAGAACCTGCAAAATTGTTTACATTGCTGTCCCAGCTGACCACAGAGTAAAGACTGAAAGCAAGTGAAAAGAAGGATAAATATCTGAACCTTGCAAGGGAATTGAAAACTATTGATAATGAAAGAGAAGTTAATACCCAATATAATTGTTGCTTTTGTTACAGTGACCGAAAGATTATTAAAAAGATTTGCGGACTTCAAAATAAGAAGACGAGTTAAGATTATCCAATCCACTACACAATGGAGTTCGTCCAGAATACTGAGAAATGTCCAGAAGATTTAAGGAGACTTGCTGTCACCCAAACTTCAGAGAAAGACTATCAGCAAACTCTGCTATAAGAAAACTCTCCAGGAGTAAAATAATAATAGAATTAATGAGAGCAGCTGAATCTATTTTAAATTGCAGCACAGGTTAATGAATCTAAGGCCAACTACGTGAAAGCAAAATAGATAAGACGTAACAAAATAATACTGCACTTTAATAGATGAGATACATTATTTGATATTTTCGTTTGAGTGCGGTCTGCAGCCAAGCAGCTTCTATCCTAAAGCCCCCACTGGTCACGATAGCGAATTGTAGAGAGAATAACGAGTGGCATTAGATTATTAGTATTACCACTATATCAAATAGAAGTATATAATGACTTGTATTATAAAAGTGGCATCATACATATAACGAATACGAGTTGAGATAATGACTGGTTTTGATATTGTAATATTATCTGTATAACAAATATTAGTTGGGATAATGAATGGTTTTAATATTGTAGCATTATCTGAATAACGAATATTTGTTGATAGAATGAAATATTCTAATACAATGATATTATCAGTATGACGAATAGTAGTTGATATAATGAATGGTTTTGATATAATGGTATAATTTCACCGGTTACTTATTGAAGTGAAAATGTGTTTATTCTCTAGAAACAGCAATCTTTCTACGCCGTCCTGCTTTTATAGTTCATGAGAGATCGCATAGTTTTAAAATAGTTTCTTAATTAGCATTGTCTACCTAAAAAAATAATAAAGCAAACAGACTGAATTAAAATTACAGCTTTGTTGTGGGATCAAATATTTTATTTAAAGCTGTTATAAAGAGGATTATCGGGATTATTAATGAAATTCAGACTGCGGAAAATTTCGGCGTGTTAAAGGTAGCTGAGATTATGGGAACAATCGTTATGTTTTGTTTAATATGTAGCTCTTTCGGCAATGAGATGTTTTTGATCTGATAATGTGCAAAATATCTTCGTCTCTGCGCAGCTGTACTGCGTATCATCAATCATACTTATTTATTTATTTATTTTTTACAAAATACGAAAAGGTTTCTATGCTTTCTCACTGATTGCGAGTGCAAACATTGTTTTCTCTTGATATTCATTTCGCTACGTTTCACCTGCTCTCCTCCGTAAATCCGCACCCCCAGCTTGCAGTAGCTCCCCACTCATTCCCACATGTTATTTGTTCCGCTTATGTCTTTGACAAACCTAAACGCCTTCGAAATTCTTCTTCAATCTTATTTTCAATTCGTTCTGTTTGTCTCCAAGAATCTCACATCTTTTAGCTTCTTATTGAGTTTTATTCAGTCGTCGTTTTACATCTCATTCCTGAGTTCGCCTCGATCACTTCATCACCCTATCTGCGAGGATTAGAACAAGTTAAAGTATCTCTTGTAGAGATCTTACATCCCGAAAAAAAGGGTTTTCCTGCGTGTGACTGTAATCTGAATCTGGGGATGAGTGACCCATTTATTGCCATAAATCCCACGTCAACTATGACGCAGAATATTAGTGATTGATAGGGTCTTATCAATGAGTCGAAGAGATCTGTTAAAATATCATTTGTAAAAATGAAAAAGTAAATAAAAATCTCATAAGAAACAATTACACAGAAAATGTAAATATGAATGTACAATAAAAACAATTCCTATACCCTTAGGCATAGAATAAACCTAGACCGTGTGACCGGTCGTTAAAATCAATCAATCTATCAAGTAATTAAATCTTGGTTTTCACTGATTTGAAAAGAAACAAATAACCACGTTTGATTCGGGAAATGTACAAAATTCGGTTACAGTACTGTTTTTATTTAACTAACACCTACACCACTAGAAGAATGTAGTACCGATAAATTTATATCTAATTACAAACACATGTGCACGAGGAGGATGTGACACAAGTTCAGTTATTAAGCGGAGTTAAACAGGTTTGAATTGAATTCAGAATTTTCGTGCTCTTATACCGGTTACTATTCCAAGTTTAAAGAGCCTGGTCTACCTTACTTATACCCACAGCAGCAGTGAGATTTGTTGGATGCATGGCTTTCCAAAGGGAATTATTGCTTCGTCTAACGCAAACAGCGACGTTCACAATTGGAACTCTGGTAGCTGTGTCGATTTTTTACGATGATAAACAATATACCACGTGCGCTTTCAGGTCATTTTATAAGCAGGATGAAACTGGTTTGAATTCAGATTTTTTTCTACGTTTAGACTGGTTTAAAAGTTAAAGAACCCAGTCAGATCTACTTTTTCCCCATTGCTGGTAAGTGGGGAGAACAGTCGGATTTATATTTCTCCCAAGGAAAATGAAAACAACCTCGTCTAGGATTTGAACTCGGGCTGCTGATTTCATTTTTCACAACTACATTCGTTAGTTTAAGCGCAAGTATATGTAAATATGATGTACCTTCATTAGTCTATACAAATTATTTTGTTTATATGTTTTTTGGGGTTTTATGACATCAAACTTTATTAGTTATTTAATGCCACATCCATTTCTTCTATTTCCAACAATTCAGTTTATCATAAGTAAGTTGGCGACCGTAGTCGAGGTCGACCAGAAGGCTCACTTTTCAATAGCTACTACACCGAGGTGTAGAAGAGGGCGCTACCCCTTTCCCTAGATTGCTCCACTTTACCCTCGATACTTACCTAATATTACTGAGTGTTAAGCAAGGAGGTATCAAGTACCATTTTGAAAGTCTTTGGTATGACGCGACCTGGAATTTAACCCAGGTCTCCTGGATCATTGGCGAACACTCTACCCACTGGGCCATTTTCAAGCTATTCAGTTTCGTCACGCGGCTCTTATTGAAACAATTCAGTTAAGTATACGTATAGTTTTTGTTTAGTCACAGTTAAATGTCAAAAGATTTCTATTTCAACAATTCAGTTTAGAAAAAATAGTTCTATTTCAAAAAAATCAGTTTAACATAAGTATGTAGTTTAAATGTCAAATCAATTCTATTTCAAGCAATTCAGTTTAGCATAATTATGCAGTTTATTTCTATTTGACCCATAGATTGGACCCTCTCAGGTGCTACCACCCTGTGCCAGAGTGGAACTGGGAGCGATGGTAATGAAGAGGTACTCCGCTTTCTACAAAGCTCCAGCATAACTGGAACCTCATCACAATTAGATTATTTAGAGTAATAATCAGGGCACTCGTTGGGTGGGGGCTTTATCCCTCAGCGGAGAAGCAGTCGGAGTATTCTACAGTCGACTTGGCAATCCATACAAATTAGTTAACTCCCTGAAAAGTTTCTTTTGTTTCCTAGGAAATCCCTACAAGAAAACATTTGTCTGAAGATCTATCAAGATTCGTAGTTGAAAGCGTACTCTGATATTTACCAAAGAATGAATTGAAGAACAATTAACATGGCTGTATATTTTTAGCCAACAAAATTATGCCGAATGTTTAAGTCTCAAAACAGTTTTTTATTGTCAAAATTTGTACGAATATAGCAACATCATGAAGAACCATTACGTTAAAATTTAAACTCACGCATGTATGGATACAATCAAACACATGTATGCTGTACACTTAAGAGTATTTATAGATAATGGCGCTCAATGCTACTAAAATGCATTTTTAGATTATAAGATGTCAAATGCGTATAGTTATGCAAAAGGCCTAGCAAAGTAGAGCAACCTGAGAAGCAAACAGAAAACCAGTTAATCCATCTACAGAAATGTTTTAGAAATCAATACACGACGACAGGGGCTTTTATCGAATCAAAATATGCACATGTAGTTATATTTCATCATTTTGAATTGCTCGCGTGCAAGATTCATAGGAAAATTTGCCGATAGACAAATACATAAAAAATAAACTGACCGTGATAGATAGATAGATAGATAGATAGATAGATAGTATCTGTTATAAATCTATGTGCCGATATTTAATGGTAGATAGCTAGCTAGCTAGCTATTTGCTATATATATATAGCTAGCTATATATATATATATATATATATGTATATATTAGTGTGTGTATTTATGTATGTATGTATGTATGTATGTGTCTATATATATATATATATATATATATATATGTGTGTGTGTGTGTGTGTGTGTGTGTGTGTGTGTGTGTGTGTGTTATGTAATATATATAAGTACAGATAGAAACTGTTATCAATTCATTAAACGCTATGAATATGTAGTCACCTATATATATATATATATATATATATAGATAGATAGGTAGATAGTTCATGTTATACAACAATTGTCCTAAATAGATAGATAGATAGATAGATAGATAGATAGATATCTGTTAATCTCCATTAATCGATGTGGAACTGGAAGTAGATAGCAAGGTATATATATATATATATATATATATATATATATATATATATATATATATATATATGGGGGGGTCTGCGTTTGTGTATGTGTGTATGTTATGTTATGAATCGATTCGCCGTGATAGATAGATAGATTGATAGATCTTGTGACATTCTATTCAATATTGTGTACAGCTTATTTAGATTTATCTAAGGCAGGTCAAGCGGTTTTCATATCTATCTATTGTCTGTTATAAACTGTCATAACATTCAAAACAAAAATACAATTCCAAGATAAGAATTTCGTTGTGAACGAGCGAAAACATTTGTTTTGAATAAATCCATCTAAAACAATAGGATTTTCGACGTATTTCTGGAAAAGAAAACTAAATAAATCAGAGCAAGTGATGTTGGGATGAGATGATATTTGGCAGATAGACCAACGTACGGCATACGGTTAATTCAATTTAGTAGTTTTAGGTTTTATTGTTTATTGTAAATTGCAGCTGAGAATGGAAATCGTTCTTTTTGCCTCTAAAAATGGATGCGTTCAGTATTATTTAATAGACGACGTAAAATGAAACAGAAAAAGGCTAATCGGATTATTACTGAGTTGATTATAGGAGAAATCACAGCGATATGATTGCCAAAAGACATGCCGTTTTTAAAGCTACATTTAAAACCGATATCGATATTTAGACCTCAGGTATTCAACTTTTCGATTAATAATTAATGCATCGAATATAGATAAAAGAAATATTTCATTTATTTTGGAATGGGACATTCGTAATGCTCACCCCAAAAGCAATAATGATTACACTGACTTACAATGTTTTCAAGTTCAAATATATAATAGGTGATTTTATGTAAGTTTTTTTTACGCTGAATCCAAAAATCATCGTCATTTTTTCTTATCATATTTTAAGACACAAACTCTTACTTGAAATGTATAGGATAGTATTATAACTATTTTCTTGTTGAATTAAATAGCACTCTTCAATAATGCGAATGTCTAGGTGAAATAGCTCACCCTGCGCTTCACTGAAATCTCTCTATTCTTGGAAAATAAGACAAGTGTGACCATGAAAAGTGCACTCTGACATGCGTGTCCTGAGTTAGTGGAAACTCTTAAAGAGCTCTTCAATTTCCGTATTCCGCACTCTTGGTTTCCAAAAAAGTTTGTAACTATTAATTTTAGTGGTTGTAAGGCGAATAGTTCAACTTCACTCAGTTCTTTGTCAAACATTGGGTCTTCTTGAATTCTCTTACAGGTTGTCAAATGTACCAACCTTGAGTCACTCCGTACCTATCCGTTGGAACTTCTCCGGGGGGAAAACCAAACTCGCTGCCTTCCCTGGCCATTAGTTTCACAAAGTTTTTTCATTACTCTTAATTTGATATGTAAGGCTGGAAGCAGTATTTTGTTCAGTTCAACGATAGGGTCAGACTAAACGCTATGCGGCCACTCTTGTCTGACATAATGTTGGTCGTCGGTCCTGTTGCTCCAGAGTAACAAGGATACTTTGTGAACCCATATCGGATCCCTATGATAAGTCTACGGACCTTAAGATCTCGACTGATCAACTATTTGTGCTATTGGTAGTTAACAGTAAACAGCAAATGATCGATGCTATTGTGAGTTTCTTTCAATTGTGATTGATTACCAATAAGGATAGATGAAAAACTACTTCCATTAAATAGACGAATTGCTTTGAATCTTCTGCTTGAAAGGTCGATGAAATATTTCCATTCAATTGCACCATACGCTAAGTTCATTGATTTAATCAAACCTGCAATGTTATTGCAATAAAACAATGATCCTGGAATCTTTATATAATTAAGGTAATACTATTTTATATTAATATTTTTTAGTTAATTATAATCTATTATTTAGTTTAGTAAGGCTTTGAGCTACTCGGTATCTCTTATTTCAGATGCCATAATCAGATGGTCCACTTTTACGTCCGCGTGGAAAGGATATGACAATCATCATCTCTCATAATAAACCTCCAAACAGAAAATCGGGCTGGACGGCCGTTGAAGTGATTGAGTGGGTAGTTAATGTCGGACCTGGAGAAATGGCCCTGAGAGTTTGAGCATTTTGAAAAGGCTGTTAGCTGAGGTTCGACCGTTAAAAAGCACAGTTTGGGTTTTGGGATCTGATTATAAAGGATCAGTTTGGGTCTCAAATTGCAATGAGGAGTAAGGTCTTAGACATCACAAGAACCACCGTGCGTGGGGGAGGGGTCCTTAGAGTAGGGTTAGCATCGGCGTTTATGATTTGTGTCTCTTTCCTCGTGTCACCAAGGACTGAAGGTAGAAAGAAATAAACTCGTTCATACCGCCTGGATTTGTATTATTATTGTTATTAATATCATTATGACTATACAACAGAATGTGAAAAACTGTCTAAATTCTCTCTCACAATATCGAGACCAGAAGAACGTCGTTCCTGGCATCAAAAGATGTCTCTCTTTGAGACATGAACCCAGAAGCTGAGCAGACTCCTTTGAAAGTTTCAGGTCTCGTGGCATGTCTTTGAGTACAGTTTGTGTCAAGGGTACTGGCTTGTGATACTCTTCTGGCTTGTATACATCATCCCCAGCCATAAAAGTCATGTCACTAATATTGGAATCAAAGCTATAGTCCATGCTATTGTAGGGCTCAGGAAAAAGGAGGTCTGAGACATAAGGGATTGGTCTTATGGCAGAAGGAACATTAGGGTATTTGACATGGTGATTTCCTGGCAATTTATTCATTTTATATTCATATAGAAAGAGCAGTCCGTAATGTGATCTTCTTCTTCCCTCCAGACAATTGGAATGGCAAATAGCATACTCTTTCTTTTACCATTTCTTTAATACATCAAGTCCTCCTCACATGTTTTACAGCAAAGGTTGGGAGGGAATGCCTTATCCTGAATCCTGAGTTTGACTACAAAGTATCGCGATATGCATTCTTCAGAAAGTCAGAGAGTTTTGCTCGACAGTTAGGAAGAATCCCATTACCGCAGATTTAATATATGCCTGAATTATTCATGAACTTGCAATTCATTTTTTCGAGAATAAAAATGTTAATCTGAAAACAGAAAAAAAAAACAGCTCTCCCCTCGTTGCTGACATTTAAAATCATATTAAGCAGAGAGATTAAGCAGAGAGATTAGCCCTGCTCCCTCTACGTATATGATTGATAGCGAGTTGGGTGACAGTTAGATACGCATACAACATTATATGCTGCACTAAACATTAGGCACCCTCGATCAGCTGTGACATGTAGAACCCACGGGTTTTGAATAAGGGTTTTTCTTTTGTGTACAACTTGTGAAATATACAAGCACGACCTAAAAGGCAGACCTGACCAAATACAGAGGATAGTATTTCGGAATTCGGCATAAAATGTCGATCATATGTCACTTGATAAACCTTTGTCTTTTGGAAAAAAGATTTTAACACAGGCCACTATTATAATATATCTAATTTCAGTAAAAGAAGAACAACTCATTTTTAAGTGCATTATCTTACTATATGTTTTTTTATACATTTAGTTATCTATGTGTGAGTGTGTTTATCTATATATATATATATATATATATATATATAATATCATCCACTTCAACGACTACCAACAATCAATGTTCTTTCACATGTTCTCGGCATAGGTCTCTTGGAAAGCGCAGGGAAGTCTTCTCGATGGCACCCAGTGCTTGCACAAAGCTTAAGATAGTAAACATTTTTTTGTTGGCCAACATCTACGTGTTCTTGTGTCTATGTCCATTGAAGAATTTGTGTCTATTGAGGAATTCGTCTGTGTTCGTCAAGCAATCCCCAGTGTGTCTTGTTCGTCTTGCTTGGGTTCATTTGTGAAATGGGGGATGAGTGGTTGTACAATGCTGTTTTTGTAGCGTGCTGTTACTAGGACTTGTACAAAATCGCACGAAGCATCCTTGACTAGTCCCCATCTATATTTTTCTCCAAGCATTTATGTTGTCTTTGCGATGGAACTATTCAGTATTTCTGATGATATAGCAACAGGTTGTACGAAACGTATATATATATATATATATATATATATATATATATATATATATATATATATATATATATAACTTGACACTGTTAATTCAGGTAACTAACATCGATAAATCAATGAGACTAAAGAAAATCACTAGATCTTTTTATTTTCTGTATAAGTTTCTTTTACCATTTATTCTGTCATTCGGTGAAAAAATGTCTGCATTTACAGTAGAAAATGCGTAGAAATCTTTCTTCAAAACGCCCTAGATTTTAAAAAAAGATTAGGTTTCTAGCAGATTCTTCAGGAGAAAGTTTGTTCAATTCTTGGATTGAGTAAAAGTGTATATCAGAAAAGTCAACCAAATATAGAAATCTTTAACTGAAAAAGAAAATTAAGTAAGATTAAAGTATAATATTAATTAATTGACTTTTAGTAGATGTAATCAAACTACTTTTTATCAATGGATTCTATCAATGTAATAATATTAATAATATCAATTAACGTAATAACTTGTCTTTCAGTTAACGCAATCTAAATATTTTCATCAATCAATATTACATAATAGTATTAATGATATAAATTACCGTAAAAAATGGATTTTTAGATAATGTAGCGTAAATACATTATATAAATTAATATAGTAGAAAGACGAATGGTAAAATTAATCTAAGTGAGAAGTAAATAATCAAAAAGCTAAATAAATAAATCATCACTCACTATCTCTAAAGAAATTATCGCTTTCTCAGAGCTTTGAAAAAGACTTTTCATCCCTTTGAACGTCGAGTGATTTTGTAACTTCCTTTGCAAATGACTTTCGTAAATTGCCTACATTTTAATGATACAATCAGAAATTTTATTTTGTGGAGAAAGAAATCATATAACCTTGAAAAAATACAGTTTAAAACGTTGCCACAGTTTATCACGACAATTGAGTAAATCTGACTGTTAATTGGAATAATAATGGTGTATACTAAGTGGTGTGCACATTTCGAAAACTATATATATATATATATATATATATATATATAAAAACACAAACACATACAAACATATATATATATATATACAAACACACACACACACACACACACACACACACACACACACACACACACACACATATATATATATATATATATATTTGGAATCTAATAGTTTATTAAAAAAATTAAGCAAGTTATTTATTTGCGCTTGATTTAATGTGTCCAAGTATAACTATCTAGATTTAATAATTGTATTGAATATCAATCATTTATTTGCACATAGCAAAAATGTTTAAAGTATTGCTATTAAAGATTAGTTATTATATTTCTCACGTATTCCTTTTTAATTGAAAATGATTCATTTGTTTGCACACAGTTTATAACATAAATCATTTATTTGTACACAGCAAAATTGTTTCAAATTGTTTAATATTGGAAATTATATATAATATCAACATTTGCTTGAACACAGATTAAATTACTGATGTTTATTATAAGAAATTCAATTCTATTTGACCCATAAGTTGCAACCTAATTGGTAATACTAATCTAGGCAGAGTTTAATAATGTCAATAAACTGTTACTTCACATTTTCCAAACTCCAATACTGGAGTTTCATAATCATACACATACATATATATATATATATATATATATATATATATATATATATATATATATATATATATATATATATATCAACCGTTTCGTTGTATCACAACTCATCAGTGTGGCTAGACACCCGAGATACGACAAACAAGTAGCCAAATTTAAGTCAGCCTGATTTATAACCTCAAAGCCACCAACAGTCTAAACGTAAGCGAAGAAATTAACGTATAATTCTTATTTTCTATTTGTTTACATTCACGCTAACATAGACCAGGGTGCTTAATTGGATAGAAGCGCTTTTCCATTACCCGAGTGGCAAACGCTAATTTCTTCGCATAAGAGGTCAACCCTCGGGGTAGGGAAGCGTATATATATATATATATATATATATATATATATATATATATATATATATATATATATATTAATTTGGTATATTTAGAAATAGTGTTCTCATTATCGTTGGTACACTTTTACTTTGGTTTGGTTTGGTTGGGTTTGGTTTTGTTTTATGCCATATCAACCTTTGTAGGTTATTTAACGCCAGATCTATTTTTATGTAAATGATTAGTTCTATTTCAAACAATTCAGTTTAGCATGAGTACACAGTTTGTCAAAAACCTTTCTATTTCAAACTATTCAGTTTATTTAAGAAGTTATATATAGCAATTCAGTTTAGCGTAAGTAGCTTTCCAGCGTCAAAAAACAGTCCAATTTCAAATAATTCAGTTTAGCATAAGCACGCAGTTTAAATGTAAGAACAGTTTAATCGTGAAAAACATTTCTATTTCGAGCTATTCAGTTTAGTCAAGCAGTTTTAATTCAGCTAATTCAGTTTAGTAATTGTTTGGATTTTGTTTACACTCAGTTAAATGTCAAAAACAGTTCTATGTTAAACTATTCAGTTTAGAATGAATACAGTTTCAATGTTAAAAAACAGTTATATTTCAAATAATTCAGTTTAACATGAGCATGCAGCTTAAATGTAAGTACCATTCAATTGTCAAAAATATTTCTATTTCCAGCTATTCAGTTAAATCAAACAATTCAGTTTAGTATAATATACCGTTAGTTCTATTTAACCCATAGATAGGTCCCTATAAGGTGCTACCACGCAGAGTGGACCTGGGAGCAATGGCAATGAAGAGGTGCTCCGTATTACCCAAGGCCCCTGCATTACTGGAACCTTGCCATCAGATTGTTTAGTGTCATATCCAGGACACTCATTGGGGAGGTCTTACTACTCTGCAGAGGTGCAGTCAGTGTGTTCTACAGCCCCAGCCGACTGGGTAAGATTTTTAGTTAAAATAGAGTAGATACAGTATAATTTTGACCTTGGTGACTGCTAGTTTCTCGCTTATGAAAACGAATATCTCTCTCTCTATATATATATATATATGTGTGTGTGTGTGTGTGTGTGTGTTATTAAAAATTGTTCATCAACACAGGTCTGAGAAATTCGGTTGTTATGGTAGCCTAAAGCACTTTAAAGCTCTCTTGATTTTTAAAGGATAATATCTAGATAGTCCAATCGTCTGAATCTCTCGTAACATCCATTTTTCTTTTTTACTCGTTTTCGTTTTTTCACCTTTTTTTCTCTCCGTCTATAACTTTACAATTTCTCTTCTCATCGTCACACTTGGTTTTCTTCCTCTTGTTATCACCTAGATATTCTAAAGTGCATCTTTATCTGATACAGACGTATTCTTGGGGTGGTTTTGCAATGATTAGACTCATCTGAACGTTCAACGAAAGGAAATGAAATATAGGAGATGTAAAGAAATACCTTTTTTTCTATGTTCAAATGTTTGGACACGTTTGCGGCGTTGAAACAACATAATCTCAATCAGTTAGGTCATTCTAAATGTGGATAGTCTATCAAGGAATTAGAAAGACTACAGTATAGGAAATAGTTTCGAAAGGCGAATTGGATTATTTCCTGCTAAATAAACGTTGCAATTTTGAGATACTTAGCAGAGTAGGCAATGTTTGTTTTGCTCTAACAATTCTATCATTTACATCCCATCTCCTTTTGTTTTCGTTTAAGGGTGAACCAACTTTAATTTACTCTGTCAATACTATCTCATTCATCTCTAATAAAAAATTAAAAAAAAAAACTAATGGAAAATAAAACTATCATGGCTGCTGCAAGAACAAATCCTAATGATATATCTTTTGTTATAAAAATGAACATCATATTTCCATGATAGTAAAATGTTATAGGAGGTGCCTGTGCTGTAATGGTTATCGTCGTAGGAAATGCACACGGCGACATGAGTTCAAATCCTGGACGGGGCTGATTGCATTTCACATAGCACTAATACTCTTGGGAAAGGTATGAATCCAATTATTCTCCCTCCAGCTATGGGTAAATAGTAGGACAGACGAGGTTCTTCAGCCTTGGTGAGGCAACTAGTCTCGGAGAAGGAATACTCAAACCTGTTAAACTTCACTTTGTCGTCATGTAAAGATTTTTCTTCACTTTAGCCGAGACATCATGATCAATGATATTAAATATTAATAGTCAATAAGAGAAATTAAAATGTAGAACAAATTTTACATTGAAATGTCGACTTTAAAATAAAGTTTTCTACGCTCTTTATAGAGTTACACTGTTAGTTCTTCTATCTTTATATGCATATATCTTGGTGCAATAATGCATATTCATCAAGGTGCAAGCGTATGTATTTCCACAACATCACAACTACATGAAGGTATATGAAACAAAGTCAATCTTTAACTAGAGTACAGGTGGTTTGAAAAGAGAATTCTCCATCTTTGAGATGATTGCACAATCGGCTGGAGCTGTCAAAAGACAAGACCCCACAACGTGTGTCCTGAATATGACATAAAACAATCTGATGGTAAGGCTCCAGTTATACTGGAGCGTTGAGGAATGCAGAATACTCCTTTATTGCCAGGGCCACTTTGACCCGGATTGGTTGCACCTGATAGATCCAATCAATGGGTCAAATTAAACTGTTTGACATTTATGCTGTTTGGTATGGTTTGATTTTATGACACATAAACCATTGTAGCTTATTTAGCAAAAGTACGCATTTTAGTTCTATTTGACCCTTGGCCAGTCGGCTGGGGCTTTAGAATACACCGACTGCTTCTCTGCAGAGGGGTAAGACCACACCTAACGAGTGTCTTGGATATGACACTAAAGATTCTGATGGTGAGGTTCCAGCAGTGCTGGAGGTTTGGGGAATGCGGAGTACCCCTTCATTGCCATTGCTCCCAGGTCCACTCTGACCCGGAGTGTTAGCACCTTATAGGGCCCTATCTATGGGTTAAATAGAACAAACGGCATACTTATGCTAAACTGAATTGTTTGAGTAAACTGAATAGCTTAAAATAGAAATGTTTTTGACAAATAAACCGTACTTACATTTTAACTGCGTGCTTGTGCTTAACTGAATTGTTTGAAATAGAACTGTTTTTCGACATTAAAACTGTATTTACACTTAACTGAATTGTTACATATAACTGCAACTGTTTTTTTTTTTTACATTGAAACTGTATTTACACTAAACTAAATTCTTTAACATAGAACTCTTCTGGCATATAACTGTGTGTAAACAAAATCTGTACTTTTACAAAACTGAATTAGCTGAAGTAGAATTGCTTGACTATACTGAATAGCTCGAAGTAAAAATGTTCTTTTTACAATTAAACTGTACTTACATTTAAAACTGCGTGCTTCTGCTAAACTGAATTGTTTTAAATTGAAATATTTTTGACACTGCAACTGTACTTACACTAAACTGAATAGCTTGAAATAGAAATGTTTTTGACAATTAAACTCTGTACTCATGCTAAACCAAATTGTTTAAATAGAACTGATTATTTA